>OX246747.1:26468503-26718503 GCA_945910005.1 Isoperla grammatica
ATAAGTATTATTTTGAAATTTTAATTGAATGTATTGTAAATATTTAATGGTATTAATTGAATTTAATTGAAATTATTTTGCTACTGGTAGGGTGGCCTCTGTTAATCACGCCCTAAAATCGCATTTTAGGCCACAAAAACCAATGCAACCCCAAAAAATGTGTTATGCTTTCGGCGGATTTGCCACCGGCGGCTGGGGCTTCGCCCCAGACCCCAGCTGCGCCACGCCACCTCGTGCGGGCCACCCCGAAACCCAACATCCCGGGCATTTTTATCCCAGTCCGCCCCTATTCTCAATACACAGTCTTTGCGTATAACGCCAGTTACGTACGCCGGGTAGAGGATCAACGCAGCCAGCTGTTTGTTACTATACAGAAGTTATTGTTCCTGCTTGCTCCATACTCAAAGACAAAATAAATTTTACGACGTGTAAGCTAAAAAGCCACTGGCGTTGTTTCTCTATCCAGCCTGCCCAGGGACTGCTACCTTATCGTGGTGGGCAGGTTTGCGTGCTTTGTTGATCCCGAGAGCTATGTCGGCGGAAGCGTATGCTTCTGGTAGGGCCACCCTAGCCGGATTGGTCGAGGAGGAGAAGTCAGACGAAGTGCAGTTCACACCCCAATCCCCTTTCCTCCCCTTTCCCCTTTCCTCACACACCCTCCTACTTGCCCCTTTCCTCCAAAGAGCCCCCAATTTCATCTTCATTATCACCCACTCATCGTCTTGATTAGCCAAGTTGCAAAAATATAAGACGTTAAGCCCAAGTATTTATCTATCTTCTCTATCCAGGCTCCATACCCAAAGACAGAACGAAATTACGACTCGGAAGCCAAACAGCCGCTGGCGTTGTTGCTCCACCCACGCTCAATACTCAAAGACAGAGAGAGTAAAGAGACAAGTAGGACGTAACGGGGAGAAAAGGGTAAAAGGAAGGACGTGAGCTTCCTTTCGTCTGGCTTCTTCACCTCGACCTGTCCGGCCCTACCAGAAGCATACGCTTCCGTCGGCATAGCTCTCGGGATCAACAAAGCACGCATACCTGCCCACCACGATAAGGTATAGTAATCGAACTAAATACATACCTTGGAAAATGTGCATAGGTTTCAAACTCGCCACAATGTCTATAGTATTTTATTTAAGATTACTGTAATTTTGTATTGCATCTTAGAGTGGCATTTATAGCATGTGTCTGTCTGCCTGTCTGTCTGTGTGTCTGTCTGTCTGCCTGTCTGTCTGTGTGTGTGTGTGTCTGTCTGTCTGTCTGTGTCTGTCTGTCTGTGTCTGTCTGTCTGTCTGTCTGTCTGTCTGTCTGTCTGTCTGTCTGTCTGTCTGTCTGTCTGTCTGTCTGTCTGTCTGTCTGTCTGTCTGTCTGTCTGTCTGTCTGTCTGTCTGTCTGTCTGTCTGTCTGTCTGTCTGTCTGTCTGTCTGTCTGTCTGTCTGTCTGTCTGTCTGTCTGTCTGTCTGTCTGTCTGTCTGTCTGTCTGTCTGTCTGTCTACGACAACCAGAGCCTCTATAACGGCAGTTGACCTTACCAAATCTCTGAGGACAAGTGTACTCGATAAGTTCACTTGCAGGAAGTATTTCCAGCTGACTGAATGTTTTTGCGAGGTTTTCCTCAGTCACAAAGGTGAATGCTGGGATTGAGTCATACTAACAGCCCTCCGTCATTCCTTTTTAAATATTCCAAATACCGCATTACCCACCTGTGAAGATGGACATGGATTTTCTCTGGACAAATGTCCAACGGAAAAATGATTAAAACAATTATTATTATTGTCTGTAACCCGTTTTAAATAGAAAATACTGTGTTACTAGTATTAATGTTATTATCATGTTTAACCATGTATGGAAACATAATAATCCCCATAATATACAAACAGCCACTAAAGAAGACTACTACCCTTGAAGGTAGATTGAAGTAGGCCTAATACGTTTGAAAATATACGCGTGGATAGGTTTCAAACTCGCTACAATATCTAGTTTGCATCTTCCTCAAAGTGACATGTATCGCATGTGTCTGTCTGTCTGTCTGTCTGTCTGTCTGTCTGTCTGTCCACGTCAACGGCAGCTGACCTTACAAGTCTCTGAGAACAGGTGACCCCGATACGATTACTTGTAAGAAGTCACGTACTGTACTTCTCCATAAAGCTGTATTTCCTGGAGAAATGTGAACCACAGTGTACGTGATGTGAGCTATGATACCAGGTTGTATACTAAGGTATTTGATGATACTTGATCCTAGAGACAGTGTTATGATATTAACAGGTTACGTCTATTATAGCCAACTGAAGGTTGTTTGCAAGCGGAACTTTTACTGTCTTGGACGGATTTTCCCTGTTAGGTTGGTAATTTGTACCGAGCCGTGTAACAATGACTTGTAATAGAACCTGTCCGCTCATAGTAGAAACTAAACGTTTAGAGCTATAGTCGTCGTACAACATCTTCGGTAATGCTTCCGTCACGGGTGGGTGAGCGGCTGCAACCAGCGGCCGTGGCTAATTCAAATACCTGCTCGGGTTGGCCGAGACCGTAAACACATCATTGATTGATGACGAAAGCATTACCGAAGTTGTTGTACGACGACTTTAATAGCCATGTTTGTGTATTGAACCATTATAATCGGCTTGTCAACCAAGATTTACTAGAAAAACACATTTGCCAATTTTATAGTAACGGAAGTCGTAAGAATGTCACCCTTTGAAAGAAAAATAATTGCAATAAAACGACAACAGCGCGCTACCTGTTGGCCCTTTTAACCCTATTTCCTGGTCTATTAGACAAACATTGGGGATTAGCTCTAAACGTTTCGTTTCTACTATGAGCGGACAGGCTTTACTTGTCTGAGCCTTGGATGGAATAGGCCCAGAGTGACTCTGCCGGTCGTGAGAGGCAACGAAAGGAAACCCTGACCTTTACTCCGTACTGTCGCCTCTTCTCCCACTTGGCCCTGCCCTCCCTTGCTGGACTCCCTTTATGACGACCCCCGCGATGTGCAATGGATCTGATTGATTAGGATAAGGAATACCTCATATTACCACCTGTGAAAAGCTAAGCTGGGGCTGTCAAGTACGAATTGTTAACATCAAGTAATCAAATCAAATCGCATAATGTAGAACTCGATAAATGGTAGCGAGAGATACACACATATTCAGTATTCAATAGAATTTCAATAATCGATGATAAAAATATTGTCGAATTTAAAAAAAAAAGCATGTTTTAGCCTTTCTAGTTATTGAAATACTCAAAGATACCGCCACAATACTGGCCCTCGGGCCTCATAAAATCGGAGACTTCATTTTAGGTGCAAGAGATAATCTTCAAAGAAGACTAATTTTACCAAAGAACTTGCCCGTGTAGCACTTACACACGCGTTAGATGCAGTGAGTGTTGAATCATGGCAACGCCGCAGCGCACAGGTGTTCCTAAAATTGGGGTGCATGGCTATCCGACGGACCTCACTTATTCCGCATCAATGGAGAGCGGCAAATTTCGGCTTGCACATAAAATTAAGTCTTCGATTTTATGTGATAACTCTCAACAGTGTCACGTCAGATGTGTCCAAGGGTAATATCACGTAATCTATAAAAGATTGCTTCGTGTTTATTAATTTACTATTTCATGAGATATTTTTTATTTTAACGTTGTGCATCCTGAGTGTTCAATGAGGGATGAGTTTTAATGTTTAGTGGGCACCAAGGATGATGTAACCAACGAAGCCAACGGTTTAGCCGCGGTCGCTTAGCCGGTTCCCATACGAACACCGAAGTTAAGCAACCTCGGGCTAGGTCAGGAGAAGGGTGGGTGACCACTCTCCTCTGAAACACTAGTTACCGTTGGTTAGAGCAGATTGGAGGGTTCAAAAGCTTGTGTATAACAGCTTTGTTCTTCTCGTCAACTGCTCGGCAGTCCAAGTTAGTGGAGGAACCTGTATGACTGGTCAAAGTTACACCGTCCTTTCGGATGGGACGTAAAGCCAATGGTCCCCTTGGTACTTTTCTACAGGAGTAGGCTACGTGCCGGTACCAGGCTTCCCCTCCTTCCTTCCTCATTATCATTCACCAATCATCACTCATCAGGCTAAAGACGGCATTGTGCCCTACACCTACACTGGTCTTAATTACAATAAAGTAAATAAATGATGTAACGAGAAAATACAATATTGATATTGTTCATCACAGTCACGCCGATGATTTCGATAATCACCTCTATAAATAGACCATGAAGTCATCATCAACGCAATATTATATTATCTACTGACTGCTTCAAACGCAACTTTATTAACTCAATCTGATATTATGTACACCTTAGCTTGTAACTTCCTATTTGCAAAATCAACGCTATTACAAATTGCAATGCCCCCATTCTGTGCATTCCAAGATTCCAGTTGAGAGACCGGAAAGAAACACGGCAGAACCGGTAATGCTTGTTTCACTACCTGGACGTCGACGAGCGCTAGCGCCAGCGCCGAATCGAGTGCTCGGCGCTCGATTTTCATGGCGATTCACGACATCACAATCACTTCCGGCAACACAGTTTCCGGCACACTTCGTTTTGACAACAACATGGAAGGAGACGACGATACGGTTTACGAGTTGATTATAAATGAAGTACAGAAATACCCGGCTTTATACGACTTTCAAAGTAAATTGTACAAGAGTCATAATAAAGATTTAATATGGAAAAAAATCTCAGGAGATTTGAACATCGACGGTAAGTAAATTTTATCGACATAAATGAGTGCATACATAACCTCACTCAATCTAGACTAGGCCTAGCTAGACC
The DNA here is from genome assembly GCA_945910005.1 of Isoperla grammatica. Taxonomy (NCBI): domain Eukaryota; kingdom Metazoa; phylum Arthropoda; class Insecta; order Plecoptera; family Perlodidae; genus Isoperla; species Isoperla grammatica. The sequence goes on from OX246747.1 coordinate 26,473,286, forward strand.
TTTGAGTAGGGCTAGCCTAGGCCTATATGTAATGCTTAAGACCATAGCGTATTAATGAAATAATCCAACACAGAATTAATAACAATCTTCGTCGTCTTCTCCTTCGTATTTCACGCAAACGAATTATTTCAGCCTGATTAAGAAAGCGTACCATCTTGAAATCTTCCCTACAGCGTTCTGTCACTGTCAAAATGACAAATTCCCGCGTTTTTATGCATTTCGTTCAGAATATAGGTGGCGGAGAACGGAAACGGTACACAAGCGCCGAGAAGCGCCGGCAACAGAAGTTGGATTCAACCAACTTGGGCGCTTCAGAGCGCTTCGAAGCGCCGCTTCGCCCTGATTGGTCGGATCATCCACTTCCGGCGCTCGGCGCTCGTCAACGTCCAGGTAGTGAAACAAGCATAAGGTAGTATTCAATAGACGTCACGTGGCGGCCATTATGAGGTACACATTGCTTGTTTACATTTGTTCTGTCAATAGAAGACACATAGGTTATCCAGGAAATATCACAGTTTCAAGCCGTATAGATTGATGTGTGCAGGTAAAAGTTCAAGAAAATGATAACACATGCAAATGATTGTCTTCAAACAGAGTTTACGCGTTCTTATTTTGTTTTGTTTTCAGTCATAATACAGAACCTTTGCTTGAAAACAGTTGATGTGTCAGTCAAAGGACATCTGCAATATTGCAACAATGCAGTGTCGGAAGAACGTAAACAAATGTTTACAGAGTACCTCAGTATGGCTACCGTGCGATACCGGAAATGACGTTATTGCAAGCTCCCTTAGTGGCGTAACTAGGAATTATTTAGGGGGGGGGCGTCAATAGGGGAAAGATCGGTGTAAGAACAGCAATTAAGAGGTCTAGGGGGAAGCCCCAGCAACCAGACTGTAGGGTTCGCAACTCTGAAAAATAACATTTCGGGACAAATAGCGCATGGAAAGGGAACGTGGTTCACGTGATACTGCCCTCGCCTGGGGCCTTTCGCTAGAGTCGAATATTTTGTTACCCTTTTTTCATGATTTACGTGACTAAAACATGTTTTTACTGCTTGACAAGAAAAAATTTCAAAAAAATCTTTCGCAGAGGGCCACGTGCCTGTCTGAGATTTTTTATTTTATTATTTATTGTGTGGCTATAACAATAATAATAGGACATTAATTCTTTAAGAAAACATCGTGCATTAGAAAAAATCAACTTTGGAAACCCATGCTCACATTCATTTATTATCCACTCTCACTGCTCGTTTCGAGCTCACGTTTCGGGCGGCGCAGGGTTGCGGGCAGAAGTAAGACACTTACATGTGATTCCGGGACATTTGCCGTTCCGGAATCGGTTTAATTTCAACCAGGACTAGATCTTCAATTCTTGGTATGTCCCGGCGAACCGGGACGGTTGGGAACTCTAAGCCGGAGGATAAAATAACGTCTCAAATATCGGATTTTTAATCCAAACATAATGAGTTTTGCATATATTTAGTTTCGTTATCTGTAGACCTTGATCTGTTTTGTCTGTGTATCATCACACAAGTTCGATTTTTAAAGTTGTTCCAAAGCTACGATCAGAAAACTTTAAATGCTCAAGCTTTTCAGCTCTTATTTTGCCGCAGACTCTTATAAACTTGTAGAGTTGTAGTCATAACCGCGGCTCGACTGCACCGCATCGTTTTTGTTCTATCTGTTACGTCACAAACCAGTCAACCAGTCAATAAGGCGGTCTGTTGATCCTATCGGTGAAATTGAAGCCTAGTTGCAGCAGCTTACATTATAGACTTCATCTTGTGACATAATATCATCGTTATCGTTACTCAACGCGCTCAGTACAGTTTGGACATACCCCGACGTAACTCTATTTAAGAAGAACCCTGCCAATCACTATACTCTGCGTGCCAACCTAAGAAGCACCCTGCCAATCACTACACACAAAGGGCGACTTAGCCGTCGGCTCCTTTGTTGACAGTTGTAAATGTCTATCTTGTCTACTCTGCGTGCCAACCTAAGAAGCACCCTGCCAATCACTACACACAAAGGGCGACTTAGCCATCGCCTCCTTTGTTGACAGTTGTAAATGTCAATCTTGTCTTCTCTGCGTGTCAACCTAAGAAGCACTATGCCAATCACTACACACAAAGGGCGACTTAGCCGTCGCGTCGCAGATTTCCGATTTTGTGTTGCAATCTTGGGATATAATTAAAAAATGAAAATTGTCTACGGTTTTTGACGTAGAGGTACCCTTCGCTCTTAACAGCAGTTAGTAGCCTGACTTCTGTTAGTGATCATAGTGTGTACACAGTACAAGGTCACTCAACACTCGGTCAAGTAATGCAGTTCTATTCTATGACGGTGTTTTATTGTTGTTGTAAATGTAATAGCTACGACGCTTTGAGGCAACTTAAACGCAACGCGTTATTAGGAGCATTTCGTGTTTTCGTACAACTCAGGCGTTGCAACGTACAGATACAGAAAAACTTGCTTCAATTCGACTGTTCGACCTTGGATTAAAAGTGAAGTGAACGGTTAGGTAAGAAGGAAAAGGATTTTGTAAACTGTCTGTTACATGTCACCGCAAGGTCTACGGCCGATCTCAATAGTAAAAAGTAAAAACAGTTATCTAACATTTTTTACACGTGGCAGTTCTGACTGCAGGGTGGACCTAATTATCAGTATTCACGTGACGTCACAATGCGGCCATTATGGAGATTATGGTGTGTTGACATTTGAGCTGTCAATAGAAGACGAACATGCTTGACGGGAATAGGGGGAAGGACTACTCGCCAATATTAAACCCCGCGAAATTAACGTATTTTCGTCATATCTCAATAACGCCACACAATATCAAAACAGTGACACCTACGCACATTGTGGATTCGTGAGAGCTCAATACCAAATGAAAAAGATTTCGTAGATTGTAGTAATTATAGTTGTAATTTCTAATTAACTTTTAAATTAGCTAAATTACAAATAATAATTATAATTACTGCAAACTAATAAATCTTTTTCATTTGGTATTGAGCTCTCACGAATCCACAATGTGCGTAGGTGTCACTGTTTTGATATTGTGTGGCGTTATTGAGATATGACGAAAATACGTTAATTTCGCGGGTTTTAATAATGGCAAGTAGTCCTTCCTCTTAAGGTATTAAAAGCGCACAAAATGAATCTTTTTTATTATACTTGGCCTAAGACAACCTTACATATGCTTTCGTCACAGGCGACGAGGCACTCGTATAGCCAACCAGCGAACCGCCCGAGACACACCTGCGCAAATACCGATCGCTGATTGGCTACGAACCCGTCGCCTGTGACGAAAGCATGTGTAAGGTAGCCTTGGGACAACTATATACCATGAGAACGCTACCAAATATTGAAAAAGTGATTCTGATGCTGCCAATGGTTTTGTATCAGCTACACAATGGGTTTAAATAGTTACAAAATTTACGATCATTATTTTTATTTCTTTGGTAAATTATTAATTATTAAATTTTAAATAAAACAACAAGCGTAACGATGACAAACTGTGAATGTTTTTTAATTAAATTAATTATTGTCCCCTTTCTGTACCACATCTATGTAATTAATGTTGAACAGAAAAATAAATAATAATACTTATTATAATAATAATAATAATAATACTAATAATAATAATAATAATAATAATAATAATAATAATAATAATAATAATAATAAATAATAATAATAATAATAATAATAATAATAATAATAATAATAATAATGTGTGTTATTTATTGACGGGGCACGGCCAAGTTGTGAGTGTAAAGAAAAGTGTGACATTAAGTGCTTTGATTTCTTTGAAAAACAATATTAACTTTCTGTGACAAAGAACTTAGTTTGACAGGACAATGAACTTTGACATTTAGTAAATAAATAAACAAACAGATTATGGATGCTTCTGATGTATTATCGCAACAGACCACCAAATCTGGAAGAGTGAGGCAGCGTATCAAATGGACAGATAATATGAACATTTGTGTGATGCGCAACTACTATAGAATTACGTTATTAGAAACTAGATTAGTTGGATATCGACAAGAACTGCACCGAGCGTTTACACGTGAATACCCATTAGTAGATGTAACCGAACAAAGAGTAGCAGACCAAAGGAGAATAATTGTAAGTAATGGTATGCTACCATTTAATCTATTGAACGTAATAAGACATGAAGTAGAGGAAGAACTACAAATAGATCAAGAAAATGAAGAGGATTTGGCGAACGAGGAGCACATCATGGAAGCATCAAGAAACGATGACCATCTACGACAAGAATTAATGGAACAAGTAGATCTACCAGAAGGCCAGAACACACAAGAGGTACATCACCAACATCCACCTATTAATAACATTGAACAAGAAGAGAATACAAGAGGGAACACACAAGAAATAGACGAGTTAAAGAACATATTACATTTAGCTTTTGAAAATGCTTTGACAGAATTTGCACATATAAAACCGAACAAGAGACCTAGAATTCCTAAACCTAAACAGTCTAAGCAAATGGACATAGTAATGCACGTAATGAACGCACATATATTGTTAGATTACGCGAAGAAAGAATTGTCGTTTGAGGAAGTGCATGCAGCAATATATTGTGGAGCCGTAGCAGTGGTCAGACAATTAGGATTAAAAATAAAGTTGATACATTCTCAGAACATAAAAACAAATAAGACTCCAAAATGGGAACGAAGATTAGTCAAACGCATCAACGAGTTAAGGAGAGATATTGGGAGATTAGAACAATTCAGGATGGGTAATAGATCTAAAAAGATATTACAATATTGCCAACACATATTTGAAAGGTTTAAAATCCATACTATACATGAAACACCGAACGAGGCTACAAACGAATATTTGGATACTCTAAAGCAAAAAGTAAGTGCATTAGCCAAAAGACTACGAAGATATAAAGAGTGTAGTGATAGAAAAGAACAAAACGAAATGTTTAAAGAAAAAGAAAAAGAATTCTATCAGCAAATTAACAATAAAGAAGAAATAGTAGGCAATGGTATACCATCGAAGACAGAGATTGAGCAGTTTTGGGGTGGGATATGGAGTAACCCATTAATGCACAATCACAATGCAACATGGATTCAAGATGAAATTGAGGCAATGAGTGATATCGAAGAAATGACATTTGATGGCATCAGTGTAAATGATATAAAATCAACGATACGAAATACTCATAATTGGAAAGCACCCGGTAACGATAACATTCAAAATTTTTGGTACAAGAAGTTTTCAAACATGCACACCCAGATTGCTAAATGTCTTAATGAATTTATATTAGGAGAAAAGGATTTACCAGATTTCTTTACTGAAGGAATAACATTTCTTAAACCAAAAGATAATGACACCAAAAATCCAAGTAAATATAGACCAATTACATGCTTACCTACTATTTACAAAATCTTGACATCGTGCATAACAAATAAAATATATAGTTACTGCGAAGAACACAATATATTAGCTGAAGAACAAAAAGGATGTCGTAAATTGTCGCAAGGGTGTAAGGAACAATTAATTATCGATTCTGTTGTAATGAACCAAGCTTTCAACAAGAAGAGAAACATTCACGTTAGCTATATTGATTACAAGAAAGCGTATGATTCGTCACCACATTCGTGGCTAATACAGATACTGGAAATTTATAAAGTAAACCCATTGATAGTAAACTTTTTGCGGACAGCGATGACGAGTTGGAAAACAACATTAAAGTTAAACGTAGGCAAAGAGCAGATATGTACTGACCCAGTTAACATCCGACGAGGTATTTTTCAAGGTGACTCGTTTAGTGCGTTATGGTTTTGTCTTTCATTAAATCCATTATCTCATATACTAAACAAATCTACACATGGTTTCAAGATAAAGGACGGTAATACGGTTTGCCACACACTTTCACATCTATTCTACATGGACGATCTCAAGCTATATGCTTTAAATGCGACACACATGACGAATCTTCTTAACTCAACGTTAGAATTCAGTAGAGATATATGTATGGATTTTGGAATTGATAAATGTAAGTCACTTCATGTCATCAAAGGAAAGATTACGAAATTAGAAGAGTTTGAAATTGACGAAGACAACCGGATTGGAGTAATGGACGAAGAAGATATATACAAATATCTAGGATTTGCGCAGGCTAAACGAATTGATCATAAACTGATGAAAAGTAAACTAATTTCTGCATACAAGAAACGAATAGGATCCATTTTAAAAACACAATTGAATGGTAAAAACAAGATCAAAGCAATTAACACTTATGCTATACCGGTACTAACATATTCATTTGGAATTATTAACTGGACACAAACAGAACTTCATGCCCTAGAAATTCTCACCCGCACAACATTCACCAAATACAGAAGTCATCACCCTAAGTCAGCAATAGAACGAGTGACTCTACCTAGAGAAAAAGGGGGAAGAGGCTTGATTGATTTAAACAATTTATATTATAAACAAATTGAAATTCTGAGAAAGTACTTTTATACAAAATGCACACATTCACAACTTCATAGAGCTATAGTATCGGCAGACAAGTCGCTTTCTCCCCTCAATTTAAATGACGGAAATTTAAACTTGCTTCAAAAACTAAATTCTGACACAGCAAAAGAGATCAGAATATCAGAAAAGACATTACATAGCAGACATTATAAAGAACTTCTTAAGGATAGCGTCGATAGGGTAGCATCGAACAAATGGTTAACGTCCGGGGACATTTTCAGCGAAACAGAGGGATTTATGATCGCTATTCAAGATAAAGTAATCAAGACTAACAATTACAAAAAATACATACTGAAAGACGTCACAGTGGAAGATAAATGTAGAAAATGTAATTTGAACGGCGAAACAATTGAACATATCGTATCTGGGTGCAAAATGCTTTGTCAAACAGATTATCTTCATAGGCATAACCAAGTTGCAAACATTGTACATCAAAAATTAGCCATGAAGTATAAACTTATAAACACAACCACTGCGTATTACAAATACAAGCCTGAAAAGGTATTAGATAGTAAAGACTACAAATTATATTACGACCGGGCAGTTATTACAGACCAAACCATACATCACAATAGACCGGATATTATATTTATTGACAAGAAGAAACAAGAAACGATTTTAATTGATGTTGCCGTCCCTTTATGCCACAATGTAGAGACAACTTGGCGGGAAAAGATAAACAGATATAAGGAATTATCTATTGAAATAAAAAGGTTGTGGAAGCAGAATAATGTAACTGTTATACCATTAATTATATCAGCAAATGGCATTGTTCCACGTAAACTCCATGACAGTATTAAACTAATTGGTCTCCAACCGAACATATACATCGAGATGCAAAAAGCAATTATTTTGAACACGTGTAGGATAGTGCGAAAATTTTTGAACTAAGAAGAATGAAGACTTCAAGAAGTTCTCCATCCCGATGGTGGTTTTCGTGGTTTCCACCGTACAAAGAGCGAATGCTGGGATGAGTACAAATCGGCCACGACCGTACATAGCATCCACAGTTCGGTTTGGAAAAAATAATATGGACAATGATATATTAAGTAGTATAGCCAAATGTGGGCATTTGAGAAGCAGAAGAAGAATAAGAAGAAGAAGAAGAAGAAGAAGAAGAAGAAGAAGAAGAAGAAGAAGAAGAAGAAGATATATTAAGTAGTTCTAAGTAGATTTTAATAAGGTAAACACATGGAAATACTTGACATTTGTGTCCGTACAACATGTTTATGCCGGTTTTGACCGAGTTTGTATGTATTGCAACAATAAAATAATAATAATTATTATTATAATAATAATAATAATAATAATAATAATAATAATAATAATAATAATAATAATAATAATAATAATAATAATAATAATAATAATAATAATAATAATAATAATAATAGTAATAATCCATTATTTAGCTGATACAAAGCCAAAGACAGGACCAGAATCACTTTTTCAATATTTGGAAGCATTCTCATGATATAACAAAGACCATTAATTTTGGGCGGTTTTTATACCCATTCACCTTAAACACAAAACATGAGAATTGTAGCACCTATATCCACCGATAAAATTTACTAGAATGATCATTATATGACATTGTAAACGATTTAAAGAGTAATCGACACAAAAGAGCTTATTTATGTGGCTTTCAAGTAATAATAACAAACCAAAAAGTTAGAGAACAGTTCAATTTGGCCATCTGAAACATTAATGACAACAGATTAAGGAAGCAATGATACAAAAACGTCACTTCCTAGTAAGAGATTAGGCTCGACATAGATAATGACCAGAAGAAGCCCTTTGGGCTATTTCAGTTCAATGAAGATATGGAGCGATCACCGACAGAGGTAGCTCAGCGGTAAGACGAGAGACTCTAATTCGGGAGGTCGCCGGTTTGATTCCGGCCACCGGCAGTCCTGACTGAAGGGTTTTTCCGAGGTTTTCCTCAGTCGTAAAGGCGAATGCTGGGATTGAGTCATACTAACAGCCCTCGGACAATCCTTCCCAACTATCCAAACACCCTAATAACCTAGTTAGCCACCTGAAGAGCATCAGGTAAAGCTGGTGTGCACCCTAGAACGGGTATTCATACAAAAAATATTATTATTATGGAGCGATCTGAAACATTGCAAAAGTCTGTCCGGTTATAGTAGAAACGAAACGTTTAGAGCTAATGGTCCTTGTTTGTGTATTTAACTATTATAATTGGTTAGTAAACCAAGATTTACTAGAAACACACGGTTGCCAATTTTATAATACGGAAGTCGAAAGATTTTCACCCTTTGAAAGAATAAGAATTGCAATGAAACGACAACAGCGCGCTACCTGTCGGCCTTTTAAACCCTATTTCACGGTCTATTAGACAAACATTAGTCATTAGCTCTAAACGTTTCGTTTCCACTATGAGCGGACAGACTTTAACAATGAACTGTCCATCTCATGACATTGTGGCACCTGGTATGGCCCCCATGCGTGGTACGGGAATACACCCTATTGGAGATGATCATTATAATTTCAATAGGAAACCTACTGGTTCAATTCCGGCGACCGCCAATCTTGACTGTAGGTTTTTCCGAGGTTTTCCTCAGTCGTAAAGGCGAACGTTGGCACTGAGTCCTACTATCAGCCCTCGGACATTCCTTCCCGACTATCCTAACACCCTAACATACCTAGTTAGTCACCAACTTCAGGTAAAGCTGGTGTGCACCCAAGGTCGGTAAAGTAGTAGTATTACTACTTTACCGACCTTACTGCGCACCCTATTCATTGGTTGCACGTAGGCCTACGTCACATCTGTGCGTATGGCGGTCATCTATGCGACCAAACTTTGACGTTGCCATGGAGAAACAATTTAAGCCTATTGTGGTAGAGCAACAGAAATCTTTAGAGTTATAGATGAACAGTCGAGTTAGGTATAGAATTTAAAAATAAACAAAGTAAATAAATAAATTCACATTTAGAGTCTACCCACTCAGTAACTAAACTGATTTGCAGTGGGGGACTTTAGGGAATGTTCAGAAGATTGTTTTTACAGTTCCATCTAGTTGAATTTCATGTTCTATAAAGAATCATATTAATTTTTGTGTGTGTTTGGAATAGATTTCATAGATAAAAATCACCCGAAACTTTCACACATCGTTTTGGCGGGAAAAACGGGGAATGACGTCAAACGTTTGGATCACAACCACCCAATCACACCAAGAAACGCTGTTTTGCTAATAATTTCACTCACAATAGAATGTTTTGTATGAAATTTGTTTCTAAAATGTTCAATAAATACTATTAAACATAAATGTATACGAATATAATTAATACTTACAGTATTTTTAAAGAATATTTGAAAACATTGTGGTTTTAAAATAAAATATCTGAAGATCGACAACAATGAAGTGCTGTTTTAACAGGCGAAATAGTTGTGAATTCCAAAGAGCTTAGATAAATTAATTCATAAAATCTGTTGTTTACCAACGTTTGACGTCACGGACCGTTTCACAATGCACGTAGAAATGTCATAGTTTAAATGCTAATAGAATTGGAACTATGCACTTTTCAGACATACACATTATATCCACGTAATTTTTGGATAACGATCTATCATTTTTTGGTACTCTGAACAATATTTATTTTTGATGAACATTCCCTATCAAAGATCGATATTTCAAATACGAAACATATGAATCAGTGATTGGACAGACAGTGCGAACACCTGCGGACAAATGCTAGAATCAACAAGGCCGATTCAGAACAACAACTTTGAATTTATTGAGTGCTTCGTTGTAGTGTTGCTATGGAGTTCGCTTTTCTTATAGAAAATAGCATCTTATATTAAACAATTTCATAGAAACCATAAACAAATCCTATACTTAATTTGACTGTGAATCTGGCCCTAGAATTGATGACCAAACGTGTTTTTTTTTTTTTTTTTTTTTTTTTGAAAATTGATGTGTTCTAATTTGTCATTTCTTATAACTTATTTCTACTATTTTAAATCCAAATGATGATCATTTAGTAAGTTTGAATAACATCCACCAAGGTCTACATCAATTGTGTCGCAATCATGGCCGCTGTGACGTCACGTGGGAACTATGAATGACGGAATATATTCCTAGGAAACATTATTATTATTATTAATATTAATGATGTCTGCAATTACTCTATAGGAAGTAATAGTTTGTACATTGTCACATAATGTGTCGCTTTAGAAATCCATTGACACAAAGTTCTCAGAGTACTCAGCGTTTTGTTTCTTTAGACAAAGGTCTTGGAAGAAAGCTAAAAGATGTTCAGTTTCTCTCTGAAGACAATGTGACAATCAGTGGTCTGCTTTGTCACTTAGGTTGTTCCAGCCTTTTTTCATTTCATTTCATGTTTGTTTATCAGCAACAGGGCATTGCCCCACAAGTGCGATACATTAATGAAAAATAAAATCACAATATATAATAGCAAAAAACACAAGATACAAGATAATAATACTAGACACTAACTCAGTGCTCAGTGCCCTCAGTGCCATGTCAAAACACAATATCACCACGAAAGTGACTTCAAGTACAAACACTTTTTAAAAAGAAGTAGAGAACCTCAAAAAATGTCATAAGAAAAAGGCACAAAAGTTTTAAAACACTCTTGGATTCTCTTTAAACAAATAAATTTAAAGATATTAACACGGCACTTGGGCAATTATACTTACTCTCGATCTAGAAACCAGTGGCGTACGGAGGAATATATTTCGGAGGGGGCTGCCCAGAGTAGAACATAGCTGTAAAAAGGTGCTCCACACGCAATGGGGGGGGGGATGCCCTCCACAAAAGCGCCGCAGGAAAAAAAACCCTTTTTGAAGTGGTGTTAATGTATTTTAGAAGAAGTTGGGGTGCTTTGCAGGACGGATACATTACACATACATACATACATTACATATTATATAAATTAGTATTTTATTGCAATTCATTCAATTTTACTTACGGCAGTGTTTCCTGACTAAACAGATAGAGAAATTAATATATGTAAATGTATTCAATTTTTTGCGTAAATTTAGACGATTCGCAGAGTATAATTATTAACGCTGGGATTTCGAGGGGGGGGGGAGCTCCAACCCCCCTGGATACGCCACTATAGACAACAGTCAGTAAAATAATGAAAAGGTATGCGTTGTACAACACCTTTCACAAAAATTTTAAAATTATGTTATGATAATGATGAAAATGATGGTATTTGGGTTTTACGTCCCATATTTTTTAAACTTTGGCTAATCGAGACGATGAGTGGGTGAAATATGAAGATGAAGATGGAAAACCACAACATGTCCGAATCAGACCCATTGCACATCGCGGGGTCGTCATAAGGGGAGTCCAGCAAGGGAGGGCAGGGCCAAGTGGGAGGAGATATAGTCAGTGGGACAGGGAGGGGGGAAGGGATCGGGTCTCCTTTCGTCTCCTCTTCCGACTAGCAGAGTCACTCTGGGCCTATTCTACCCCGGGCTGATATATTTAAATTAAATTAAGGATGTAATCTTTCAGTTCTTGTTAAAACCATAGTACAATGAGTGGTAAACCGTGGAAAATGCATTTTTAAATAGGTTGCAATGTACAATTAGTTTCACATAAATTTTTAAATTATTTTATTGTCTTTTTAAAAATATCTTTAAATTGAATTAGGGATGCAATCTTGTAATTGTTATAGTTGCACCATGGGAAAAACGAACTTTTAAAATAGGTTCCCACAACATTATAATTGTGGCATCACATGCAATGGGGAAGGCTCACACATTTTTTTTATTTGCTTACTGGTTACCTCAAGTTCAAATAAACGGGAAGTAATTGGTTTCGGCTCGAAAGGTGCATTAACATCGCTTTAACAGCAAGTCAAAGATATTGCTGTCAAAACACGCTCAGAAACGGACCGGCGCCATCTTGCTCGTGATTGAAAGGTTCTGACGTCATAACTCTGTAAACAATAATTTTAGATCATACAAAAAGTACTGAAATCCCACAATTTAGTAGATTATTGCTCTCATAAGACTTTAACTGAATCAACGTTTATTTCTAGTTAGTAAATGAACACTGCTCAACAGTAGTTAACAACAATATGTTAGATAATAGCATTATTTTTTAAACACGTTTTGGTAAATACTGTATCAAAATGTATTTTCTGAAGAAAAAAGTGGTATAAAAGACATTGCTGTAAAGTCACTGCATCCTAGATATTGTAAAATTTCCAACTTAATATCGTTGATATTATTAAGAATACTTCAAGGAGGCAGTTGTTGACAAGAGTTATGACGTCACGAGCCGTTTTTCAATTACGGAGCGGGTAGTTCCAAATTTCAAATTTAAAATGCTATTGGAAATATACACTTCTCAGATATAAAAATTATATAGTCTGTATTTTTAGATAATGGCCTTTCGTTTTTAGGTACTTCGAGGAATATTTATTTTTCATGAGCCTTCCCTATTATGCAGTAATTAGTGTAAAGTACTCGAACAAATATTTATGATTTAATTGATATACATAATCAAGAAACATCATTCTATTTAATTGTGGTTTTCCTCCGCACAGTCAAGCGTCAAGTTAAGTACATGATTTATTCCTAAGTAATTGTTTTATTACATGCTATGGGGAGACGTAGCAAGTGCACAGAGAGCGTTGCGAGCGATCCGGCCAACAGTCACTGAATATTGGATACACACAATTTCAACAATACGAATTTCTAAGTCATTGGAAAGAATACTTGACTTCTTTAGAATCGATGGATATTTTCCCAATAATAATTAGTGCACTGGCTTCTAGAGGGGTTTTCGTGACTTCTAGCAAGCAGAGCTCATTTGCCGGAACGCTCGCAGCACTGCAGTGTAGTCGTTTGTTGTACGCCTCCCCATTTTCCATAAGAAGAACAAACTCCATAGCAACCATAACCGATAGAGGTGGCTCAGCGGTAAGACGCGAGACTCTAATTCGGGAGGTCGCCGGTTCGATTCCGGCCACTGGCAGTCCTGACTGAAGGTTTTTTTCGAGGTTTTCCTCAGTCGTAAAAGCGAATGCTGGGATTGAGTCCTACTAACAGCCCTCGGACATTCCTTCCCAGCTATCCAAACACCCTAATATCCTAGTTAGTCACCTGAAGAGGGGCACATCGGGTAAAGCTGGTGTGCACCCTATAACGGGTATTCCTACAAAAATTATTATTATTATTATTATAGCAACCATAAACAAATCACATACTTAACTCGACTCAGCATTTCGCCCTATAAAGTTACTCCAATGTATAAGTAAGTTTAAAGTTACCACAATGTAAGTACGGCCGGCGTAGTTGGCCGAAGTCCAATAGGCGTTGGTCTAGTAAACCGCGGTCTCTGCGTTCCAGGTTCGAATCCTGGCTTGGGCATGAACGTCGTCCTCATAATCACCCACTCATCGTCTCGATTAGCCTCGTTGCAAAAATATGGGATGTTACACCCCAAATATAATCGTAAGTAAATATGCTCATGCTTACGACATAGCCTAGTCAAATGGTACCAACTTAATTGTCTACTACTCTAATTCCTAGTCCTATAGGTCTCTTACAGCAAGAAGTAAGATAGTATAAGGACCGCCCACATTTAGTTTCCAACTTAACAAGCGCGAATCACTGACGTTTTTCCCGATTATCTAGTACAATTTGGTTGCGGTAAGTTTTTTGACGGTAACGTACAAGAAAACGTGCAAGCAGGTTTCCGTCAAAAAACTTAACGCAACCAAATTTTACTAGATAATGGGGAAAAACGTTAGTGATTTGCACTTGTTAGGTTGGTAACTAATTGTGGGCGGTCCTGACTCCCCTGACACTATCTTACTTCTTGGTGTGAGAGACCTTTACCATCTAATTGAAACGGGTAAGTCGAGGTAATTGAACTATGCTAATTAAGTTATGAGTAAAAAATTATTTCGTGATAGAAATAATTTTCCACATTAAACTGTTCTGAAAAGCAATATATGTGATTATCTTTATTGCACAAATTATTATAATATAGGTCCGCCGGAGAAAAAAAATCGAAACAAAAGATGCATGTCTCTAATTTGCAACCTTGGCTAATCGAGATCATGAGTGGGTGAAACATGAAGATGAAGATCTGCTATGTTGTATGTAATTATATGTATTGTATTACATGTGTATGTACTTTTGTACGTGTGAGAATAAAATGGAATTAAAGTTGAATTGAATTGAAGATGAAAAAGCGCCACATGTCCGAATCAGATCCATTGTACGTCATGGAGGTCGTCATAAGGGGAGTCCAGCAAGGGAGGGCAGGGCCAAGTGGCAGGAGATATATTCAGTGGGCTGTGGGGGGGGGGGGGGGGAGGCAGGGTCTTTTTCGTTGCCTCCTACGACTAGCAAAGTCACTCTGGGCCTATTCTATCCCGGGCCGAGAGAAAAGGAAAGAATGGAGAGACTGACAGAAGAGAGGAAAGAATGGAGAGACTGACAGAAGAGAGGAAAGAATGGAGAGACTGACCGAAGAGAGGAAAGAATGGAGAGACCGACAGAAGAGAGGAAAGAATGGAAAGACTGACAGAAGAGAGGAAAGAATGGAAAGACTGACAGAAGAGAGGAAATAATGGAGAGACTGACAGAAGAGAGGAAATAATGCAAAGACTGACGGAAGAGAGGAAAGAATGGAGAGACTGAGAGAAGAGAGGAAAGAATGGAGAGACTGAGAGAAGAGAGGAAAGAATGGAGAGACTGACAGAAGAGAGGAAAGAATGGAGAGACTGACGGAAGAGAGGAAAGAATGGAGAGACTGACAGAAGAGAGGAAAGAATAGAGAGACTAACAGAAGAGTGGAAAGAATGGAAAGACTGACGGAAGAGAGGAAAGAATGGAAAGACTGACGGAAGAGAGGAAAGAATGGAAAGACTGACGGAAGAGAGGAAAGAATAGAGAGACTGACATAAGAGAGGAAAGAATGGAGAGACTGACAGAAGAGAGGAAAGAATGGAGAGACTGACAGAAGAGTGGAAAGAATAGAGAGACTGACAGAGGAGAGAAAAGAATGGAGAGACTGAGAGAAGAGAGGAAAGAATGGAGAGACTGACAGAAGAGTGGAGATAATGGAAAGACTGACGGAAGAGAGGAAAGAATGGAAAGACTGACGGAAGAGAGGAAAGAATGGTAAGACTGACAGAAGAGAGGAAAGAATGGAGAGACTGACAGAATAGAGGGCAGAATGGAAAGACTGAAAGAAGAGAGGAAAGAATGAAGAGACTGGCCGAAGAGAGGAAATAATAGAAAGACGTTTCAAACTTATCCACAGATTGATAACATTAAAAAACAAAATACATCAAGTGTGTTTTTGTTTAATAAAAAATTATTTATTGTCACTTGGAAATGATTTGTATCATTCAAGCACTCTTGTCCTTTGCACATCACAAGCTGCACTTGTGCCTTGATTGTTTACACACTTTACTGATAATCGTACGATCATCAGGGTCATTGTAACTTGAACGAGATAAGCAACAGAATGTTTGGCGAAAAGCCAATGTCATTCATAAAAATATTTTCTTTTACGTCATCAACGACATCTGATATTATCACAAGGTCACCGGTTATTATCTATGTTGTTTTTCTGTTCTAATCACAACCGTTTGTACTTCCTTGGTAAAGATGTGAACTTCAATTTTGGTGCAAGATCTAATTTTCAAAGGATACTTATTTTAGCAAAGAGCAGCACTTACACGCGCGTTAACTCCTCAGAAAACTAATCAATCGTAAATTTCAATAGAGATCCACAGACCTTTCAAGATCTATACAACGATGACTGACCATACGCCGGGAGCCGATCGGGAATGTACGAATGACCGCTACTGCACTGAATGTAGAAACGTGGCAACCCTGTAGCGCGCAGGTGGATAATATCAAAGATTAGACAGTAGGGGAATATGAGGGGTGTCTACCCGCCGGACCCCACTTATTCTGCCTCAGTGGAGAGCGGCATATCCCGCCTTGCACCTAAATTGATTTCTCCGTCTTTATGTTCAATTAAATTAACCACGGTCACTGAATCAAGTTGTCCCGACTAAGGTTGGAATTCATAGTCGGCCCCTACACCTAGGGGCACCCATTGTTGCTATGGATTTGTTTTGTTTATGGGAAATAACATGCAAAAAATTGTTACCTTGGTAACAATGGGCGCCCCTAGGTGTAGGGGCCGACTATGAATTCCAACCTTAGTCGTCTCAAATGACCAGAGGCAGAAAATATGTCATTCTCTACAGTGGGTCCGTGGCTTAAGAACAAAAAAATCAGTCGATCTTTCGTCGATCTAGGCATTTCTCAAATGATGTACACCCCCACTACCTAACTAGCACAAACGAGACGAAATCCCCGAATTCATTACCAGAAGCCATAACAGAAGTTCAAACATGCGCACATTTCTTGGAAACGCAACATCTAGTCAAATAATAGGCGTCCACACAACAAACAAACGACTACTTTAATTGATTACTTTTTGACAGTTCGGACCCAACAATTTCAAGGAAACTGCGGTCGCACTCGGGCTGTACAAACAACTTATTATAAATGCAGTGAAAAATGCCCTGCGGCGTTCTCAGCTTTGCCACAGACACAACTTAGCTAGACCATTCTCTAGATTCTCTATAACAAACATATATATGCAAAATTTGGATTTTATCAAACCGTAATGCATTTCTGCATATATTCCTCTGTTAATCGCGCCCTAAAATCTCATTTTAGGCCATAAAATTCAATGCAACCCCAAAAACCTTGTTACGCCTTTGGCGTATTTGCCACCGGCGGCTGGGGCTTCGCCCCAGACCCCAGCTGCACCAAGCCACCTCGTGCGGGCCACCCCGAAGGTTTTACTGTCCGGCCAACGCAATTCGACACTAAATGTGTCAAGAGATAGCACCACTGCTGCGCAACATGGCTGACAGTTAGAGGGTAACAAACTGACAGGAGAGCATGGATCCGCCGAACATGTTATTGCGCAAATTAAGTTTTTAACTTTATTCTGAAATATACATATATTTGAAAGCAAATAGAGCCCAAAGGAACCTCAATGAAAGAGAGGCAGTGTTAATCGGTGGCCTTTTAATTGCATGTGGTTAATTTACATTATGATCAGAACATGAACTTCGGACCTTTGGATACTTGGTGTGTCCCCTGATGCCCTGATCCAAAATCCCCATAATATCAAAGGCATCTTGGATACAAAACGCAACCAGCGAATATCCAGCAAAGCTGGATATTCACTGACGCAACAATATCGCTTATGTTTCTTTGGAATCGTTGCCATTCTCATATAAACACTGACAAATGACAGTGACAAATGACATCCAGCGGCTCTGTTGCCCTCAAGCTATTACTTCATAATTTCGCCGCCAGAGATCATATCTGCAACATTTAGTGCCGAATGACATGGAACGGAGGCTTTACCAAAGATCTTATCTTTATAGTAGTTGAAGGTCTTTGGTTTTACTGTCCGGCCAACAAAATGACACGAAACAGAAGCTTTACCAAAGATCTTATCTGAACAGTAGTGGGGCTTTGCACTGCCACATTCTCCCACTCGCAGCGCCAGCGTAGTGCCAGCCCTCAGACAAGGTCTACTTGATCTCCGCATAACTTAGCCATGAAAAAAGGGCTGATTTACCCATCCAGGAGGCTCTGGACTTGAGCTCGAATTATGGTGGCACTATTCCAATGTCTTTGGCAAAATGCTGCCATCACAGCCTGCTGGATGGGTCAAGTAGACCTTGTCCGCGCTGATTTACCCATCCAGCAGGTCATGGATTTGGGCTTGGACGGCGGTGGCGCATTCTACGTCAAGCTTTGCGTGCAAAGCCCCGTTGAAGCTCATTGGTTTAACTGTCCGGCCAACGCAATGACATGGAACAGAAGCTTTACCAAAGATCTTATCTTTATAGCATTTGAAGCTCTTTGGTTTTACTGTCCGGCCAACGCAATGACATGGAACAGAAGCTTTACCAAAGATCTTATCTTTATAGCAATTGAAGGTCTTTGGTTTTACTGTCCGTCCAACGCAATGACATAGAACCGAAGCTTTGCCAAAGATCTTATCTTTATAGCAGTTGAAGGTCAGGCTCGGACTGGCTAGGGATGCCGGGATGCGATCGCATCGCGGGCCCATGGGCAAATCTAGGCCCTTTGGCAGTCTGGGCCCCCGAGCTGCCAACAGAAAGTTCCTATGATGTAAATACTTCTCTGTATATTGCTAAAACAAAATCTTAACCCCACTTTAAGTATTATTTTGAAATTATAATTGAATTTATTGTAAATATTCAATGTAATTAATTGAATATAATTGAAATTGTTTTGCTACTGGTAGGGTGGCCTCTGTTAACCGCGCCCTAAAATCGCATTTTAGGCCATAAAATTCAAGGCAACCACAAAAAATTTGTTACGCATTTGGCGTATTTGCCTCCGGCGGCTGGGGCTTCGCCCCAGACCCCAGCTGCGCCACGCCATCTCGTGCGGGCCACCCTGAAACCCAGCATCCCGGGCCTGTTTATCCCAGTCCGCCCCTGATGTTGAGATTATATTGAACAACCATAATTACATTAATAACACAATTTCTATTCAATTCTTATTTAGAACTACTATAACACTGTAACTTCAATATAATATAAACAAACGAGTAGTAGTTTGGGATAGTATTCTTTGAGTCTAAAAGACACGAAATCATTATAGAAGAGAAACAAAAATTTAGCCTTCGGCGAAAAGGCCTCCGGCGGCTGGAGCTTCGCCCCAGACTCCTTTCAATCCCCTTAAATTAAATAAATAAAATAAATTCACATTTAGAGCCTACCCACTCAATAACTAAACTGGTTTGCAGTGGGAGACTTTAATTTAAAGTGACTAAACCAACCCTGTAGGCTTCGAACACCATCGACGAGTGAGCGATAACCAATCAAAGATCGATATGTCAAATACGAAACATATGAATCAGTGAATGGACAGTGCGAACACTTGCGGACAGATGCCAGAATCAACAAGCTTTGAAATTATTGAGTGCTTCGTTGCTTGGACGGCTCCAAAGTCACCGTTTACTTATTCCTAAGCCAAGAAGTGATGGAATTGAATCCATATTAGAAGTTAAAAAACTTTTGCCTGCATCGGGATTTGAATCCGGGCCCTTCTGCATTGGAAACAGGGATGCTAACCAATGAACCAACGATATAATCTAAGCAAGGATGATGACAACGATAACGACAACATTGATTAAGTCACGTGACGCACGTCTGAGTAATCACGCTGTCAAATCTGACCAGTTCTGACCCTGTTAGCTGCGACTCTACCAGAGAAAGTCTTCGTCTCAACTAGAGGTGTTAACCTGCATAGTAAAGTCTGTCCGCTCATAGTAGAAACGAAACGTTTAGAGCTAATGCCCCATGTTTGTGTATTGAATCATTATAATCGGCTTGTAAACAAAGATTTACTAGAAAAACACGGTTGCCAATTTTATAATACGGAAGTCGAAAGAATGTCGCCGTTTGAAAGAAAAAGAATTGCAATGAAATGACAACAGCGCGCTACCTGTTGGCCCTTTAAACCCTATTTCACGGTCGATTAGACAAACATTGGTCATTAGCTCTAAAATGAGCGGTAAGCGCATAAAAAAGCGCATAAAAAGCGGTAAGACGCGAGACTCTAAGGTGCCTTCCACACGTCACGGTTTGTCGCCGGGCCCGTGTACGGCACGGCGCCGTGCATTGCAGTTGACTGAAGTATCTTATGTACCTGTTCACACGTCACGGGCACGGCGAATTCGCCGGTCCGGTGCCGTGTTGCAGTCACGGCGGTCGACTGGATTCATCCGGCGCCGTGGCCGTACACGGCGGCAGTCGACTGAACAGGTATATGCACGTCTTCACACGCCACGGTTATTTGCCGTGCATCGATTCCCATATAAAACATTAATTAATTAATTATGATGGCTCAATTCATTATTTAGTAAATATGACAATTGATTCATGAATTGTCATTAAGAATACGTCTGTGGGAAAACTTTCAGCTCAATTCAACGTTGAAAAGTGGGTGAAATATCGATTCCTATATAAAACATCAATTAATTAATTATGATGATTTAATTAATTATTTAGTAAATATGACAATTGATTCGTGTATTGTTATTAATAATACGTCTGTGTGAAAACTTTCAACTCGATTTGACGTTGGAAAGTGGGTTAAACATCGATTTTCATATAAAACATTAATTAATTAATTTTGATGAATTAATTGACAATTTAGTAAATATGACAATTGATTCGTGTATTGTTATTAAGTATACGTCTGTGTGAAAACTTTTAACTCGATTTGACGTTGGAAAATGGGTTAAACATCGATTTCCATATAAAACATTAATTAATTAATTATGATGAACTAATTGACAATTTAGTAAATATGACAGTTGATTCATGTATTGTCATCAGGAATACGTATGAATAAAAAATTTCAGCTTGATCGGACATCTAGAAGTAGGTGGAATATCGATAATTTCAGCTTGATCGGACATCTAGAAGTAGGTGGAATATCGATTCAAAGATTCCGTTCAGACAAACAAGGCAAGTTAATATAAGCATTGTAATAATAAAAAGCCGAAATTATACTGTTGCTGCTTGAAAAGAAGTGTGCTGTCGTTTACAGGAACTATCTAAATGTGCTGATTTCTGCAAAACGATATTAATTAAATATCTAGAGCATATTTCATTTTAATACCATATAATTTGTTTTTAACACGGAAATATAAGTAAAATTATTGAACCACTATTATTGCATTGTAAAGGCTCGTGTACATCCACTTTGCGTACGTGTGAAAATTATAGAAAATTATAGAAATTACGTTAGCCGTTCCCATCGAATATTGATAATTTTCGTAAGTAAACGTAAACCAATCAGAGCTCACGAATTTCCCTCCAATAGGGAACTTGCAACTGACTTCAGAGCCAACAAATGAATCAAACTGATAAACAAACAAGGAGCTGTCAAAATAATAAAATTGTAACATTATGAAGAAAACGAGGTATGGCGATAGTTTAACTGCGCACCAGTTAAAACTTTTAATTATGGGCAACCAAGTTGTGAGAGTTTTGTATGTTTCTTGTTTGTTTTGAAGATTTGTTTTCAAAATAGAAATGTTGTGATGTGGTTTGGTTTGACACTTCGATAAAGAAACAATGTAAACTGTTGGTATGTTTGCTCTCTATTGCGCATGCGCCAATTAACCAAATTCTAGAAATTGGAAAAAAGTTGGAGTTGAATCAACTTTTTGCGACGTGAAACAAACGTTAATTTTCCTAATTTCAATGTGCATGGTTACATGTAAACTCAATATGGCCAACTCGCTAATTTCTGGAAGCTACGTACGCTAAGTGGATGTAGACGGGCCTTAATATGCGAACAGTTTAGACTACTTCGAATTGAAGTTGTCTCCTTTTAATTCATTTTCATAGCAAATCGAACCGAAATAATTTTCGCAAATGAAAATATTAAAAAATGAAAATAATTTCAGTTTGACTCCCTGGCAGTAATACAAACCTGATTGTAACTGCCAGTCTTTGCGGGTGAATCGCGTCTCTCATTTTAGTAGTTTTATGCAACAAACTGTCATATAAACGTTGTTACAGTTCATCAAATGTGTCTATGGACATTCGGAAGTAATTCAAAAATTTGGCGTCGTCCTTCTTTAAATCGTCAAATAACGTAATAAACGCTCCCCTCCCACTGCATCTCTTTGTGCATTTAAAGCATGCACCCAAAGCTTCGGCTTTGTCGCCTTTTCCTTCGTAAGTATAATAAATACAGTACGAGTAAACGCCTTCTACGATCCATTGCCTCCCACAATTCAGCACAAACTGATGACGAAAACTAGAAGTAGCGAACAGCCGTGCACACCAACCGTATGGATGTACGGTTGACAACCGTGATCTTTACGGCGCCGTAGCCGTGCCGTATACGGCAAAAAACCGTGATGTGTGAAAGCGGCCTAATTCGGGAGGTCGCCATGTTTGATTCCGGCCACCGGCAGTCATGACTGAAGGTTTTTCCGAGGTTTTCCTCAGTCGTAAAGGCGAATGCTGGGATTGAGTCATACTAACAGCCCTCGGACATTCCTCCCCAACTATCCAAACACCCTAATAAACTATTATAGTCACAAGAGGAGCAAATCAGGTAGAGCTGGTGTGCATGCTATAACGGGTATTCCTACGAAAAATTATTATTATTATTATTATTATTATTATTATTATTACTATTATTATTATTATTATTATTATTATTATTATTATTATTATTATTATTATTATTATTATTATTATTATTATTATTATTATTTTATTGTTGCAATACATACAAACTCAGTCAAAACCGGCATAAACATGTTGTACGGACACAAATGTCAAGTATTTCCATGTGTTTACCTTATTAAAATCGTCTTAGAACTACTTAATATATCATTGTCCACATTATTTTTTCCAAACCGAACTGTGGATGCTATGTACGGTCGTGGCCGATTTGTACTCATCCCAGCATTCGCTCTTTGTACGGTGGAAACCACGAAAACCACCATCGGGATGGAGAACTTCTTGAAGTCTTCATTCTTCTTAGTTCAAAAATTTTCGCACTATCCTACACGTGTTCAAAATAATTGCTTTTTATTATTATTATCATTATTATTATGGTTATACAGGACCAACTCATGAAATCTCTTGTCACTTAGCAACGAGTGGAGCTCCAGGGTCACTTTCTCACAAAACAAGTCCATCATTACATTTATACGAGACCCACAGGCATGTTTTTTTATGAACCAGATAATGTTAGTTATTAGATAAACACGTTCTAAAAATTAAAAAAAAAAATTAAAATAGAAACTTTTAAGAACAGCGTCGTGTGTGAGATCTCATAAGTTGAGATGTTGTTGAAGCATAATTGTTGTTTTCCACACACAAAAACAAGAATCAAACGAAGAAAGAATTGTTAAAAAAGAGTTTCACGACTATACTGTTATTTACTGGTGGCAGTGCTTAAAGTGGACTCGGAGAAGTAACGGTATGCACGATTGCAAGTGTAAAGTATAGACAAAGTGGGGAATCGGGGGGTTTGGGGGGGCACGGCCCCCTAGTTTTGCCGGTAATTTGTTTATGGTGTTTGGTCACGAACACGCTCAAATGGCTTTGGAGAGAGGTCGGGGGGTTGAGGACCCGTGCTAAAATATTACTTTGGTGGTGGAAAACCAAAAGTTGAAACATTGACTTTATGAATAAATACATGGGCAAATACAAAAAACGTTCAACATAAATCGCAAATACACATAAAATTTAAATCGATACAAATTAGTGCTGGTATGACATACCGTCGGTATTTTTAGTAACGGTTTGCATACCGGCTCATACCGCCCCACTCCCTGGTAGGCCTACTGTAATTGTGTAACGTAAGTAAATCTGTGTTGAAAAGCCATAATAAGGTAAATAAATACATTACTGTCAGTATTAAAAAAGGTGGCTAGGAATACTGACAGTTCAACAGGTATACTAACCCCATCGTAACATTTTTACCGATCCCAGACCAACGGATAGAGGCGGCTCAGCGGTAAGACGCGAGACTCTAATTCGGGAGGTCGCCGGTTCGATTCCGGCCACCGATAATCCTTAGTGAAGTTTTGCCAAGGTCACAAGGCGAATGCTGGGATTGAGTCATACATTCCCTCCCAACTATCTAAACACCGCAGTAACAAGTTAGTCACATGAAGAGGGACATGGATTGTCCCAGAGCAGGGTTTTCTATGAACAAATATTGTTCGCGCCCTTTTTTGTTATTTCGTCGCTATTTTGATTCGTTCTATTTTCGTTATTCTTGGTTTGACTCAGGGGCGGACTGGGATAAAAAGGCCCGGTATGCTGGGTTTTGGGGGGGGGGGGGCGCACGAGGTGGCGTGGCGTAGCTGGAGGCAATTACGCCGAAGGCGTGATCAATTTTTTGGGGGTTGCATTGAATTTTATGGCCTAAAACGCGATTTTAGGACGCGATTAACAGAGGCCAGCCTACCAGTAACACTACCGGGTGAGTAATTAAAATGTAAAGAAAACGATATTCGAGGTAGGCCTACGGCCATTAGTGTAACTGAGTGATAAGTACTAAATATTGTCACTCGCAAAATGCTAGCGTGCGAGTGGATTTGACAAGGTGTCCTGGGCGACGGGGGTCAGTGGCGAGTCTCAAGATTCTGTGAGTTAAGTTTGGGTTAGATTTTTTAGCAATAAACAGAGAAGTATTAACATCATAGGATAGGACTTTACGGGCCCGGACTGCCAAAGGGCCCGGATTTGCCCAGGGGCCCGGGATGCGATCTCATCCCGGCATCCCATAGCCAGTCCGCGCCTGGTTGACTGTAGTATTTCTGTTTCGTTCACCTTCATATTATGTTGTTGACGTCACAACTACCCTGTGCGTTATCTCATCTCTACGTGAAGTCAGTCGAGCGTTCGCTCTTGTCATTGACGGATGTCTTTATTCAGTGCATCTATTTCGTGTGTTGCATGGGTATCTACATAACCCCGCTCTACTGTGCTACTAGTAAATCTCTTGCTCTGGTTTAGTGCTGCAAGTATTATTTCCGGTAATACTTTAGTGTAAACTGTGTCCGTGGCAAAGCTGAGAACGCCGCAGGACATTTTTTCACTGCATTTATAGTAAGTTGCTAGTACAGCCCGAGTGCGACCACACTTTCCTTGAAATTGTTGGGTTCGAACAGCTGTAAAACGTAATCAAATGTAATCGTTTGTTTGTTGCGTGGACCCTTATTATTTGACTAGATGTTGGGTTTCCAAGAAATGTGAGCACTTCTGTTATGGCTTCTGGTAATAAATTCGGGGATTTCGTCTCCGGGGGTGTACAGTATTGGTGAAATGCCAAGATCGACGAAAGATCAGCTGATTTTCTTGTTCTCAACTAAGTGGCTTAGTTGAGAACTGCCCACTGTAGATGATTTTTGTTTTTACTTCCTTCTTCAAGAATACTTCCACGAACATTTAATAATAACAATATTGAAACATTATTTTACATTAAAACTTTGATTAATAACGTGTATTTGGTCTTTAAGAAGGAAATAAAAACAAGAATCAGCTAATAAAGTAAACACAAACCTGCATGGGTTATTGGCCACTTGTTGAACGCTGCAAAGTATTTAGCCGTGTCGTAACAGTAGGACATTACCCAATAAAACCCAGGCACATAAATCGTAAAATGCATTAACGTCCACCTACCTTCTGCACATTTCGGTGTTACGTGTTTTAAAGGTCATGAATCCACTCAATTGACCTAAAAACAAGTACAGACGCACTTAGGTAATTAGCGATAAATTATATTTAAGTTTCTTCATACTCATGAAACCAACTACGGATAAATCGTATAAAGTCAAGGCATAAACTTACGAAACCAGTCAAAATTTAAATCTGTCTACATATTAATAATTATGTAAATTAAAGAAGTTTAATTGATTTATTTGGACACAAGTACTTAGGTAATTATCGATAAATTATTTTTGCGTTTCTTCATACCCATAACTAGCTACCGATAAATCGTGTATAAAGTCAAGGCATGAACTTACGAAACCAGACAAAATTACAATCTGTCTATTAATAATAATTTTGTCATGAATGTGTAATAAATTTGAGAAGTTTAATTGATTTAGTTGGACAAATATTTTCATGGACAGATAATTTTGTATTATTTTCATTTGTGGTTTTATGACTTACTTGACAACTTACTAGTCACAATTATGACGACTGTCGAATCAGATCCATCACAGCTCGCCGGGGGGTTGTATACTAAAGTCGTCGTACAACAACTTCACTAATGCTTTCGTCATCAATCAATGACGTGTTTACGGTCTCGGCCAACCCGAGCAGGTATTTGAACTAGCCACGGCCGCTGGTTGGTTGCCGCTCACCCACCCGTGACGGAAGCATTACCGAGGTTGTTGTACGACGACTATAGCTCTAACGTAAGTATTCGCATACCGACCTCAAATCCTTATATACTGGCTCTTTGAACCCCTCTAATTCCACGAAAGTTAACAGATTCCCGGCGTTCTTTCATAGATTCGTAAATGCAGTCTTCCTCTGAGTAGAGTGTACACACCTGTTTGGCCACGCCCACCGTTCCAGGTAACCAACGGAAGGTCGTGAATAAATTCAAAGTTGTTCTGAATCGGCCTTGTTGATTCTGACATTTGTCCGTAGGTGTTCGCACTGTCCAATCACTGATTCATATGTTTCGTATTTGAAATATAGATATTTGATTGGTTATCGCTCACTCGTCGATGGTGTTCGAAGCCTACAGGGTTGGTTTAGTCACTTTAAATTAAAGTCTACCACTGAAAATCAGTTTCATTACTGAGTGGGTAGACTGTAAATGTGAACTTATGTTATTTTTTTATTTATCCCTAATAAACCTGTTTCAATTATATGGTAAAGGAACTAGAGAAGTAGAAAATTAAGTTGGTACCATTGGATTCGGCCGTGTCGTAAGCATCAGAATAGTTAAGTTGGGACAACTTTAGCACTTGGGCAACTCTTCTGCTCAGGGACTACTAAAGCCTGTCCGCTCATAGTGTAAATCTTGGTTTACAAGCCGATTATAATGGTTCAATACACAAACATGGGACATAAGCTCTAAACGTTTCGTTTCTACTATGATGCAATTCTTTTTCTTTCAAAGGGTGACATTCTTTCGACTTCCGTTATTATAAAATTGGCAACCGTGTTTTTCTAGTAAATCTTGGTTTACAAGCCGATTATAATGGTTCAATACACAAACATGGCCCATTAGCTCTAAACGTTTCGTATCTACTATGAGCGGACAGACTTTACCTTGTGATAGTGGGCAGGTTTGCATGCTTTGTTGGTCCCAAGAGCTATACCGGCGGAAGCGTATGCTTCTGGTAGGGCCACCCTTGCCGGACAGGTCGAGGAGAAGCCAGATGAAAGGCAGTCCACATCCTCCCCGTTACGTCCTACTTGTCCCTTTCCTCCAATCACCCCCGGACGTCTTATGATCATAGTTGTCGAGTACGTCGTTAAATAACAAATAAAGGCTGGTCCACACAGATTTTTAAGACATAATACACAAGATTTTAAGACAGGTTTTTTAGGGCTCTGGTTCAGATGATTTCGTTTCGTTCAAGATAGGCCTAGTAAATTGTGAAGTATACTTTGTAGCGTTTTGTCCTCACTTAAAAAAACATCATTGTGATAAGTAAAAATTAATTGAAATTCGTATTATCCATAATTAATTTTAATAGTCATGTTTACAAAAATTCCTGCACATCTGTTAATTAATTCATAAGTACTATTAAAGTAGATGGTCCATTGACTTGAGATTTTCGTAACTTGTTTTAAGATTTAATCGTTAAGTTGGAATTTGCCCAACTTTATGACAATGAATAACGTATAAAAACAACGCCTTAAAAACTTTGTGTGAACGCCAGTACGCGTTTCGTATGATCCAACATTTCGACTACCGTTAAACCTTAGTTCACAGTTCATAGTTAATTTATTATCCTTTGAGCATGTACATGCGCTATTGGATTCGTCAAACCGGTTATATACATAATACATACATAATTTACATACATACATACACATACATTACGAAATATATACCAGGCGTGCAGCTCAAACATGGTTTCAAACTGATCATGATTAAAAGTTACCTAGTCAACCATACATTTTGCAATTTTCTATAATTAATTAATTAAGGGCCGGTCTTACAATCTCCTAATAGGAAAGTTATTTGTAGCAAGCTATTTGGAGGATTTGAAGAGTTTTGATTGGTCGTTGCCATGGAGAAAACAAGCTATACGACGAATAAAGTTATTGAGACATTGTAAGACTGGACCTAAGGCTTGCATTGCACTACTCAAAAATTAAATAATTGTCAAATCTTAAATCTTATGCCTTAAACCTTAAATCTTGTGTCTTAAAAATCTGTGTGGACCAGCCTTAATAAAAATTTTATTAAGGCTGGTGCAGTTATTTAATAATTGCCCCACTCTTAAACCTTTAGTTAGGATTGCCTTTGGGTGGGATCGTACCAGCTACTTCTATCGGTGTGTAGCTTGAATGTGGCTGGCGTATCAGGGGTCTGTGCTGCTATCTAGCGACGAGAATACGAGACAATGCTATCACTAAACTCCCACTATCAGTGACGTGACATTTATTTACTTCTTAAGTAAGTCATTTACATTTTTTTCAAATATTTGCTTTTCTCAGTTCATGGGTAGACGAGAAATACAAATGTAATTATTTTTATACCTTCAACTCTTCCCTATATCCAAAAACTACACAAACACTTTTTTTAAAATCACAAATAACAACATTTTTCATTTGCACAAAATATTTATTACTTTTATTAGTAGTTTGTTAACATTATTGTAACATTTTATAGTAAGGCTTCGCAGTGCTTGTTTGATCTTTAGGAGTAACGGGCTTTAGTACTCTGGAACGATTTGTTACAGCTGACATCTTGTATCGTTTAATTGAAATATCAACAAAAGTTTTGAAAAGTGTACATTTCGAAATAGTGAGAAAATCCTTAAAAAAACAAAAAAAAACATGAACATTGTGTTATTTTTAAAATAAAAATTCGTAAAACATAATAACTGTAAAAGTATATTTTAGTTAGTATGGTTGTTGTTGTTTGTACTAATGGGCTTGGATATTTCGTCAACATGGGGCTACTTACATTAGCAACGAAGCACTCAATGAATTCAAAGTTGTTCTGAATCGGCCTTGTTGATTCAGGCATTTGTCAGCAGGTGTTCGCACTGTCCAATCACTGATTCGTATGTTTCGTATTTGAAATATCGATCTTTGTATGATTGGTTATCGCTCACCCGTCGATGGTGTTCAGAGCCTGCAGGGTTGATTTAGTCGCTTTAAATTATTAAGCCCCTCACTGGAAATCAGTTTCGTTACTGAGTGGGTAGACTCTAAATGTGAATTTATTTATTTATTTATTAGGGCAACTTCAGCACATTCTCATTGAAAAATATGGGTTTTCAGACATTTGCCATTTATTATCAATTTCACACCTGCCCAATGAATGCTACCTTATCGTGGTGGGCAGGTTTGCCTGCTTTGTTGATCCCGAGAGCTATGCCGGCGGTAGCGTATGCTTCTAGTAGGGCCACGCGCTGAAATAAATAAATAAAATAAATAAACTCGTATTTAATTTCTACCCACTCAGTAACAAGACTGATTTTCAGTGGGGGACTTTAATTTAAAGTGTCTAAACCAACCCTGTAGGCTCCGAACACCATCGACGAGTGAGCGATAACCAATCAAAGATCGATATTTCAAATATGTAACATATGAATCAGTGATTGGACAGTGCGAACACCTGCGGACAAACGTCAGAATCAACAAGGCCGATTCAGAACAACAGGTCGAGGTGGAGAAGCCAGACGAAAGGCAATCCACGTTTTCCCATTTCCCTTTTCCTCCTCGCACCTCCTATTTGCCCTTTTCCACAGAAACATCTTCATATATCTATCACCCACTCATTGTCTCGATTAGCCAGATTGCAAAAACATGGAATGTAAAACTCAAAATAATGGCAATTAATTTCACAACTCAATTACATTTTCCGGACTCTAAAAGTCGACAAAAAAGGGTTCAACATCATTGTCTTAAACTTGAAAGTGAAAATACAAGAACAAGAATTTATTGGAGTCAAAAGTAAAACTATCTAAATTGCAGTCTATCTTTTTTAGTCTCAATTAACTTTCTGTTCAGATAATTAGAAGTATAAAAAACAATAACAAACAAAAAAAACGCCGTAAGAGAAACAAAAAGACAGCTTTCTTTGGGCGGCGTTCGTCCGGAGTTTCAGTTTTACGCCGGATTCCTGTACCGGTTGTGCAAAAACCCGAGACGTTATGAGGGAAAGTGGAGGAAACTCAGATAACATCAGTGACATAGAGATTGATGCAAGAAGCACATAAGACAACATAACTTGAATATATGGGGAAGTGTGGTAAAGTCTGTCCGCTCATAGTAGAAACGAAACGTTTAGAGCTAATGGGCCATGTTTGTGTATTGAACCATTATAATCGGCTTGTAAACCAAGATTTACTAGAAAACACGGTTGCCAAGTTTATAATAACGGAAATCGAAAGAATGTCACCCTTTGAAAGAAAAAGAATTATGGTACGTTTACAGCTACGCGTTGCAAGCGAAGCGAGGGCGCGAGCTCCAATCAGCGGCCGAGTTTGCGTGAAACTATTAACTTCTTTGCATGAAACTCGGCCGCTGATTGGAGCTCGCGCCCTCGCTTCGCTTGCAACGCGTAGCTGTAAACGTACCATTACAGGAAATTACAACAGCGCGCTACCTGTTGGTCCTTTAAACCCTATTTCACAGACAAACATGAGTCATAAGCTCTAAACGTTTCGTTGCTACTATGAGCGGACAGGCTAGCCGACGTCTTTGGAACAAAATTATTCTTAGTTGTTCTTCTTGTTTCGCTTTGATCAGTTAACGCGAATAAAAATGCGAACGATTATAAATTAACATATAAGATACCGGTAAATATGTTAATTCACCTTGTTTAAAAGACCCCCCCCCCCTCCCCCTTAAACCGCCACTGCGGCCAGTGTCTACGTGCAGTTCTGCACGATGCACCCAAACTGTCAGGGGGGGCAACGCCCTCTTTACCCCTCCAAGACTTACGGCCCGGGGGAGAGGGGGGGCGGGCCGGGCAAAGACCCCCCTTGAATAATACATCACTTTGAATATATATTTCGCGGTAGTGCAAAACAACATAGCAACAAACCTAAATTATGGAGACAACTATAGGCAAAAATTATTGCGTTTTAAAATATGTCTTTTTTATAGCAGTTTAAATAAATAAATAAACAAATAAATAAATTCACATTTAGAGTCTACCCACTCAGTAACGAAACTGATTTTCAGTGGGGGACTTTAGTTTAAAGCGACTAAACCAACCTTGTAGGCTCCGAACACCATCGACGAGTGAGCGATAACCAATCAAAGATCTATATTTCAAATATGAAACATATGAATCAGTGATTGGACAGTGCGAACACCTGCGGACAAATGCCAGAATCAACAAGGCCGATTCAGAACAACTTTGAATTTATTGAGTGCTTCGTTGCTAGTTTTAGTTTAGTTCTTCGGGCCTGTTTTCATGGTTAAGTGCATAAGTAAACGATGTTGTTAGGGATTTTGTTTTTAATACGGAAAATAACATACGTAAAATAATTGGCTAGCGACCTTGGGTTTCAAATTAGTTGTGGTTTGGCTATAAATACGCATCCTATAGCCTAGGCTATCGTCTAACAAAAGTAATGTTTTACGTGCTATAGGTCTCTCACAGCAAGAAGTAAGATAGTATCAGGACCGCGCGAATCACTAACGTTTTTTCCGATTATCTAGTACAATTTGGTTGCGGTAAGTTTTTTGACGGTTACTTACATGAAAACATGCATGCAGGTTTCCGTCAAAAAACTTAACGCAACCAAATTCTACTAGATATTCGGGAAAAACGTTAGTGATTCGCACTTGTTAAGTTGGAAACTAATTGTGGGCGGTCCTGACACCCCTGACACTATCTTACTTCTTGGTGTGAGAGACCTATACCAGGCTGATTTATCAATGTAGTATATGGCTACCTACCTTGAGGAACACCCGATTTCGGTTTGTTAAAATTACTTTAAAATGCTCTTTTTATCTTTAAAAAGAAAATCAAAATAACACATTCTATGGAGAATGTAATGCTCTTATGTATGGTTTTTTATTCCAATAAATATTTCCGTTTTGCAGATGTTCTTAATTAGGTGTGAAAGGTGTCCAGCAACATCACATACAAAGAACATTTTCAAAACAGAAGTATTGATTCAAACAAAAGAGTACTAAATTCTCTACATAATGGCATATTTCTATTTACATTTGGGACAATTGAAACATATTTTAAAGCACAGACAGAAGCACAGATTTTAACCCACTTTAATATAAGATTTGATAGTCCCAGAAAAAAACGTTATTCTATTTTTTTCAAAGTCAAAATCAGTGAAAATTTTTAATATTTCTAGCGACACCGTTATCTAATGGGCTGCACTGTCATTGGGTTTATCTGGTGCGTCGTGATCGCAGAGCATAGATGCGCTTTCTAGCGGGAAACCTTGTCACCAGAGACACGGAGTACTGACGTAGCGCGCTCTTCCATAGCTTTGTGCTGATTTGACAACATTGTACTTGTTTGTAAACAAGGACCGCCAAAAGTACTCTTGTTGCCGCCATGCTAGATATAGTTGACCCAACGAAAGTATTCTGATGCTTACGACACAGCCGAAACCAAGGTGACAACTCAAGTTTCTAATTCCCTAATTCCTGCCATCTGATCTAAACAAGTCCATTGGGGATAATTTAAGACCTTCCGTTGGTTACCTGTAACGGTGGGTGTGGCCAAACCGTCTGTGCACTCGACTAAGCCGAACCATGCATTTACGAATGTGTGAAAGAACGCCAGGTATCTGTTGATTTTCGTTTGAAAGGGGCAGTAGACAATATAGGCATTCCAGAATTCAACGATTACTCAACGAAGTCAACATACACGTTCCAATGTTCAACGGATTTATCACCGGTCGTGTGCCAGAAATCATCGGTGAGTCTTCGTTGAGTAACCAGACTCAACTAGGAAATAGTTCGATGACCCGTTGACATACGGCGGAAATGTAGTTCAGTTTCAAAATGGATGAAGTGCTTCTGCAGTCTGTTGCAAAAGAAACAACAGCAGAGAATGTTCAAGGTTTAACTTGGGTCGTCGAAAAGCAGGCTCGAAATGTGGACCAATCCTGTTCATCAACTTCTTTAATTAGAACGTAACTAGGCCTAGCATTAATTAACTATCAGAAGAATTCACTACAATCTACTGGCATGAAGCAAAATAAATAACTCACTGTGATAGACGTTCTATTAAGACGAAAATGACGTCTAAAATCTTCGTCGTCATAGTGTTACACTACATTTACAGCATAATTTCTAATTTTAGTTTGTTTGCGCCTCGGTTTTAATGCGTCGTCAGAGTTTTCGGAGTCTTCAGAATCTGAAATAAACGCAGAACATGCTGAAACGACCGAAGCGATGATGGGAGGAATAATTTCTAATACTTGGTACATCATTTTGTAGGTTATGGATGATCGCGCCATACCCTGGTCATCGTTAGTGTTCCAATATTCACCGACAATCGCACTCAACGATGACGTCATTTACCGGGCTCCGTTAAGTTGGCCCCCCCCAAACACAAAATACAACCACAATATATATCCAATTATTGCACCCAAAATGCACCATTTTGCACCCCTATTTTTGATTTTTGCACCCCTACCTCTAAAAAGTTATAACGAAATCAAATGGGGGGGGCCAACTTAATGGTAGCCCCCCCCATTCAATAAAATCAAAATGTAAAAGCATCTATTTATTGCACCCACAATGCACCATTTTGCACCCCCATTTTTGATTTTTGCACCCCCACCCCTAAAGAGTTATAACGAAATCAAATGGGGGGGGGCCAACTTAACGGAAATTCAAAATTGCCTAAAATCAAAATTTGAAAGCATGTAATTATTGCACCCAAAATGCACCATTTTGCACCCCTATTTTTGATTTTCGCACCCCTACCCCTCAACAGTTATAACGATATCAAATAAGGGGGGCCAACTTAACGGAAATTCAAAATTGCCTAAAATCAAAATTTGAAAGCATGTAATTATTGCACCCAAAATGCACCATTTTGCACCTCTATTTTTGATTTTTGCACCCCTACCCCTCAACACTTATTACGATATCAAATGGGGGGGGCCAATTAACGGAAATTCAAAATTGCCTAAAATCAAAATTTGAAAGCATGTAATTATTGCACCCAAAATGCACCATTTTGCACCCCTTTTTTTTTTATTTTTGCACCCCTACCCTTAAATAGTTATAACGATATCAAATGGGGGGGGCCAACTTAACGGAAATTCAAAATTGCCTAAAATCAAAATTTGAAAGCATGTAATTATTGCACCCAAAATGCACCATTTTGCACCTCTATTTTTGATTTTTGCACCCCTACCCCTAAACACTTATTACGATATCAAATGGGGGGGGGGGGCCAACTTAACGGAAATTCAAAATTGCCTAAAATCAAAATGTGAAAGCATGTAATTATTGCACCAAAAATGCACCATCATGCACCCCTATTTTTGATTTTTGCACCCCTACCCCTAAGCAGTTATAACGAAATCAAATGGGGGGGGGGCAACTTAACTGTAATTTAAATTGCCTAAAATTAAAATTTAAAAGCATGTAATTATTGCACCCAAAATGCACTATTTTGCACCACTATTTTTGTTATTTGCACCCCTACCCCTAAACAGTTATAACGAAATCAAATGGGAGGGGCCAACTTAACTGTAATTCAAAATTGCCTAAATTAAAATTTATAAGCATGTAATTATTGCACCCAAAATGCGCCATCATGCACCCCTATTTTTGATGTTTTGCACTTCTACCCCTAAACAGTTATAACGAAATCAAATGGGGGGGGGGGGCCAACTTAACTGTAATTCAAAATTTAAAAGCATGTTATTATTGCACCCAAAATGCACCATTACGCAGCCATATTTTTTTTTTTTGCACCCCTACCCCTAAACAGTTATAAACGAAGTCCAATGGGGGGGGGGGGGCAACTTAACGGAAATTCAAAATTGCCTAAAATCAAAATTTAAAAGCATGTTATTATTGCATCAAAAATGCACCATTTTGCACCTCTACTTTTGATTTTTGCACACAACCCCTAAAAAGTTATTACGAAATCAAATGGGGGGGTGGCCAACTTTATGGTAGCCCCTCCCCCCCCCCCATTCAATAAAATCTAAATGTAAAAGCTTGTATTTATGGCACTCACAATGCACTACTTTGCTGCACCCCTATTTCTCACAATGCACCATTTTGCATCAACCACTTACGAGTAATTATAAAATCAAATTGGTGAGGCGGGGTCGAGGCCTCTACACAGAAGCGCCATTACACAGAATACGATTTCAGTGTTTCAGGACGGGTCTTTGTACAGAATTGTAATTTTTATTAGAGTCCAAAACCATATGGGCCTTTACACAGAAGCGCCATTCCATAGAATCTCCGTTTGACAGAATTTCGAATCGGTCTGGAGGGGCCAATAGAGAGAATTCGTGTTCTGTGTTAAATTCGGTGCTACGGCACTACCTGGAGGGTCGCTAGACATAATTTTGCGAACTCTCATCTGCCTGTCAAGAAGTGCCTTTGCACAGAAATTATTTTCGACACAAATCTACTACAGATTAATCTAAAAAAAATCCTTCTGTGTAACGGTCCATCCTGTAGTGCCACTACACACAATGTTTCTGTCTAACGGCCCGTCCTGTAATGCCACTACACAGAATTTTTCTGTCTAACGGTCCATCCTGTAGTGCCACTACACAGAATGTTTCTGTCTAACGGCCCGTCCTGTAGTGCCACTACACAGAATGTTTCCGTCTAACGGCCCGTCCTGTAGTGCCACTACACAGAATGTTTCTGTGTAACGGCCCGTCTTGTAGTGCCACTACACAGAATGTTTCTGTCTAACGGCCCGTCCTGTAGTGCCACTACACAGAATGTTTCTGTGTAACGGCCCGTCCTGTAGTGCCACTACACAGAATGTTTCTGTCTAAAGGCCCGTCTACATCCACTTAGCGTACGTAACTTCCAGAAATTAGCGAGTTGGCCATATTAAATTTACATTTAACCATGCACATTGAAATTAGGAAAATTAACGTACGTTTCACGACGCGAAAAGTTGATTCAACTCCAACTTTTTTCTAATTTCTAGAATTTGGTTAATTGGCGCATGCGCAATAGAGAGCAAACATACCGACAGTTTACATTGTTTCTTTATCGAAGTGTCAAACCAAACCACATCACAACATTTCTATACATTTCTATTTTGAAAATAAATCTTCAAAACAAACAAGAAACATTCAAAACTCTCACAACTTGGTTGCCCATAATTAAAAGTTTTAACTGGTGCGCAGTTAAACTATCGCCATACCTCAATTCTTCATAATGTTACAATTTTATTATTTTGACAGCTCCTTGTTTGTTTATCAGTTTGATTCATTTGTTGGCTCTGAACTCAGTTGCAAGTTCCCTAATGGTGGGAAATCCGTGAGCTCTGATTGGTTTACGTTTACTTAAGAAAATTATCAACATTCGATGGGAACGGCTAACATAATTTCTATAATTTTCACACGTACGCAAAGTGGATGTACACGAGCCTTAACGGCCCATCGTGTAGTGCAACAAAATCAAATGGGTGGGGCCAACCTTACGGAAATTCAAAATGGCCTACAATCAAAATTTGAAAGCATATTATTATTGCACACAAAATGCACCATTTTTCACCCCTATTTTTGATTTTTGCACCCCTACCCCTAAGCAGTTATAACGAAATCAAATGGGGGAGGGCCAACTTAACTGTTAATCAAAATTGCCTAAAATCAAAATTTAAAAGCATGTAATTATTGCACCCAAAATGCACCATTTTGCACTTTTTTTTTTGATTTTTGCACCCCTACCCCTAAACAGTTATAACGAAATCAAATGGGGGGGGGCCAACTTAACTGTAATTCAAAATTGCCTAAAATTAAAATTTAAAAGCATGTAATTATTGCACCCAAAATGCACCATTTTGCACCCCTATTTTTGATTTTTGTACCCCTACCCCTAAACAGTTATAACGAAATCAAATGGGGGGGCCAAATTTACTGTAATTTAATATTGCCTAAAATCAAAATTTAAAAACAACTATTTATTGCACCCACAATGCACCATTTTGCACCCCTATTTTTGATTTTTGCACCCCCACCCCTAAAGAGTTATAACAAAATCAAATGGGGGGCCAACTTAACTGTTATTTAAAATTGCCTAAAATCAAAATTTGAAAGCATGTAATTATTGCACCTAAAATGCACCATTTTTCACCCCTATTTTTGATTTTTGTACCCCTACCCCTAAACAGTTATAACGAAATCAAATGGGGGGGGGGCAACTTAACGGAAATTCAAAATTGTCTTAAATCAAAATTTAACCCTT
This sequence comes from Isoperla grammatica, assembly GCA_945910005.1. Taxonomy (NCBI): domain Eukaryota; kingdom Metazoa; phylum Arthropoda; class Insecta; order Plecoptera; family Perlodidae; genus Isoperla; species Isoperla grammatica. The sequence continues at coordinate 26,510,986 of OX246747.1, forward strand.
TGAGGCCCAGCGATTCCATTTGGAATCGTACTTAACCATTATATTTTGATCATAGCTCACATGCCCAATGATGCCACCTGGAATCACGGTACAAAAACGCTTTTAAATTGTGTTGAAATTTTTTTTCTGGCTACAAATCGAACAACATTTACACGTTATGGACAATATTCAAAAATAGAAAGTGTAAAAGGATGAATATTTTCTCATTTTTGATAATTTTCCGGGACATTCAGATCCTAATAACAATGCTAATTTCCATGCGATTTTCCAAATTCTTTTTTCATATAACTCAAAGTCTGCTACCTAATTGTTGGAAGTCCAAGAACTATCAATTCATGAAACATTTTGGGAATTAATTAAAACTCAAAAAAATGTCCCGAATCTTAAAAAAATGATACTATAATTTTGAAAAAAAATGTAAAAATCTTGAAAAAAATCAAGAGTCTTATTGGTGCCGTTTAAAATGTTTTTTGATATCAAGAATTAATGTGGGCCTCAAAGGGTTAAAAGCATGTTATTATTGCACCCAAAATGCACCATTTTGCACCCCTATTTTTTTTTTTCACCCCTAACCCTAAAACGTTATTACAAAATCAAATGGGGGGGGGGCCAACTTTATGGTAGCCCTATCCCCCTCATTTAATAAATTCTAAATGTAAAAGCTTGTATTTATGGCACTCACAAATGCACCACTCTGCACCCCTATTTCTCACAATGCACCATTTTGCATCCACCACTAACGAGTTATTAAAAAATCAAATGGGTTAGGCGGACAACCTCATGCTAACCCCCAGTCCCCCCCTTGCTGGAAGTCTAAATGTCTGTCACGGTAACGAAATATGATGAAGGTAGGATACTGGGTGTGGCACATTTTTTAATTAATTCTCCATCAAATTTGAATAGTATTGATTTTATTTATATTTAATTCAAGTTTTGTTACATATGTTACCAACATTATTATTGAAAGTACATTTATATAATTACGGTTTTAATTCGTTACAAATAAGCTGTAACTGAAGGTTTAGTAGAGCAATATAACATTACAAAATTAATACTGAGAACTGGTTTGAACCATGAACAATTTTCTTATTGCATGACAAATGTGTCGAACATATTAGGAACATTGTTGTGCTTATATATATATGTATATGTTATTCTGTAGGTTTTCGCGAACTGAAGAAGATGTAGTACTAGGTTCTCGGGTTGCTGTCCACGTAACTTGCTCTCTAGACACTGGTTGCTGGCCCAGAAATGGGAGCCCAGAAATATTGTGAGTCGGCAAGTAAAAAAGATGTTTTAATTTGTATTACCATCTGCGATGCCATGTAGGCCTACTCATACATTGAAGGTTAACGTATATAGTAATTGAAGTATTTGTGCTTTGAGATGCTATAAATTTACAGTCATCAATATTTATGTCTACATCCAAGTCGTTATACAGCATATAATAATAATACATTTTGTAAGATGCTGCCAATGGGACAGTTCAGGCCCTCTTCAAGTGACGATTTCTATTAAGGTATTGCGGTAATGAATAGTTGGGAAGGAATGTCTTAGGGCTGCTGTTCCTGTTAGTATGACTCCATTCAAGCATAGCCAATTGTGACTGATGAAAACTTCGGGAAAACTTTCAGTCGGGGATCAGGTTTCTAGAATTCTAGTTATCCGTCACCCAACCACGGTAATGTTGCTTTCCCCCCACCCCCCTTTCGATAATGGAGTCTATAATGCCGTCGTGTCGTCACGATGATCCCTGCATAGGGACCGCCACGAAAAACAAAACTTAACCAGAAATCAACGTTTATCTAACGTTGGTAAAATAACGTTAATGTAATGTATACTTGTGTATGTTGTTACAATGTAAACAAAAAACCAAAACACATAAATTAGTACTTCAGAACATTACACGTTAGCACATGCTCAGTAAAACTACATTGAAAGTTCACAGAGGTCCATCGTGACCTTATTGTAAACGATACCTTATAATCGTTCATACCCAGGTGCGTACTATGGCCATTGTGAAGCTAGAATCCATCATTAATGTGAGGGGGGGGAGGGGGGGCGGAGGGAAATAAAACTGAAGGTTGCACTAGGGTCACCGTGACGATATAATGTTCACTTTCATTGAGCGCTTACAATTTTCATTCTTGTTGTTATTGTTGTCAGTATTGTTGTAACAATCGTTGTTGTTGTAAATGTAACCGCACAATGAACGATTCTACATAATATCTTTACGATGACCCTAGTGCAAATTCAGTATTGTACTAGGAAAACGCTCTGCATTGATAGCGAGCGCCCTCAGGAACATACACGAAATTTTGCACACAAGTTTTGAAAGTTACCGCCATCGACAACAGTCAACACTACACGATGGGCCGTTACTCAGAAACATTCTGTGTAGTGGCACTACAGGATGGGCCGTTAGACAGAAACATTCTGTGTAGTGGCACTACAGGACGGGCCGTTAGACAGAAACATTCTGTGTAGTGGCACTACAGGACGGGCCGTTAGACAGAAACATTCTGTGTAGTGGCACTACAGGACGGGCCGTTAGACAGAAACATTCTGTGTAGTGGCACTACACGATGGGCCGTTAGACAGAAACATTCTGTGCAGTGGCACTACAGGACGGGCCGTAACCCAGAAACATTCTGTGTAGTGGCAATACACGATGGGCCGTTACACAGAAACATTCTGTGTAGTGGCACTACAGGACGGGCCGTTAGACAGAAACATTCTGTGTAGTGGCACTACAGGACGGGCCGTTAGATAGAAACATTCTGTGTAGTGGCACTACAGGACGGGCCGTTAGACAGAAACACTCTGTGTAGTGGCACTACACGATGGGCCGTTACACAGAAACATTCTGTGCAGTGGCACTACAGGACGGGCCGTAACACAGAAACATTCTGTGTAGTGGCACTACACGATGGGCCGTTACACAGAAACATTCTGTGTAGTGGCACTACAGGACGGGCCGTTAGACAGAAACATTCTGTGTAGTGGCACTACACGATGGGCCGTTAGACAGAAACATTCTGTGTAGTGGCACTACAGGAAAGGCCGTTACACAGAAACATTCTGTGTAGTGGCACTACACGATGGGCCGTTACACAGAAACATTCTGTGTAGTGGCACTACAGGACGGGCCGTTAGACAGAAACATTCTGTGTAGTGGCACTACAGGACGGGCCGTTAGACAGAAACATTCTGTGTAGTGGCACTACACGATGGGCCGTTAGACAGAAACATTCTGTGTAGTGGCACTACAGGAAAGGCCGTTACACAGAAACATTCTGTGTAGTGGCACTACAGGACGGGCCGTTAGACAGAAACATTCTGTGTAGTGGCACTACACGATGGGCCGTTACACAGAAACATTCTGTGTAGTGGCACTACAGGACGGGCCGTTAGACAGAAACATTCTGTGTAGTGGCACTACACGACGGGCCGTTACACAGAAACATTCTGTGTAGTGGCACTACAGGACGGGCCGTTACACAAGAACATTCTGTGTAGTGGCACTACACGATGGGCCGTTAGACAGAAACACTCTGTGTAGTGGCACTACACGATGGGCCGTTACACAGAAACATTCTGTGTAGTGGCACTACAGGACGGGCCGTTAGACAGAAACATTCTGTGTAGTGGCACTACACGACGGGCCGTTACACGGAAACATTCTGTGTAGTGGCACTACAGGATGGACCGTTACACAGAAGGATTTTTTTTGGATTAATCTGTAGTAGATTTGTGTCGAAAATAATTTCTGTGCAAAAGCACTTCTTGACAGGCAGATGAGAGTTCGCAAAATTATGTCTAACGACCCTCCAGGTAGTGCCGTAGCACCACATTTAACACAGAACTCGAATTCTTTCTATTGGCCCCTCCAGACCGATTTGAAATTCTGTCAAACGGAGATTCTGTGGAATGGCGCTTCTGTGTAAAGGCCCATATGGTTTTGGACTCTAATAAAAATTACAATTCTGTACAAAGACCCGTCCTGAAACACTTTGAAATCGTATTCTGTGTAATGGCGCTTCTGTGTAGAGGCCTCGACCCCGCCTCACCAATTTGATTTTATAATTACTCGTTAGTGGTTGATGCAAAATGGTGCATTGTGAGAAATAGGGGTGCAAAGTGTGCATTGTGAGTGCCATAAACACAAGTTTTTACATTTAGATTTTATTGAATGGGGGGGGGGGGAGGGGCTACCATAAAGTTGGCCACCCCCCCATTTGATTTCGTAATAACTTTTTAGGGGTTGGGTGCAAAAATCAAAAATAGAGGTGCAAAATGGTGCATTTTTGATGCAATAATAACATGCTTTTAAATTTTGATTTTAAGCAATTTTGAATTCCCGTTAAGTTGCCCCCCCCCCCCCCCCCCCCCATTGGACTTCGTTTATAACTGTTTAGGGGTAGGGGTGCAAAAAAAAAAAAATATGGGTGCGTAATGGTGCATTTTGGGTGCAATAATAACATGCTTTTAAATTTTGAATTACAGTTAAGTTGGCCCCCCCATTTGATTTCGTTATAACTGTTTAGGGGTAGAAGTGCAAAAAATCAAAAATAGGGGTGCATGATGGCGCATTTTGGGTGCAATAATTACATGCTTATAAATTTTAACTTAGGCAATTTTGAATTACAGTTAAGTTGGTGCCTCCCATTTGATTTCGTTATAACTGTTTAGGGGTAGGGGTGCAAATATCAAGAATAGTGGTGCAAAATGGTGCATTTTGGGTGCAATAATTACATGCTTTTAAATTTAAATTTTAGGCAATTTAAATTACAGTTAAGTTGCCCCCCCCCCCCCCCACATTTGATTTCGTTATAACTGCTTAGGGGTAGGGGTGCAAAAATCAAAAATAGGGGTGCATGATGGTGCATTTTGGGTGCAATAATTACATGCTTTCACATTTTGATTTTAGGCAATTTTGAATTTCCGTTAAGTTGGCCCCCCCCCATTTGATATCGTAATAAGTGTTTAGGGGTAGGGGTGCAAAAATAAAAAATAGAGGTGCAAAATGGTGCATTTTGGGTGCAATAATTACATGCTTTCAAATTTTGATTTTAGGCAATTTTGAATTTCCGTTAAGTTGGCCCCCCCCCCATTTGATATCGTTATAACTGTTTAGGGGTAGGGGTGCAAAAATCAAAAATAGGGGTGCAAAATGGTGCATTTTGGGTGCAATAATTACATGCTTTCAAATTTTGATTTTAGGCAATTTTGAATTTCCGTTAAGTTGGCCCCCCCCATTTGATAGCGTTATAACTGTTTAGGGGTAGGGGTGCAAAAATAAAAAATATGGGTGCAAAATGGTGCATTTTGGGTGCAATAATAACATGCTTTCAAATTTGGATTTTAGGCCATTTTGAATTTCCGTTAAGTTGGCCCCCCCCATTTGATTTCGTTATAACTGTTTAGGGGTAAGGGTGCAAAAATCAAAAATAGGGGTGCAAAATGGTGCATTTTGGGTGCAATAATTACATGCTTTCAAATTTTGATTTTAGGCAATTTTGAATTTCCGTTAAGTTGGCCCCCCCCATTTGATTTCGTTATAACTGTTTAGGGGTAAGGGTGCAAAAATCAAAAATAGGGGTGCAAAATGGTGCATTTTGGGTGCAATAATTACATGCTTTCAAATTTTGATTTTAGGCCATTTTGAATTTCCGTTAAGTTGGCCCCCCCCATTTGATTTCGTTATAACTCTTTAGGGGTGGGGGTGCAAAAATCAAAAATGGGGGTGCAAAATGGTGCATTGTGGGTGCAATAAATAGATGCTTTTACATTTTGATTTTATTGAATTGGGGGGGCTACTATTAAGTTGGCCCCCCCCCATTTGATTTCGTTATAACTTTTTAGAGGTAGGGGTGCAAAAATCAAAAATAGGGGTGCAAAATGGTGCATTTTGGGTGCAATAATTGGATATATATTGTGGTTGTATTTTGTGTTTGGGGGGGGCCAACTTAACGGAGCCCATTTACCGTTGAGTTGGTTGCATTTTCGTTGAATTTTGGAATGCGTTTATGACCTGAGATCGGTATGCGAATACTTTCGTTGGGACTAGTATAGTGAGTGACGTCATAATAACTCGTCCCTGAGATCGATTGTATTCTTGTTCAAGGCGCACTCAGTGCGATCTAGTGCCACCATTGGAAAACGCCATTGATCATCATTTAAGAAGAGATAAAATTGTAAAAAAAAGATCATAAAAGTCTGTCCGCTCATAGTAGAAACGAAACGTTAAAGCTTATGACCAATGTTTGTCTAGACCGTGAAATAGGGTTAAAAGAGCCAACAGGTAGCGCGCTGTTGTCATTTCATTGCAATTCTTATTCTTTCAAAGGGTGACATTCTTCCGACTTCCGTTATTATAAAATTGGCAACCGTGTTTTTCTAGTAAATCTTGGTTTACAAGCCGATTATAATGGTTCAATACACAAACATGGCCCATTAGCTCTAAACGTTTCGTTTCAACTATGAGCGGACATGCTTTACGTATAAAATCGGAGGCTTCAATTTAGGTGCAAGGCGGGATCTGCCGCTCTCCACTGAGGCAGAATAAGTGGGGTCCGGCGGGTAGACACCCCTCATATTATCCACCTGCGCGCTACAGGGTTGCCACGTTTTTACATTCAGTGCAGTAGCGGTCATTCGTACATTCTCGATCGGCTCCCGGCGTATGGGGTCTGTGGTTCTCTATTTAAATTTTAGATTGATTAATTTCCTGAGGAGTTAACGCGCGTGTAAGTGCTGCTCTTTGCTAAAATAAGTATCCTTTAAAGATTAGATCTTGCACCAAAATTGAAGTCTCCGATTTTACAAAATGTGAGTCTTCTCTATTGAAAAAAAGTCTCGCGAATTCACTTCCGGTCTGTGTGTACGTGCTACCCAGCACGCGGAGGCCATGACCCTAACTATGAGTCTCCTACGCCCCCCCCCCCCCCCCCCCTCCCCCCAACACCTGATAGGTGTCTACGTGCTATCCACCACGTCCGTAACCTCGGACATTGCGAATCTTCTGCCGGACCCGCCGAGCCGGTTTCTGCGAACGGGTTGTCGAGGAAATTGTGAATGGGCCAAGGTCACGCGTGAGAACCCAAGGTCGTACACCTCCACGTCACTCACCGCGCGCTGGCAAACGAGGCTTTGTTTGGGGGCGGGGCGTAGAGTAGATCGTGTGTCGTGGACTCAGGTCGCCCTCACTCACCGCGCGCTGGCACACGAGGCTTTGTTTGGGGGCGTGGCTTAGAGTAGATCGTGTGTCTTATACTCCAAGATATACTGGCCACGCTGTCCCCTAAAATTCTGAGAAGAGACGGTCGCTCCACACGGTCTATTTCAACGGTATTCACTGCGGGATTTCCTGATAGCTGCATTGTCATTGTCCACTGCATTGACTGCACCAACTTTGATTGGAATGCGACCTCAACACGTCTGACAGTAGGCGAGCGATATTATCACTACAATACCTGAGGCAAGAGAATCGCAATGCTTTAGTCACCCCGACTAAAGCATTGCGATTATATCTGGTTGGCATTACTGAGTGATAGTGTACCGCGTGCAATGAAACTGTCTACTTTCCGTGCCAACCTAAGAAGCACCCTGCCAATTACTAACCTCAAAGGGAGGCGATAGTATTGTGGAGATCATAAATGTCAATCATCCCCATTATTCAGCAAAGCACTCACCTTCTCAGCCGGTACCGACAGCTGAACGTGAAGAATGTCGCCTCGACTCGACTACGGACGGGTATCGCTCCCTGTATATAGGGGAAGGTCCCCTTTTTGTAACTATGTGTCCACCCCGTTGACTTTCGTTTGAGATTTTAGACAAGATTTATATTTACAACTATCAACAAATGAGGCGATGGCTAAGTCGCCCTTTTAGTGTGGTGTTGGCAGGGTGCTTCTTAGGTTGGCACGCAGAGTAGACAAGATTGACATTTACAACTGTCAACAATGGAGGCGACGGCTAAGTCGCCCTTTGTGTGTAGTGATTAGCAGGGTGCTTCTTAGGTTGGCACGCAGAGTAGACAAGATTGACATTTACAACTGTCAACAATGGAGGCGACGGCTAAGTCGCCCTTTGTGTGTAGTGATTGGCAGGTTGCTTCTTAGGTTGGCACGCAGAGTAGTGATTGGCAGGGTGCTTCTTAGGTTGGCACGCAGAGTAGTGATTGGCAGGGTGCTTCTTAGGTTGGCACGCAGAGTAGACAAGATTGACATTTACAACTGTCAACAATGGAGGCGACGGCTAAGTCACCCTTTGTGTGTAGTGATTGGCAGGGTGCTTCTTAGGTTGGCACGCAGAGTAGACAAGATTGACATTTACAACTGTCAACAAAGGAGGCGACGCAGCTAAGTCGCTCTTTGTGTGTAGTGATTGGCAGGGTGCTTCTTAGGTTGGCACGCAGAGTAGACAAGATTGACATTTACAACTGTCAACAAAGGAGGCGACGCAGCTAAGTCGCTCTTTGTGTGTAGTGATTGGCAGGGTGCTTCTTAGGTTGGCACGCAGAGTAGACAAGATTGACATTTACAACTGTCAACAAAGGAGGCGACGCAGCTAAGTCGCTCTTTGTGTGTAGTGATTGGCAGGGTGCTTCTTAGGTTGGCACGCAGAGTAGACAAGATTGACATTTACAACCGTCAACAAAGAAGGCGATGGCTAAGTCGCTCTTTGTGTGTAGTGATTGGCAGGGTGCTTCTTAGGTTGGCACGCAGAGTAGACAAGATTAACATTTAGAACTGTCAAAAAAGAAGGCGACGGCTAAGCCTCCCTTTGTGTGTAGTGATTGGCCGGGTGCTTCTTAGGTTGGCACGTACAGTAGACTAAAGCATGCATTGCAATTATCAAGTTGGCATTACCGCTATTGTACCACGTGCATCGCATACCAAGGATGGAAGTAAACACTATTCACTTCAAGTGCTGCTAATAGTCATGGGACAGATTATGTAATCAGTGATGCATACATCATTATCTTCCTTATCAATAGTTATACCAGTCTATTGACTGAAGCCGAGAGAGAACTAGCTTTGTTCTTGGAATAGTCAAGCAAATCTATTCAGCGCGAACGCGATATGGTAAGTCTTGGCTGCGTTTCGTTACTTGTTGAAAATGCTTTGCCCCTAGCGTGAACGATATACTTACGGAACACTTCAAGTATAGGCATGGCTGTTTAGGCCAATTAGGCGCAAGGGCATTTTGCCACGCCCACTTCATTAATTGTCAAACAGTGTAGTAAAATTTTAAACGTTGATAGTAGTATCAATTATTATCAATTAGTCAATAAATTATTTTCAATTATCAATTAATCAATAATAATATCCAATATCATTTATCAATATATTTCAATATCCATTATCAATATCCAATCAATAATCAATTATCAATTAAATATACTAGGCTCTAATACATGTGCAAAGCAAACATATGATTTTGGCGCAATTTTACACTTATTTTAAGCCCAAGGTTAGGCCAGTCTATAGAGCATTTTAAAAATGCCGCCAAAAACCACCACTTCTTAAAAATGCTCAACTGAAAACCTCGGGCATGCATATTCAACATGTTGAATATGCTCAGGAATCACGTTACGGAACGCTGGGTAAAGCACATTCAATAGGTTTCAGTACGGGCCAAGCATGCTTTAAGCATTCTCATCAGCTTTCGGAACGTACCCCTAGTAGGCAACGAAGCACTCAATAAATTCAAAGTTATTCTGAATCAGCCTTGTTGATTCTGACATTTGTCCGCAGGTGTTCGCACTGTCCAATCACTGATTCGTGTGTTTCGTATTTGAAATATCTTTCTTTGATTGGTTATCGCTCACTCGTCGATGGTGTTCGGAGCCTACAGGGTTGGTTTAGTCGCTTTTAATTAAAGTCCACCACTGAAAATCAGTTTTGTTACTGAGTGGGTGGACTCTATAAATAAGAATTTATTTTGTTTATTTACTTACTTATTTCTTTTCTGAAACCTGTTTTAATTAATTTAAATTCAAGAATAATTTAGTCTATACGGTAGGTCTAGAACCACCTAGCGGAGTTGAATGGTAAAGAGCGCTCTGAAAGCCATTGAGTTGTCACGAGAGTTGAAAAGTCTTAAGTCCAAACGCACTGGCGGGTGCCGGCTGGATGCAGTGGCGTATACAGGGGGGAAGGGAGGGGGGGGGGGGGGAGCTGGGGCGGCTAGAGCCCGCCCCCCCCCCCCTAAATCCCAGCTTTAAATTATACTCTGCAAATTATCTAAATTATGTAGATTTAGGCCTACATATTAATTTCGATATTTGAAAACACTCCCGTATTGGTGAAATTGTATAAGTTGTAACAATTAGTAATTTTATGTAATATTAATTGATGAAATTATTTTGAAATCATATTTGGCGCCGTTGTAACCCGTATGCCGTTCAGCAAAGCACCTTACCTTCTTTTAAAACACATCAAAAACCACTTCAGAAATACAGATTTATAACCCCCCCGCCCCCCCCCCCCCCCCATTGTGTCGTTTTTTGAGCACATTTTTTACAGTTATGATCTACTCTGGGCAGCTCCCCACGAAAATATTTTTGCGTACGCCACTGACTGGAAGAGATAGCCTAAGTAATCAACTGTGAAAGTACAGTCTGAACTTGTCAACACAAAAGAATGCCAAGATCAGGGTATCAGGGTTGATTGGACGATAGTTAGGCCCGCTTCAGGCAGAAGTTTCTTCTAATGTGGATTCAATTCCATCACTTCTTGGCTTTATTAAGTAAACGGTGACTTTGGAGCCGTCCTAGCAACGAAGCACTCAATAAATTCAAAGTTGTTCTGAATCGGCCTTGTTGATTCTGGCATTTGTCCGCAGGTGTTCGCACTGTCCAATCAGTGATTCATATGTTTCATGTTTGACATATCGATCTTTGATTGGTTATCGCTCACTCGTCGATGGTGTTCGGAGCCTACAGGGTTGGTTTAGTCACTTTAAATTAAAGTCCCCCACTGCAAATCAGTTTAGTTACTGAGTGGGTAGACTCTAAATGTGAATTTATTTATTTAAACAGTCCACCCCGCAGTGCTAAGTAGGTTGATGCGGCTATTTGCCGCTCCGCTTCTCAAGGTGGAAAACACTTTAGATCATGTATTGGCGCTTATATGTCGTGATTGGAAGTTGAAGGACGCCATTAGACTGAGAGGCAAACTATTATGTAAGAGAGTGAGAGAGGTAGCGACTAAGTGAGACATTCAACGTCTTGTGATCATGCGCAAGGTCCGTCATACCCCCTGGCAGAGGTTCGGTAAAAACGAGAGTTCGACGAGCCACCACCAGGGGATTTACGAGCCTTGGATCATACGATTCGACCACTGGCTGTATGATACTTTGTTCTAAACAGGTGTTTAAGTCTGTCCGCTCATAGTAGAAACGAAAAGTTTAGAGCTAATGGCCCATGTTTGCGTATTGAACAATTATAATCGGCTTGTAAACCAAGATTTACTAGAAAAACACGGCTGCCAATTTGATTACAACAGAAGTCGAAAGAATGTCACCCTTTGAAAGAAAAAGAATTGCAATGAAATGACAACAGCGCGCTACCTGTTGGCCCTTTAAAACTATTTCACGGTCTCAAACATTGATCATTAGCTCTAAACGTTTCGTTTCCATGAGCGGATATTCATAGGTTGCACGTACGTCACATATTTGCGCGTGGCGGCCACATTTGTGATCAAACTTTGACGTTGCCATGGAGAAACAATTGAAGGTGGTTGTGGTAGAACACATACATTCTTTGTTCTTTAAAATTCAGCATTTTTTAAAAATAAAATTGGTATGTGTCGTAAGTTTTAATTGTTTTATTGCTTATGTTTACTTTTTAAATTCTTAATTAGGCTCATTTATCGAATTTTAATAGTATTTTCCAATGATCTAAGACTGCTCCTCATCAATTGTGTCGCAATCATGGCCGCTGTGACGTCACGTGGGAACTATGAATACTTTACCGCTAAGATGGCTGCTTATGTTCACAGCACGTGTTACCACTAAGATGGCTGCTTATGTTCACAGCAGGTGTTACCACTAAGATGGCTGCTTATGTTCACAGCAGGTGTTACCACTAAGATGGCTGCTTATGTTCACAGCAGGTGTTACCACTAAGATGGCTGCTTATGTTCACAGCAGGTGTTACCACTAAGATGGCTGCTTATGTTCACAGCAGGTGTTACCACTAAGATGGCTGCTTATGTTCACAGCAGGTGTTACCACTAAGATGGCTGCTTATGTTCACAGGTGTTACCACTAAGATGGCTGCTTATGTTCACAGCACGTGTTACCACTAAGATGGCTGCTTATGTTCACAGCAGGTGTTAGCACTAAGATGGCTGCTTATGTTCACAGCAGGTGTTACCACTAAGATGGCTGCTTATGTTCACAGCAGGTGTTACCACTAAGATGGCTGCTTATGTTCACAGGTGTTACCACTAAGATGGCTGCTTATGTTCACAGGTGTTACCACTAAGATGGCTGCTACTGGCCTCTACCCTAGCTGTATCCTGCCACGGTGCTCGTATCCTTGCCGTGTTCCCCGCACCATCAGTGAGCCACCTCATCTCTACAGGTGTTACCACTAAGATGGCTGCTTATGTTCACAGCAGGAGTTACCACTAAGATGGCTGCTACTGGCGGCTACCCTAGCTGCATCCTGCCACGGTGCTCGTATCCTTGCCGTGTTCCCCGCACCATCAGTGAGTCATCTCATCTCCTCTACCGCGCTGACCAAAGAGTTGGCGGCCAGAGGTCACCAGGTCACAGTGGTCAGCATGTTCCCTCAGGAGAAGCCGCTGGCCAACTACACCGACATCGCTGTGCGCTACACCAAACACGGGATGGGTGAGGACTTAGATAATAGCGTAGTAGGCCCTAGCTTAGATGATAGCGTAGGCCCTACACATCGATGATAGGGTGGCTGGGTTGGGAGACGTTAGAGAAGATGAGAAGGAGTGAAAGGATGTGTAATCCATACAAAGCAGCTAGGGGGAAAAGAGGGTGGGGGGAAACCCGTAGCAGATTGCAAGAAGGGGTATATACAGGGAGGGGGGATCATAATGGAAGTTTCAGCGACATGTGGTAAGAAGTGATCTGGGTAGGTTTGGATTTGTTGAAAGAACGGTTAGGGAATGGAATGAGTTACCCGAGGAGGTTGTTGAGTGTGAATCAGTAAGGGAATTTAGAAATAGAATGAGAGATGAAGGGATGAGGAAGGGTGTGGGGGGGGAGGTTGGGACAGGTTGCCACCGGGTAGTTATGGCCCATTTGCAGCCTTAAACTATTTAACATTAACATGAACATTAACATTAACATTAACTTTGTTGCCAGAGCAAGTTTGTGAAGGTTGACGTCACAGGTTGCATTCCGTAAGGACGACCGGGCTCCACCAGTCTGACCGTATAGTATACTAAAGGTCTCTCACACCAAGAAGTAAGATAGTGTCAGGGGAGTCAGGACCGCCCACAATTAGTTTCCAACTTAACAAGTGCGAATCACTAACGTTTTTTTTTCGATTATCTAGTACAATTTGGTTGCGTTAAGTTTTTCGACGAAAACCTGCTTGCATGTTTTGTTGTGCGTTACCGTCAAAAAACTTACCGCTACCAAATTGTACTAGATAATCGAGAAAAACGTCAGTGATTCGCGCTTGTTAAGTTGGAAACTAATAATTGTGGGCGGTCCTGAAACCCCTGACACTATCTTACTTCTTGCTGTGAGAGACCTTCACCATTGAGTTTGAGTGTAGGGTAGAGGCCCAGCGGCCATTGGCGACTGTCTAGTACTACTAGCGTACACGGGCGATTTATGGGTAGACAGTCGCCAATGGCCGCTGGTTCTCTACCCTACACTATAGTGTAGGGTAGAGAACCAGCGGCCGTTGAGTTTATTATAATAAACTCAACGGTTGTATACTATACGGTCAGCCTCATTGGCTCAATGGATCGTTGGTCCAGTGGTTAGCATCCCTGCTTCCAATGCAGAAGGTCCCGGGTTCCAATCCCGGTACAGGCAGAAGTTTTTTAGCTTCTAATAAGGATTCAGTTCCATCACTTCTTTTCTTAAGAATAAGTAAACGGTGACTTTGGAGCCGTCCTAGCAACGAATCACTCAATAAATTCAAAGTTGTTCTGAATCAGCCTTGTTGATTCTGACATTTGTTAATCAGTGATTGGACAGTAAGAACATCTGCGGACAAATGCCAGAATCAACAAGGCCGATTCAGAATTACTTTGAATTTCTATTTGTTTATTTTTTTCTTTCTTTCAGAGAATATGAATTTGTTTGAGATGAAAAACACAAGCTTCATTTTCATGCTTGCGCAATTTCTGGATCTTGGCGGTCAAACCTGCGAGCATTTCCTCTCAGATCCTGGCGTTCAGAAACTGGTCTACTCAAAGACGGATCAGTTTGATCTGCTGCTCATCGGAATGTTCTTCAACGAGTGTTTCTTGGGGTTCGCGCATAAGTTCAACATCCCCGTCATAGGGGTGGCGCCCATGGGGGGGATGCATTGGATGTGGGACATCGTCGGCAACCCCAGTCCCTTTGCCTACGTCCCCAGCGCCACGTCGACGTTCACAGACCACATGAGCTTCAAGCAGAGGTATGATCGTTATTGTTGAGGTTTAAGAGCGAAGGTGTTCGCACTGTCCAATCACTATTTCATATGTTTCGTATTTGAAATATCGATCTATGATTGGTTACCGCTCACTCATCGATGGTGTTCGGATCCTACAGGGTTGGTTTAGTCGCTTTAAATTAAAGTCGCCCTCTGCAAATCAGTTTGTTTACTGAGTGTGTTGACTCTAAATGTGAATTTATTTATTTAGTTATTGACTTTTTTTATTTTTCATTCTAGGTTTATCAACATGTTCGTCGTCACCTTCGAGCGCTGGGTGAGAGCGTGGATACTGATGCCGAAGCAAGACGCCATCATGAGGAAATACTTCAAAGACTCCGAGACTGCTCTCCCTTATATTGAAGAGATTGAGAGCAAAATGTCTCTGCTCTTGCTGAACAACCACGTTAGTCTGAGCTTCCCAAGGCCATACCTGCCAAACACGGTGGAGGTGGGGGGGATGCACATCAAGCGGGGACAGCAGCTGCCGCAAGTAAGACGCCATTTTGTAACCGGGGCTTCCCAAGCGGCCATTTTGTACCCGAGTATATTGGTCTTAGGGTAGTTGATTACAGACGGTTTACTGCCCAGGGATTGATACCTTATCGTGGTGCAGGGCAGGTTTGTATGCTTCGGTGATTCTGAGATGCGGAAGCGGATGCTTCTGGTAAATTGCGAGGTGGAGAAACAGGACGAAAGGAGTCCACGTCTTCCCTTTTCTTTTTCTCTCCTCGTCTTACTAGTCACTTTCCTCATATCACTTTTCATATCACTGTGTTTTGGTAAACTCTACAGACTGAATGAAATATTATAATCACTGATTATTAAATCGGTGATTAGAAATGAAATTAATTAGAAATTAAAACCATAATGATTATAATGTAAGGCACAATTTAGAGCAATAAGTTTGTAGTGCTCACCAAAGTACAGTGCGCTGTTGAATATCCATTACCGATCAATGTCATACTATAACTTCCTCTCCATCTATTTCACTCTGTAACTTTTAACTGTATATAATTGTATGTAATTTGTGTTATTGTATGTACCTGTAGGCTAAAGAGGGTATGGGCATGCCCATAACCCTACACTGGCCATCCTGTCCTTCCATGGGACAGGAAAACAACAATAAAATTAATTAATTAGTGCGCTGTTGATTCAGATTTTCGATTTCAAAGTCCATTCTTGAGATATAACTTAAAAATGAAAATTTTGTGCGGTTTGTTGTAGGTTAAGGCTGGTCCACACAGATTTTTAAGACATAATGCATAAGGTTTTAAGACGTTGTTTTAAAAACAACAATGAAAACAACGTCTTAAAACTTAAACTTTGTGTGAACGCCAGTACGTGTTTCCTATGATCCAACTTTACGACTACGCGTTAAACCTTAAATCGTATGTCTAAAAAATCTGTGTGGACCAGCCCTACTTAAGTTAAAACATTTGACAACTCAAAAATTCTCACATTTTCATAATGTAATACCAAAGAATGTAAAAGAGGCTTTCTAAAAATAAAAAATATGTTCAAGGACATCAAAAAGTTCCTGGACGAAGCCAAGGATGGGGTTGTCTACTTCAGTATGGGGTCGAACCTGAAAAGCTCCCAGATTCCGGAACATAAGCGCAATGAGATCCTGGACGCGTTTTCCAAACTGAAGCAACGAGTCCTTTGGAAGTGGGAAGAAGAATCCCTTCCCGGACAGCCCAGTAATGTCAAGCTGGGCAAGTGGCTGCCCCAGTCGCCAATACTCGGTGCGTATTGTTTATTGTTTATTGTTTATTGTTTATTGTATGGTAGCTTCCGTTGATACAAGACAGCCCTGGAAATTGGAAAAAAAATAAAAAACAGAGTCGGTAAAGAAGTTTTCCTTCTTCTCAAATTTTCAAAACCACCACCGCATCCACATTACTTTTACTAATAAACTGTCAAGTGTTCTGATGCAAAAATACTATTAGAAATACTATTTACGCAAAAACATATGTGCAACAAATGTGAAAGTGTGAGTACTCCATGTTGACATGTTTATTCACAGCTGACCACTTGATGCCCAGTTGAATTTGAGACGGAGTTTAGATAAGCCTGGCCCTTCTCTGCTTTTTTTCTGCTTGTTTCAGCTCTCTTGTCACGTACTTTTGTGACACACAGAAAATCGTATTTACTTATTAAACCTTCAAAGCAATATTTCCGTGCCATTTCAAAATTAACTTATAATTATAGAGTTTGTAGCAAATTAACTCCCGGTGGTTGGGGGGGGGGTGGGGGGGGGGCGAATGACAATTCCCGAGGGGGCTTTACAGCTTAATTCAACACTGGGTGATTTCACTGTAGACATAATATCAATCAGACTCGTTCTCAACATCAGCTGTGTTTATTGTCCATGACAACATGATAAGAAATTGATGACTCATGCGTTGCGGTATCTACCTACATAGATAAACCAGACAATTTAATTTTAAACAATGCGCATTCAAACAGATATTCTTCCACATATTCTATAAACTAGGAAAACGCTCTGTTTGACGCGTTGATAAGCGAGCGCGTCAATATCTACGAACTTTCTGGCGAAAAGTTTTCAATGCAAATACAAACAACAATTAACAACAATTCAAGAATGCGCATTGCAAAAATTGTTCTTATTTCCAGGGCTATTATACTTTCCGACATTGTTGTATGCAGTGCAATGTGCGTTGCTAAGAATTTTCGTGGTCATGTTTTCGCCGCGGTCCGCCACCGTTACTAACAGTTATTGACAGCAATAGAAATGTAATTTCTGCCTCTAATACGTATCGGATCGGGTTTACATTAGTATATTCGTGACCGGACATAAATTTACTATAAGATAGCCACCTCACATTTTGCCGTTACTGCGTTGTAGAAAAATATTTTCGAGTAACTTTCGTGTAACTTTGCCAATACTTATCAGATCGCCATTACATTTACATATTCGTGACCGGAAAAAGCTGTAAAAAAATCTGGCTATCTCACATTTTGCCGCCATTTTGTTTCAGAAAAATATTTTGCAGTAACTATGGTGTAACTTTGTAACTTTTCAAACGATTTTGCCTCAAAACTATACACCTTCAATCCACATCGAGGCTTGTGGATGGTACAAATTTCAAGTTGATCGGACTTTCCGTTCGACCGCTATCGACGGACATAAAAAAAAAAAAAAAAAAAAAACAAAAAAAACAAAAAAAAAAAAAAAAAAACAGAATGAAGTGCCATAAGAGTCAAGTGGAAACGCTCGCTTCGCTCGCTTAATAATGCGTTTATCCATTCAAACAGATACCCTTCCACATATTCTATAAATAATGGGTTTATGTATTGATAAGAGTTTAAAAAGAAGAGTATACACTTCAATTATAATAGCGTTAAGCAATCATGTATCATTAAGATTGGTTAAGTGTATAAAGTGCATCGGACCGTTAGGTAACACTGAGAAAATGCTACCCATAGAGTTTTTTTTAAATAAACATAACGCAAGTTACTTTTTTCCAAACAAGCAACTCAGAGTTGAGCAACCAGAATGAATAGACCTTTTCAGAATTCCTCTAGGATCCTTAGATAGAGCTAATCACGGCCCTCTAGATCTTCAATGACAACAATGCACAACAGTGAAAAATGCTCCTCAACATAACCATCAAGGACCCTTAGATAGAGCTAATCACGGCTTTCTAGATCAATTCTGAAAATCAGCCAAATGTGTGATTTGCAGAGCATTCGTACTACTCATCCCATGTCTACATTATTGATTTGATCACGTTCATATTTTGTGTCCATATCCATATTCACAATAGTACTTTCATTATGTGTACAAAGAGTGTATGTTCAAATTCGTTCTAGTTTGGACACAAACAATTTTTAAACAGGGGCTAAAAATTACGAAAAATGAAAACGTTTGGGGAAGTTAAGAACACGGAAAAAAATAACCTGTGCATTAATACTACAAAAAACTCTTTGTACCTAACACAACAGTTTATTTTTATATATTTCGGTCCAAACAGAACCGAAATATGTGGATTTTTATGCATGTAGTTTGAGTAATAGGAAAGTACTGCACGCCGGACGCTAAGAGTGGTTTTCTGTCCGCACCCAATCCTCTTAACAATGGTGGTGTATTACACATAGTTGAATCAAACATGGAACCCGGCTTGGACGCTTGTAAACTTAGCGGGTACTGAAAACAAGCAAAGATAAAACGTGATCATTTTTCTTACCTATTCCCGAGGCCCGTAAACGAGAATGGAATGGTAATGAAATTATCCTGTGCACGCTCACCTTAATATTCTCACCATTTTCGTTCCCGGTTATTGTGCATTATAGTCGATTTACAGCTACGCGTTGCGAGCGAAGTGAAGGCGCGAGCTCCAATCAGTGGCCGAGTTTGCGTGACACTATTATAACTTCTTTGCTTGAAACTCGGCCGCTGATTGGAGCTCACGCCCTCGCTTCGCTTGCAACGCGTATCTGTAAACGTACCATAAGTTTGAAGCGCTCTTACAACACAACATTGTACTCTCTAACCGACCATGTTTGTCTGCAGAACACCCTAACGTGCGCGTGTTCATAACCCACGGAGGTCTGCTCAGCATGCAGGAGTCAGTCTTCCACGCTGTACCAATGATCGGGATACCAATCTTCGGCGACCAAGAACAGAACATGATCCGGGCGGAACAACTCGGCTACGGATTGAAGCTTGACTTCCACAATATCACCAGCGCATCTCTGCACTGGGCCCTAGACACTGTCTTGAACACACCCAGGTAAGACAACAAAATAGACATTTATCAGAATTGATCAAGGACCGTTAATACTATTATAAATCCATGGTTAAATAGAGCTAATCACGGCCCTCTAGATCTTCAATGACAACAATGCACAACACTGAAAAGGTCCATAACATTTGAAAACTAGTTGTTAATGTTGAGCATTGTTGTCATTGATCTATCAAGGACCCTTAGATAGAAGTAATCACGGCCCTCTAGATCAATATGAT
Organism: Isoperla grammatica; assembly: GCA_945910005.1. Classification (NCBI taxonomy): domain Eukaryota; kingdom Metazoa; phylum Arthropoda; class Insecta; order Plecoptera; family Perlodidae; genus Isoperla; species Isoperla grammatica. The sequence continues at coordinate 26,530,623 of OX246747.1, forward strand.
GAGGGCCCAAGGTCTGTCGTCGAGCGCGCTGCGCGCACGCTACTAGCGATCTAGTGGACCTTGATGAGGGCCTTGCCTCAATGATATTCAACAGCTATGGTAGGCTAGATGCGCAGCCTAGCAGCCACAAGCGTGTCAATTTGATGCCATCTTGAAATGGGCAAATAACACAGGCGGGAATAGGAGTTTCTAATGCGAATTTCTGCCATTGGCGGCGCTAGCAGTACTAAAAGGCATGTAAATTGCCCATTTCAAAATGGCTTCAAATCGCTACGCTTGCTACTCAGTGGAAGGTTGGGGGATTGGTGATCTAGCCTACTATAGCTGTTGAATATCATTGCCTTGCCTCGACAACTAAGATATGATGTCGTCGAGAGGGGGGTGGGGGTGGGGGGATATTAGAAAAGAGACAAGAACAACGTAAAGGGAAGGTTAAAGGAGGACATCGTCTAGCATTGTGCAGATTGGACAATATTGCCCTTGTTTGTAAACAAAGATCACCAAAAGTATCCCGTGTTGCCTCCATGTCAGAGAGATGACATCATGATAATTCGTCCTTGAGCTAGCGAATAGGAACTTACGGTTATGACGACCTCCATGTTACAGCTACCGTGAGTCTGCCAAGCGTCTGTCTACGAGGTTCCGTGACCAACCTCAGACCCCGTTAGAGAGGGCTGTATACTGGACCGAGTATGTTCTACGTCATAAGGGCGCCCCGCACCTCCGCTCTGCTGCTCTAGACCTCGCGTGGTATCAGTACCTGTTGCTCGACGTGATGGCGCTAGTTGTTGTGGTGCCCGCGATGGCTGTACTTCTACTCTACGTCGTCGTCAAGGCGGTGGTGTCATTCGTGCGTGGCGGGAAGAACAAACATGACAAGAAGAAGCAGAACTAGTGCAAGCTTCGTTCATCTGTCCTACACTTGACTCGAGATGGATGAAGAAGAGGGCGGACTAAGATAAGATAATCACAGATGAGTGATAGGAAGAAGCATAGGAAGAGTTGGGCAACATAAGAAGCACAATACTTGAGGGAACGCAAGGAATATGATACAACTATCTCGCTACTCTTTATTCCAACATCATTTAGTTGGGTAAAGGGGTGTTTCCACCATTGATCTTGGCCATCCCAGGAATCAGTATCGGCATGCTAAGCTCGACCTGTGGCTCGACACATCATTTTCTTTAACTTCATTTTCTTCGTGAATAAATGTCTCTTGCCGTTCCGCACAAACTCTCTCCACTTCTTCCTGTCCTCCCTCCCACCATCTCTCTCTATCCTCTACCACTGTCTACTCCGCTCCTCTCTCCTCCACATCTGCTTGTACCTGGTCCTGCCATCTATCTCTAGGTCTTCCTTCTCTTCTTCGCCCATACACTAACTCAAAGGCTTGTCTTGGAATTCTATTTTTCTCCGTTCTTCTCATGCGTCCATACCATCGTTGTAGGTTTTGCCCATCTTGAACTTGAGGCTCGCATTCCCAGTTTCTTTCTTATCATAACGCCCAACGTAACAAACTACAAACGAAGAAGAGTTCTTGGACGAAGGTGGAAGAAGACGTATACAGGCGAGAGCCTGGAAGGCGTCTGGTGTGTAAGAATACTAATGAGAACTGTCCTACACTTTACACTAGTGTAAGTCAGTGTCAGTACTTAAAGCAGTGACTTTTGGCGTTTTCTACTGGTGCGCTTGCACCGGTTATACACCCAGTTCATGTCATGTTGCACTGCACCGGAGTCATGACGTCACAGACACGTCTCAGAGTGCACCGGGTGTACACCTAGTGTATGTCATGTTGCACTGCACCGGAGTCGTTACGTCATAGCCACGTCTCAGAGTGCACCGGGTGTATACCTAGTGTATGTCATGTTGCACTGCACCGAAGTCGTTACGTCATAGCCACGTCTCTGAGTGCACCGGGTGTACACTCAGTGCATGCACGAGTAAGTAGTTACTCATCCCGGAGTCGCGAGGATGGTGGAACTGGGTGCAAGGCGTCGAGTGACGATTTTTTAAAGTTTATAGAGTACAATTATTAAAATGTGTTTTACTAAATATTATGTAGCAGAATGTACTTGAAATACAACTATTGACTGTTATGTTTGTAACTAATGCGTGTTCATTCTTCCTTTTTTCATCACACCACTTGGTATTCATCATGTCTCTATTACTTTATCATCAATGCCCTCTTTAGCCTGATGAGTGATGATTTATGAACGATAATGAGGAAGGGAGGAGGGGAAGCCTGGTACCGGCACGTAGCCTACTCCTGTCGAAAAGTACCAAGGGGACCATCGGCTTTACGTTCCATCCGAAAGGACGGTGTGTAACTTGACCAGTCATATAGGTTCCTCCACTAACCTGGACTGCCGAGCAGTTGACGAGAAGAACGAAGCTGTTACACAAGCTTTCGAACCCTCCAATCTGCTCTAACCAACGGTAACTAGTGTTTTAGAGGAGAGTGGTCACCCATCCACATCCTCGCCTGTAGCCCGAGGTTAATTTGTACGAATATATATATTATTAAATTAAATAAAATATAATCAAATCACATGCATATATTGAGGCCGCATTCGTGATTACTTCTGAGAACTATAGTCTGTCCCGATTCAAGATACACGCTGGCAAAATGAGAACTAAAAGGAACTGTTTCTTATTATTAATGCTGTCCATCATCCCCTTTATTTGGCAAACCGCTTAGCTTCTAACATAGTAAAGACAGCTCCAAACCACATGGACCGTCGAAGCAAGAGATAATTATGGTCGACCCTTTGAAAAGGGACAGAATCCTCAGCCCCCGTCTTCCTATTGTCAAGTGGGTATTTTCTTATTTGAATAGATATTATTGGTGGTCACTTTTTTTAAAAAACTGTGCATCCTTCCTGGTGATAAGCTTGACGTTTACAACCTTGCACAGTGAGCGGGAAATAAGCCGCCCTTTGAGGAGTCCTCTTTAACGGCGTGTATCTTGGATAGAGACGAACTTTAGTGATTGTTAGTGAATATTTAACAAGAGAAACATGTTTTTAATGTCCGGTTCTCTTCATGAAAATATAAAATATCCATTTCATGTCCTTATCATTACCACATCAACATCATGTTTGATCTATAATGTACGGTTCACGAGCTCGTTAAAAATGTAAAATACATAGTATAGTGTGTAGTGTGTGAGTATGGAGCTGTATCATGCATGGGGGAGGGGCTTGTATGTATCCGCTTCTGAATGCATATTAACACAATGCATGGGTCATGCTAAAGTTTAGTTTTTTGCCCATTGACAGGACAGACTACCATTGTTGGCGTTATGGTCTTATGGAGCTATAGGCAGTATTCACGTGACATCACATCGGCCATATTGGAGGCCACCTATAGTACTATTTCAAGTTTCATTTAGCTGTCAATAGAAAACGAATAAATTGTTTACGGGGAAATGTGACAAATTAAACACGTATATCCCCCGATAAAGTGTACGAAAATGATTATTGTATACTTTTGTAAACGATTAAAAGATTAATCGAGACAAAAGGGTTTGTTTATGTTGATTTTAAGTAATCCAAAGTTAGAAAACAGTTGAATTTGCATCAAACGCCAGCTGAAACATAGCAACCATGAACTACCAATCACATGCCATTGTGGCCTCCAATGTGGCCACCATGCGCAATACGTGAATGTGTCCGCTACATTAACTTTACACACGCACTCACACCATAGAGATATATCTATGCTCAATTTTAAACCCAATGACACCATGGATTTATAATAGTACGCGGTACTATCATACACACACACGGTACACGGTACTATTATAAATCCATGGTGTGAGTGCGTGTGCCATAACGCCAACAATGGTCGTAGTCTGTCCCTGTCAATGGGCAAAAAACTAAACTTAGCATGACCCAAGCACAGATAAGGGATTGACCCAAGCATTGTGTAAATATGCATTCAGGAGCGGATACAGGGAAGCCCTCCCCCATGAACGAGTTGGTATAGACAAGAAATACAAATTGATTTATTGAGAAGATTAAAGAGCATTTCAATGAAACGGTTATATGCCTTGGTTGGTTGGACTTATTTTGGGGCACGAAGGCGGCCGTTAGGCCATGGATTTATCCATGGTTAGGCGGAGATCAAGTAGACATTGAAAATGTTCCACGTTTAAATTTCTCCCGCCACGCGACGAACCAACAACAACAACCACAACGTCCACCGCCTTGTTACAAAACAATCATGCCATCTTCTTTGTGCCATCATATGGTTGGCGGTGATAAAATGTTTCCGTGAATCCGTACCGGGTACGGTTAGGTCTAGTTTGTTTGCAGTTTATAGAGGCTTATCTCCGTCAATAAAAAGGCATTTTCTACAGTTGTGGTGACTATTACACAATCTAATAGCCACGTTACCGTTAGTGAGTTTGTGTGTTGAAGAAGCATTGCGTTTAATGTGATCTAGTTTGTAGGTCGATCATAACCTAACATACACACAAGCTTGTTGTGGTAGACCTACCTAGGCCTAACTGCTGTCATTATGTTCAAGAATACGTTTCAGAGTGGTTTTTTATCTATTCTATACAGTATCGGAAGCAAACCACTGCAAATATGGGACAAAAAAGTCCGCAATGGGCATATTAAGAGAATAACAGACAACGACATTCAGTCATTAGTGTTAGAAATTGTTGGAACCAACGTGAGTACAACGTACATAACCTGTCCAGCTGATCCGAGGAAAACACTGGGGATAAAGTTGCCGTTCCTTGTTATGATAATCAAAAACTTGAAGAAGTATTTCACTTTCGAGGTTCAGGTATTGGACGACAAGAATGTGCGCCGGCGCTTTCGCGCGAGCAACTACCAGTCTACGACTCGGGTGAAGCCGTTCATTTGCACCATGCCCATGCGTTTGGACGACGGGTGGAATCAAATTCAGTTTAATTTAGCCGATTTCACTCGACGTGCGTACGGTACGAATTACATCGAAACGCTGCGGGTCCAGATCCATGCCAATTGTCGAATTCGAAGAGTCTACTTTTCCGATCGTTTGTATTCCGAAGACGAATTACCTGCGGAATTCAAACTGTTTTTGCCAATTCAAAATAAGATCAAAGCTTAAAGCAATACATGTACACATAATCTCTACCTGTAGCCCTAGCATTTTCTAAACTTACTACAGGCCTATAAACCAGTTGTTGACAAGTTCATAATTTTGATATGGAACTCTTTTAAGTACCTAGGACCTATACTGAACTTTGTTTAGGTGAATACCTAAAAGTACTGTACTTCATCAACCCCCTTTCTTTTTATACTATTGATTAACCCATTGTTTGCCCAAATATCTAAGTTGTATAAGTTAGTATTAAGATGCCATCAAACAGAGCCACGTCTCCTGATAAGTATATTGGATTAGCATCAAAAGATCGTCACCTCTCAAAAGGAGAGAAACGTATACTCTTGAACGTGTATGGCGTACTTCGTAAGAAGGAACGTCTCTCTGTGAAAGCAGCCGCAGTTAGGGCAGCCGATTTGTGCGGTGTTAGTACAAGTGCCTTATTTAGTGCAAAGAACGAGTTTGATAAACAATTTTGTGACATTACATTAGCAAACAAATCAGCGGACCCGTTAGGAAGTGAAACTGTCCAGCACGATGAGAAGCATCAAGTACCCGCCGGAAACTATCGTGAACCGCAACCCTGCAACTCCGAAGTTCGCTCCGTTGTAAAAGCGAAAATATTGGAGATGCTGGGAATGAACGGCAGTACAACAATCGAGTCTGTAGTCGAAGCATTCCGGAACGATCCTGGTCTTCCTAATCTCGAGGATAATGCAATCCGACAGGTTATAGAGCAACTGAATCTGACCTCGTACGTATCTAATGTGGCATTGGAACCTGTAGAATTACATCAAAGCAATTGGGACATGCCTATTAATGGTACGTGTGTAAGGTAGGCCTTAAAAACTAGCATATTCCATGGCAAGCTTATATTGCTCATAGGCCCTACAGTATTGACAGATTGTATGTAAACAACTAACGATCAACAAAAACAAATGTATTGTAATTTATATTGATTTTTAAGATGTGGTAAATGAATACAAATTCGGACCTCTCAAAGGCTGCTAGATGGGACTGGATTTATAGTATCGACATCCATTGAGCCTCTCTAATGCACGCAATGCTCAGGTCAACCTGCTTCTAGCCTCATTTTAATTTTCTACCCTGTGCCTAGATTTTTGCTTTCTCTTGCCTACAGGAATTCATTCGAAAGATGCCCATTCAGATGAGACGGGAACGGAAAACTTGCACCAAACGACTTGGGACACCAGTTCCGAAGAAACCGCCGATCAGAAGATGGAAATCGACGACAGGTGTTTCGGTATCGTCCGTCGCGAAACGGACGATTCCGTCGCGATCGAAGGCGACAAATTCCGAGGCGTGACAATCGAAGGAACAAAAGATTGCGAAACGGACGTCGCCTCGACGCCAGAGACCATACTACCGGACGCTTACGGAGAAAACGGAACGCGTCCCTTCGAGTTCCAGACGTGCTTCTTGTCGGAAGTGAAGACTGAAGAAGACGCCGTAGAGAGAGAGGTTGTCGACGCCGACTTTGCCGGCATCTTCCCCAACCGGCCGACGTGCTCGGAGATGGAAGAGGTCACGACCCGAGAATTTTCGTCGTCGACCGGCGAGTCCGACATGATATCAGGGGAGGCGTCGGAATCGACGGGAAACCCGGAGAGTTCTTTCGACCGCGTAAATGCGCACAGCCTTACGTCCGCATCTCCGACCGAAGGTGTGCCGTTTGCAGGCATCCTGGTGTACGGGATAAACGGACCAGACGCGTCGACTTACCCGGAACGGCCGGTAACCGACCCTGGTCAGTCCGGCTTGCTCTACATCGGCAACGTACCGGCGGACGAGAGTTGCCGTTCGGTGGGAGTCTTCCTGAACGCGGCTCCGAAATCGACAAATCACGTCCTCGACGACCTTTGCCCTGCGGACCCTCTAGCGAACCGCAACCAGTCCGCCATCGCCGGGACCAAAACCCTCGGTAAACGCAACGGGACCAAAACCCTCGGTAAACGCGACGGGACCACTAAAAGACTCAGCAAACGCGCCGCGGTCAGACGCTACAACTCGTGCAACGTGTGTCACCGAATTTTCAACACGCAGGGACCGTTTTGTCAGCACCTCGCCGACTGGGTGACTCCGGGGGAGTGGCACGGACGATTCGACCCGCATGGCTTCACTCTCACTTGCAGGTAATAGGCCCTAATAATTTATTTATTTAATTTAATGTCTATCTTATTCAGTTATAAAATGAATACCGTACGAAAAACTAGAATAACAAGGAAAACGCTCTGTGTGACGCATTGATAAGCAATCCCATACATATCTACAAAGTTTCTGGCGATTTAATAATAACAACATGAGCGAATGCTCGGATGAGTACAAATCGGCCACGACCGTAGGCCTACCTAGCATCTACAGTTGGTTTTGGAAAATGATATGAACAATGATATATTTGTGTGTTGTTGTTTTCTTATGCCTGCATATTCTTACTTATACTATATTTAATTAGTTCTAAGTGGAGTTTAATGAGATGAGCACATGGAAATACTTGACATGTATGTCCTTACAACATGTTTACGCCGGTTTTGACCGAGTTTGTATAATATATAATAACAATAAAATGCTTCATAACAATGATATCCGTTTGTCAAGTCCAAGGGGGTTAGTTGAGTGACTCCTTGCAGTAGATTGGTCAGTTTTCAAGGTTTCAATGTGGAAAATTACGCGTTTCTTTTTCTTTTAAGAAAATAAAAAATATCTCGTCCCCACCGCAGCTGGTGACCACGTTCCGTACTTGCAGGTTCTGCCTCCAGGTGTTTCCGGGCTTCAAGACGAAGAAGTTCATCCAGCACACGATGTTCATGCACACGATGAGGTCGCTCTCGTGCGACTTCTGTCAGGCGACCTACGAGTCTGCCAAGAAGCTGGTGATGCACGTCGTCAACAACCACATGAACGCATTCCTGACGACCCAGGGCCAGGGCATCACCTAGTGCTCGCCTCACTTCCCACGTCGTCAACAACCACGTGAACGCGTTCTTGACGACCCAGGGCCAGGGCATCACCTAGGCCGGACTCTCGTCTCACTTCCCACGCCGTCAACAACCACGTGAACGCGTTCTTGACGACCCAGGGCCAGGGCATGACCTAGGCCGGACTCTAGCCTGCTCGCCTCACTTCCCACGCCGTCAACAACCACGTGAACGCATTCCTGACGACCCAGGGCCAGGGCATCACCTAGGCCAGACCGTCGCCTCACTTCCCACGTCGTCAACAACCACGTGAACGCGTTCCTGACGACCCAGGGCCAGGGCATCACCTAGTCCGCTCGCCTCACTTCCCACGTCGTCAACAACCACGTGAACGCGTTCCTGACGACCCAGGGCCAGGGCATCGCCTAGGCCAGACTCTCGCCTCACGTCCCACGTCGTCAACAACCACGTGAACGCGTTCCTGACGACCCAGGGCCAGGGCATCGCCTAGGCCAGACTCTCGCCTCACGTCCCACGTCGTCAACAACCACGTGAACGCGTTCCTGACGACCCAGGGCCAGGGCATCGCCTAGGCCAGACTCTCGCCTCACGTCCCACGTCGTCAACAACCACGTGAACGCACTCCTGACGACTCAGGGCCAGGGCATCACCTAGGCCGGACTCTCGTCTCACTTCCCACGTCGTCAACAAACACGTGAACGCGTTCCTGACGACCCAGGGCCAGGACATCGCCTAGGCCAGACTCTAGTTCGCTCGCCTAACTTCCCACGTCTTGTCGTTCACCCGATGAGCTAATTGCGAGCAAGGGCGTCACCTAGGCTAGACTCCGGTCTTGCCTCACTTCCCACGTCATTCACGCGAACGAGCTAACTCGCGAGCTAGGGCCAGGGCGTCACCTAGGCTAGACTCCGGTCTTGCCTCACTTCTCACTTCCCACGTCATTCACGCGAACGAGCTAACTCACGAGCTAGGGCCAGGGCGTCACCTAGGCTAGACTCCGGTCTTGCCTCACTTCTCACGTCATTCACGCGAATGAGCTAACTCGTGAGCAAGGGCCAGGGCATTGCCGGACTTTACGAAGAAATAGCTGGTAGTCGAATACAAATGGAGATAGATGGGCTTATTAAGCAATTTGACTCAATTGATGAAAACCTGTCATCCCAATGTAAATAATAATTTTGAAGTTGGATATTTTTTTTCCAATTCAACGTGTTTCTGGGCACGTTTAAAGCCTCCTAATCCAGATTGTATTTAGTATCGAAGACGCGTAGCACGTCTATCCATGTCGCACCTATGAAGCTTATTACTTAGTCTTGCCAGTAAACCTATCTGTGTACATACAACTGTGAAAATGTGTATATTTTTTGTAATACATTTACTAAATATATTTTACATTATACTACTGTAGCTAGTTTTTAAGCTTGCTGTTATGTAGGCCTACAGCTTGATATTGGCTTGTACTGACAAAGGTTGTTGGAGATTTCAAGCAGGCCTGTAAGATCCGTTTTGCCACAACTAGGTCGTAGAATTTATAATGCCACTAACTTTGTCAGTGTCTTCGCTGTCCTACAAATTGGTATCTGAACGATCGCTTCCGTTATCCATTTCTTTGATGTCTTATTAATAACACTTAAAAAAAAACTGCTGCTGCTAATTTAACAAAAGTTAACTTTTGTACTGTACAAGTAAATTTCATTTTATGCTATGCTAACATGTGGTCAATGCTGCCAGATATTGTAAAACTACTTATGTAAGCCTAGTGTACATAAAAGATTGGCCCTAGTTAAAATTTATTATTTACAGTTTCAAGAAACCGTGAAAGACAGGGAACCAAGTTAGGTTAGATTTTATAAGTTGTCGTTTTTCAGGTAGGCCTACTGTAGACGCCAAATATTTGATTAATCAAGCGTAATACTAATAACATTTCATTACGTGTAGGCCTACTTGACTCAATGGCAACTCTACAGTTGCAGCTCAAAATAACTTGGATCATGCATGCAGCAATGTTAATTGGAAGAAAGTAATGACAATGTATAGGCCTAAGCCCTACTAAAGCAGAGTACTGACTGCTGTACATATTTTAGTTTCATGATTGTTCTATTAAAAAAAAAATAGCACTAACTTTCTGTACTTGTTAACCACAACATCATTGTGTTTGCAATCTTGCCTGAAATATATTCTTACTGGTATATAATTATGAAGTTGGAGCAATTGTAATAAAAGTTTGCCCTAACTGGGATTGAGTTCTGATCCTCCGGTTCCACATACTGGATCTCTTTCAATTTAAGCTACCGAGGCCACGGGAACAAACCTCTATTAAGTTCCTGTTAGTTTTTTGTGATTGTCAACACATTATCGATCAAATCGTAAATTATAAAATATAATACTATATGGTTCAGAATTAAAAAATTACATTTTGTACCAAACTGTATAATGCTAGGCATGAATAGTTTCCAAATGCACCAACTACTTATTGTATTTAAAAAAAAAACACTTTCTTACCTCGATGTAAATGGTGATAAACGTATTTTATTAATTTCATGCCGATTTTCAATTTCGAATAAAGTCTATTCGAGTACAAGCTGTCCTGATTATTTAGAAAATCCTATTCTGTACTTATTATTAGGCCTATTTGCATTTACAGTAATGGGTTTTCTCCCAAACCTTAAAACATATTTCAATAACCATCTATAAAGGTAGGGCCTAGTAACGTCTAAAGACTTGACAAAGATGTTATACTTTTGTTGGTTATGCCACTATTAAAGTAATAATATTATACAATAGAAATGACTGAAAAAAACTCTTGAATCAAGTAATATACAATATAATTACACTTGTCCCGAAACAACCTTACAGATATATAAGACCTAGTAATTACTAATTAGACTGTACACTGTTCCTTGTCACAGCTGTCAGTTTGCGATCTAGTGTGTTTTTGCCTGTTGAAGAGCTCTGATCAGGGTTCGAAATATTGCGTTTTTAATTGTTTTTATCTGTGACAAGGAACACTGCACAGTCCAATTACTAAGTCTTGTATAACGTTTTACCTATTCTACCATGTTTCCGTTTTAATTAACCTTACAGATGCTTTCGTCATAGACGACGAGTGATTCGTGGCCAACCAGCGAGCGCCATTTCAATCACCGATCGCGGATTGGTTACGAGCCGCTAGTCTATGACGAACGCATCGGTTAAAGTTGTTCCGGCATACTTAAGTAGAAAACACGTGTCGAAAAATTAAATTAAAAACCTTCATTTTACGAGGCTTTAATATTGGGAATATTCCATCTACTATGGGAAGGTGAAACAAGTGCACAGAGAGCGTTGCGAGCGATCCGGCCAGCAGTCACTGAATATTGGATACACACAACTTTCAACAACACGAATTTCTAAGTCATTGGAAAGACTACTTGACTTCTTTGGAATCGATGGATATTTTTCCAATAATAATTAGTGCACTGGCTTCTAGAGGGGTTTTCGGTGACTTCACGTAGGCGGAGCTCAGTGGCCGGAACGCTCGCAGCGCTGCAGTATAGTCGTTCGTTGTACGAATCCCCATTGTCTTAATCCAGTACTTTTAATGTATACCTATCTTCAAACCCTAATAAATAATAAATATTTATCTAAATATAGAATAAAACACAGTTTTTTCATTGTTTAATATATCTATTATCTCATTACAAGAATAGATCCACTTACAGTTAACCATATAGTTCAGTCACTGTTAACGTGTGGTCCCAATTAGAATGTCACACAGAAGTAGGCCTACTAATAGTAAACAAACAAATTACCATCCTGAGAATTGCAGGTAAAACCAAGCCTAAGTACTTCGGCAGCAGAGACGATGATTCTCCGCACAGATCTGCATCTTACAACAGAACGGCATCCACATCCAACCAACGTAAACAAATTAGCGAAACTTCACAGTCGAGAACATTCGGTTTAAATACGGGCATTGGTATCGGTTGGTACAAATCGACGTACACGCCTGGAAACGACCAGAGTTGTTTTTCGTTAATTTTGTGAAGTGATGACGTGCAAGGGCGGACGTAATAAGTCCACGAGCCATTGTCGAAGGGCGTCGACGAATTAACAAATAATAGAGGAATACTAAAGTCACAATGAAGAAGGACATGCACGATTAAATCAATTTGAGAGAATTCCGTCATGTAACAAGTAGGTTAAATTGACATAACTTTTCGTATGCACGATCATCTTACCAATTATTTTATTATACAAATTCGATGTGAACGAGAAGACCACGATAATTCGCGTACGTTAATCGGATCTGAATGCCGTTTAATACACAAAACATTGGTGATCAATTTACATTTCCAAGATCACAGACAAATCTCCTCCACGATTTAAACAACGATTTAAACTGAAACAGACGTAAAACGATTGCACACAACGTGAATAATCACAAAGCTCGCCTTGAGCCAACTGCCACACGTAAATCAAACAATAACTTTTCTCCACAATCTCAACAATATTTGGTAACAAGTTTCCAAGTCTTTAAACTACCTACTACCTTTTCTTCGATACTAAAAATTAAGTGGACTTAATGCATCTTGATCGTCTCGCACTAAAATCCCAATAAAAGTGAACGATTCCAACAGCCTATCTTACTCTGATGACGAGGGGTAACTTAAAGACGTCCGAAACAAGTTCCCAACTTACATGATCTCCACTACTCCGGCACACAGTAAGCGTATGGATGACAACATTACACAATTTTCACATGATTTCTGATAATGGCACAGTGGTTGTTTATCGACGTACTCGACAACTAGGCCTAGATCACATGACATCACAGAGGGTAAGCTATTGGTTCACAAGGCAACAATCACAACTTGTAGATATTTCAGTTCAGTTCACTTTGAGCCTGTTGTAATGGTAAGTTCTAATTTTAACATTTGGAAATATCTAGTCTGGATAGTTTTTTAGTTTTAAACATCTGCTACAAAAACTATAAGTCAGTATGAGTAGGGTAACAAATAATTACGTGCTTAAATTGTAAGGAACACAACACCATTGTTATTAATATTAATAATGTATGGTATTTACCAGCATAATTTATGGAAAGCAGTCTTCGCCTCTTTTCTGTTTAATGTACGGTAAAACCTCGACCATCCGATCTCATTTTGACCAGGCACGCCAGTCGGATAAACGAAATCTCGGCTCGTCCCCAATTTTTCGTTTACGTACGTACACCGTAACCCCCCCCCCCCCCTCCCCGTCCTTCCCAAGCATGCTAGTATAGCTGAATCCCAAAGTCTGGGATTTTGGGCACCAAAACATCGAGAAATGTAATAAAACTCTGCTACATATCATTCATAGGCTATTATACTGTACAGTCAAGCCCACTTATAACAAACTTGAAGGGAGCTGATTTTTACTTTGTTAAAAAAAAACTTCGTTAAAACAGAACCAATTTGCATGTATTTTTGTTTAAGATGAATCAAAGTTATTTTGTTAAATCCAGAATTTTGTTAAGAGTTCTTTAAAAGTGGGCCCAACTGTACAAGAAAAAATCTATTACTACTCTCAATGTAGTGAGGAATGTATGATTGATCATAAATTGGGTTTGGTTTTTCTAATCCAAAGACATTGGTGGAGCCGTACCGACTGGTTTTTGGGTATAGCGAGATCGAGCGAGATTTTAGAACGATGCTTGGATTTCTAGCGAGATTCAAGATCGAGCACGATCGATAACATTCTCCGAACTTTGTTAATTAGGCCTACATAAAAAGTGAAATGAAATACAATTGCTCTAAGCTTGGAATTAAATACATTGAAATAATTAATTTAATTAAATTAGTGCAAAAAAAAAAAAACTTCGAAAACTTTCAAGGTTCGCTATCACAATTTACGAGACTTGAAATTTGAAACTGCCCAGGAGCAAGTCGGGCGAACGTCCAGAGGAGATGGAACATTTCGAGAAATGTCGATCTTTGCGCAACCCAACTTGCAAGAAATAGACGAGAAACACGTTATTTGTAAGCCATAAAAAGCTAAAACATGTCCGAGACGTCTAGCTTGGTTAAATCAGACGATCGAGGCCTTACTCTGCTCGGACTTGCGAGGAATATACTCGGGGCGATGCACCACAACTCAGAGAAACTAAATCTGTTTTTGCCCAACAAACTAACTTGATATAGATGTATTTATATATAATTTTATATATAATATATAACTTGATATTTGATGTAGATGTATTTTGTTTATACTGATGCAATTGTACATTACCGACTTATCCAATGCTCATGTAGAGTCAATCTGGACCAATAAATGATTATTATTATTATTATTAAATTATTATTATTATAGTACGGTAGACAATCTACGCAACATGACTTAAATTATACCAGTATACACCATACGTACATACATGTAGACCAAAGAAAAAAACAATTACAAGACAATAGATAAGAACAATTAAAACTAATTATTCTCAATGTAAAGGTAAAACTAAAACCCATGGCATGCTTAGGAAAAACAATATTTGAATAAAGGTGTTAACTATCGTTAAACTCGCACGCATGTCGGATTACAATAATTAATACCTAGGCCTACTAGTCTTAGGCTGTATGGCCTGTCTATGTGTCTAAGCAATGTTCATAGATAGTAGATCTATATTTTTACATTGTTTTAACTTTGCCCAGTAAAGACTTAGTAAACACAAATAGGTAGCTGAACATTTAACGACAACACTAATATTGCATGGCACAGAAACTTATTTTAAAAAAAAAACATGTAAAATAGAAAATTTACTTTCACATACGTTTCTAAACCATATTACTTGTATAGTTTTGGTTTGACTCAACTATACACAATATAAATGAACATAAACATAATAATGTTGACACACTCAATGTCAACCAAGTCGCCTAAACGTGGTGCACGTTTCGTTTTTAAACGGTTGTAAATTAATCCACAGAAAAGAAAATTACGTCAATTCACCTTTATAAACCCGTACAATGTAAAACTATATTACGATTCGGAAAAATGTACAAGATCGGTGCTTCCGGTGAGACACTTCTCAGAAATGCAAACCGCTGCTTATTTTCGCGTTTAAAGACGAAGGCACAAAACGCTTAGGCCTATTTCATTTTTTTTTTAAAAGGTGCCCCGTGCACCCACAAGGCAAATGGCTTTCCTAAATCGAACTACTTACTGATTACTAGTCTTATCTTACGTAGTGTGTATAATATCACTTATCACTTACTAGGAACTTTGGTAAAACGAATTCTGTTTATAGAGATGAACACAATTTGATAAGGCCTACTTAACGTTATCCTTGCTTAGAAACGGGAAGATCCGAGACGACGACAACGCAAAGTCGAGGCTTTCCGCATTTCGCGCAACAAATAACTCGGCTGGTCTATCGCGTACGCTTGGAATGGCGAGCGTTGCCGGGATGCGTTAGTTAGTTACGATATATCGACTATCGTAATTCAAAAAAAAAAATATCTAATGCGAGGTTTAGAATATTCTCTATTCGTACAAACATCGTCGTACGGTTTTACGCGCACAAAAAACACGCTCAGAGTATCTTTATAAGACTAGGCCTATGTACTCTTCCCCCCACGAAGAAACACATCCATTAAGCCCATATTGATTGCGTGGAACATATGTTTGATTGCCATTGCATGGCAGATGAAATGACTAATGACTAATGATGAATTCCTTATAACCGAAGAAGTATACCGACGCCACCAACTACGTACAAAGAAACGTGTTTTCCTACGAACGTTTCGATAAACGCAATCGTCCCTCCGCAAAACGAATCCCACTAGTGTCAATTTTATTTTACGTGTAATAAAATCCATCCCAACGTCGCGGCAGGTTACCCGAGATTACTTGCGAAATGAATTCTAGAACGCAACTTATAGCCATTAGCTAACATTATGTATGTAGGCCTAGGCTATGTATGATTATTATCACTTGTAACATATATGGAAGGCGGATAGGGTTGGATCTAGGAAGCTTGGTAAAAAGAAGAAATGGTTTTTAGAAAAGAAAGATTGTTGAAGTTTGTTGATCAGGTTGCTAGGGAAGAGTAGTCAGTGAGTCTTGGTGTTGGAAGGAAGACTGACAGTATGGTTGTGTCGGTCAAGGAAATGAATATGGGTTAGGAAATCATTCAGTGAAGTTGTTGTTGAGTTGAGAAAAATAACAAGATAAAAAAACTTAGTGTTGTT
The DNA here is from genome assembly GCA_945910005.1 of Isoperla grammatica. Taxonomy (NCBI): domain Eukaryota; kingdom Metazoa; phylum Arthropoda; class Insecta; order Plecoptera; family Perlodidae; genus Isoperla; species Isoperla grammatica. Next base: position 26,546,884 of record OX246747.1, read on the forward strand.
TAAAAAGGTGTCAGTGGAGGACTGGTTTTTGTGTGTGTGACGCCCACGACAGCTGCTTCGGGACGACGAAACAGGCCTGTTTCGAAGTGCGACGGTTGTTCGTGAGGTAAACATCAAGCCATCAAACGAGTAAGTAATGTAATATCGACTGAGCTAGTTATATAAAATAATAATTTGTCTACTTGAGATACCGGGCTAGACAGTATTTGACAATTTGGCGCTCCAACGTGTAGGGCTCGGTCTACTACAACGACCGAGATGGTAGATGTCTGTCCATAGGTTTAGATCAATATTAGGCTAGAGAAGTTTGTCTAGGGAATGTGTTAACAAATTTTAGTAAATCGGCAGATCAGATTCGAGATTGTCCATAGGTTGATACGTATGATTGTGTGAATGTATGAATAGACTAGTGGAGGTTCAAGAAAATTTGGAGTAGCAAAGAGTGGTTAAAGTATGGAGAGGGAGCTTGATGATATTGAAGGAAGTGAATATGAGGGGTTAAGAGTGGAGAGGGAGCTTGACGATATTGAAGGGAGCTTGATGATGGATGGACCAGATGAGGATGGAGATATCAAGAGCATGATAAGGAATTTAATGAGGATGCAAGTAGGTGTGACAGCCAAGATCACGGAGATGAAGAAAGGGCAGGATGGACAAGCTAGGGCTTTGGAAGAGATGAAGAAAGGGCAGGATAAACAAGCTAGGGCTTTGGAAGAGATGAAGAGGAATATGGTTAAACAGGTAGATATGGAGAAGATGATGGGAGACATGACCGCGGAAATGAAAACGATATTTTTGGTAAAGCAGGTGGATGTAGGAGATGTAAAGAAAGAAAAAGATTTGAGAAGCGTAGGAGAGGTAGGAAGTGGAAAAATAGATGTTGTGAAAGAGATTGTTGAAGAGCAAGTAGGCTGGTTGGATAATAAGGAAGATGTGGAGATAGTTGAGAAGCAAGAGGACAAGGTTGATGATAAGGAAAATGTGGAGATAGTGGAGGAGCAAGATGAGATGAGGTTTGATAAGAAAGACGGGGTTGTTACAGAGCAACAGATAGATAAAGTGGTGGATAAAGATGTGGAGATAGATGAGGAGTACAAGGATGCTTTGGTTGGTGAGGAAAATAATGATTTGACTGTAGGGCAGAAAGATGATTCCAGGGTCAATAATGAGAGGGAGTGGGTTTGTTATGAGAAAGAATGGATGAGGGTAGGAAGAGACTGGAGTAAGTTTAGAGGTGGAACTGTTGAAACTCTCGTAAAAAATGTTTATGGAATAAACTTGTTCTGTATGTGTTGGTGGATTTCATGTTGATAGTAATGTGGTTAAATGTTTGTTTCGTTGCTGTAGTGTGATCGGCCGACATTTTGTCTTGGGTTCGATGTTCTTTTGGTTGTCATAGGTATGTTTTTTTTCCATTTTTGTGGAACGACATTCAAATTGCGACAAAAAATTAAAAAAACATGGGGGGTAATTGTCGTAATAGTGTTTTTCGAGCGTTGTCATAATAGTGTTGTCGTAATAGCGTTGTCATAATAGTCTTGTCATGTCATAGTGTTGTTGAGAAGTTTAAAAAAATATTATTTTATTCACTGGGTGGATTTTTTTATAGTAAGTCAGACATTGTTGGGAATTACAGAGTGGCATTGTTGAGGTATTGTCAAACTTTGACCATAGTTGGAGTGTTGATGAGGTAGTCAGTATGAATGGAGGATATATTCGTTTAGGGGATGGTCATTTGGGGTATAATTATTTCTATATTTATCGTTAAAAGGACAAATATAAGAAATAGGGGGGTAATTGTAACATATATGGAAGGCGGATAGGGTTGGATCTAGGAAGCTTGGTAAAAAGAAGAAATGGTTTTTAGAAAAGAAAGATTGTTGAAGTTTGTTGATCAGGTTGCTAGGGAAGAGTAGTCAGTGAGTCTTGGTGTTGGAAGGAAGACTGACAGTATGGTTGTGTCGGTCAAGGAAATGAATATGGGTTAGGAAATCATTCAGTGAAGTTGTTGTTGAGTTGAGAAAAATAACAAGATAAAAAAACTTAGTGTTGTTTAAAAAGGTGTCAGTGGAGGACTGGTTTTTGTGTGTGTGACGCCCACGACAGCTGCTTCGGGACGACGAAACAGGCCTGTTTCGAAGTGCGACGGTTGTTCGTGAGGTAAACATCAAGCCATCAAACGAGTAAGTAATGTAATATCGACTGAGCTAGTTATATAAAATAATAATTTGTCTACTTGAGATACCGGGCTAGACAGTATTTGACACACTTATCGAATACCGAAATCTTTATTGTTCGCATCTGTATTTTCTAGTATTCCAAGGCGAGGTTTGCTATTATACAAACATTTCCTATTAAAACATCGATTCCTCTAAAGCAAGTGTTGTCGACCTCGTCTTCAATAAAAAAAAAAAAAAAAAAAAAACAGGAAGACATTAAATCTAGAAGCAAATCCATTACGCTACCAACTTGATTTTTTTTCGGCTCAAAATACCAAGTGAATTTTCTGGTAACTTGCTTTTCGTGTCGATACGGCGTCACAGAGAAGCACGCGACATCGAGCTACGGAACTCTGAACTCGAAAAATAAACTCTTTTCGCCACAAAAAAAAAAATCTCAAAAATACAAAGATCTTTTGCAAAAAAAAAAAAAAAAGTTTCTACATTGTGGCAGGCACCTAATTTGAGTTGAAAGAAGGAGACCTGAAATGTTCCGTGCGCACAAGACGGGCTGCCTCAGTTCTGTGACGCGCGTAGACCTTTACGGAATGACTTAAGGTCAAGGCTACGGCCCGAAGAAGATGTGAGTCTCGTAGTAGTGAATGACAAGTTCGGGCCACTTTAAATTGGCCGTCTTGACCGGTACCTTCACTAATTTCCCGTCGTGGCGCCTGACTGCAAAGTGCCTGAACAAGAGAGAAGATAACAGTTAATTAAAATTAGAAATCTAGGCCTACAATGTATACACACACACTCACAAATAATACAATCAGCTCCTAGACATACTTGCACACATGCATGTGTCACCCAAGAATTGCTGTAAGAAATGCAATTATGTATTATTTATTCAATAAATTCCAGACCATACTAAACAGCTACACATAGGCCTATGTAACACACCTTACACGGCTAAGTCACAGTAAAACATGTCCAGTCAGAGGCAAAAGGAATGCCAGGCCATACTAATACAGCCACACATAGGCCTGTGTAACACACCTTACACGGCTAAGTCACAGTAACACATGTCCAGACAGAGACAATGCCAGGCCGTACTAATACAGCCACACATAGGCCTGTCTGTGTAACACACCTTACACGGCTAAGACACAGTAACACATGTCCAGACAGAGACAATGCCAGGCCGTACTAATACAGCCACACATAGGCCTGTCTGTGTGACACACCTTACACGGCTAAGACACAGTAACACATGTCCAGACAGAGACAATGCCAGGCCATACTAATACAGCCACACATAGGCCTGTCTGTGTGACACACCTTACACGGCTAAGACACAGTAACACATGTCCAGACAGAGACAATGCCAGGCCGTACTAATACAGCCACACATAGGCCTGTCTGTGTGACACACCTTACACGGCTAAGACACAGTAACACATGTCCAGACAGAGACAATGCCAGGCCGTACTAATACAGCCACACATAGGCCTGTCTGTGTGACACACCTTACACGGCTAAGACACAGTAACACATGTCCAGACAGAGACAATGCCAGGCCATACTAATACAGCCACACATAGGCCTGTCTGTGTAACACACCTTACACGGCTAAGACACAGTAACACATGTCCAGACAGAGACAATGCCAGGCCATACTAATACAGCCACACATAGGCCTGTCTGTGTGACACACCTTACACGGCTAAGACACAGTAACACATGTCCAGACAGAGACAATGCCAGGCCGTACTAATACAGCCACACATAGGCCTGTCTGTGTGACACACCTTACACGGCTAAGACACAGTAACACATGTCCAGACAGAGACAATGCCAGGCCGTACTAATACAGCCACACATAGGCCTGTCTGTGTGACACACCTTACACGGCTAAGACACAGTAACACATGTCCAGACAGAGACAATGCCAGGCCGTACTAATACAGCCACACATAGGCCTGTCTGTGTGACACACCTTACACGGCTAAGACACAGTAACACATGTCCAGACAGAGACAATGCCAGGCCGTACTAATACAGCCACACATAGGCCTGTCTGTGTAACACACCTTACACGGCTAAGACACAGTAACACATGTCCAGACAGAGACAATGCCAGGCCGTACTAATACAGCCACACATAGGCCTGTCTGTGTGACACACCTTACACGGCTAAGACACAGTAACACATGTCCAGACAGAGACAATGCCAGGCCATACTAATACAGCCACACATAGGCCTGTCTGTGTGACACACCTTACACGGCTAAGACACAGTAACACATGTCCAGACAGAGACAATGCCAGGCCGTACTAATACAGCCACACATAGGCCTGTCTGTGTGACACACCTTACACGGCTAAGACACAGTAACACATGTCCAGACAGAGACAATGCCAGGCCATACTAATACAGCCACACATAGGCCTGTCTGTGTGACACACCTTACACGGCTAAGACACAGTAACACATGTCCAGACAGAGACAATGCCAGGCCATACTAATACAGCCACACATAGGCCTGTCTGTGTGACACACCTTACACGGCTAAGACACAGTAACACATGTCCAGACAGAGACAATGCCAGGCCATACTAATACAGCCACACATAGGCCTGTCTGTGTGACACACCTTACACGGCTAAGACACAGTAACACATGTCCAGACAGAGACAATGCCAGGCCATACTAATACAGCCACACATAGGCCTGTCTGTGTGACACACCTTACACGGCTAAGACACAGTAACACATGTCCAGACAGAGACAATGCCAGGCCGTACTAATACAGCCACACATAGGCCTGTCTGTGTGACACACCTTACACGGCTAAGACACAGTAACACATGTCCAGACAGAGACAATGCCAGGCCATACTAATACAGCCACACATAGGCCTGTCTGTGTGACACACCTTACACGGCTAAGACACAGTAACACATGTCCAGACAGAGACAATGCCAGGCCATACTAATACAGCCACACATAGGCCTGTCTGTGTGACACACCTTACACGGCTAAGTCACAGTAACACATGTCCAGACAGAGACAATGCCAGGCCATACTAATACAGCCACACATAGGCCTGTCTGTGTGACACACCTTACACGGCTAAGACACAGTAACACATGTCCAGACAGAGACAATGCCAGGCCGTACTAATACAGCCACACATAGGCCTGTCTGTGTGACACACCTTACACGGCTAAGACACAGTAACACATGTCCAGACAGAGACAATGCCAGGCCATACTAATACAGCCACACATAGGCCTGTCTGTGTGACACACCTTACACGGCTAAGACACAGTAACACATGTCCAGACAGAGACAATGCCAGGCCATACTAATACAGCCACACATAGGCCTGTCTGTGTGACACACCTTACACGGCTAAGTCACAGTAACACATGTCCAGACAGAGACAATGCCAGGCCATACTAATACAGCCACACATAGGCCTGTCTGTGTGACACACCTTACACGGCTAAGACACAGTAACACATGTCCAGACAGAGACAATGCCAGGCCATACTAATACAGCCACACATAGGCCTGTCTGTGTGACACACCTTACACGGCTAAGACACAGTAACACATGTCCAGACAGAGACAATGCCAGGCCATACTAATACAGCCACACATAGGCCTGTCTGTGTGACACACCTTACACGGCTAAGACACAGTAACACATGTCCAGACAGAGACAATGCCAGGCCGTACTAATACAGCCACACATAGGCCTGTCTGTGTAACACACCTTACACGGCTAAGACACAGTAACACATGTCCAGACAGAGACAATGCCAGGCCGTACTAATACAGCCACACATAGGCCTGTCTGTGTAACACACCTTACACGGCTAAGACACAGTAACACATGTCCAGACAGAGACAATGCCAGGCCATACTAATACAGCCACACATAGGCCTGTCTGTGTGACACACCTTACACGGCTAAGACACAGTAACACATGTCCAGACAGAGACAATGCCAGGCCATACTAATACAGCCACACATAGGCCTGTCTGTGTGACACACCTTACACGGCTAAGACACAGTAACACATGTCCAGACAGAGACAATGCCAGGCCGTACTAATACAGCCACACATAGGCCTGTGTGTGTGACACACCTTACACGGCTAAGACACAGTAACACATGTCCAGACAGAGACAATGCCAGGCCATACTAATACAGCCACACATAGGCCTGTCTGTGTGACACACCTTACACGGCTAAGACACAGTAACACATGTCCAGACAGAGACAATGCCAGGCCATACTAATACAGCCACACATAGGCCTGTCTGTGTGACACACCTTACACGGCTAAGACACAGTAACACATGTCCAGACAGAGACAATGCCAGGCCGTACTAATACAGCCACACATAGGCCTGTCTGTGTGACACACCTTACACGGCTAAGACACAGTAACACATGTCCAGACAGAGACAATGCCAGGCCATACTAATACAGCCACACATAGGCCTGTCTGTGTGACACACCTTACACGGCTAAGACACAGTAACACATGTCCAGACAGAGACAATGCCAGGCCGTACTAATACAGCCACACATAGGCCTGTCTGTGTGACACACCTTACACGGCTAAGACACAGTAACACATGTCCAGACAGAGACAATGCCAGGCCATACTAATACAGCCACACATAGGCCTGTCTGTGTGACACACCTTACACGGCTAAGACACAGTAACACATGTCCAGACAGAGACAATGCCAGGCCATACTAATACAGCCACACATAGGCCTGTCTGTGTGACACACCTTACACGGCTAAGACACAGTAACACATGTCCAGACAGAGACAATGCCAGGCCATACTAATACAGCCACACATAGGCCTGTCTGTGTGACACACCTTACACGGCTAAGACACAGTAACACATGTCCAGACAGAGACAATGCCAGGCCATACTAATACAGCCACACATAGGCCTGTCTGTGTGACACACCTTACACGGCTAAGACACAGTAACACATGTCCAGACAGAGACAATGCCAGGCCATACTAATACAGCCACACATAGGCCTGTCTGTGTGACACACCTTACACGGCTAAGACACAGTAACACATGTCCAGACAGAGACAATGCCAGGCCGTACTAATACAGCCACACATAGGCCTGTCTGTGTGACACACCTTACACGGCTAAGACACAGTAACACATGTCCAGACAGAGACAATGCCAGGCCATACTAATACAGCCACACATAGGCCTGTCTGTGTGACACACCTTACACGGCTAAGACACAGTAACACATGTCCAGACAGAGACAATGCCAGGCCATACTAATACAGCCACACATAGGCCTGTCTGTGTGACACACCTTACACGGCTAAGACACAGTAACACATGTCCAGACAGAGACAATGCCAGGCCATACTAATACAGCCACACATAGGCCTGTCTGTGTGACACACCTTACACGGCTAAGACACAGTAACACATGTCCAGACAGAGACAATGCCAGGCCATACTAATACAGCCACACATAGGCCTGTCTGTGTGACACACCTTACACGGCTAAGACACAGTAACACATGTCCAGACAGAGACAATGCCAGGCCGTACTAATACAGCCACACATAGGCCTGTGTAACACACCTTACACGGCTAAGACACAGTAACACATGTCCAGACAGAGACAATGCCAGGCCATACTAATACAGCCACACATAGGCCTGTCTGTGTGACACACCTTACACGGCTAAGACACAGTAACACATGTCCAGACAGAGACAATGCCAGGCCATACTAATACAGCCACACATAGGCCTGTCTGTGTGACACACCTTACACGGCTAAGACACAGTAACACATGTCCAGACAGAGACAATGCCAGGCCATACTAATACAGCCACACATAGGCCTATGTAACACACCTTACACGGCTAAGTCACAGTAACACATGTCCAGACAGAGACAATGCCAGGCCATACTAATACAGCCACACATAGGCCTATGTAACACACCTTACACGGCTAAGTCACAGTAACACATGTCCAGACAGAGACAATGCCAGGCCATACTAATACAGCCACACATAGGCCTGTCTGTGTAACACACCTTACACGGCTAAGACACAGTAACACATGTCCAGACAGAGACAATGCCAGGCCGTACTAATACAGCCACACATAGGCTTGTCTGTGTGACACACCTTACACGGCTAAGACACAGTAACACATGTCCAGACAGAGACAATGCCAGGCCGTACTAATACAGCCACACATAGGCCTGTCTGTGTGACACACCTTACACGGCTAAGACACAGTAACACATGTCCAGACAGAGACAATGCCAGGCCATACTAATACAGCCACACATAGGCCTGTCTGTGTGACACACCTTACACGGCTAAGACACAGTAACACATGTCCAGACAGAGACAATGCCAGGCCATACTAATACAGCCACACATAGGCCTGTCTGTGTGACACACCTTACACGGCTAAGACACAGTAACACATGTCCAGACAGAGACAATGCCAGGCCATACTAATACAGCCACACATAGGCCTGTCTGTGTGACACACCTTACACGGCTAAGACACAGTAACACATGTCCAGACAGAGACAATGCCAGGCCATACTAATACAGCCACACATAGGCCTGTCTGTGTAACACACCTTACACGGCTAAGACACAGTAACACATGTCCAGACAGAGACAATGCCAGGCCGTACTAATACAGCCACACATAGGCCTGTCTGTGTGACACACCTTACACGGCTAAGACACAGTAACACATGTCCAGACAGAGACAATGCCAGGCCATACTAATACAGCCACACATAGGCCTGTCTGTGTGACACACCTTACACGGCTAAGACACAGTAACACATGTCCAGACAGAGACAATGCCAGGCCATACTAATACAGCCACACATAGGCCTGTCTGTGTGACACACCTTACACGGCTAAGACACAGTAACACATGTCCAGACAGAGACAATGCCAGGCCATACTAATACAGCCACACATAGGCCTGTCTGTGTAACACACCTTACACGGCTAAGACACAGTAACACATGTCCAGTCAGAGACAATGCCAGGCCATACTAATACAGCCACACATAGGCCTGTCTGTGTGACACACCTTACACGGCTAAGACACAGTAACACATGTCCAGACAGAGACAATGCCAGGCCGTACTAATACAGCCACACATAGGCCTGTCTGTGTGACACACCTTACACGGCTAAGACACAGTAACACATGTCCAGACAGAGACAATGCCAGGCCATACTAATACAGCCACACATAGGCCTGTCTGTGTGACACACCTTACACGGCTAAGACACAGTAACACATGTCCAGACAGAGACAATGCCAGGCCATACTAATACAGCCACACATAGGCCTGTCTGTGTGACACACCTTACACGGCTAAGACACAGTAACACATGTCCAGACAGAGACAATGCCAGGCCATACTAATACAGCCACACATAGGCCTGTCTGTGTGACACACCTTACACGGCTAAGACACAGTAACACATGTCCAGACAGAGACAATGCCAGGCCATACTAATACAGCCACACATAGGCCTGTCTGTGTGACACACCTTACACGGCTAAGACACAGTAACACATGTCCAGACAGAGACAATGCCAGGCCGTACTAATACAGCCACACATAGGCCTGTCTGTGTGACACACCTTACACGGCTAAGACACAGTAACACATGTCCAGACAGAGACAATGCCAGGCCATACTAATACAGCCACACATAGGCCTGTCTGTGTGACACACCTTACACGGCTAAGACACAGTAACACATGTCCAGACAGAGACAATGCCAGGCCATACTAATACAGCCACACATAGGCCTGTCTGTGTGACACACCTTACACGGCTAAGACACAGTAACACATGTCCAGACAGAGACAATGCCAGGCCATACTAATACAGCCACACATAGGCCTGTCTGTGTGACACACCTTACACGGCTAAGACACAGTAACACATGTCCAGACAGAGACAATGCCAGGCCATACTAATACAGCCACACATAGGCCTGTCTGTGTGACACACCTTACACGGCTAAGACACAGTAACACATGTCCAGACAGAGACAATGCCAGGCCGTACTAATACAGCCACACATAGGCCTGTCTGTGTGACACACCTTACACGGCTAAGTCACAGTAACACATGTCCAGACAGAGACAATGCCAGGCCATACTAATACAGCCACACATAGGCCTGTCTGTGTGACACACCTTACACGGCTAAGACACAGTAACACATGTCCAGACAGAGACAATGCCAGGCCATACTAATACAGCCACACATAGGCCTGTCTGTGTAACACACCTTACACGGCTAAGACACAGTAACACATGTCCAGACAGAGACAATGCCAGGCCATACTAATACAGCCACACATAGGCCTGTCTGTGTGACACACCTTACACGGCTAAGACACAGTAACACATGTCCAGACAGAGACAATGCCAGGCCATACTAATACAGCCACACATAGGCCTGTCTGTGTAACACACCTTACACGGCTAAGACACAGTAACACATGTCCAGACAGAGACAATGCCAGGCCATACTAATACAGCCACACATAGGCCTGTCTGTGTGACACACCTTACACGGCTAAGACACAGTAACACATGTCCAGACAGAGACAATGCCAGGCCGTACTAATACAGCCACACATAGGCCTGTCTGTGTGACACACCTTACACGGCTAAGTCACAGTAACACATGTCCAGACAGAGACAATGCCAGGCCATACTAATACAGCCACACATAGGCCTGTCTGTGTGACACACCTTACACGGCTAAGTCACAGTAACACATGTCCAGACAGAGACAATGCCAGGCCGTACTAATACAGCCACACATAGGCCTGTCTGTGTGACACACCTTACACGGCTAAGTCACAGTAACACATGTCCAGACAGAGACAATGCCAGGCCATACTAATACAGCCACACATAGGCCTGTCTGTGTAACACACCTTACACGGCTAAGACACAGTAACACATGTCCAGACAGAGGCAATGCCAGGCCATACTAATACAGCCACACATAGGCCTGTCTGTGTAACACACCTTACACGGCTAAGACACAGTAACACATGTCCAGACAGAGACAATGCCAGGCCGTACTAATACAGCCACACATAGGCCTGTCTGTGTGACACACCTTACACGGCTAAGACACAGTAACACATGTCCAGACAGAGACAATGCCAGGCCGTACTAATACAGCCACACATAGGCCTGTCTGTGTGACACACCTTACACGGCTAAGACACAGTAACACATGTCCAGACAGAGACAATGCCAGGCCATACTAATACAGCCACACATAGGCCTGTCTGTGTGACACACCTTACACGGCTAAGACACAGTAACACATGTCCAGACAGAGACAATGCCAGGCCATACTAATACAGCCACACATAGGCCTGTCTGTGTAACACACCTTACACGGCTAAGACACAGTAACACATGTCCAGACAGAGACAATGCCAGGCCATACTAATACAGCCACACATAGGCCTGTCTGTGTGACACACCTTACACGGCTAAGACACAGTAACACATGTCCAGACAGAGACAATGCCAGGCCATACTAATACAGCCACACATAGGCCTGTCTGTGTGACACACCTTACACGGCTAAGACACAGTAACACATGTCCAGACAGAGACAATGCCAGGCCATACTAATACAGCCACACATAGGCCTGTCTGTGTGACACACCTTACACGGCTAAGACACAGTAACACATGTCCAGACAGAGACAATGCCAGGCCATACTAATACAGCCACACATAGGCCTGTCTGTGTGACACACCTTACACGGCTAAGACACAGTAACACATGTCCAGACAGAGACAATGCCAGGCCATACTAATACAGCCACACATAGGCCTGTCTGTGTGACACACCTTACACGGCTAAGACACAGTAACACATGTCCAGACAGAGACAATGCCAGGCCATACTAATACAGCCACACATAGGCCTGTCTGTGTGACACACCTTACACGGCTAAGACACAGTAACACATGTCCAGACAGAGACAATGCCAGGCCATACTAATACAGCCACACATAGGCCTGTCTGTGTAACACACCTTACACGGCTAAGACACAGTAACACATGTCCAGACAGAGACAATGCCAGGCCATACTAATACAGCCACACATAGGCCTGTCTGTGTGACACACCTTACACGGCTAAGACACAGTAACACATGTCCAGACAGAGACAATGCCAGGCCGTACTAATACAGCCACACATAGGCCTGTCTGTGTGACACACCTTACACGGCTAAGACACAGTAACACATGTCCAGACAGAGACAATGCCAGGCCATACTAATACAGCCACACATAGGCCTGTCTGTGTGACACACCTTACACGGCTAAGACACAGTAACACATGTCCAGACAGAGACAATGCCAGGCCATACTAATACAGCCACACATAGGCCTGTCTGTGTGACACACCTTACACGGCTAAGACACAGTAACACATGTCCAGACAGAGACAATGCCAGGCCATACTAATACAGCCACACATAGGCCTGTCTGTGTGACACACCTTACACGGCTAAGACACAGTAACACATGTCCAGACAGAGACAATGCCAGGCCATACTAATACAGCCACACATAGGCCTGTCTGTGTAACACACCTTACACGGCTAAGACACAGTAACACATGTCCAGACAGAGACAATGCCAGGCCGTACTAATACAGCCACACATAGGCCTGTCTGTGTGACACACCTTACACGGCTAAGACACAGTAACACATGTCCAGACAGAGACAATGCCAGGCCATACTAATACAGCCACACATAGGCCTGTCTGTGTGACACACCTTACACGGCTAAGACACAGTAACACATGTCCAGACAGAGACAATGCCAGGCCGTACTAATACAGCCACACATAGGCCTGTCTGTGTGACACACCTTACACGGCTAAGACACAGTAACACATGTCCAGACAGAGACAATGCCAGGCCATACTAATACAGCCACACATAGGCCTGTCTGTGTGACACACCTTACACGGCTAAGACACAGTAACACATGTCCAGACAGAGACAATGCCAGGCCATACTAATACAGCCACACATAGGCCTGTCTGTGTGACACACCTTACACGGCTAAGACACAGTAACACATGTCCAGACAGAGACAATGCCAGGCCATACTAATACAGCCACACATAGGCCTGTCTGTGTGACACACCTTACACGGCTAAGACACAGTAACACATGTCCAGACAGAGACAATGCCAGGCCGTACTAATACAGCCACACATAGGCCTGTCTGTGTGACACACCTTACACGGCTAAGACACAGTAACACATGTCCAGACAGAGACAATGCCAGGCCATACTAATACAGCCACACATAGGCCTGTCTGTGTGACACACCTTACACGGCTAAGACACAGTAACACATGTCCAGACAGAGACAATGCCAGGCCATACTAATACAGCCACACATAGGCCTGTCTGTGTGACACACCTTACACGGCTAAGACACAGTAACACATGTCCAGACAGAGACAATGCCAGGCCATACTAATACAGCCACACATAGGCCTGTCTGTGTGACACACCTTACACGGCTAAGACACAGTAACACATGTCCAGACAGAGACAATGCCAGGCCATACTAATACAGCCACACATAGGCCTGTCTGTGTGACACACCTTACACGGCTAAGTCACAGTAACACATGTCCAGACAGAGACAATGCCAGGCCATACTAATACAGCCACACATAGGCCTGTCTGTGTGACACACCTTACACGGCTAAGACACAGTAACACATGTCCAGACAGAGACAATGCCAGGCCATACTAATACAGCCACACATAGGCCTGTCTGTGTGACACACCTTACACGGCTAAGACACAGTAACACATGTCCAGACAGAGACAATGCCAGGCCGTACTAATACAGCCACACATAGGCCTGTCTGTGTGACACACCTTACACGGCTAAGACACAGTAACACATGTCCAGACAGAGACAATGCCAGGCCATACTAATACAGCCACACATAGGCCTGTCTGTGTGACACACCTTACACGGCTAAGACACAGTAACACATGTCCAGACAGAGACAATGCCAGGCCATACTAATACAGCCACACATAGGCCTGTCTGTGTGACACACCTTACACGGCTAAGACACAGTAACACATGTCCAGACAGAGACAATGCCAGGCCATACTAATACAGCCACACATAGGCCTGTCTGTGTGACACACCTTACACGGCTAAGACACAGTAACACATGTCCAGACAGAGACAATGCCAGGCCGTACTAATACAGCCACACATAGGCCTGTCTGTGTAACACACCTTACACGGCTAAGACACAGTAACACATGTCCAGACAGAGACAATGCCAGGCCATACTAATACAGCCACACATAGGCCTGTCTGTGTGACACACCTTACACGGCTAAGACACAGTAACACATGTCCAGACAGAGACAATGCCAGGCCATACTAATACAGCCACACATAGGCCTGTCTGTGTGACACACCTTACACGGCTAAGACACAGTAACACATGTCCAGACAGAGACAATGCCAGGCCATACTAATACAGCCACACATAGGCCTGTCTGTGTGACACACCTTACACGGCTAAGACACAGTAACACATGTCCAGACAGAGACAATGCCAGGCCATACTAATACAGCCACACATAGGCCTGTCTGTGTGACACACCTTACACGGCTAAGACACAGTAACACATGTCCAGACAGAGACAATGCCAGGCCGTACTAATACAGCCACACATAGGCCTGTCTGTGTGACACACCTTACACGGCTAAGACACAGTAACACATGTCCAGACAGAGACAATGCCAGGCCATACTAATACAGCCACACATAGGCCTGTCTGTGTGACACACCTTACACGGCTAAGACACAGTAACACATGTCCAGACAGAGACAATGCCAGGCCATACTAATACAGCCACACATAGGCCTGTCTGTGTGACACACCTTACACGGCTAAGACACAGTAACACATGTCCAGACAGAGACAATGCCAGGCCATACTAATACAGCCACACATAGGCCTGTCTGTGTGACACACCTTACACGGCTAAGACACAGTAACACATGTCCAGACAGAGACAATGCCAGGCCATACTAATACAGCCACACATAGGCCTGTCTGTGTGACACACCTTACACGGCTAAGACACAGTAACACATGTCCAGACAGAGACAATGCCAGGCCATACTAATACAGCCACACATAGGCCTGTCTGTGTAACACACCTTACACGGCTAAGTCACAGTAACACATGTCCAGACAGAGACAATGCCAGGCCATACTAATACAGCCACACATAGGCCTGTCTGTGTAACACACCTTACACGGCTAAGACACAGTAACACATGTCCAGACAGAGACAATGCCAGGCCATACTAATACAGCCACACATAGGCCTGTCTGTGTGACACACCTTACACGGCTAAGACACAGTAACACATGTCCAGACAGAGACAATGCCAGGCCATACTAATACAGCCACACATAGGCCTGTCTGTGTGACACACCTTACACGGCTAAGACACAGTAACACATGTCCAGACAGAGACAATGCCAGGCCATACTAATACAGCCACACATAGGCCTGTCTGTGTGACACACCTTACACGGCTAAGACACAGTAACACATGTCCAGACAGAGACAATGCCAGGCCATACTAATACAGCCACACATAGGCCTGTCTGTGTGACACACCTTACACGGCTAAGACACAGTAACACATGTCCAGACAGAGACAATGCCAGGCCATACTAATACAGCCACACATAGGCCTGTCTGTGTGACACACCTTACACGGCTAAGACACAGTAACACATGTCCAGACAGAGACAATGCCAGGCCATACTAATACAGCCACACATAGGCCTGTCTGTGTGACACACCTTACACGGCTAAGACACAGTAACACATGTCCAGACAGAGACAATGCCAGGCCGTACTAATACAGCCACACATAGGCCTGTCTGTGTAACACACCTTACACGGCTAAGTCACAGTAACACATGTCCAGACAGAGACAATGCCAGGCCATACTAATACAGCCACACATAGGCCTGTGTGACACACCTTACACGGCTAAGACACAGTAACACATGTCCAGACAGAGACAATGCCAGGCCATACTAATACAGCCACACATAGGCCTGTCTGTGTGACACACCTTACACGGCTAAGACACAGTAACACATGTCCAGACAGAGACAATGCCAGGCCATACTAATACAGCCACACATAGGCCTGTCTGTGTGACACACCTTACACGGCTAAGACACAGTAACACATGTCCAGACAGAGACAATGCCAGGCCGTACTAATACAGCCACACATAGGCCTGTCTGTGTGACACACCTTACACGGCTAAGACACAGTAACACATGTCCAGACAGAGACAATGCCAGGCCGTACTAATACAGCCACACATAGGCCTGTCTGTGTGACACACCTTACACGGCTAAGACACAGTAACACATGTCCAGACAGAGACAATGCCAGGCCATACTAATACAGCCACACATAGGCCTGTCTGTGTAACACACCTTACACGGCTAAGACACAGTAACACATGTCCAGACAGAGACAATGCCAGGCCGTACTAATACAGCCACACATAGGCCTGTCTGTGTGACACACCTTACACGGCTAAGACACAGTAACACATGTCCAGACAGAGACAATGCCAGGCCATACTAATACAGCCACACATAGGCCTGTCTGTGTGACACACCTTACACGGCTAAGACACAGTAACACATGTCCAGACAGAGACAATGCCAGGCCGTACTAATACAGCCACACATAGGCCTGTCTGTGTGACACACCTTACACGGCTAAGACACAGTAACACATGTCCAGACAGAGACAATGCCAGGCCGTACTAATACAGCCACACATAGGCCTGTCTGTGTGACACACCTTACACGGCTAAGACACAGTAACACATGTCCAGACAGAGACAATGCCAGGCCATACTAATACAGCCACACATAGGCCTGTCTGTGTGACACACCTTACACGGCTAAGACACAGTAACACATGTCCAGACAGAGACAATGCCAGGCCATACTAATACAGCCACACATAGGCCTGTCTGTGTGACACACCTTACACGGCTAAGACACAGTAACACATGTCCAGACAGAGACAATGCCAGGCCGTACTAATACAGCCACACATAGGCCTGTCTGTGTGACACACCTTACACGGCTAAGACACAGTAACACATGTCCAGACAGAGACAATGCCAGGCCGTACTAATACAGCCACACATAGGCCTGTCTGTGTGACACACCTTACACGGCTAAGACACAGTAACACATGTCCAGACAGAGACAATGCCAGGCCATACTAATACAGCCACACATAGGCCTGTCTGTGTAACACACCTTACACGGCTAAGACACAGTAACACATGTCCAGACAGAGACAATGCCAGGCCATACTAATACAGCCACACATAGGCCTGTCTGTGTGACACACCTTACACGGCTAAGACACAGTAACACATGTCCAGACAGAGACAATGCCAGGCCATACTAATACAGCCACACATAGGCCTGTCTGTGTGACACACCTTACACGGCTAAGACACAGTAACACATGTCCAGACAGAGACAATGCCAGGCCATACTAATACAGCCACACATAGGCCTGTCTGTGTGACACACCTTACACGGCTAAGACACAGTAACACATGTCCAGACAGAGACAATGCCAGGCCATACTAATACAGCCACACATAGGCCTGTCTGTGTGACACACCTTACACGGCTAAGACACAGTAACACATGTCCAGACAGAGACAATGCCAGGCCATACTAATACAGCCACACATAGGCCTGTCTGTGTGACACACCTTACACGGCTAAGACACAGTAACACATGTCCAGACAGAGACAATGCCAGGCCATACTAATACAGCCACACATAGGCCTGTCTGTGTGACACACCTTACACGGCTAAGACACAGTAACACATGTCCAGACAGAGACAATGCCAGGCCATACTAATACAGCCACACATAGGCCTGTCTGTGTGACACACCTTACACGGCTAAGACACAGTAACACATGTCCAGACAGAGACAATGCCAGGCCATACTAATACAGCCACACATAGGCCTGTCTGTGTGACACACCTTACACGGCTAAGACACAGTAACACATGTCCAGACAGAGACAATGCCAGGCCATACTAATACAGCCACACATAGGCCTGTCTGTGTGACACACCTTACACGGCTAAGACACAGTAACACATGTCCAGACAGAGACAATGCCAGGCCGTACTAATACAGCCACACATAGGCCTGTCTGTGTGACACACCTTACACGGCTAAGACACAGTAACACATGTCCAGACAGAGACAATGCCAGGCCGTACTAATACAGCCACACATAGGCCTGTCTGTGTAACACACCTTACACGGCTAAGACACAGTAACACATGTCCAGACAGAGACAATGCCAGGCCGTACTAATACAGCCACACATAGGCCTGTCTGTGTGACACACCTTACACGGCTAAGACACAGTAACACATGTCCAGACAGAGACAATGCCAGGCCATACTAATACAGCCACACATAGGCCTGTCTGTGTGACACACCTTACACGGCTAAGACACAGTAACACATGTCCAGACAGAGACAATGCCAGGCCATACTAATACAGCCACACATAGGCCTGTCTGTGTGACACACCTTACACGGCTAAGACACAGTAACACATGTCCAGACAGAGACAATGCCAGGCCATACTAATACAGCCACACATAGGCCTGTCTGTGTGACACACCTTACACGGCTAAGACACAGTAACACATGTCCAGACAGAGACAATGCCAGGCCATACTAATACAGCCACACATAGGCCTGTCTGTGTGACACACCTTACACGGCTAAGACACAGTAAAACATGTCCAGACAGAGACAATGCCAGGCCGTACTAATACAGCCACACATAGGCCTGTCTGTGTGACACACCTTACACGGCTAAGACACAGTAACACATGTCCAGACAGAGACAATGCCAGGCCGTACTAATACAGCCACACATAGGCCTGTCTGTGTGACACACCTTACACGGCTAAGACACAGTAACACATGTCCAGACAGAGACAATGCCAGGCCGTACTAATACAGCCACACATAGGCCTGTCTGTGTGACACACCTTACACGGCTAAGACACAGTAACACATGTCCAGACAGAGACAATGCCAGGCCATACTAATACAGCCACACATAGGCCTGTCTGTGTGACACACCTTACACGGCTAAGACACAGTAAAACATGTCCAGACAGAGACAATGCCAGGCCATACTAATACAGCCACACATAGGCCTGTCTGTGTGACACACCTTACACGGCTAAGACACAGTAACACATGTCCAGACAGAGACAATGCCAGGCCATACTAATACAGCCACACATAGGCCTGTCTGTGTGACACACCTTACACGGCTAAGACACAGTAACACATGTCCAGACAGAGACAATGCCAGGCCGTACTAATACAGCCACACATAGGCCTGTCTGTGTGACACACCTTACACGGCTAAGACACAGTAACACATGTCCAGACAGAGACAATGCCAGGCCATACTAATACAGCCACACATAGGCCTGTCTGTGTAACACACCTTACACGGCTAAGACACAGTAACACATGTCCAGACAGAGACAATGCCAGGCCATACTAATACAGCCACACATAGGCCTGTCTGTGTGACACACCTTACACGGCTAAGACACAGTAACACATGTCCAGACAGAGACAATGCCAGGCCGTACTAATACAGCCACACATAGGCCTGTCTGTGTGACACACCTTACACGGCTAAGACACAGTAACACATGTCCAGACAGAGACAATGCCAGGCCGTACTAATACAGCCACACATAGGCCTGTCTGTGTGACACACCTTACACGGCTAAGACACAGTAACACATGTCCAGACAGAGACAATGCCAGGCCGTACTAATACAGCCACACATAGGCCTGTCTGTGTGACACACCTTACACGGCTAAGACACAGTAACACATGTCCAGACAGAGACAATGCCAGGCCATACTAATACAGCCACACATAGGCCTGTCTGTGTGACACACCTTACACGGCTAAGTCACAGTAACACATGTCCAGACAGAGACAATGCCAGGCCATACTAATACAGCCACACATAGGCCTGTCTGTGTGACACACCTTACACGGCTAAGACACAGTAACACATGTCCAGACAGAGACAATGCCAGGCCATACTAATACAGCCACACATAGGCCTGTCTGTGTAACACACCTTACACGGCTAAGACACAGTAACACATGTCCAGACAGAGACAATGCCAGGCCATACTAATACAGCCACACATAGGCCTGTCTGTGTGACACACCTTACACGGCTAAGACACAGTAACACATGTCCAGACAGAGACAATGCCAGGCCATACTAATACAGCCACACATAGGCCTGTCTGTGTGACACACCTTACACGGCTAAGACACAGTAACACATGTCCAGACAGAGACAATGCCAGGCCATACTAATACAGCCACACATAGGCCTGTCTGTGTCACACACCTTACACGGCTAAGACACAGTAACACATGTCCAGACAGAGACAATGCCAGGCCATACTAATACAGCCACACATAGGCCTGTCTGTGTGACACACCTTACACGGCTAAGACACAGTAACACATGTCCAGACAGAGACAATGCCAGGCCATACTAATACAGCCACACATAGGCCTGTCTGTGTGACACACCTTACACGGCTAAGACACAGTAACACATGTCCAGACAGAGACAATGCCAGGCCATACTAATACAGCCACACATAGGCCTGTCTGTGTCACACACCTTACACGGCTAAGACACAGTAACACATGTCCAGACAGAGACAATGCCAGGCCATACTAATACAGCCACACATAGGCCTGTCTGTGTGACACACCTTACACGGCTAAGTCACAGTAACACATGTCCAGACAGAGACAATGCCAGGCCATACTAATACAGCCACACATAGGCCTGTCTGTGTGACACACCTTACACGGCTAAGTCACAGTAACACATGTCCAGACAGAGACAATGCCAGGCCATACTAATACAGCCACACATAGGCCTGTCTGTGTGACACACCTTACACGGCTAAGACACAGTAACACATGTCCAGACAGAGACAATGCCAGGCCATACTAATACAGCCACACATAGGCCTGTCTGTGTGACACACCTTACACGGCTAAGACACAGTAACACATGTCCAGACAGAGACAATGCCAGGCCATACTAATACAGCCACACATAGGCCTGTCTGTGTAACACACCTTACACGGCTAAGACACAGTAACACATGTCCAGACAGAGACAATGCCAGGCCATACTAATACAGCCACACATAGGCCTGTCTGTGTGACACACCTTACACGGCTAAGACACAGTAACACATGTCCAGACAGAGACAATGCCAGGCCATACTAATACAGCCACACATAGGCCTGTCTGTGTGACACACCTTACACGGCTAAGACACAGTAACACATGTCCAGACAGAGACAATGCCAGGCCATACTAATACAGCCACACATAGGCCTGTCTGTGTGACACACCTTACACGGCTAAGACACAGTAACACATGTCCAGACAGAGACAATGCCAGGCCATACTAATACAGCCACACATAGGCCTGTCTGTGTGACACACCTTACACGGCTAAGACACAGTAACACATGTCCAGACAGAGACAATGCCAGGCCATACTAATACAGCCACACATAGGCCTGTCTGTGTGACACACCTTACACGGCTAAGACACAGTAACACATGTCCAGACAGAGACAATGCCAGGCCGTACTAATACAGCCACACATAGGCCTGTCTGTGTGACACACCTTACACGGCTAAGACACAGTAACACATGTCCAGACAGAGACAATGCCAGGCCATACTAATACAGCCACACATAGGCCTGTCTGTGTGACACACCTTACACGGCTAAGACACAGTAACACATGTCCAGACAGAGACAATGCCAGGCCATACTAATACAGCCACACATAGGCCTGTCTGTGTGACACACCTTACACGGCTAAGACACAGTAACACATGTCCAGACAGAGACAATGCCAGGCCATACTAATACAGCCACACATAGGCCTGTCTGTGTGACACACCTTACACGGCTAAGACACAGTAACACATGTCCAGACAGAGACAATGCCAGGCCGTACTAATACAGCCACACATAGGCCTGTCTGTGTAACACACCTTACACGGCTAAGACACAGTAACACATGTCCAGACAGAGACAATGCCAGGCCATACTAATACAGCCACACATAGGCCTGTCTGTGTGACACACCTTACACGGCTAAGACACAGTAACACATGTCCAGACAGAGACAATGCCAGGCCATACTAATACAGCCACACATAGGCCTGTGTGACACATCTTACACGGCTAAGACACAGTAACACATGTCCAGACAGAGACAATGCCAGGCCATACTAATACAGCCACACATAGGCCTGTCTGTGTGACACACCTTACACGGCTAAGACACAGTAACACATGTCCAGACAGAGACAATGCCAGGCCATACTAATACAGCCACACATAGGCCTGTCTGTGTAACACACCTTACACGGCTAAGACACAGTAACACATGTCCAGACAGAGACAATGCCAGGCCGTACTAATACAGCCACACATAGGCCTGTCTGTGTGACACACCTTACACGGCTAAGACACAGTAACACATGTCCAGACAGAGACAATGCCAGGCCATACTAATACAGCCACACATAGGCCTGTCTGTGTGACACACCTTACACGGCTAAGACACAGTAACACATGTCCAGACAGAGACAATGCCAGGCCATACTAATACAGCCACACATAGGCCTGTCTGTGTGACACACCTTACACGGCTAAGACACAGTAACACATGTCCAGACAGAGACAATGCCAGGCCATACTAATACAGCCACACATAGGCCTGTCTGTGTGACACACCTTACACGGCTAAGACACAGTAACACATGTCCAGACAGAGACAATGCCAGGCCATACTAATACAGCCACACATAGGCCTGTCTGTGTGACACACCTTACACGGCTAAGACACAGTAACACATGTCCAGACAGAGACAATGCCAGGCCATACTAATACAGCCACACATAGGCCTGTCTGTGTGACACACCTTACACGGCTAAGACACAGTAACACATGTCCAGACAGAGACAATGCCAGGCCGTACTAATACAGCCACACATAGGCCTGTCTGTGTGACACACCTTACACGGCTAAGACACAGTAACACATGTCCAGACAGAGACAATGCCAGGCCATACTAATACAGCCACACATAGGCCTGTCTGTGTGACACACCTTACACGGCTAAGACACAGTAACACATGTCCAGACAGAGACAATGCCAGGCCATACTAATACAGCCACACATAGGCCTGTCTGTGTGACACACCTTACACGGCTAAGACACAGTAACACATGTCCAGACAGAGACAATGCCAGGCCATACTAATACAGCCACACATAGGCCTGTCTGTGTGACACACCTTACACGGCTAAGTCACAGTAACACATGTCCAGACAGAGACAATGCCAGGCCATACTAATACAGCCACACATAGGCCTGTCTGTGTGACACACCTTACACGGCTAAGACACAGTAACACATGTCCAGACAGAGACAATGCCAGGCCATACTAATACAGCCACACATAGGCCTGTCTGTGTGACACACCTTACACGGCTAAGACACAGTAACACATGTCCAGACAGAGACAATGCCAGGCCATACTAATACAGCCACACATAGGCCTGTCTGTGTGACACACCTTACACGGCTAAGACACAGTAACACATGTCCAGACAGAGACAATGCCAGGCCATACTAATACAGCCACACATAGGCCTGTCTGTGTGACACACCTTACACGGCTAAGACACAGTAACACATGTCCAGACAGAGACAATGCCAGGCCATACTAATACAGCCACACATAGGCCTGTCTGTGTGACACACCTTACACGGCTAAGACACAGTAACACATGTCCAGACAGAGACAATGCCAGGCCATACTAATACAGCCACACATAGGCCTGTCTGTGTGACACACCTTACACGGCTAAGACACAGTAACACATGTCCAGACAGAGACAATGCCAGGCCGTACTAATACAGCCACACATAGGCCTGTCTGTGTGACACACCTTACACGGCTAAGACACAGTAACACATGTCCAGACAGAGACAATGCCAGGCCATACTAATACAGCCACACATAGGCCTGTCTGTGTGACACACCTTACACGGCTAAGACACAGTAACACATGTCCAGACAGAGACAATGCCAGGCCATACTAATACAGCCACACATAGGCCTGTCTGTGTGACACACCTTACACGGCTAAGACACAGTAACACATGTCCAGACAGAGACAATGCCAGGCCATACTAATACAGCCACACATAGGCCTGTCTGTGTAACACACCTTACACGGCTAAGACACAGTAACACATGTCCAGACAGAGACAATGCCAGGCCATACTAATACAGCCACACATAGGCCTGTCTGTGTGACACACCTTACACGGCTAAGACACAGTAACACATGTCCAGACAGAGACAATGCCAGGCCATACTAATACAGCCACACATAGGCCTGTCTGTGTAACACACCTTACACGGCTAAGACACAGTAACACATGTCCAGACAGAGACAATGCCAGGCCATACTAATACAGCCACACATAGGCCTGTCTGTGTGACACACCTTACACGGCTAAGACACAGTAACACATGTCCAGACAGAGACAATGCCAGGCCATACTAATACAGCCACACATAGGCCTGTCTGTGTGACACACCTTACACGGCTAAGACACAGTAACACATGTCCAGACAGAGACAATGCCAGGCCATACTAATACAGCCACACATAGGCCTGTCTGTGTGACACACCTTACACGGCTAAGACACAGTAACACATGTCCAGACAGAGACAATGCCAGGCCATACTAATACAGCCACACATAGGCCTGTCTGTGTGACACACCTTACACGGCTAAGACACAGTAACACATGTCCAGACAGAGACAATGCCAGGCCGTACTAATACAGCCACACATAGGCCTGTCTGTGTGACACACCTTACACGGCTAAGACACAGTAACACATGTCCAGACAGAGACAATGCCAGGCCATACTAATACAGCCACACATAGGCCTGTCTGTGTGACACACCTTACACGGCTAAGACACAGTAACACATGTCCAGACAGAGACAATGCCAGGCCATACTAATACAGCCACACATAGGCCTGTCTGTGTGACACACCTTACACGGCTAAGACACAGTAACACATGTCCAGACAGAGACAATGCCAGGCCATACTAATACAGCCACACATAGGCCTGTCTGTGTAACACACCTTACACGGCTAAGACACAGTAACACATGTCCAGACAGAGACAATGCCAGGCCATACTAATACAGCCACACATAGGCCTGTCTGTGTGACACACCTTACACGGCTAAGACACAGTAACACATGTCCAGACAGAGACAATGCCAGGCCATACTAATACAGCCACACATAGGCCTGTCTGTGTGACACACCTTACACGGCTAAGACACAGTAACACATGTCCAGACAGAGACAATGCCAGGCCATACTAATACAGCCACACATAGGCCTGTCTGTGTGACACACCTTACACGGCTAAGACACAGTAACACATGTCCAGACAGAGACAATGCCAGGCCATACTAATACAGCCACACATAGGCCTGTCTGTGTAACACACCTTACACGGCTAAGACACAGTAACACATGTCCAGACAGAGACAATGCCAGGCCGTACTAATACAGCCACACATAGGCCTGTCTGTGTGACACACCTTACACGGCTAAGACACAGTAACACATGTCCAGACAGAGACAATGCCAGGCCATACTAATACAGCCACACATAGGCCTGTGTGACACACCTTACACGGCTAAGACACAGTAACACATGTCCAGACAGAGACAATGCCAGGCCATACTAATACAGCCACACATAGGCCTGTCTGTGTGACACACCTTACACGGCTAAGACACAGTAACACATGTCCAGACAGAGACAATGCCAGGCCATACTAATACAGCCACACATAGGCCTGTCTGTGTAACACACCTTACACGGCTAAGACACAGTAACACATGTCCAGACAGAGACAATGCCAGGCCATACTAATACAGCCACACATAGGCCTGTCTGTGTGACACACCTTACACGGCTAAGACACAGTAACACATGTCCAGACAGAGACAATGCCAGGCCATACTAATACAGCCACACATAGGCCTGTCTGTGTGACACACCTTACACGGCTAAGACACAGTAACACATGTCCAGACAGAGACAATGCCAGGCCGTACTAATACAGCCACACATAGGCCTGTCTGTGTGACACACCTTACACGGCTAAGACACAGTAACACATGTCCAGACAGAGACAATGCCAGGCCGTACTAATACAGCCACACATAGGCCTGTCTGTGTGACACACCTTACACGGCTAAGACACAGTAACACATGTCCAGACAGAGACAATGCCAGGCCGTACTAATACAGCCACACATAGGCCTGTGTGTGTGACACACCTTACACGGCTAAGTCACAGTAACACATGTCCAGACAGAGACAATGCCAGGCCATACTAATACAGCCACACATAGGCCTGTCTGTGTGACACACCTTACACGGCTAAGACACAGTAACACATGTCCAGACAGAGACAATGCCAGGCCGTACTAATACAGCCACACATAGGCCTGTCTGTGTGACACACCTTACACGGCTAAGACACAGTAACACATGTCCAGACAGAGACAATGCCAGGCCGTACTAATACAGCCACACATAGGCCTGTCTGTGTGACACACCTTACACGGCTAAGACACAGTAACACATGTCCAGACAGAGACAATGCCAGGCCATACTAATACAGCCACACATAGGCCTGTCTGTGTGACACACCTTACACGGCTAAGACACAGTAACACATGTCCAGACAGAGACAATGCCAGGCCATACTAATACAGCCACACATAGGCCTGTCTGTGTGACACACCTTACACGGCTAAGACACAGTAACACATGTCCAGACAGAGACAATGCCAGGCCATACTAATACAGCCACACATAGGCCTGTCTGTGTGACACACCTTACACGGCTAAGACACAGTAACACATGTCCAGACAGAGACAATGCCAGGCCATACTAATACAGCCACACATAGGCCTGTCTGTGTGACACACCTTACACGGCTAAGACACAGTAACACATGTCCAGACAGAGACAATGCCAGGCCATACTAATACAGCCACACATAGGCCTGTCTGTGTGACACACCTTACACGGCTAAGACACAGTAACACATGTCCAGACAGAGACAATGCCAGGCCGTACTAATACAGCCACACATAGGCCTGTCTGTGTAACACACCTTACACGGCTAAGACACAGTAACACATGTCCAGACAGAGACAATGCCAGGCCATACTAATACAGCCACACATAGGCCTGTCTGTGTGACACACCTTACACGGCTAAGACACAGTAACACATGTCCAGACAGAGACAATGCCAGGCCATACTAATACAGCCACACATAGGCCTGTCTGTGTGACACACCTTACACGGCTAAGACACAGTAACACATGTCCAGACAGAGACAATGCCAGGCCGTACTAATACAGCCACACATAGGCCTGTCTGTGTGACACACCTTACACGGCTAAGACACAGTAACACATGTCCAGACAGAGACAATGCCAGGCCATACTAATACAGCCACACATAGGCCTGTCTGTGTGACACACCTTACACGGCTAAGACACAGTAACACATGTCCAGACAGAGACAATGCCAGGCCATACTAATACAGCCACACATAGGCCTGTCTGTGTGACACACCTTACACGGCTAAGACACAGTAACACATGTCCAGACAGAGACAATGCCAGGCCATACTAATACAGCCACACATAGGCCTGTCTGTGTGGCACACCTTACACGGCTAAGACACAGTAACACATGTCCAGACAGAGACAATGCCAGGCCGTACTAATACAGCCACACATAGGCCTGTCTGTGTGACACACCTTACACGGCTAAGACACAGTAACACATGTCCAGACAGAGACAATGCCAGGCCGTACTAATACAGCCACACATAGGCCTGTCTGTGTGACACACCTTACACGGCTAAGACACAGTAACACATGTCCAGACAGAGACAATGCCAGGCCATACTAATACAGCCACACATAGGCCTGTCTGTGTGACACACCTTACACGGCTAAGACACAGTAACACATGTCCAGACAGAGACAATGCCAGGCCGTACTAATACAGCCACACATAGGCCTGTCTGTGTGACACACCTTACACGGCTAAGACACAGTAACACATGTCCAGACAGAGACAATGCCAGGCCGTACTAATACAGCCACACATAGGCCTGTCTGTGTGACACACCTTACACGGCTAAGACACAGTAACACATGTCCAGACAGAGACAATGCCAGGCCATACTAATACAGCCACACATAGGCCTGTCTGTGTGACACACCTTACACGGCTAAGACACAGTAACACATGTCCAGACAGAGACAATGCCAGGCCATACTAATACAGCCACACATAGGCCTGTCTGTGTGACACACCTTACACGGCTAAGACACAGTAACACATGTCCAGACAGAGACAATGCCAGGCCGTACTAATACAGCCACACATAGGCCTGTCTGTGTAACACACCTTACACGGCTAAGACACAGTAACACATGTCCAGACAGAGACAATGCCAGGCCATACTAATACAGCCACACATAGGCCTGTCTGTGTGACACACCTTACACGGCTAAGACACAGTAACACATGTCCAGACAGAGACAATGCCAGGCCGTACTAATACAGCCACACATAGGCCTGTCTGTGTGACACACCTTACACGGCTAAGACACAGTAACACATGTCCAGACAGAGACAATGCCAGGCCATACTAATACAGCCACACATAGGCCTGTCTGTGTGACACACCTTACACGGCTAAGACACAGTAACACATGTCCAGACAGAGACAATGCCAGGCCGTACTAATACAGCCACACATAGGCCTGTCTGTG
This sequence comes from Isoperla grammatica, assembly GCA_945910005.1. Taxonomy (NCBI): domain Eukaryota; kingdom Metazoa; phylum Arthropoda; class Insecta; order Plecoptera; family Perlodidae; genus Isoperla; species Isoperla grammatica. The sequence goes on from OX246747.1 coordinate 26,576,387, forward strand.
TGACACACCTTACACGGCTAAGACACAGTAACACATGTCCAGACAGAGACAATGCCAGGCCATACTAATACAGCCACACATAGGCCTGTCTGTGTGACACACCTTACACGGCTAAGACACAGTAACACATGTCCAGACAGAGACAATGCCAGGCCATACTAATACAGCCACACATAGGCCTGTCTGTGTGACACACCTTACACGGCTAAGACACAGTAACACATGTCCAGACAGAGACAATGCCAGGCCGTACTAATACAGCCACACATAGGCCTGTCTGTGTGACACACCTTACACGGCTAAGACACAGTAACACATGTCCAGACAGAGACAATGCCAGGCCATACTAATACAGCCACACATAGGCCTGTCTGTGTGACACACCTTACACGGCTAAGACACAGTAACACATGTCCAGACAGAGACAATGCCAGGCCATACTAATACAGCCACACATAGGCCTGTCTGTGTGACACACCTTACACGGCTAAGACACAGTAACACATGTCCAGACAGAGACAATGCCAGGCCGTACTAATACAGCCACACATAGGCCTGTCTGTGTGACACACCTTACACGGCTAAGACACAGTAACACATGTCCAGACAGAGACAATGCCAGGCCATACTAATACAGCCACACATAGGCCTGTCTGTGTGACACACCTTACACGGCTAAGACACAGTAACACATGTCCAGACAGAGACAATGCCAGGCCGTACTAATACAGCCACACATAGGCCTGTCTGTGTGACACACCTTACACGGCTAAGACACAGTAACACATGTCCAGACAGAGACAATGCCAGGCCATACTAATACAGCCACACATAGGCCTGTCTGTGTGACACACCTTACACGGCTAAGACACAGTAACACATGTCCAGACAGAGACAATGCCAGGCCATACTAATACAGCCACACATAGGCCTGTCTGTGTGACACACCTTACACGGCTAAGACACAGTAACACATGTCCAGACAGAGACAATGCCAGGCCGTACTAATACAGCCACACATAGGCCTGTCTGTGTGACACACCTTACACGGCTAAGACACAGTAACACATGTCCAGACAGAGACAATGCCAGGCCGTACTAATACAGCCACACATAGGCCTGTCTGTGTGACACACCTTACACGGCTAAGACACAGTAACACATGTCCAGACAGAGACAATGCCAGGCCATACTAATACAGCCACACATAGGCCTGTCTGTGTGACACACCTTACACGGCTAAGACACAGTAACACATGTCCAGACAGAGACAATGCCAGGCCATACTAATACAGCCACACATAGGCCTGTCTGTGTGACACACCTTACACGGCTAAGACACAGTAACACATGTCCAGACAGAGACAATGCCAGGCCATACTAATACAGCCACACATAGGCCTGTCTGTGTGACACACCTTACACGGCTAAGACACAGTAACACATGTCCAGACAGAGACAATGCCAGGCCATACTAATACAGCCACACATAGGCCTGTCTGTGTGACACACCTTACACGGCTAAGACACAGTAACACATGTCCAGACAGAGACAATGCCAGGCCGTACTAATACAGCCACACATAGGCCTGTCTGTGTGACACACCTTACACGGCTAAGACACAGTAACACATGTCCAGACAGAGACAATGCCAGGCCGTACTAATACAGCCACACATAGGCCTGTCTGTGTGACACACCTTACACGGCTAAGACACAGTAACACATGTCCAGACAGAGACAATGCCAGGCCATACTAATACAGCCACACATAGGCCTGTCTGTGTGACACACCTTACACGGCTAAGACACAGTAACACATGTCCAGACAGAGACAATGCCAGGCCATACTAATACAGCCACACATAGGCCTGTCTGTGTGACACACCTTACACGGCTAAGACACAGTAACACATGTCCAGACAGAGACAATGCCAGGCCATACTAATACAGCCACACATAGGCCTGTCTGTGTGACACACCTTACACGGCTAAGACACAGTAACACATGTCCAGACAGAGACAATGCCAGGCCGTACTAATACAGCCACACATAGGCCTGTCTGTGTGACACACCTTACACGGCTAAGACACAGTAACACATGTCCAGACAGAGACAATGCCAGGCCGTACTAATACAGCCACACATAGGCCTGTCTGTGTGACACACCTTACACGGCTAAGACACAGTAACACATGTCCAGACAGAGACAATGCCAGGCCATACTAATACAGCCACACATAGGCCTGTCTGTGTGACACACCTTACACGGCTAAGACACAGTAACACATGTCCAGACAGAGACAATGCCAGGCCATACTAATACAGCCACACATAGGCCTGTCTGTGTGACACACCTTACACGGCTAAGACACAGTAACACATGTCCAGACAGAGACAATGCCAGGCCATACTAATACAGCCACACATAGGCCTGTCTGTGTGACACACCTTACACGGCTAAGACACAGTAACACATGTCCAGACAGAGACAATGCCAGGCCATACTAATACAGCCACACATAGGCCTGTCTGTGTGACACACCTTACACGGCTAAGACACAGTAACACATGTCCAGACAGAGACAATGCCAGGCCGTACTAATACAGCCACACATAGGCCTGTCTGTGTGACACACCTTACACGGCTAAGACACAGTAACACATGTCCAGACAGAGACAATGCCAGGCCATACTAATACAGCCACACATAGGCCTGTCTGTGTAACACACCTTACACGGCTAAGACACAGTAACACATGTCCAGACAGAGACAATGCCAGGCCATACTAATACAGCCACACATAGGCCTGTCTGTGTAACACACCTTACACGGCTAAGACACAGTAACACATGTCCAGACAGAGACAATGCCAGGCCATACTAATACAGCCACACATAGGCCTGTCTGTGTGACACACCTTACACGGCTAAGACACAGTAACACATGTCCAGACAGAGACAATGCCAGGCCATACTAATACAGCCACACATAGGCCTGTCTGTGTGACACACCTTACACGGCTAAGACACAGTAACACATGTCCAGACAGAGACAATGCCAGGCCGTACTAATACAGCCCCACATAGGCCTGTCTGTGTGACACACCTTACACGGCTAAGACACAGTAACACATGTCCAGACAGAGACAATGCCAGGCCGTACTAATACAGCCACACATAGGCCTGTCTGTGTGACACACCTTACACGGCTAAGACACAGTAACACATGTCCAGACAGAGACAATGCCAGGCCATACTAATACAGCCACACATAGGCCTGTCTGTGTGACACACCTTACACGGCTAAGACACAGTAACACATGTCCAGACAGAGACAATGCCAGGCCATACTAATACAGCCACACATAGGCCTGTCTGTGTGACACACCTTACACGGCTAAGACACAGTAACACATGTCCAGACAGAGACAATGCCAGGCCATACTAATACAGCCACACATAGGCCTGTCTGTGTAACACACCTTACACGGCTAAGACACAGTAACACATGTCCAGACAGAGACAATGCCAGGCCATACTAATACAGCCACACATAGGCCTGTCTGTGTGACACACCTTACACGGCTAAGACACAGTAACACATGTCCAGACAGAGACAATGCCAGGCCATACTAATACAGCCACACATAGGCCTGTCTGTGTGACACACCTTACACGGCTAAGACACAGTAACACATGTCCAGACAGAGACAATGCCAGGCCATACTAATACAGCCACACATAGGCCTGTCTGTGTAACACACCTTACACGGCTAAGACACAGTAACACATGTCCAGACAGAGACAATGCCAGGCCATACTAATACAGCCACACATAGGCCTGTCTGTGTGACACACCTTACACGGCTAAGTCACAGTAACACATGTCCAGACAGAGACAATGCCAGGCCGTACTAATACAGCCACACATAGGCCTGTCTGTGTAACACACCTTACACGGCTAAGACACAGTAACACATGTCCAGACAGAGACAATGCCAGGCCATACTAATACAGCCACACATAGGCCTGTCTGTGTGACACACCTTACACGGCTAAGTCACAGTAACACATGTCCAGACAGAGACAATGCCAGGCCATACTAATACAGCCACACATAGGCCTGTCTGTGTGACACACCTTACACGGCTAAGACACAGTAACACATGTCCAGACAGAGACAATGCCAGGCCGTACTAATACAGCCACACATAGGCCTGTCTGTGTGACACACCTTACACGGCTAAGACACAGTAACACATGTCCAGACAGAGACAATGCCAGGCCATACTAATACAGCCACACATAGGCCTGTCTGTGTGACACACCTTACACGGCTAAGACACAGTAACACATGTCCAGACAGAGACAATGCCAGGCCATACTAATACAGCCACACATAGGCCTGTCTGTGTGACACACCTTACACGGCTAAGACACAGTAACACATGTCCAGACAGAGACAATGCCAGGCCATACTAATACAGCCACACATAGGCCTGTCTGTGTGACACACCTTACACGGCTAAGACACAGTAACACATGTCCAGACAGAGACAATGCCAGGCCATACTAATACAGCCACACATAGGCCTGTCTGTGTGACACACCTTACACGGCTAAGACACAGTAACACATGTCCAGACAGAGACAATGCCAGGCCATACTAATACAGCCACACATAGGCCTGTCTGTGTGACACACCTTACACGGCTAAGACACAGTAACACATGTCCAGACAGAGACAATGCCAGGCCATACTAATACAGCCACACATAGGCCTGTCTGTGTGACACACCTTACACGGCTAAGACACAGTAACACATGTCCAGACAGAGACAATGCCAGGCCGTACTAATACAGCCACACATAGGCCTGTCTGTGTGACACACCTTACACGGCTAAGACACAGTAACACATGTCCAGACAGAGACAATGCCAGGCCATACTAATACAGCCACACATAGGCCTGTCTGTGTGACACACCTTACACGGCTAAGACACAGTAACACATGTCCAGACAGAGACAATGCCAGGCCATACTAATACAGCCACACATAGGCCTGTCTGTGTAACACACCTTACACGGCTAAGACACAGTAACACATGTCCAGACAGAGACAATGCCAGGCCATACTAATACAGCCACACATAGGCCTGTCTGTGTGACACACCTTACACGGCTAAGACACAGTAACACATGTCCAGACAGAGACAATGCCAGGCCGTACTAATACAGCCACACATAGGCCTGTCTGTGTGACACACCTTACACGGCTAAGACACAGTAACACATGTCCAGACAGAGACAATGCCAGGCCATACTAATACAGCCACACATAGGCCTGTCTGTGTGACACACCTTACACGGCTAAGACACAGTAACACATGTCCAGACAGAGACAATGCCAGGCCATACTAATACAGCCACACATAGGCCTGTCTGTGTGACACACCTTACACGGCTAAGACACAGTAACACATGTCCAGACAGAGACAATGCCAGGCCATACTAATACAGCCACACATAGGCCTGTCTGTGTGACACACCTTACACGGCTAAGACACAGTAACACATGTCCAGACAGAGACAATGCCAGGCCATACTAATACAGCCACACATAGGCCTGTCTGTGTGACACACCTTACACGGCTAAGACACAGTAACACATGTCCAGACAGAGACAATGCCAGGCCGTACTAATACAGCCACACATAGGCCTGTCTGTGTGACACACCTTACACGGCTAAGACACAGTAACACATGTCCAGACAGAGACAATGCCAGGCCGTACTAATACAGCCACACATAGGCCTGTCTGTGTGACACACCTTACACGGCTAAGACACAGTAACACATGTCCAGACAGAGACAATGCCAGGCCATACTAATACAGCCACACATAGGCCTGTCTGTGTGACACACCTTACACGGCTAAGACACAGTAACACATGTCCAGACAGAGACAATGCCAGGCCATACTAATACAGCCACACATAGGCCTGTCTGTGTAACACACCTTACACGGCTAAGACACAGTAACACATGTCCAGACAGAGACAATGCCAGGCCATACTAATACAGCCACACATAGGCCTGTGTAACACACCTTACACGGCTAAGACACAGTAACACATGTCCAGACAGAGACAATGCCAGGCCATACTAATACAGCCACACATAGGCCTGTGTAACACACCTTACACGGCTAAGACACAGTAACACATGTCCAGACAGAGACAATGCCAGGCCATACTAATACAGCCACACATAGGCCTGTCTGTGTGACACACCTTACACGGCTAAGACACAGTAACACATGTCCAGACAGAGACAATGCCAGGCCATACTAATACAGCCACACATAGGCCTGTGTAACACACCTTACACGGCTAAGACACAGTAACACATGTCCAGACAGAGACAATGCCAGGCCATACTAATACAGCCACACATAGGCCTGTCTGTGTGACACACCTTACACGGCTAAGACACAGTAACACATGTCCAGACAGAGACAATGCCAGGCCATACTAATACAGCCACACATAGGCCTGTCTGTGTAACACACCTTACACGGCTAAGACACAGTAACACATGTCCAGACAGAGACAATGCCAGGCCATACTAATACAGCCACACATAGGCCTGTCTGTGTGACACACCTTACACGGCTAAGACACAGTAACACATGTCCAGACAGAGACAATGCCAGGCCGTACTAATACAGCCACACATAGGCCTGTCTGTGTGACACACCTTACACGGCTAAGACACAGTAACACATGTCCAGACAGAGACAATGCCAGGCCATACTAATACAGCCACACATAGGCCTGTCTGTGTGACACACCTTACACGGCTAAGACACAGTAACACATGTCCAGACAGAGACAATGCCAGGCCATACTAATACAGCCACACATAGGCCTGTCTGTGTGACACACCTTACACGGCTAAGACACAGTAACACATGTCCAGACAGAGACAATGCCAGGCCATACTAATACAGCCACACATAGGCCTGTCTGTGTAACACACCTTACACGGCTAAGACACAGTAACACATGTCCAGACAGAGACAATGCCAGGCCGTACTAATACAGCCACACATAGGCCTGTCTGTGTGACACACCTTACACGGCTAAGACACAGTAACACATGTCCAGACAGAGACAATGCCAGGCCATACTAATACAGCCACACATAGGCCTGTCTGTGTGACACACCTTACACGGCTAAGACACAGTAACACATGTCCAGACAGAGACAATGCCAGGCCATACTAATACAGCCACACATAGGCCTGTCTGTGTGACACACCTTACACGGCTAAGACACAGTAACACATGTCCAGACAGAGACAATGCCAGGCCATACTAATACAGCCACACATAGGCCTGTCTGTGTGACACACCTTACACGGCTAAGACACAGTAACACATGTCCAGACAGAGACAATGCCAGGCCATACTAATACAGCCACACATAGGCCTGTCTGTGTGACACACCTTACACGGCTAAGACACAGTAACACATGTCCAGACAGAGACAATGCCAGGCCGTACTAATACAGCCACACATAGGCCTGTCTGTGTGACACACCTTACACGGCTAAGACACAGTAACACATGTCCAGACAGAGACAATGCCAGGCCATACTAATACAGCCACACATAGGCCTGTCTGTGTGACACACCTTACACGGCTAAGACACAGTAACACATGTCCAGACAGAGACAATGCCAGGCCATACTAATACAGCCACACATAGGCCTGTCTGTGTGACACACCTTACACGGCTAAGACACAGTAACACATGTCCAGACAGAGACAATGCCAGGCCATACTAATACAGCCACACATAGGCCTGTCTGTGTGACACACCTTACACGGCTAAGACACAGTAACACATGTCCAGACAGAGACAATGCCAGGCCATACTAATACAGCCACACATAGGCCTGTCTGTGTGACACACCTTACACGGCTAAGACACAGTAACACATGTCCAGACAGAGACAATGCCAGGCCGTACTAATACAGCCACACATAGGCCTGTCTGTGTAACACACCTTACACGGCTAAGACACAGTAACACATGTCCAGACAGAGACAATGCCAGGCCATACTAATACAGCCACACATAGGCCTGTCTGTGTGACACACCTTACACGGCTAAGACACAGTAACACATGTCCAGACAGAGACAATGCCAGGCCATACTAATACAGCCACACATAGGCCTGTCTGTGTGACACACCTTACACGGCTAAGACACAGTAACACATGTCCAGACAGAGACAATGCCAGGCCATACTAATACAGCCACACATAGGCCTGTCTGTGTGACACACCTTACACGGCTAAGTCACAGTAACACATGTCCAGACAGAGACAATGCCAGGCCATACTAATACAGCCACACATAGGCCTGTCTGTGTAACACACCTTACACGGCTAAGACACAGTAACACATGTCCAGACAGAGACAATGCCAGGCCATACTAATACAGCCACACATAGGCCTGTCTGTGTGACACACCTTACACGGCTAAGACACAGTAACACATGTCCAGACAGAGACAATGCCAGGCCATACTAATACAGCCACACATAGGCCTGTCTGTGTGACACACCTTACACGGCTAAGACACAGTAACACATGTCCAGACAGAGACAATGCCAGGCCGTACTAATACAGCCACACATAGGCCTGTCTGTGTGACACACCTTACACGGCTAAGACACAGTAACACATGTCCAGACAGAGACAATGCCAGGCCGTACTAATACAGCCACACATAGGCCTGTGTGACACACCTTACACGGCTAAGACACAGTAACACATGTCCAGACAGAGACAATGCCAGGCCATACTAATACAGCCACACATAGGCCTGTCTGTGTGACACACCTTACACGGCTAAGACACAGTAACACATGTCCAGACAGAGACAATGCCAGGCCATACTAATACAGCCACACATAGGCCTGTCTGTGTAACACACCTTACACGGCTAAGACACAGTAACACATGTCCAGACAGAGACAATGCCAGGCCATACTAATACAGCCACACATAGGCCTGTCTGTGTGACACACCTTACACGGCTAAGACACAGTAACACATGTCCAGACAGAGACAATGCCAGGCCATACTAATACAGCCACACATAGGCCTGTCTGTGTGACACACCTTACACGGCTAAGACACAGTAACACATGTCCAGACAGAGACAATGCCAGGCCGTACTAATACAGCCACACATAGGCCTGTCTGTGTGACACACCTTACACGGCTAAGACACAGTAACACATGTCCAGACAGAGACAATGCCAGGCCGTACTAATACAGCCACACATAGGCCTGTCTGTGTGACACACCTTACACGGCTAAGACACAGTAACACATGTCCAGACAGAGACAATGCCAGGCCATACTAATACAGCCACACATAGGCCTGTCTGTGTGACACACCTTACACGGCTAAGACACAGTAACACATGTCCAGACAGAGACAATGCCAGGCCATACTAATACAGCCACACATAGGCCTGTCTGTGTGACACACCTTACACGGCTAAGACACAGTAACACATGTCCAGACAGAGACAATGCCAGGCCATACTAATACAGCCACACATAGGCCTGTCTGTGTGACACACCTTACACGGCTAAGACACAGTAACACATGTCCAGACAGAGACAATGCCAGGCCATACTAATACAGCCACACATAGGCCTGTCTGTGTGACACACCTTACACGGCTAAGACACAGTAACACATGTCCAGACAGAGACAATGCCAGGCCATACTAATACAGCCACACATAGGCCTGTCTGTGTGACACACCTTACACGGCTAAGACACAGTAACACATGTCCAGACAGAGACAATGCCAGGCCATACTAATACAGCCACACATAGGCCTGCCTGTGTGACACACCTTACACGGCTAAGACACAGTAACACATGTCCAGACAGAGACAATGCCAGGCCATACTAATACAGCCACACATAGGCCTGTCTGTGTGACACACCTTACACGGCTAAGACACAGTAACACATGTCCAGACAGAGACAATGCCAGGCCGTACTAATACAGCCACACATAGGCCTGTCTGTGTAACACACCTTACACGGCTAAGACACAGTAACACATGTCCAGACAGAGACAATGCCAGGCCATACTAATACAGCCACACATAGGCCTGTCTGTGTGACACACCTTACACGGCTAAGACACAGTAACACATGTCCAGACAGAGACAATGCCAGGCCGTACTAATACAGCCACACATAGGCCTGTCTGTGTGACACACCTTACACGGCTAAGACACAGTAACACATGTCCAGACAGAGACAATGCCAGGCCATACTAATACAGCCACACATAGGCCTGTCTGTGTGACACACCTTACACGGCTAAGACACAGTAACACATGTCCAGACAGAGACAATGCCAGGCCATACTAATACAGCCACACATAGGCCTGTCTGTGTGACACACCTTACACGGCTAAGACACAGTAACACATGTCCAGACAGAGACAATGCCAGGCCATACTAATACAGCCACACATAGGCCTGTCTGTGTGACACACCTTACACGGCTAAGACACAGTAACACATGTCCAGACAGAGACAATGCCAGGCCGTACTAATACAGCCACACATAGGCCTGTCTGTGTGACACACCTTACACGGCTAAGACACAGTAACACATGTCCAGACAGAGACAATGCCAGGCCGTACTAATACAGCCACACATAGGCCTGTCTGTGTGACACACCTTACACGGCTAAGACACAGTAACACATGTCCAGACAGAGACAATGCCAGGCCATACTAATACAGCCACACATAGGCCTGTCTGTGTGACACACCTTACACGGCTAAGACACAGTAACACATGTCCAGACAGAGACAATGCCAGGCCGTACTAATACAGCCACACATAGGCCTGTCTGTGTGACACACCTTACACGGCTAAGACACAGTAACACATGTCCAGACAGAGACAATGCCAGGCCATACTAATACAGCCACACATAGGCCTGTCTGTGTGACACACCTTACACGGCTAAGACACAGTAACACATGTCCAGACAGAGACAATGCCAGGCCATACTAATACAGCCACACATAGGCCTGTCTGTGTGACACACCTTACACGGCTAAGACACAGTAACACATGTCCAGACAGAGACAATGCCAGGCCATACTAATACAGCCACACATAGGCCTGTCTGTGTGACACACCTTACACGGCTAAGACACAGTAACACATGTCCAGACAGAGACAATGCCAGGCCATACTAATACAGCCACACATAGGCCTGTCTGTGTAACACACCTTACACGGCTAAGACACAGTAACACATGTCCAGACAGAGACAATGCCAGGCCATACTAATACAGCCACACATAGGCCTGTCTGTGTGACACACCTTACACGGCTAAGACACAGTAACACATGTCCAGACAGAGACAATGCCAGGCCATACTAATACAGCTACACATAGGCCTGTCTGTGTGACACACCTTACACGGCTAAGACACAGTAACACATGTCCAGACAGAGACAATGCCAGGCCATACTAATACAGCCACACATAGGCCTGTCTGTGTGACACACCTTACACGGCTAAGACACAGTAACACATGTCCAGACAGAGACAATGCCAGGCCGTACTAATACAGCCACACATAGGCCTGTCTGTGTGACACACCTTACACGGCTAAGACACAGTAACACATGTCCAGACAGAGACAATGCCAGGCCGTACTAATACAGCCACACATAGGCCTGTCTGTGTGACACACCTTACACGGCTAAGACACAGTAACACATGTCCAGACAGAGACAATGCCAGGCCATACTAATACAGCCACACATAGGCCTGTCTGTGTGACACACCTTACACGGCTAAGACACAGTAACACATGTCCAGACAGAGACAATGCCAGGCCATACTAATACAGCCACACATAGGCCTGTCTGTGTGACACACCTTACACGGCTAAGACACAGTAACACATGTCCAGACAGAGACAATGCCAGGCCGTACTAATACAGCCACACATAGGCCTGTCTGTGTAACACACCTTACACGGCTAAGACACAGTAACACATGTCCAGACAGAGACAATGCCAGGCCATACTAATACAGCCACACATAGGCCTGTCTGTGTGACACACCTTACACGGCTAAGACACAGTAACACATGTCCAGACAGAGACAATGCCAGGCCATACTAATACAGCCACACATAGGCCTGTCTGTGTAACACACCTTACACGGCTAAGACACAGTAACACATGTCCAGACAGAGACAATGCCAGGCCATACTAATACAGCCACACATAGGCCTGTCTGTGTGACACACCTTACACGGCTAAGACACAGTAACACATGTCCAGACAGAGACAATGCCAGGCCGTACTAATACAGCCACACATAGGCCTGTCTGTGTGACACACCTTACACGGCTAAGTCACAGTAAAACATGTCCAGTCAGAGGCAAAAGGAATGCCAGGCCATACTAATACAGGCACACATAGGCCTATGTAACACACCTTACACGGCTAAGACACAGTAACACATGTCCAGACAGAGACAATGCCAGGCCGTACTAATACAGCCACACATAGGCCTGTCTGTGTGACACACCTTACACGGCTAAGACACAGTAACACATGTCCAGACAGAGACAATGCCAGGCCATACTAATACAGCCACACATAGGCCTGTCTGTGTGACACACCTTACACGGCTAAGACACAGTAACACATGTCCAGACAGAGACAATGCCAGGCCGTACTAATACAGCCACACATAGGCCTGTCTGTGTGACACACCTTACACGGCTAAGACACAGTAACACATGTCCAGACAGAGACAATGCCAGGCCATACTAATACAGCCACACATAGGCCTGTCTGTGTGACACACCTTACACGGCTAAGACACAGTAACACATGTCCAGACAGAGACAATGCCAGGCCATACTAATACAGCCACACATAGGCCTGTCTGTGTAACACACCTTACACGGCTAAGACACAGTAACACATGTCCAGACAGAGACAATGCCAGGCCATACTAATACAGCCACACATAGGCCTGTCTGTGTAACACACCTTACACGGCTAAGACACAGTAACACATGTCCAGACAGAGACAATGCCAGGCCATACTAATACAGCCACACATAGGCCTGTCTGTGTAACACACCTTACACGGCTAAGACACAGTAACACATGTCCAGACAGAGACAATGCCAGGCCATACTAATACAGCCACACATAGGCCTGTCTGTGTAACACACCTTACACGGCTAAGACACAGTAACACATGTCCAGACAGAGACAATGCCAGGCCATACTAATACAGCCACACATAGGCCTGTCTGTGTGACACACCTTACACGGCTAAGACACAGTAACACATGTCCAGACAGAGACAATGCCAGGCCATACTAATACAGCCACACATAGGCCTGTCTGTGTAACACACCTTACACGGCTAAGACACAGTAACACATGTCCAGACAGAGACAATGCCAGGCCGTACTAATACAGCCACACATAGGCCTGTCTGTGTGACACACCTTACACGGCTAAGACACAGTAACACATGTCCAGACAGAGACAATGCCAGGCCATACTAATACAGCCACACATAGGCCTGTCTGTGTGACACACCTTACACGGCTAAGACACAGTAACACATGTCCAGACAGAGACAATGCCAGGCCGTACTAATACAGCCACACATAGGCCTGTCTGTGTGACACACCTTACACGGCTAAGACACAGTAACACATGTCCAGACAGAGACAATGCCAGGCCATACTAATACAGCCACACATAGGCCTGTCTGTGTAACACACCTTACACGGCTAAGACACAGTAACACATGTCCAGACAGAGACAATGCCAGGCCATACTAATACAGCCACACATAGGCCTGTCTGTGTGACACACCTTACACGGCTAAGACACAGTAACACATGTCCAGACAGAGACAATGCCAGGCCGTACTAATACAGCCACACATAGGCCTGTCTGTGTGACACACCTTACACGGCTAAGACACAGTAACACATGTCCAGACAGAGACAATGCCAGGCCATACTAATACAGCCACACATAGGCCTGTCTGTGTGACACACCTTACACGGCTAAGACACAGTAACACATGTCCAGACAGAGACAATGCCAGGCCATACTAATACAGCCACACATAGGCCTGCCTGTGTGACACACCTTACACGGCTAAGACACAGTAACACATGTCCAGACAGAGACAATGCCAGGCCATACTAATACAGCCACACATAGGCCTGTCTGTGTGACACACCTTACACGGCTAAGACACAGTAACACATGTCCAGACAGAGACAATGCCAGGCCGTACTAATACAGCCACACATAGGCCTGTCTGTGTGACACACCTTACACGGCTAAGACACAGTAACACATGTCCAGACAGAGACAATGCCAGGCCATACTAATACAGCCACACATAGGCCTGTCTGTGTGACACACCTTACACGGCTAAGACACAGTAACACATGTCCAGACAGAGACAATGCCAGGCCATACTAATACAGCCACACATAGGCCTGTCTGTGTGACACACCTTACACGGCTAAGACACAGTAACACATGTCCAGACAGAGACAATGCCAGGCCATACTAATACAGCCACACATAGGCCTGTCTGTGTGACACACCTTACACGGCTAAGACACAGTAACACATGTCCAGACAGAGACAATGCCAGGCCATACTAATACAGCCACACATAGGCCTGTCTGTGTAACACACCTTACACGGCTAAGACACAGTAACACATGTCCAGACAGAGACAATGCCAGGCCGTACTAATACAGCCACACATAGGCCTGTCTGTGTGACACACCTTACACGGCTAAGACACAGTAACACATGTCCAGACAGAGACAATGCCAGGCCATACTAATACAGCCACACATAGGCCTGTCTGTGTGACACACCTTACACGGCTAAGACACAGTAACACATGTCCAGACAGAGACAATGCCAGGCCATACTAATACAGCCACACATAGGCCTGTCTGTGTGACACACCTTACACGGCTAAGACACAGTAACACATGTCCAGACAGAGACAATGCCAGGCCATACTAATACAGCCACACATAGGCCTGTCTGTGTGACACACCTTACACGGCTAAGACACAGTAACACATGTCCAGACAGAGACAATGCCAGGCCGTACTAATACAGCCACACATAGGCCTGTCTGTGTGACACACCTTACACGGCTAAGACACAGTAACACATGTCCAGACAGAGACAATGCCAGGCCATACTAATACAGCCACACATAGGCCTGTCTGTGTGACACACCTTACACGGCTAAGACACAGTAACACATGTCCAGACAGAGACAATGCCAGGCCATACTAATACAGCCACACATAGGCCTGTCTGTGTAACACACCTTACACGGCTAAGACACAGTAACACATGTCCAGACAGAGACAATGCCAGGCCGTACTAATACAGCCACACATAGGCCTGTCTGTGTGACACACCTTACACGGCTAAGACACAGTAACACATGTCCAGACAGAGACAATGCCAGGCCATACTAATACAGCCACACATAGGCCTGTCTGTGTGACACACCTTACACGGCTAAGACACAGTAACACATGTCCAGACAGAGACAATGCCAGGCCGTACTAATACAGCCACACATAGGCCTGTCTGTGTGACACACCTTACACGGCTAAGACACAGTAACACATGTCCAGACAGAGACAATGCCAGGCCGTACTAATACAGCCACACATAGGCCTGTCTGTGTAACACACCTTACACGGCTAAGACACAGTAACACATGTCCAGACAGAGACAATGCCAGGCCATACTAATACAGCCACACATAGGCCTGTCTGTGTGACACACCTTACACGGCTAAGACACAGTAACACATGTCCAGACAGAGACAATGCCAGGCCGTACTAATACAGCCACACATAGGCCTGTCTGTGTAACACACCTTACACGGCTAAGACACAGTAACACATGTCCAGACAGAGACAATGCCAGGCCATACTAATACAGCCACACATAGGCCTGTCTGTGTGACACACCTTACACGGCTAAGACACAGTAACACATGTCCAGACAGAGACAATGCCAGGCCGTACTAATACAGCCACACATAGGCCTGTCTGTGTGACACACCTTACACGGCTAAGACACAGTAACACATGTCCAGACAGAGACAATGCCAGGCCATACTAATACAGCCACACATAGGCCTGTCTGTGTGACACACCTTACACGGCTAAGACACAGTAACACATGTCCAGACAGAGACAATGCCAGGCCATACTAATACAGCCACACATAGGCCTGTCTGTGTGACACACCTTACACGGCTAAGACACAGTAACACATGTCCAGACAGAGACAATGCCAGGCCGTACTAATACAGCCACACATAGGCCTGTCTGTGTGACACACCTTACACGGCTAAGACACAGTAACACATGTCCAGACAGAGACAATGCCAGGCCGTACTAATACAGCCACACATAGGCCTGTCTGTGTGACACACCTTACACGGCTAAGACACAGTAACACATGTCCAGACAGAGACAATGCCAGGCCGTACTAATACAGCCACACATAGGCCTGTCTGTGTGACACACCTTACACGGCTAAGACACAGTAACACATGTCCAGACAGAGACAATGCCAGGCCATACTAATACAGCCACACATAGGCCTGTCTGTGTAACACACCTTACACGGCTAAGACACAGTAACACATGTCCAGACAGAGACAATGCCAGGCCATACTAATACAGCCACACATAGGCCTGTCTGTGTGACACACCTTACACGGCTAAGTCACAGTAACACATGTCCAGACAGAGACAATGCCAGGCCGTACTAATACAGCCACACATAGGCCTGTCTGTGTGACACACCTTACACGGCTAAGACACAGTAACACATGTCCAGACAGAGACAATGCCAGGCCGTACTAATACAGCCACACATAGGCCTGTCTGTGTGACACACCTTACACGGCTAAGACACAGTAACACATGTCTAGACAGAGACAATGCCAGGCCATACTAATACAGCCACACATAGGCCTGTCTGTGTGACACACCTTACACGGCTAAGACACAGTAACACATGTCCAGACAGAGACAATGCCAGGCCATACTAATACAGCCACACATAGGCCTGTCTGTGTGACACACCTTACACGGCTAAGACACAGTAACACATGTCCAGACAGAGACAATGCCAGGCCGTACTAATACAGCCACACATAGGCCTGTCTGTGTGACACACCTTACACGGCTAAGACACAGTAACACATGTCCAGACAGAGACAATGCCAGGCCATACTAATACAGCCACACATAGGCCTGTCTGTGTGACACACCTTACACGGCTAAGACACAGTAACACATGTCCAGACAGAGACAATGCCAGGCCATACTAATACAGCCACACATAGGCCTGTCTGTGTGACACACCTTACACGGCTAAGACACAGTAACACATGTCCAGACAGAGACAATGCCAGGCCATACTAATACAGCCACACATAGGCCTGTCTGTGTGACACACCTTACACGGCTAAGACACAGTAACACATGTCCAGACAGAGACAATGCCAGGCCATACTAATACAGCCACACATAGGCCTGTCTGTGTGACACACCTTACACGGCTAAGACACAGTAACACATGTCCAGACAGAGACAATGCCAGGCCATACTAATACAGCCACACATAGGCCTGTCTGTGTGACACACCTTACACGGCTAAGACACAGTAACACATGTCCAGACAGAGACAATGCCAGGCCGTACTAATACAGCCACACATAGGCCTGTGTGACACACCTTACACGGCTAAGACACAGTAACACATGTCCAGACAGAGACAATGCCAGGCCGTACTAATACAGCCACACATAGGCCTGTCTGTGTGACACACCTTACACGGCTAAGACACAGTAACACATGTCCAGACAGAGACAATGCCAGGCCATACTAATACAGCCACACATAGGCCTGTCTGTGTGACACACCTTACACGGCTAAGACACAGTAACACATGTCCAGACAGAGACAATGCCAGGCCATACTAATACAGCCACACATAGGCCTGTCTGTGTGACACACCTTACACGGCTAAGACACAGTAACACATGTCCAGACAGAGACAATGCCAGGCCATACTAATACAGCCACACATAGGCCTGCCTGTGTGACACACCTTACACGGCTAAGACACAGTAACACATGTCCAGACAGAGACAATGCCAGGCCATACTAATACAGCCACACATAGGCCTGTCTGTGTGACACACCTTACACGGCTAAGACACAGTAACACATGTCCAGACAGAGACAATGCCAGGCCTTACTAATACAGCCACACATAGGCCTGTCTGTGTGACACACCTTACACGGCTAAGACACAGTAACACATGTCCAGACAGAGACAATGCCAGGCCGTACTAATACAGCCACACATAGGCCTGTCTGTGTGACACACCTTACACGGCTAAGACACAGTAACACATGTCCAGACAGAGACAATGCCAGGCCATACTAATACAGCCACACATAGGCCTGTCTGTGTGACACACCTTACACGGCTAAGACACAGTAACACATGTCCAGACAGAGACAATGCCAGGCCGTACTAATACAGCCACACATAGGCCTGTCTGTGTGACACACCTTACACGGCTAAGACACAGTAACACATGTCCAGACAGAGACAATGCCAGGCCGTACTAATACAGCCACACATAGGCCTGTCTGTGTGACACACCTTACACGGCTAAGACACAGTAACACATGTCCAGACAGAGACAATGCCAGGCCGTACTAATACAGCCACACATAGGCCTGTCTGTGTGACACACCTTACACGGCTAAGACACAGTAACACATGTCCAGACAGAGACAATGCCAGGCCTTACTAATACAGCCACACATAGGCCTGTCTGTGTGACACACCTTACACGGCTAAGACACAGTAACACATGTCCAGACAGAGACAATGCCAGGCCGTACTAATACAGCCACACATAGGCCTGTCTGTGTGACACACCTTACACGGCTAAGTCACAGTAACACATGTCCAGACAGAGACAATGCCAGGCCGTACTAATACAGCCACACATAGGCCTGTCTGTGTGACACACCTTACACGGCTAAGACACAGTAACACATGTCCAGACAGAGACAATGCCAGGCCGTACTAATACAGCCACACATAGGCCTGTCTGTGTGACACACCTTACACGGCTAAGTCACAGTAACACATGTCCAGACAGAGACAATGCCAGGCCGTACTAATACAGCCACACATAGGCCTGTCTGTGTGACACACCTTACACGGCTAAGACACAGTAACACATGTCCAGACAGAGACAATGCCAGGCCGTACTAATACAGCCACACATAGGCCTGTCTGTGTGACACACCTTACACGGCTAAGTCACAGTAACACATGTCCAGACAGAGACAATGCCAGGCCGTACTAATACAGCCACACATAGGCCTGTCTGTGTGACACACCTTACACGGCTAAGACACAGTAACACATGTCCAGACAGAGACAATGCCAGGCCGTACTAATACAGCCACACATAGGCCTGTCTGTGTGACACACCTTACACGGCTAAGACACAGTAACACATGTCCAGACAGAGACAATGCCAGGCCGTACTAATACAGCCACACATAGGCCTGTCTGTGTGACACACCTTACACGGCTAAGACACAGTAACACATGTCCAGACAGAGACAATGCCAGGCCATACTAATACAGCCACACATAGGCCTGTCTGTGTGACACACCTTACACGGCTAAGACACAGTAACACATGTCCAGACAGAGACAATGCCAGGCCGTACTAATACAGCCACACATAGGCCTGTCTGTGTGACACACCTTACACGGCTAAGACACAGTAACACATGTCCAGACAGAGACAATGCCAGGCCATACTAATACAGCCACACATAGGCCTGTCTGTGTGACACACCTTACACGGCTAAGACACAGTAACACATGTCCAGACAGAGACAATGCCAGGCCGTACTAATACAGCCACACATAGGCCTGTCTGTGTGACACACCTTACACGGCTAAGACACAGTAACACATGTCCAGACAGAGACAATGCCAGGCCATACTAATACAGCCACACATAGGCCTGTCTGTGTGACACACCTTACACGGCTAAGACACAGTAACACATGTCCAGACAGAGACAATGCCAGGCCATACTAATACAGCCACACATAGGCCTGTCTGTGTGACACACCTTACACGGCTAAGACACAGTAACACATGTCCAGACAGAGACAATGCCAGGCCATACTAATACAGCCACACATAGGCCTGTCTGTGTGACACACCTTACACGGCTAAGACACAGTAACACATGTCCAGACAGAGACAATGCCAGGCCGTACTAATACAGCCACACATAGGCCTGTCTGTGTGACACACCTTACACGGCTAAGACACAGTAACACATGTCCAGACAGAGACAATGCCAGGCCATACTAATACAGCCACACATAGGCCTGTCTGTGTAACACACCTTACACGGCTAAGACACAGTAACACATGTCCAGACAGAGACAATGCCAGGCCATACTAATACAGCCACACATAGGCCTGTCTGTGTGACACACCTTACACGGCTAAGACACAGTAACACATGTCCAGACAGAGACAATGCCAGGCCGTACTAATACAGCCACACATAGGCCTGTCTGTGTGACACACCTTACACGGCTAAGACACAGTAACACATGTCCAGACAGAGACAATGCCAGGCCATACTAATACAGCCACACATAGGCCTGTCTGTGTGACACACCTTACACGGCTAAGACACAGTAACACATGTCCAGACAGAGACAATGCCAGGCCGTACTAATACAGCCACACATAGGCCTGTGTGACACACCTTACACGGCTAAGACACAGTAACACATGTCCAGACAGAGACAATGCCAGGCCGTACTAATACAGCCACACATAGGCCTGTCTGTGTGACACACCTTACACGGCTAAGACACAGTAACACATGTCCAGACAGAGACAATGCCAGGCCATACTAATACAGCCACACATAGGCCTGTCTGTGTGACACACCTTACACGGCTAAGACACAGTAACACATGTCCAGACAGAGACAATGCCAGGCCATACTAATACAGCCACACATAGGCCTGTCTGTGTGACACACCTTACACGGCTAAGACACAGTAACACATGTCCAGACAGAGACAATGCCAGGCCATACTAATACAGCCACACATAGGCCTGTCTGTGTGACACACCTTACACGGCTAAGACACAGTAACACATGTCCAGACAGAGACAATGCCAGGCCGTACTAATACAGCCACACATAGGCCTGTCTGTGTGACACACCTTACACGGCTAAGACACAGTAACACATGTCCAGACAGAGACAATGCCAGGCCATACTAATACAGCCACACATAGGCCTGTCTGTGTGACACACCTTACACGGCTAAGACACAGTAACACATGTCCAGACAGAGACAATGCCAGGCCGTACTAATACAGCCACACATAGGCCTGTCTGTGTGACACACCTTACACGGCTAAGACACAGTAACACATGTCCAGACAGAGACAATGCCAGGCCGTACTAATACAGCCACACATAGGCCTGTCTGTGTGACACACCTTACACGGCTAAGACACAGTAACACATGTCCAGACAGAGACAATGCCAGGCCGTACTAATACAGCCACACATAGGCCTGTCTGTGTGACACACCTTACACGGCTAAGACACAGTAACACATGTCCAGACAGAGACAATGCCAGGCCTTACTAATACAGCCACACATAGGCCTGTCTGTGTGACACACCTTACACGGCTAAGACACAGTAACACATGTCCAGACAGAGACAATGCCAGGCCGTACTAATACAGCCACACATAGGCCTGTCTGTGTGACACACCTTACACGGCTAAGACACAGTAACACATGTCCAGACAGAGACAATGCCAGGCCATACTAATACAGCCACACATAGGCCTGTCTGTGTGACACACCTTACACGGCTAAGACACAGTAACACATGTCCAGACAGAGACAATGCCAGGCCATACTAATACAGCCACACATAGGCCTGTCTGTGTGACACACCTTACACGGCTAAGACACAGTAACACATGTCCAGACAGAGACAATGCCAGGCCATACTAATACAGCCACACATAGGCCTGTCTGTGTGACACACCTTACACGGCTAAGACACAGTAACACATGTCCAGACAGAGACAATGCCAGGCCATACTAATACAGCCACACATAGGCCTGTCTGTGTGACACACCTTACACGGCTAAGACACAGTAACACATGTCCAGACAGAGACAATGCCAGGCCGTACTAATACAGCCACACATAGGCCTGTCTGTGTGACACACCTTACACGGCTAAGACACAGTAACACATGTCCAGACAGAGACAATGCCAGGCCATACTAATACAGCCACACATAGGCCTGTCTGTGTGACACACCTTACACGGCTAAGACACAGTAACACATGTCCAGACAGAGACAATGCCAGGCCATACTAATACAGCCACACATAGGCCTGTCTGTGTGACACACCTTACACGGCTAAGACACAGTAACACATGTCCAGACAGAGACAATGCCAGGCCATACTAATACAGCCACACATAGGCCTGCCTGTGTGACACACCTTACACGGCTAAGACACAGTAACACATGTCCAGACAGAGACAATGCCAGGCCATACTAATACAGCCACACATAGGCCTGTCTGTGTGACACACCTTACACGGCTAAGACACAGTAACACATGTCCAGACAGAGACAATGCCAGGCCATACTAATACAGCCACACATAGGCCTGTCTGTGTGACACACCTTACACGGCTAAGACACAGTAACACATGTCCAGACAGAGACAATGCCAGGCCATACTAATACAGCCACACATAGGCCTGTCTGTGTGACACACCTTACACGGCTAAGACACAGTAACACATGTCCAGACAGAGACAATGCCAGGCCGTACTAATACAGCCACACATAGGCCTGTCTGTGTGACACACCTTACACGGCTAAGACACAGTAACACATGTCCAGACAGAGACAATGCCAGGCCGTACTAATACAGCCACACATAGGCCTGTCTGTGTGACACACCTTACACGGCTAAGACACAGTAACACATGTCCAGACAGAGACAATGCCAGGCCATACTAATACAGCCACACATAGGCCTGTCTGTGTGACACACCTTACACGGCTAAGACACAGTAACACATGTCCAGACAGAGACAATGCCAGGCCGTACTAATACAGCCACACATAGGCCTGTCTGTGTGACACACCTTACACGGCTAAGACACAGTAACACATGTCCAGACAGAGACAATGCCAGGCCATACTAATACAGCCACACATAGGCCTGTCTGTGTGACACACCTTACACGGCTAAGACACAGTAACACATGTCCAGACAGAGACAATGCCAGGCCATACTAATACAGCCACACATAGGCCTGCCTGTGTGACACACCTTACACGGCTAAGACACAGTAACACATGTCCAGACAGAGACAATGCCAGGCCGTACTAATACAGCCACACATAGGCCTGTCTGTGTGACACACCTTACACGGCTAAGACACAGTAACACATGTCCAGACAGAGACAATGCCAGGCCATACTAATACAGCCACACATAGGCCTGTCTGTGTGACACACCTTACACGGCTAAGACACAGTAACACATGTCCAGACAGAGACAATGCCAGGCCATACTAATACAGCCACACATAGGCCTGCCTGTGTGACACACCTTACACGGCTAAGACACAGTAACACATGTCCAGACAGAGACAATGCCAGGCCATACTAATACAGCCACACATAGGCCTGTCTGTGTGACACACCTTACACGGCTAAGACACAGTAACACATGTCCAGACAGAGACAATGCCAGGCCGTACTAATACAGCCACACATAGGCCTGTCTGTGTGACACACCTTACACGGCTAAGACACAGTAACACATGTCCAGACAGAGACAATGCCAGGCCGTACTAATACAGCCACACATAGGCCTGTCTGTGTGACACACCTTACACGGCTAAGACACAGTAACACATGTCCAGACAGAGACAATGCCAGGCCGTACTAATACAGCCACACATAGGCCTGTCTGTGTGACACACCTTACACGGCTAAGACACAGTAACACATGTCCAGACAGAGACAATGCCAGGCCGTACTAATACAGCCACACATAGGCCTGTCTGTGTGACACACCTTACACGGCTAAGACACAGTAACACATGTCCAGACAGAGACAATGCCAGGCCATACTAATACAGCCACACATAGGCCTGTCTGTGTGACACACCTTACACGGCTAAGACACAGTAACACATGTCCAGACAGAGACAATGCCAGGCCATACTAATACAGCCACACATAGGCCTGTCTGTGTGACACACCTTACACGGCTAAGACACAGTAACACATGTCCAGACAGAGACAATGCCAGGCCGTACTAATACAGCCACACATAGGCCTGTGTAACGCACCTTACACGGCTAAGACACAGTAACACATGTCCAGACAGAGACAATGCCAGGCCATACTAATACAGCCACACATAGGCCTGTCTGTGTGACACACCTTACACGGCTAAGACACAGTAACACATGTCCAGACAGAGACAATGCCAGGCCATACTAATACAGCCACACATAGGCCTGTCTGTGTGACACACCTTACACGGCTAAGACACAGTAACACATGTCCAGACAGAGACAATGCCAGGCCATACTAATACAGCCACACATAGGCCTGTCTGTGTGACACACCTTACACGGCTAAGACACAGTAACACATGTCCAGACAGAGACAATGCCAGGCCATACTAATACAGCCACACATAGGCCTGTCTGTGTGACACACCTTACACGGCTAAGACACAGTAACACATGTCCAGACAGAGACAATGCCAGGCCATACTAATACAGCCACACATAGGCCTGTCTGTGTGACACACCTTACACGGCTAAGACACAGTAACACATGTCCAGACAGAGACAATGCCAGGCCATACTAATACAGCCACACATAGGCCTGTCTGTGTAACACACCTTACACGGCTAAGACACAGTAACACATGTCCAGACAGAGACAATGCCAGGCCATACTAATACAGCCACACATAGGCCTGTCTGTGTGACACACCTTACACGGCTAAGACACAGTAACACATGTCCAGACAGAGACAATGCCAGGCCATACTAATACAGCCACACATAGGCCTGTCTGTGTAACACACCTTACACGGCTAAGACACAGTAACACATGTCCAGACAGAGACAATGCCAGGCCATACTAATACAGCCACACATAGGCCTGTCTGTGTGACACACCTTACACGGCTAAGACACAGTAACACATGTCCAGACAGAGACAATGCCAGGCCATACTAATACAGCCACACATAGGCCTGTCTGTGTGACACACCTTACACGGCTAAGACACAGTAACACATGTCCAGACAGAGACAATGCCAGGCCATACTAATACAGCCACACATAGGCCTGTCTGTGTAACACACCTTACACGGCTAAGACACAGTAACACATGTCCAGACAGAGACAATGCCAGGCCGTACTAATACAGCCACACATAGGCCTGTCTGTGTGACACACCTTACACGGCTAAGACACAGTAACACATGTCCAGACAGAGACAATGCCAGGCCATACTAATACAGCCACACATAGGCCTGTCTGTGTGACACACCTTACACGGCTAAGACACAGTAACACATGTCCAGACAGAGACAATGCCAGGCCGTACTAATACAGACACACATAGGCCTGTCTGTGTGACACACCTTACACGGCTAAGACACAGTAACACATGTCCAGACAGAGACAATGCCAGGCCGTACTAATACAGACACACATAGGCCTGTCTGTGTGACACACCTTACACGGCTAAGACACAGTAACACATGTCCAGACAGAGACAATGCCAGGCCATACTAATACAGCCACACATAGGCCTGTCTGTGTGACACACCTTACACGGCTAAGACACAGTAACACATGTCCAGACAGAGACAATGCCAGGCCATACTAATACAGCCACACATAGGCCTGTCTGTGTGACACACCTTACACGGCTAAGACACAGTAACACATGTCCAGACAGAGACAATGCCAGGCCATACTAATACAGCCACACATAGGCCTGTCTGTGTGACACACCTTACACGGCTAAGACACAGTAACACATGTCCAGACAGAGACAATGCCAGGCCGTACTAATACAGCCACACATAGGCCTGTCTGTGTGACACACCTTACACGGCTAAGACACAGTAACACATGTCTAGACAGAGACAATGCCAGGCCGTACTAATACAGCCACACATAGGCCTGTCTGTGTGACACACCTTACACGGCTAAGACACAGTAACACATGTCTAGACAGAGACAATGCCAGGCCATACTAATACAGCCACACATAGGCCTGTCTGTGTGACACACCTTACACGGCTAAGACACAGTAACACATGTCCAGACAGAGACAATGCCAGGCCATACTAATACAGCCACACATAGGCCTGTCTGTGTGACACACCTTACACGGCTAAGACACAGTAACACATGTCCAGACAGAGACAATGCCAGGCCTTACTAATACAGCCACACATAGGCCTGTCTGTGTGACACACCTTACACGGCTAAGACACAGTAACACATGTCCAGACAGAGACAATGCCAGGCCATACTAATACAGCCACACATAGGCCTGTCTGTGTGACACACCTTACACGGCTAAGACACAGTAACACATGTCCAGACAGAGACAATGCCAGGCCATACTAATACAGCCACACATAGGCCTGTCTGTGTGACACACCTTACACGGCTAAGACACAGTAACACATGTCCAGACAGAGACAATGCCAGGCCGTACTAATACAGCCACACATAGGCCTGTCTGTGTGACACACCTTACACGGCTAAGACACAGTAACACATGTCCAGACAGAGACAATGCCAGGCCATACTAATACAGCCACACATAGGCCTGTCTGTGTGACACACCTTACACGGCTAAGACACAGTAACACATGTCCAGACAGAGACAATGCCAGGCCATACTAATACAGCCACACATAGGCCTGTCTGTGTGACACACCTTACACGGCTAAGACACAGTAACACATGTCCAGACAGAGACAATGCCAGGCCATACTAATACAGCCACACATAGGCCTGTCTGTGTGACACACCTTACACGGCTAAGACACAGTAACACATGTCCAGACAGAGACAATGCCAGGCCGTACTAATACAGCCACACATAGGCCTGTCTGTGTGACACACCTTACACGGCTAAGTCACAGTAACACATGTCCAGACAGAGACAATGCCAGGCCATACTAATACAGCCACACATAGGCCTGTCTGTGTGACACACCTTACACGGCTAAGTCACAGTAACACATGTCCAGACAGAGACAATGCCAGGCCGTACTAATACAGCCACACATAGGCCTGTGTAACACACCTTACACGGCTAAGACACAGTAACACATGTCCAGACAGAGACAATGCCAGGCCATACTAATACAGCCACACATAGGCCTGTCTGTGTAACACACCTTACACGGCTAAGACACAGTAACACATGTCCAGACAGAGACAATGCCAGGCCGTACTAATACAGCCACACATAGGCCTGTGTAACACACCTTACACGGCTAAGACACAGTAACACATGTCCAGACAGAGACAATGCCAGGCCGTACTAATACAGCCACACATAGGCCTGTGTAACACACCTTACACGGCTAAGACACAGTAACACATGTCCAGACAGAGACAATGCCAGGCCGTACTAATACAGCCACACATAGGCCTGTGTAACACACCTTACACGGCTAAGACACAGTAACATATGTCCAGACAGAGACAATGCCAGGCCGTACTAATACAGCCACACATAGGCCTGTGTAACACACCTTACACGGCTAAGACACAGTAACACATGTCCAGACAGAGACAATGCCAGGCCGTACTAATACAGCCACACATAGGCCTGTCTGTGTGACACACCTTACACGGCTAAGACACAGTAACACATGTCCAGACAGAGACAATGCCAGGCCATACTAATACAGCCACACATAGGCCTGTCTGTGTGACACACCTTACACGGCTAAGACACAGTAACACATGTCCAGACAGAGACAATGCCAGGCCATACTAATACAGCCACACATAGGCCTGTCTGTGTGACACACCTTACACGGCTAAGACACAGTAACACATGTCCAGACAGAGACAATGCCAGGCCATACTAATACAGCCACACATAGGCCTGTCTGTGTAACACACCTTACACGGCTAAGACACAGTAACACATGTCCAGACAGAGACAATGCCAGGCCGTACTAATACAGCCACACATAGGCCTGTCTGTGTGACACACCTTACACGGCTAAGACACAGTAACACATGTCCAGACAGAGACAATGCCAGGCCGTACTAATACAGCCACACATAGGCCTGTCTGTGTGACACACCTTACACGGCTAAGACACAGTAACACATGTCCAGACAGAGACAATGCCAGGCCATACTAATACAGCTGCACATAGGCCTGTGTAACACACCTTACACGGCTAAGTCACAGTAAAACATGTCCTGTAAGAGGCAAAAGGAATGCCAGGCCATACTAATACAGCCACACATAGGCCTATGTAACACACCTTACACGGCTAAGTCACAGTAAAACATGTCCTGTAAGAGGCAAAAGGAATGCCAGGCCATACTAATACAGCCACACATAGGCCTATGTAACACACCTTACACGGCTAAGTCACAGTAAAACATGTCCTGTAAGAGGCAAAAGGAATGCCAGGCCATACTAATACAGCCACACATAGGCCTATGTAACACACCTTACACGGCTAAGTCACAGTAAAACATGTCCTGTAAGAGGCAAAAGGAATGCCAGGCCATACTAATACAGCCACACATAGGCCTATGTAACACACCTTACACGGCTAAGTCACAGTAAAACATGTCCTGTAAGAGACAAAAGGAATGCCAGGCCATACTAATACAGCCACACATAGGCCTATGTAACACACCTTACACGGCTAAGTCACAGTAAAACATGTCCAGACAGAGGCAAAAGGAATGCCAGGTCATACTAATACAGCCACACATAGGCCTGTGTAACACACCTTACACGGCTAAGTCACAGTAAAACATGTCCAGACAGAGACAAAAGCAATGCCAGGCCATACTAATACAGCCACACATAGGCCTATGTAACACACCTTACACGGCTAAGTCACAGTAAAACATGTCCAGTCAGAGGCAGCCAGGCCATACTAATACAGCCACACATAGGCCTGTGTGACACATCTTACACGGCTAAGTCACAGTAAAACATGTCCAGTCAGAGGCAAAAGGAATGCCAGGCCATACTAATACAGCCACACATAGGCCTATGTAACACACCTTACACGGCTAAGTCACAGTAAAACATGTCCAGTCAGAGGCAAAAGGAATGCCAGGCCATACTAATACAGCCACACATAGGCCTATGTAGCACACCTTACACGGCTAAGTCACAGTAAAACATGTCCTGTAAGAGGCAAAAGGAATGCCAGGTCATAAAAGATGTTCATGACTGCTAGCAGAGGAGAACATTTCAATAGCTGCCAACAAACATTGCTCGTGTAAAGGACCTTTTAGTCGATAGTTTTTAAAAACCGTTAATAGTTAGGCCATATAAGAGATGGATCGATACTGATACAGAGAATTGGCAGATACCTAAGTGGTGTCGGTATCGGCACATTTTACCGATATACCGATACCAAAACAATAGTTTCATCTGTTTCACATTTACTGATAGAATACAAACTCTAACATCATTAGTCTCTATAAGGCCAATACTATATAGCCTATATATATATATATATATATATATATATTTTTTTTTATCCTATGCCAAAAGTTTGATTTTTCAATCATAAAACACACAATATAAAACACCTCTATTTTCATTTGCTAAAGTAGCCTATTCTTATGTCCAAAAATCATAGTCATCAATATTATAGTTTTAGAACATAATTTGTAGAACGTTCTAAATAAATAATTTGTTAATGGAATCAGTTCATAAAAAAAATAGAATAGGTATCGGAATCGGTAAATTGTGGTATCGGTCTATCTATAGTTTATATTTGTTAATAGTTTACAAAAATAGCTAATCAGTAATCGTTGATTATAGTGTATACTTGGAGAGGCCAAAAGGCTGAGTTAATTGGAACTCAGAACAAGATAAACATGTTCTAGTGAGGGAAAAGGTACAGAAGGACGACAGCTTACCTGAGAAAGTAGATAGGTCGCTTAGAGAAACATTGTAGATGAGAAGACAAATAAACTTTCTCAGGTAAGCTGTCGTCCTTCTGTACCTTTCCCCGCACTAGAACATGTTCTATCTTGTTCTGAGTTCCAATTAATCGTTGATTATAGTTATGAATGGTCTCCGCTTACGTTTCGTCCCTCCCGACAACGGCCAATGGCTTCAAATCTTCGTAGATGTCGGTTCCCTCCGTTCCCGTGTTGACGTCCCCTTCCGACCTCTGGGTTCCTCCGTTTCCCTCGACCGAGGATTCCTCCGACAGACTCAGATTTCCTGTACACAGAACCAATCAAGTCGCACTTATTTAGTTCTTTACTCACTATGACCTTCTTCCTCACTATGGAGATAGAAGCTCTGTCACGTTTATATGGAGATAGAAGCTCTGTCACGTTCATCAATTAATTTAAAAGTGTAATTGGTTGTATTTCTTTGCCCACTCTGCAAAGAACAAGACCAGGACGCGGAACATCTTGCGACATGTGTCTCCTTGACAGCAGAAAGGGATCTAATGGAGGGGCAAAATATAGCAAGAAGGAAATATGTGGCAAACCTTTATTGGGCAACTAGGCAGAGAATGGCCTAAGTTCCAACTCTGGGTGTTCGAAAGAAGAAGAAGAAGAGAGAAGTATTTTTTGTAATTTTTATTTTATTTTATACCTCCACAACATTTTGTGTACCTAGGCTTACTTGTTCTATATTTTCTAATAATTTGTGTAATACTGGTATTCTATGTATTTATTTTATTATTTTCTAGGCCTAAGGATGTTAGACACTGGGTCAAATGCATAGTCGTTCCCCACGTGCTTCTTCACTCGGCCTTTCCTCAGACTCGCTCGCCCAACCACTAATCGCAGAGCAGCAGTGCACACGGCAATGCTGCTCTGTGATTGGTGGCTGGGCGAGTCTGAGGAAAGGCCGAGTTGAGAAGGAAGCACGTGAGGAACGACTATACGTTTGACCCTACGTGTTTGGGGCATGATGCCCATTTCTATCAACCTCCCAGCTTCTACAACTGGAAAATAAATAATAAAAATGAGGTATTAGTATAACTCCACTTGAGATCAAGGGAATAGAGCAGTATTAAATAAAAGTACCTACTATGAAACTATTGACTTTTAGCTAAACTAGTATTGACTTTTTGTGCTGTGTTATATATGGTTATGTATGGTTTTAAGTATAGTTTGTATGTATGTATGTTACATATGTTTATGTGTGAATTTGTGTAAGTTTGCCTAACGGCTGGTTTGAGCTTGGGGGGAAGGATAGGAAGGAAACAACAGCTTACCTTGTAGTAGTTGCGGCCTTCGGAGTCGATAGAAACACAAAAAGATAGGCTATATACAAAACGTCGAGACTGTTTCGGCCTGACGTGGCCTTGATCACCCGACGAAGGTGGATTGTTATCCTTGCTTATGTTCTATTAATGGCTAAACTGCTGTACTGAACATTTTTGTTAAATAAATAAATGAAATAAAATATGAGTGGTTAATTAAAGTAAACTAACTTACAACTCGATGGTTTACGAGGAGGAAGGGAGTCCGCTTTCAGAAAGTTAGGCAGAGAGGTATTTCTGAAGCAAGTAAAAGCTTTCAGAAATAAGCAACGACTTGCCGTTACGGACTCGATGGATGAAATCGAGCTCGGTAGCTTGTTAAGACTAAATAAACATAGAGTGTCGATGCAAAGTATTGTCGACCTACACAGATGAGAGATAGGTTGTGGATCGGAATACGAATTTGGGGACTGGCTTGTGTTAAATGAGTCACGTTATTTCCTTTATTAGTATTTGGAAACACCACATAGAAATTTGAAACTATTTCCTTTATTAGTATTTAGAAACACCACAAGGAAATTTGAAACAGACAATGTTGAAGTTTTCCCCCAAAATTTCGAAGTTTTTTTTTTAATCTTTCAAAACTAGTGCAAGTTTTTATTTTTCAAAATTCGAAGGGCAGTTGTATATTAACATACTACGTCGGATATGTCACGACCAATGATATTCAACAGCTATAGTAGGCTAGATGCGCAGCCTAGCAGCCACTAGCGTGTCAATTAGAAGCCATCTTGAATTGGGCAAATACCACAGGCGGGAATAGGAGTCTCTAACGCGACTTTCTGCCGCTCCCAGTGCTAGCAGTACTGAAAGGTCCAAATTAGCATGTAAACTGCCCAATTCAAAATGGCTTGAAATTGCTACGCTCGCTACTGAGTGAAAGGTTGGGGGACTGGTGATCTAGCCTACTATAGCTGTTGAATATCATTGGTCAAGACCCCTAAAGCATTAAACTCACCCAAAGGCGGCAGTTGTTCTCGCGCCGGCGAACGAGAACCAGAACGCGGTCGGGACAAAGAACGAGACGATTTTCGGGACGAACGGCTAGAAAGTCTGCTGGAGGAACTCGAGGAGCTCGAAGAGGAACTTGACGAGGAACTCGACGAGCCGCTCGAAGAACTTGACGAGGAGCTCGACGACCGACTGTCGGGCGATTTGGATCGCCTGCTCGACGATCTGGAGCGATGGCTGGCGACGCTTGCGGGCCCACGCGTCTCCGTCACAGCGTCGACAACTACCGGCGACAATAATTACGTTTTTCAAAAGTTGTTTTTGCTGCCAGCATTCTGCCCACTGAGCAATGCCTGCATTAGAAATCACCAAAAACCTCTCTAGAAGCCAGTGCACTACTCTATTTTGACGCTAGTCGGCTAGCCTAGTAGACTAATACAACAATCAATGATTGTTGTAATTATCTGTCACTAATTGTTACAATAGTCCACTAGGCTAGTCGACTAGCATCAAAAAAGAGCATTGAGATACGCCTTAAATATCCATAGATTCCAAAGACGTCAAGTAGTCTTTCCAACGACTTAGAAATTCGCGTTGTTGAAAGTTGTGTGTATCCAATATTCAGTGGCCGTTATCGCTCGCAACGCTTTCTGTGCAATTGTTACGCCCCCCCATACTGTTGTGGTGGTGCTATTTACGTCGAGCTTTGCGTGCAAAATGCCGCCATCACAGCCTGCTGGATGGGTCAATGCTAGGCTGAGATTGATTGATCCATCCAGGAGGCTATGGAATTGGGCTCGTAGTGGGCCTATGGTAGCACTGTGGAAAGCTTGGAGAGCAAAATAAAAATAAATAAATTCACACTTAGAGTCCACCCACTCAGTAATAAAACTGATTTCCAGTGGGGGACTTAAATTTAAAGCAACTAAACCAACCCTGTAGGCTCCGAACACCATCGACGAGTGAGCGATAACCAATCAAAGATCGATATTTCAAATACGAAACATACGAATCAGTGATTGGACAGTGCGAACACCTGCGAACAAATGCCAGAATCAACGAGGCCGATTCAGAACAACTTTGAATTTATTGAGTGCTTTGTTGCTAGGACGGCTCCAAAGTCACCGTTTACTTATTTCTTAGACAAGAAGTAATGAAACTGAATCCTTAATAGAAGTTAAAAAACTTGTGCCTGAACCGGGATTTGAACCTGGGACCTTCTGCATTGGAAGCAGGCATGCTGACCACTGGACCAAGGAGCCTGATTTCCTACAGTCCTCATCTTTACTATGAAATAATAAACGACTAACTAATAAATAACTACATTCTTCTAGGTTATGGTGCATTGACTCACGTTCGTTCTCGTTTGCAGCCGCGTTTCCTCCGGGAAGTGGCGGCTCAACGGAGTCTTCTGAGTGGTATGTCGGCCGATCGTCGTCATCCTCCAAACAAGCGTTTGTTTGCAAGTGGGATGTCGGCTCGGTGGAGATTTCCATGTAAGATGTCGGCTCGATGGAGATTTCCACGCTAGATGTCGGCTCGATGGAGATTTCCACGCTAGATGTCGACTCGACGATGTCTTCCGAGTGGGATGTCGACTCGGTGGACGGTTCTGGTTCAGATGTCGACCGACCGGTACTTTCTGAGCGGGCGGATGCTGGCTCGTTCGTGGTTGCCCAAGCTGATGCGGACTCGTCCATCTTTTCCACCGGAACGCTTTCCTTCGTGTCGGATGTCGGCTTAGCGGAGGTTTTTGAGCGAGAAGTCGGCCGATTGCTGTTTTTCATCATACGGGCGATTTTCTTCAAAGGCGATGTTGGCTCTTTGTTGTTTACTAATTCCGTTGTTGGCAGATTCGTGTTTTCTAAGCACTCGTAATTCTTCAAATGGGATACCGGATCAATTGCATTTTCCAAATCCAAAGGTGGCTGGTTGCCGTTGTTCGAAACAGCAGTTTTCTTCAATTTGGATGTTGGTTTGTTGTTTGTTACGTGAGCTTTCGGCTGATCCGTGTTTTGCAAGCGAGTGGTTTCCTTTACGTGGGATGTCGGCCCAATGGTGTTTTCAGAATGTGATGTCGGCTGATCGGTGTTAATATGACCGATTTTGTTCAAACAGGGCGACTGATGAACGGAATTCACAAGTTCAGATGTCGGCATTGTTGAGCGTAAGCATTGAGATGTCGGCTTTGTCGAGGTGAGAGGTACAGATGACGACTTTGTCGAGTTAACTGGTTTAACTGTCGGCTTTGTGGAGATTCTCCTGTTACCTGCCCGCACGGTCGATTTCTTCTGATTAGCTGTCGGTTTCACTGAGTTCACGAATTCAGATGTCGGCTTTGTGGCGTCTACATGCTGAGATGCTGCTTTTGACAAGTTCACCTGCTCAGATGTCGTGTTCACTGGTTTAGCTGTCGGTTTTGTCGAATTCACTGACTCAGATGTCGGCACGGTTGATTTCCTCTGATTAGCTGTTGGTTTCATTGAATTCACGAATACAGATGTCAGCTTTGTCGTGTCTGCATGTGGAGATGCCGGTTTTAACAAGTTCACCTGCTCAGATTTCGGGTTCACTGGTTTAGCTGTCGGTTTTGTCGAATTCACTGACACAGATGTCAGTATGGTCGATTTACTCCATTTAGGTGCCGGTTTGGTCGAGTTCACGAATTCGGATGTCGGCTTTGTCGTGTCTACATGTAGAGATGCCGCTTTTGACAAGTTCACCTTCTCAGATGTCACGTTCACTGGTTTAGCTGTTGGTTTTGTCAAGCTCAGTGACTCAGATGTCGGTATGGTCGATTTTCTCCGTTTAGGTGTCGGTTTGGTCAAGTTCACGAATTCGGATGTCGGCTTTGTCTCCGTTACTTGTTGAGATGCTGGTTTTGACAAGTTCACTTGCTCCGATGTCAGGTTTACTGGTTCAGCTGTTGGTTTTGTTGAATTCACTGACTCAGATGTCGGTATGGTTGATTTCCTCCCTTTAGGTGTCGGTTTGGTCAAGTTCACGAATTCGAATGTCGGCTTTGTCTCCGTTACATGTTGAGATGCTGGTTTTGACAAGTTCACTTGCTCCGATGTCAGGTTTACTGGTTCAGCTGTCGGTTTTGTCAAGCTCAGTGACTCAGATGTCGGTATGATCGATTTCCTCGGTTTAGGTGTCAGTTTTGTAGAGTTCACGAATTCGGATATCGGCTTTGTGGTGTCTACATGTTGAGATGCCGGTTTTGACAAGTTCACCTGCTCAGATGTCGGGTTCACTGGTTCAGCTGTCGGTATGATCGATTTCCTCTGTTTAGGTGTCGGTTTGGTCAAGTTTACCTGCTCAGATGTCGGCTTTGTCTCCTCTACTTGTTGAGATGCCGGTTTTGACAAGTTTACCTGCTCAGATGTCGGCTTTGTCGGGTCTACGTGTTGAGATGCCGGTTTTGACGAGTTGACCTGCTCAGATGTCGGCTTTGTCGTGTCTACGTGTTGAGATGCCGGTTTTGACAAGTTCCCCTGCACAGATATCGGGTTCACTGGTTTAGCTGTCGGTTTTGTCGATTTCAGTGACTCAGATGTCGGTATGGTCGATTTCCTCCGTCTAAGTGTCGGTTTAGTCAAGTTCACGAATTCGGATGTCGGCTTTGTCTCCTCTACTTCCTGAGATGCCGGTTTTGACAAGTTCATTTGCTCAGATGTCGGTATGGTTGACTTCCTTACTTTAAGTGTCGGTTTGGTTGAGTTGACAAATTCAGATGTCGGTTTTGTTGGCTCTACAGGTTGAGATGTCGACTTGGTCGAGTCCATAGATTCAGATGTTGGCTTCACCAGCTTAGCCGTCAGTTTTGTTGAGTTTACTGGCTGAGATGTCGGCTTGGACGATTTCACAATCTTAGATGACAACTTTGTCGGCTCTACAGGTTGAGATGTCGGCTCGGTTGAGTTCACTGGTTCAGATGTCGGCTTGGTGGAGTCCGAAAGTTGAGATGTCGGCTTTGTCAAGTCAATATATTCATACGTAGACACTATTGGCTTTACCAGTTTAGATGTCCGTTTTTTTTTCAGTTTCACAAGTTGAGATGTCGGCTCAGTTGAGTTCACAGGCTCAGAATCAGATGTTGGCTTGAAGTCCGTAAGTGTAGATGTGGGCAGGGTCGATTTCCTCCGTTTAACGGGCGGCTTGATTGAGTTCAGAACTTTGGATGTCGGCTTTGTCGGCATCACTCGTTCAAATGTTGGCTCGAACGAGTCCGTACATTCAGATGTCGGCTTTGTCGGCATCACTGGTTCAAATGTTGGCTCGATTGAGTCCGTACGTTCAGATGTCGGCTTTGTCGGCATCACTTTTTCAAATGTTGGCTCGAACGAGTCTATAAGTTCAGATGTCGGCTTTGTCGGCATCACTCGTTTAAATGTTGTCTCGATCGAGTCCGTACGTTCAGATGTCGACTTTGTCAATTTCACTTGCTCAGATATCGGCTCCACTGGTAGAGATGCCGGCTCGGTGAGGCCTGCTGGGTAGGATGTCGACTCCACGTGAGATGCCGGCTCCGTGAGGCCCGCAGGGTAGGTTGTCGACTCCACGTGAGATGCCGGCTCGGTGACGACCATCTCACCGAGGGAGGTGGGGGCCCCCTCTGTAATCTCCATGTCCGGCATCCACACTACCGAGGCAGAAGTAATAAATTAATTATATAGGTAGCTTTCAATAGACGTCACGTGGCGGCCATTATGAGGTACGCTTTGCTTGTTTACATTTGTTCTGTCAATAGAAGACACATAGGTTATCCAGGAAATATCACAGTTTCAAGCTGTATAGATTGACGTGTGCAGGTAAAGGTTCAAGAAAATGATAACACATGCAAATGATTGTCTTCAAACAGAGTTTACGCGTTCTTATTTTGTTTTCAGTCATAATACGGAACCTTTGTTTGAAAACAGTTGATGTGTCAGTCAAAGGACATCTGCAATATTGCAACAATGCAGTGTCGGAAGAACGTAAACAAATGTTTACAGAGTACCTCAGTATGGCCACCGTGCGATACCGGAAATTACGTTATTGCAAGCTTCCTATTAGGGCCTACTTAGGGCTGGTCTTACAATCTCCTAATAGGGCACTAGCAACACCAAACGACAACAATGAAACAAATGAATTGAATCGATGGACAAACAACAAGCTGTAAAA
This sequence comes from Isoperla grammatica, assembly GCA_945910005.1. NCBI lineage: Eukaryota > Metazoa > Arthropoda > Insecta > Plecoptera > Perlodidae > Isoperla > Isoperla grammatica. The sequence continues at coordinate 26,614,416 of OX246747.1, forward strand.
AAATAATTTCTTCTGATTTTGGAAAACAAAACAAAAAACAAACAAATACACATACAAAACTTTCACTAAGTCGTTGTCTATCATCAAAAGTTTTAAATGGCGAGAAGTTACTATTGCTACACTTGTTTTTATTTCTATGGTTGCAATTTTATTATTTTGACAGCTTATTGTTTGTCCATCAGTTCAATTCATTTGTTCCATTGTTGTCTTTTGGTGTTGCTAGTGCCCTATAAGAAAGTTATTTGTAGCAATTAAGCTATTTGGAGGATTTCAAGGGTTTTGATTGGTCGTTGCCATGGAGACAACAAGCTATTCGATGAATAAATAGTTATTGGGACATTGTAAGACTGGATTTTGATTATAGGGAACCCGCAACTGACGTCACATCAGGACTTCAACAATGGAACAAATGAATTGAACTGATGGGATAAACAATCAGCTGTCAAAATAATAAAATTGCAACCATAGAAATAAAAACAAGTGTAGCAATAGCAACTGCTCGCCATTTAAAACTTTTAATGATGGACAACGACTAAGAGAAAGTTTTGCATGTGCATTTGTTTGTTTTTTGTTTTGTTTTCCAAAATCAGAAGAAATTATTTTTAGACAGCTTGTTGTTTGTCCATCGATTCAATTCTTTTTTCATTGTTGTCTTTTGGTGTTGCTAGTGCCCTATATTAGGTTGTCCATGCCTGACCTAGACTTTATTTCCAATGAATTAAATCAATATTAAAACATTACAGTAGCATAAGCTGCACGTTTAATAACATTTATTTTAAGTGAATCGGTTCGGTACAAGATTCAAGTTCACAGTTAATCTAAAGGTTCGGTAATAAAAAATCAAAAAATCAAGGTTCGCACAGCCTTACAGACAGGTATAAATCAAGGTCCTCTTGATCTCCGCCTAGCGGAGGCTCGTCGGACTCCCAAGTTAGGTCGTCGCAGTCCGTTCCACAATGTTAAAAATCACATGTTATTCAAATGGGAGAAATGTGAAAGAAAACAAATGAAGTGATCTGTCAAATAGAATTACCTCCTAAAAAGGAAAAGTCATCATATTTTATAATCTTCAATCATTATATTCTATCAAAATTTCTCTTTAAGGTGTTTTAAGTATTGTGTTACATGATCTACAACGGATTTTTAATTATTATAACAGTTTTTTTAGTGGGACCCAAAATGGCGATTTTGATTCCCTCGCGACGACCTAACTTGGGAGTTCGACGAGCCTCCGCTAGGCGGAGATCAAGAGGACCTTGGTATAAATAAACAATAAAACGTGTTGAACGCTTCTTACTTTCGACGGGCTCGTTCTCCGTCGGCTCGGGGGAAGCGGTCCTGCGCTTCTCTCCAGGCGAACAGAAGCCGGTGTCGAACCCGGTCTCACTGTCGGACACGTCACTGGGTGGTTCCGTGCGGAGAGCTACAGGCGGATAACAATCGACACGGTAACGTGAGATACAGTCAAACTTCTTTATAACACTGTAAACTAGTGATGCCCGTCTGGGCCCGCGGAAGAATAGGCCCAAAGTGACTCTACTACAGTAGAATTCCGCGGGAGTTTACATCATGGCCACACCATTTTCCCCCCGTTTTGGACACCCATAGATACGTTGAAAGATAATCTGCCCCGGGATTTCTCGTTTTCCTGGAACGATCGGACCTCATCGCCTTGAAGAATGTGATACGTGTATTCAGTCATCTGAATTCCTCGTCCTTTGCTCGAGTTTAAATGGAGATAATTGCTCGACTGGACTTTGCTCTAGGGGTGTGACAAGAAAACTACCTAAAAGGTTGGTGTAAACTCCCGCGGAACTCCACTGTAGTCGTGAGAGGGGACGAAAGGAGACCCGTCTTGGCCCGGGGTATAATAGGTCCAGAGTGACTCTGCTAGTCGTAAGAGGCGACAAAAGGAGATCCTGTCCCTTTCCCCCCCCACTGTCCCACTGAATATTTCTCCTCCCACTTGGCCCTGCCCTCCCTTGCTGGACTCCCGTATGACAACCCACGCGGCGTGCAATGGATCTGATTCGGATGTGGCTTTATTCTTTCTCATCTTCATTATCACCCGCTCATCGTCTCGATTAGCCATTGTTGCAAAAATATGACAAAACAAACAAAACGATCCGTATAACAAACTGTTTTTGAGGTCCCAAAAAGTTCCGATGCATGTAAAGGTATGTACCATCTTTATAAAGAAATGTTCTTTACAACAAAATAAGGTAAATCTTCCGATTGGGTCCGTGGTCAAAAATCGCTGTAAAATAAACATTAATGAAATTTCTTCATATTTACCGTAATAAATATATTAAATCTAGTGTACAAAGTATTTTTTAAGTAGTTTTAATGTTTAAATTTAGTTTATGAGTAAAGAAAATGTGATCTGTTCGAGATGAAAGAAAGAAGAAAATTAGTCAGCCATTACTGATCGCCATCTTTGACGTTTCGGAAGTGTTCCGGCAGTGTTGCCAACCATTTTATTTGAGTGATACAATTTGAAGAAGGCGTTAATTTATTTGAGTTGTAAACGAAAGTAGGCCTACGTTTCAAGATGTTTCATAACCTGACCCCCTAACCTTCTTCCTTTCGTGGGATGTCAGGCACTTGGGCAGTCACTTTCAGTGTATGTCACTTTGGTAGGCCTACGTTGGTATACTACAGAACGTCGGGCGGCAGAAAAGTATCATGGCGACAATGGGAAAATCTGCCGTCCAAACGCTGTTTTAGATCATGGAAAAGGGTAATTTTGAATGTTTTAGCGGACTCCAAAACTTGTTTGGGTTCATTTTAAACATAAATTTGTCTTTTAGTAAGTGTTTCAAGTACTTTCCGTGACTGCATTTGTGCAAATGAGCCGCGGACCCAATCGGAAGAATTACCCAAAATAATAACCTGGCCCCCAAGATTTCGTTATAAATAAGTTTTACTGTACTATGTAGCTAATTATTGCTAATAAATGTAGTGTGCCAAACTAGATGCTTACTGGCTCGTCTCCTCATCACTTCCTACATCACCATCACCATCCTTATCACTCTCAACATTACTCTCACAAATGATATTAGCAACGATCCCGCGCTCAGTCAACTGTTTACGATTCTGAGAGCCTATTTCCACAGCTACAACTTGGTCTCGGCATTGCGTGACGTTCATCTGTTTACGTTTGGTTCTTTTCCTCTTAGCAATGCATACAGGAATATTTCCAGCATTCTGATTGGACGAAAACGAAGCGGCAAGTTATAGGAGAATCTACATCTAATCGGCAATCTTCTACCACGCACACTCAATGCGCCTATCGCGAAACTCAGCATGCTTGTTGCGGCGATGGCTCCCAGCTCCGTCTTTGTAGGCGGAGCAATTTAGACACACGACGGCTGGCAACCGTCTTTACAGGGCTAGTGGTTAAAAAGGTACGATTATCGATATGACTTTTAGGGAAGGGAAGGTTAAACGTTTAACCGTTTAAAGGTGTAGTGGTGGGTTGAGGTTATTAAATTTGTCACAGGGTTAAAATAGCATCTGTTAATCAAGTTTAAATAAATAAAGAGGAATAGGCTAACATAAAAATTGGGATTTTGACATCCGCATGATCCACAAACTAGTACCTACTGTTTATATTCAAAATGTTTTGGTTGGGTGGGCGTCTGAAGGGGTGGGGTGGGGTGGGGTGGGGGGGGGGGGGGGGGTGTAAATGACCCTTATTCACCACAGCTCTGAAGTATCAACAAGACTTCAAGTGTTTTCAAGTGTCTTCTTTGCAGCTGTGAGGGAGTACAGGGGACCATTTCAGAAATGTTAGGACTACTAAATCAGAATAAAGACAGATTTTTTTAAGCGGGGGGGAGCGGTTAACCGTTTAATCGCGATTAATTTATGGGTTTAAACGTTTAGGAAAATAGCTCGTTTTTCCACTCTCTAATGACTTTATCGTAACGCATCCCTCTAGTAGGAACGCTCGCAGCGCTGATGTCACGCGCTCTCTCGTATGTTTGAGCCGAGCAGCCAGCTTACCACGTCGCTCGATCACGGTGATTTCGAGGTCGTCTTCCATCTCTGTCTTGACGAGTCCAAGGTCGAAGCCGTCATCCGAGTCGGAGTCTGACCGGTCGCTCAGAGACGAACAACTCGAGTCTGCAATAAACGACAACGACAAGCGATAACGATGGAGTTAACGGGAAACGTGCACACGTACATTTGGTTTTCTATCCAGTCGGTCATCTTAAAATAAATAAATAAATAGATAAATAAATAAAAAAATTAATAAGTAAATAAATAAATAAATAAATGAATAGGCCTACATACATTAATAAATTAATAAGTAAATAAATAAATAAATAATAAATAAATTAATAAATAAATAAATAAATAAATGAATAAATAAATAAAAAATTAATTAATTAATAAATAAGTAAGTAAGTAAGTAAGTAAGTAAGTAAGTAGGTAAGTAAGTAAGAAAGTAAGTAAGTAAGTAAGTAAGTACATAAGTAAGTAAGTAAATAAATAAATAAATAAATAAATAAATAAATAAATAAATAAATAAATAAATAAATAAATAAATAAATAAATAAATAAATAAATAAATGAATAAATAAATAAATAAAGTTCACATTTAGAGTCTACCCACTCAGGAACAAGACTGATTTTCAGTGGGGGACTTTAATTTAAAGCGACTGAACCAGCCTGCAGGCCCAGAACACCATCGACGAGCGAGCGATAACCAATCAAAGATCGATAGGCCTATGTCAAATACTAAAACATATGAATCAGTGATTGGACGGTGCGAACACCTGCGGACAGATGCCAGAATCAAAAAGGCCGATTCAGAACAAATTTGAATTTATTGAGTGCTTATCTTAGGCTCTGTTTCACCAACACTGCCTTTTGTCGCGTTCAGCTTGAACCCCAAGGTTAACAGTTTTTCGTATGCCGTTTTTCACAACTTATAATTGGTATTTGTATTATTTGTATTATTATTTATTAGTACCTATATCCTATAATTAGTAGGCCAAATAAGGTCAGGCTGTAGCCTACATACCATCTGCACGAGTTCTGAATTTGTCAAATCTTCGCTGCCTCTTTGACTTTCTCGTGGCGAGTTGATCCATCTTCCGTTTCCTACTATTGGTTCCGTATTCTTGTTCCGTATCGACCGGCATCACGAGGGAATCGGGATCTGTAGTAACACGGAGACAAAACATGACACCTTGCCGGTAGTACCAGAGCCAGGGGGGGGGGGGGGGACCTTATTCCTGAAACCTTCCACCCACCAAAGTACAGTAGTAACACGGAGACAAAACATGACACCTCGCCGGTAGCACCAGAGCCAGGGGGAACCTTATTCCTGGAACCTTCCACCCATCAAAGTACAGTATAGTTGTTCCAACGAAAGTATTCTGATGCTTACGACACAGCCGAGTCCAAGGTGACAACGTAATTTTCTACTTCCCTAATTCCTACTCTCTAATCTAAATAGGTCCATTGGGGATCATTTAAGACCTTCTGTTGGTTACCTGTAACGGTGGGGTGTGGCCAAACCGCCTGTGCACTCGACTAAAAGCCGAACGATGCATTTAGGAATAGGTGAAAGAACGCCAGGTATCTGTTGATTTTCTTTCAATTGGTGCAGTTGAAAGGGGGCAGTAGACAATGATCTGAGATTGTATGAGTTGCGACTAGTTTACAGTTCTTTTCACTCCGAGAAAGTGAGTAGAAAAACCGTTTTTCCCGTTAGTATTTTGTTCTATCCCTAATAGCGATGTTCTGACGGCTGCAACCTGTCACCGAGTGTTTATCGACTAACAGAAAGTAATAAGTTATTTGCAAGACGCAGCGAAGACAGATAGTCCATCGGTCATCTGATAACGAGGGGTACTAGATTAATATCGCATAACTGATATTAATGTAGAAATGATTCCTTTTTTTAATATGTGTTATATCATTGCGATACTCAGAAAAATGAAAATGGCGGGTAAAAATCTGGTGTGCACGAGGAGGGTCCTGGGAGTCGGTGGAGAAGAAGGAGAGACGTGGAAGCTACAAGGAAGCCACGGACGAGGCTGAGACGACCGAGGACGGAGGGAACATACGGAATGTCGAGGTAAAGGACGAACGGGGACCGAGGACAGATGAATTAGTGTTAGGCTTAGTCAACCCACGCAGGGTCGCCACATCATTGCCAAGGTTTTTTATTTATTTATTTATTTATGAATTGGGCCCCATACAGCATTTTATGCCATTTAACAGTGACCAGTATAACAACGGATGATTAACAACGATGCGATGATAATGAGGAAGGGAGGAGGGGAAGCCTGGTACCGGCACGTAGCCTACTCCTGTCAAAAAGTACCAAGGGGACCACCAGCTTTACGTCCCATCCGAAAGGACGGTGTAACTTTGACCAGTCATATAGGTTCCTCCACTAACCTGGACTGCCGAGCAGTTGACGAGAAGAACGAAGCTGTTACACAAGCTTTCGAACCCTCCAATCTGCTCTAACCAATGGTAACTAGTGTTTCAGAGAATGGTCACCCATCCACCTCCTGGCCTAGCCTGAGGTTGCTTAACTTTGGTGTTAGTATGGGAACCGGCTAAGCGACCGCGGCTAAACCGTTGGCTAAGGTTGATAGTGAACAATTAATAAAATACGGTTCCTTATTGTTGTTTGAACTAAGTCTAGTTAATTCATACCTAGAAATCCAGCATCCTCAGGCATTGCATCGATCCTTATTGTACGAATTCACATGAATAGAGAGTTGCGCTCCCAGCAAGCTATATCTATAGAATTCAAGCTCTACCAGTGAATCTTGGTACATAACAATATCAGAACAATTCAAACATAGAAACGGGTTAGTTTTTACGCAAGAATCCGAATAATTTGCTAAAAGTTGCGAAATATTGAATCTGTGACTTTTTAATTTGTAACTGTAGTGTCTAATGACCGTGGCGTAGGAATAGGCGACATTTGACAGGTGAGATTTATGGGTAGCGTGTCGAGCTCATTATCTCCGCTATCTGGACAAAGGTCGCGCTACGCGTGTCAGCGTCTGTGAACGATTAGGGGTCAGTAAAATGGCCCTCTGTTGACGAGAACGCCACGTCTCACGCTCACTTCCCAGAGTGAAAAGAAATTTAGTCCCTCGTTAACTCGAACTCTGAAATTCGAAACTACGCGTATTTCGAACAAAAACATTGGTCCCAATCTTCAATATAGGACATACAACGTTATTCTACTCGGTTAAATCGAAATTTGGTATAATTCGTAATTCGAAGTCATAATTTTTAGTCCTAAGTTTGAAACTCGATGCGCTAATTTGAAGAAAGTATTCCAACAGTTATTTGTCCCCCCCAATTATCACAATCAGGAATACAACTATTTCGAAAAAATGTGACAGACTTGATGACTCAGCTGTGTTATCCCAAATTCCAATGCATCGGCCTGCGGATAAAACCAGTTAGCTCCCCCCTCCCACCCAACCCACTTCTTCACTCGCCAACAAGGAACCGTAAACTTTGTCCGCGGCAAAGCTGAGAACGCCGCAGGGCTTTTGTTTGCATTTATAATAAGTTACACCCCGAGTGAGACCGCAGATTCCTTGAATTTGTTGGGTCCGATCTGTCAAAAAGTAATCAAATACAATCGTTTGTTTGTTGTGTGGACGCCTATATTATTAGATGGTGGGTTTCCAAGAAATGTGCGCGTATGGTTGAACTTCTGTTATGGCTTCCGGTACCTAATGAATTCGAGGATTTCGTCTCATGTTTGTGCTAGGGAGGTAGTGAGGGTGTACATCATTTGTGAAATGCCAAGATCGACGAAAGATCGAGTGATTTTCTTGTCCAAGATGCACGCCGGTAAAGAGGACTCCTCAAAGGGCGGCTTATTTCCCGCTCACTGTGCAAGGTTGTAAACGTCAAGCTTGTCACCAGGAAGGATGCACAGTTTTAAAAAAAAGTGACCACCAATAATATCTATTCAAATAAGAAAAACACCTGCACTAGACAATAGGAAGACGGGCTCAGGATTCTGTCTCTTTTCAAAGGGTCGAGCATAATTATCTTACTTCGACGGTCCATGTGGTTTGGAGCTGTCTTTACTATGTTAGAAGCTAAGTGCTTTGCCAAATAAAGGGGATGATTGACACGGCCAAGATCACCGAGCGCGCGGGTCGAGTTCTCCCGGCCGAGCCTTGCCCAGCTCCCGCGAGCGCTGTTGCCGTGGGGCCGGTCACTTATCACGCACTTGTTTACCATGTTCATATAATTTCTATTACTCTACTCATGAATTCATAGTTCCCACGTGACGTCATGATTGCGACACAATTGAAGTAGACCAATCCTACCTAGATCATTAGCGAATAGTATTGAAATATAATAAATAAGCGTAATTTAGAATTTAAAAAGTAAACGTAAGCAGGGTGGATGATTTTTTTGATTTTTATTAAAAAAATCAAAAATCATGATTTTTTTTATTTAAATCAGATTTTTTTGATTTAAATCGATTTCTTGATTTAAATCAGATTTTTTTTATTTTTTTCGATTTAAATCAGATTTTAATTGATTTAAATCAACAATAAGAAGTGTTTCACAAAAGGGATAATCAACTGGTAAATTGCAATTGCCAACAAACAATACTAATTGACAGAAAATAAACAAATACATTTTCATTTTTCATATAATATGCGATCATGGTCTTCGAGGGAAATTGAAAATGAGATATATGCCCAGTTATGCTGGTAAGTTTTCTTTGTTGAATTAAATCAATGATTTTTATTAAAAAAATCATTTGATTTAAATCTGATTTAAATCAACGATTTAAATCAATTGATTTAAATCAATTCCACTCTGAACGTAAGTAATAAAAAAACTAAAAAAAATTAACACACATACCAATTTTATTTAAAAAAAACAGGCTGAATTTTAAAGAACTCAGAATCGACGTGTTCTACCACAACAGCCTTTAATTGTTTCTCCATGGCAACGTCAAAGTTTGATCACAAATGTGGCCGCCACGCGCACAGATGTGACGTACGTGCAACCTATGAATAGCTCTCCTTGCATGTCTATTCTCTGACTCACTTGGCCTGGTAGTGAAAGAAAACTCCAAGTTGAGAAAATACAACGTGTAATAGGGGGGGGGGGGGGGGGGGGGGACATGCATTATGGCATTTAGTTATCCCAATCTGTTGAGTTGAGTCCCAGACCCATTATTTTTCTTATTCTTGATATCAACACTCTCTTTCATTGTGAAACCTAGCGCTCATAAAGATGAGTTTTATTAGCTGCCCCCCCCCCCCCCCCCCCCATTGATGGTTGTCTACAGTTCATCTCCTATTTCAAGGTCATGACAAGTACATTTCTCAAAAGGTTGCGAAAGGGTGAAGGGTCGGGGGGGGGGGGGGGGGGGGGAACTGAGAACTACTAGCACGAAGACCCTAAGATGAAATAGGAGACATAATTTTCCATGAGTTTTTATACATATATTATGATTTTTTTATAAATATATATTTCAACAAAAAAATGTAATATTTTAATTTTTTTTTAAATTTTTTTCCTGTAATTCGAATTTGTATATTTCAAAATGGCTTTTGAGGGTTCCCTCGATTTCGAATTAACGAGGGACTACTGTATTAAAATTACCATGATAAACAACAAAATATTACCAGAATGGTAAATCAACAGTCTTGGGTAGTAACGTAACGGAAGTAACGCGTTACTGTAACGAAATTACTTTTTCAGTAACGGAATCGGTAACGCCGTTACAATGATTTATTACTAACGAGTAAAGTAATTTCATTACATTTGTACGTGATTTTTACGTTACTAACGCGTTACTTTTCGTTAGGTTACAGTTACAGTACTGCTTCAAAGAACGTATTAAGAAGTTGGCCGAAAATATGAACTTTCTCAAATAAAAGTTCCTTTATTAAGATACGGATCGCGTTACTTGAAAAGTTCCCCGAAAAACGACCACCTACCCTAACCACATATACAGCCGCAGTACCCGGGCAAGTGACTCCCGCAAGTTACTCCCGCAAGTTACTTCCTCAAGTTACTCCCGACAAATTGTCTCCCAAACAAATTTATTTTTTGTTATACTTGGTCTACACGCACGTTGATTATCCTCGAAGAAGATAATCAGCGTTGGACATGATTCCCATGAACGTCCACACGGATCAATTTAACGACAATTGTGGCACCTAGTGGAAGAATTTCTAAATAGCTTTAACTTTGTTTATGTGTTGTTTGTTGTAACGTTTCAGTGTCTTGCGACACTTTTTTTTCTTTTTTTTCATATTAAAATCAATAAATCCACAAAAATAATGAAGATGAAACACCGCGACAACGCGTTTTAAGTACGTTTTATAGCTATGTTTTATAGGTTAGGTTACCTTTACCGCACAAAATATATGCACTGCCACCTTTCGTCAAAGAAATGCCCATGTTTAGTTGGCAGCGCTTCAATTATTTGGGGGTCTTGAGGCAAATCATCTGCCTCGACAATGATTGTCGAAACTGCACGTCTACACGCGAAGATAATTGGAGACTCGAATGATTGGAGCAAATAATTCACGCGTGTAGACGAAGTATAATGCTATGTCTACACGCGTGGATTATTCGCTCCAATCATTCGAGTCTCCAATTATCTTCGCGTGTAGACGTGCAGTTTCGCCAATCATTGTCGAGGCAGATGATTTGCCTCAAGACCCCCAAATAATTGAAGCGCTGCCAACTAAACATGGGCATTTCTTTGACGAAAGGTGGCAGTGTTTCAGTCGCGGTGTTTCATCTTCATTATTTTCGTGGATTTATTGATTTTAATATGAAAAAAAAAGAAAAAAGTGTCGCAAGACACAGAAACGTTACAACAAACAACACATAAACAAAGTTAAAGCTATTTAGAAATTCTTCCGCTAGGTGCCACAATTGTCGTTAAATTGATCCGTGTGGACGTTCACGGGAATAGGGAAGTCTCACGCATTTTTTTTATTTGCTTACTGGTTACCTCAAGTTAAAATAAACGGGAATTAATTGGTTTCGGCTCGAAAGGTGCATTAACATCGCTTTAACAGCAAGTCAAAGATACTGCTGTCAAAACACGCTCAGAAACGGACCTGCGCCATCTTTCTCGTGATTTCAAGGTTCTGACGTCATATGTCAGTAAACAGTAATTTTATATCATACAAATAGTACTGAAATCCCACCCTTTAGTAGATTATTGCTCTCATAAGACTCTAACTGAACCAACGTTTATTTATAGTTAGTAAATGAACACTTCTCAACATTAATTAACAACAATATGTTAAATAATTGCATTATTTTAAACACGTTTTGGTAAATACTGTATCAAAATTTATTTTCTGAAGAAAACAGTGGTATAAAAGACATTGTTGTAAAGTCACTGCATCCTAGATATTGTAAAATGTCCAACTTAATATCGTTGATATTATTAAGAATACTTCAAGGAGGCAGTTGTTTACATGACATATGACGTCAAGAGCCGTTTTTCAATTACGGAACAAGAAGTTCCAAATTTCAAACTTAAAATGCTAATAGAATTGGAAATATACGCTTCTCAGAAATAAAAATTATACCGCCCGTACTTTTAGATAATGATCTTCCATTTTTAGGTACTTTGAGGAATATTTATTTTTGATGAGACTTCCCTATTATGTCCCCCGTTGATTATCTTCTTCGAGGATAATCAACGTACGTGTAGACCAAGCATTAGAGAATAACGAGTGTGATCACGGGATACAGTCTGGTTTGCTCTACGACGAACAGTTGCCGAGATAATCGAAAACATTGTGCTAACATTGTGCAGGCTTGCTGCCGTGTTCACCAAGTTCTCGTTTTCGCCACCAGTCGCGACAAAATTAAACACTGTTCAATGTTCTCAACTTCAACATATAAATAAATAAAATAAATAAATTCACATTTAGAGTCTACCCACTCAGTAATTAAACTGATTTGCAGTGGGGGACTTTAATTTAAAGTGACTAAACCCACCCTGCAGGCTTCGAACACCATCGACGAGTGAGCAAATTGCACATCGATCTTACCGACCGAAAAAATCTTTATTTTTCCAACAAATAGGTTGTGTTGGCTAGCCTGTAAGCTCTCAGTGAAAACGAGAATAGGCCTTTGCCCACGTTTCTTTAGTTCGCGTCAACTCAACAAACCTTGTAGAAACGTGATCCGGTGTTTATTTAATCATTTATCGTTCATCGTTTAACATGTTGTCTGATACACCCACAAGCACAAATGGGATTGGTGGAGCTAGGCCTAGCCGTCCTACTGATCCTATTCTACGTTGATAAATAAAACACTGGTAACCACGTTTCAGAATGCATCTGCATTTACAAATAGTTTGATGACATACCAAATTCGACCTTATCCTATTTATTTGATAAGATCGCAAAAGTAATTACAAAAGTAACGTCATTACTTTTCGGGAGGAAAAGTAAAGTAATGCCATTACTTTAAGAATGAAGTAATTAGTAATGTAACTTCATTACTTTTAATGAAAGGTAACGAGTAAAGTAATGTCACTACTTTTCAAAAGTAATTTACCCAAGACTGTAAATCAACAAGATTTCTTCAGATTGGCAAAAATGTTTGATATGTGGGTCAGTCTTTTGTTGATCATTACTAGTTCATTTAACAAAATGTATACAGATGGCCATGTTTGGGATTTATCTACTACTCATAATAGGCACCGAGTTTGGCCACTGAGGGCGCTAGTGAAAACGAATGAAGTGCTCAAGTGGCAATGTCACGCAACTTTCTGATGAAGCAGCGTCGTTCTTCTTCTTCTTACGTCGATAATGGCAAATTTTGAAAATTGTCAAATTAAATACGGCTTATAAAAATTTTGGGCAGATTATGAATACCATCAGTGCATCTTAAAAGGCTTGAGGCACCATTTAAATCAGGACACGTTTTAGACTTACAAACAACAAAGAACACACAACAAACACAACCAAACAACACAATGAAAAACAAAAACGAACACAAAACAAAATAAAAACACAACACAACACCAAGAAAAAACAAACAAACAAAATACAAAAAAACAAGATATTTCACAATAATATTCGGCACTATTTTCAACCACGGAATGCAAACTTCACCAATAAGTTGCTATATTTGGCCACATATAGCGCTGTATGTACTAACACACGTTGCCTATAAAGAGCACTCAAAATAGCCTAGATGCATTCTGGTGGCAAGAAAATAAACTTCTTTTAGGAGTGGTAATAATTTAACAGTGGTCTGATTTCATATGTTGCATGCTGTGAGCCTACAAACATTTGAAGCGGCCTGTACTATCTACTCAGCAATCTCGGATTGCAGTGGTCGAGTTACGGAGGCCTGCGAGATTATGCAAGCTGGCCTGAATGGTGGCTGAGCAATAAGTCTGTACCACATGGAAAAGCCATCTCAATGCAGTTGTTATTAACCTATTAATATTACCGTGTATTTTATTTAGCAATGGAGGTGGATAGGAAGGAAACCAACAGCTTACCTTGTTCCCGACGACCTTCGAAGTTGGTAGACACATAAAAAACATAGAAAGGCTAGACAATAACGTCGACCCATTGGCAAAGGGTGTGTTCCAACTTGATTTTTTGCCTGCTAACCACTAATCACTACCTGCTACACACTAAACGCTAACAGCTTTGGGCACGCCACCTAGTATGCTAATACAAAGTTTATTGTTATTAATCATCTAGTGTAAATAAATACGATAATAAATAATAATACTTCCACTCACTGGTTGGGTATTTTCCTAACCTAAAAGTATCAGCTGTGTTGGCTGGTATCAACCATCTTGGTTTAGTGGGTTAGTTGGTGTCGTAGTGTACACTTTCGGCCACTACCCACTACCCACTAGCCAAATAAGGAGCATTGGTCGCCTGCTTGTGACGTCACTTCCTTTCGATTAGTATAACTAAGCTTAGTCCACTACGAAAAACGTCAAGCTGGAACACACCCTGGATATCAAAAGCTGTTAGGCACTCTAACACATTCACTACTATTTAAAAGTAGCACTGTTACAGCTACAGCTACTTGATCTTTGAAAGTGACTTAGCTACTTTTCAGCTACTGTATTTTGTCAAGTAGCTCGCTACTTGTACAGCTACTCAAAAAAAGTAGTGACGCTACTTTACAGCTACTTTCATTTTTTATAAAGGACCAAGAGTACGTACTATTTATTGAAACGGTGGACCGGTCCGGAAGTGATCGAGTCATACTCATATCACAGCTAACGTGGTGAAACAGAAAACTCAGTGCTGGGGAGGCGGTTTTGGGACTATAGATCAAGAAAGCCAATGACAGTCGTCATTCCGAACCTGTGACGGTGGGAATTGTGGCGGGCGAAACAAACACGTGTTTGTTTATTGCAAAAATAGAGTAGGGGCGACTTTTCGCTATAAATACTCGGATATAGTAGCTTGCTACTCGCTACTTTACTGCATTTTCAAATGTAGCGCGCTACCAGTCTCGCTACCAAAAAAAGTAACATGCTACAAGTAGGTCGCTACTTGTAGCGCGTTACTTAACAACACTGGTAGTCACAGACGACTTTAGTTATCAGAATGCAGAAGGAGATTATCCACCGTGCGCTACGTCAATGTATAGGCCTACATATTATGGAAACAATGTTGTTTGTTGAAACGTAAAGTTAAAGTAGGTAATGTAAAGGAAAAAGGTTAAAAAGTGAAAGCTAAAATATTTAAGTTAAAAAAGCATTAAAAACAGGTAAAAAAGTTGAAACTTTTGAAGGTTAAAAAAAGTTGCAAGTAAAGAATCATAAAGTTGCCCCTATAAAGCTCAAATTTTCTGAACACCAACTGCAGTATCGGGAGGCGTACAACAAACGACTACACTGCAGCGCTGCGAGCGTTCCGGCCACTGATCTCCGCCTGCTAGAATTAACCGAAACCCCATCGAGGAGGCAGTGCACTACTTATTATTGTAAAAACATCCAAAGCTTAAAAATTCTTATTGTCGAAAGTTGTGTGTATTCAGTGACCGTTGGCCGGATCGCTCGCAACGCTCTCTGTGCACTTGTTACGCCTCTCCATAGGTCTATTTAGCAGGCATCACTCCTGGTACTCACCGTCACAGGAAGACGTGAACCCTACTTCATCCGCTCTTCTTGAGATATCGGAAATCCAAGCCCTGAAAAATTCAGAAAACATTGAGGTATTTATA
The DNA here is from genome assembly GCA_945910005.1 of Isoperla grammatica. Lineage (NCBI taxonomy): Eukaryota > Metazoa > Arthropoda > Insecta > Plecoptera > Perlodidae > Isoperla > Isoperla grammatica. The sequence goes on from OX246747.1 coordinate 26,629,632, forward strand.
GAGTGTGCTTACACTTTGAAGATACATTTGAAGAAGCTGGCATTCGTTTTTGTGTCGTATGATTACATATAAACCTAAAAATGAATAAAGCCAACTTCAAAATGTATCAATTCTATGAATAAAATCCATTATTTAATATTTTGAAGTTTGGAAAGAATCCCAGTCCATTTAACATGTGTGTAATGGCGGCGAAATGGAAATTTGGAGGAACTTCGACGGCCAAATTAATAAACTACCCAAATAATTTCGATGACTAACAACAGTTAAAATTGTTCATGAACATTTACTTAATGCTGTAACATAAAAAAAAAACAGTGGGTTTTCGGAGTATTTCTTGAAAAAAGTGACCTCAAAAAGTGTAACAGCACTCTCCGTAAATACTAACATTGAACTACCTACTTTGATGATCAGATTGAAACAGATTTGATGTAGGCGAACAGTATTGATGTTAGAGTTTCAGGCCAAAACACAACCATAGACACAACCTCTACTTTAATAATAATCTTTCAAAATTTAAATCTATCTTATAGCCAGTCTATGCACCACTGAAATCGTAAAGAGGTAATTAATTAGTGCTATACTGGACCCAAGATTACTTTACACCTGCTTTTGTCACATCCGGGGCAGTCGTAGCCAACCAGCAAAGCAAACCGCCCGAGACACATCCGGGCCAATAGCGATCGCTGATTGGCTACGAACCAGTCGTCTGTGACGAAAGCATGTGTAAGGTAGTCTTGGGACAACTATAAGCCAAATCATTGCCTTGTCTCCACTATTGTAGTTTTAACAATTCAAATATTTATCACTTGTGTTAATTGTTCGTAATAAATTGATGTTTTTAGCCTCGTTCAACAGAGAACAATTTAGAAAATTACATTTCCCATTAATTTAATGCACACAAGCAAGTCCAGTTAGCCAAAGAGTATAGCAAGACAAAATTTGTATTATTAAATTAACATTTTTACCAATTTATTTAGCTATAAATGCTAATGGATTCTAATTTTCCAAAAGTGAATGCGTGCTCAATGTACTAGATTTTGATACAAAAAAAAAAACTTCTCTTATGCTTGTTAACTCAAAGCTTGTAAAAGAATGCGCCACTAGGTTTGTTTATTTGTCCTGTACTGCTTGTACTAGTGCAGGCAGTGTAGCACTTCCATGTTTTTCTGTCCGGCTGGTGTTACACCCAGCACGTTTGTTTGTCCCGTGCAGCCTGCACTGGTGCAGCTTTACAGCACCTGGCTACTGAGGTGGTGTAGCAGTGCAGTGTAAGAAAATCTGGCGGCAACTTGAATTAACATGTGGTTCTTATTTTAAGTGGATACATCGGCTGCTATTTACGTTAAGAATAATTATTTTGTTGAGATCCGATGTTACATATATTTGAAACCACTGTGACTGTAAAATACATTATCAAATTTAAATATTATTTCACACATTAGCCGTTGCTACACTGGAGTGTTTTTTGTCTTCCTTCAGTGCAATCTGCATGCCTTGCACTATTGCGTATTTCTGGCCTGTACCGTAAAGCTGCACTGCAAGAAAGTGCAGGACAAAAACAAACCTATTGCTCCACCCACCTTACTTCAAGCTACAATCAGCATGTGTTTACATGGGCACTTTGTTTTGTCTCCGAAGATAGAACAATGAAATGACCTGGCAGCCTTGTCACAGCCCCCTCAATCGAAAGTCCTAACCAACAGCTATGCTAGGCCAAAGACATTACAACAGTACTAGTCAAGGTCCGTAAATTACCTGGCGGGGGCTCGTCGAACTCCCAACTCAGGTCGTCCCATCCATTTCCACAATGTTAAAAACATCACATGTTATTCAAATGGGAGAATCATTCAGAAAAACAAATTAATTGACCTGTCAAAACCAATTTTGGCTCAAAACCACATTACATCTAATTGAAATAGTTTAATTATACTGTACTTGTAGTCCATCTACATTTTTAAGTGAAGTATTCTGAAATCAAATGTTGCATAATAAATTAGTACATTTAAGTAGTAATTAATTTTTGTAGTGGGCACGAGAATGGCGATTTTCGTGCCCATGAGAAGACCTCACTTTGAGGTTTACCGAACCTCCGCCAGGGGATCGATGGACCGTGAGTAGTACTAGGGCGTATATCTTGCCAAGGTCCGTCGATCCCCTGGCTGAGGTTCGGTAAACCTCAAAGTAAGGTCTTCTCATGGGCACAAAAAATCGCCATTCTCGTGCTCACTACAAAAACTGGTTTATTACTTAAATCTACTAATTTATTATGCAAGATTTGATTTCAGAATACTTCACTTAAAAATGTAGATTGACTACAAGTATAATTACATTATTTCAATTAGATGTAACACGGTTTTGAACCAGAATTGGTTTTGACAGATCAATTCATTTGTATTCCTGAATGATTCTCCCATTTGAATAATATGTGATTTTTAACATTGTGGAAATGGGTGGGACGACCTGACTTGGGAGTTGGACGAGCCCCCGCCAGGGGATTTACGGACCTTGATATCTTGCTAGGCAATGTAATCCACAGCCACTTTGAATATTAGTTAGGTTGGAGCCCCGACAGTGATTATGTACATTAACCAGGCAGTGAGTGGGTGGTACAGTGGCGCAGTAAGTGAGAGAAAGTGGCAGTTAACAGGCCAAATATTGATGGAAGTATTAAGGTAGCGAGTAGCCTACTGACCTGATAGCAGCTGCGGCAGGAGTCTCGACAGTTGGCGGAAGTGGGCTCGCGATCGAAGGTTCAGTCGAGTCGACCAGCACGGAACAATCTTCCGGAATGGTCGGGCCTTTCGAGACGTTGGGAGGAGAGGACGAAACTACGGAAAGGGTCGCTACGAGAGTGTGTGAAGCATGAACTACGGGTGTGGGCAATGCTTGACCTACGAGAATGGGAGTTGACAGAGCTACGGGAGTACAAGACGCTTTAGCTATCGGAGTGGGCAATGCTTTAACAACAGGGACAGACGGAGCTTTAGCTACGGGAATAGACGTTGAATCGGCTACTGGAGTGAACGACATTTTAGCTATTGTACTAGGCGATGTCTTAACTAGGGGAATGGACAATACCCGAGCTACGGGATTAGCTAATGGAGTGGGCAACGCTTTAACAACAGCTTTGGCTACGGGAATAGACGTTGAATCGGCTACTGGAGTGAACGACATTTTAGCTATTGTACTAGGCGATGTCTTAACTAGGGGAACGGACAGTACCCGAGTTACGGGATTAGCTATCGGAGTGGGCAACGCTTTAGCAACGGGAATAGACGTTGAATCGGCTACTGGAGTGAACGACATTTTAGCTATTGTACTAGGCGATGTCTGAACTATGGGAATGGACAATACCCGAGTTACGGGATTAGCTATCGGAGAGGGGGGCAAGGCTTCAGCAACAGGGACGGACGGAGCTGTGGCCACGGGAATAGACGTTGCCTCGGCAGCTCCGAGAGAGCGACCAGACGATGTCAGTGACGTCGGCATGGGAGGTGTCGACGACGGTACGGGCGTCAGCTCGGCGACGGAGGACCTGACGAACGAGGGCAGCACCGAGTACGTCAGCGTCGGGGTCGATATCGCCAGGGGCGGAGTCGACCCGGCTTCCTCGTCGGGCGAGATCGCTCTGATAAGACGAGCACGCCGTAGATTAGACACATCTGCCACGAGCGGAGACGCCAACCGTACGGAAATAATACATACGCCCATTATCGTAATTCATTCACTGCAATTATGTTACCACCCGTGCTGCCGACGCCCCCCCCCCCCACAAATCACGCCAATACGTGTAACGTTTAAGCAATCGGTGAACAAGAGAAACTACATAAAAAACAAATACACAACATAAAAAAAAGCACAGATAAGTAAGCACACACAACTCATAAAGAAAATATGTACACTACACTACACGAACAAACAAACAAACAAACAAACAAACAAAAATAAAGAAATAAACAAACAAACAAACACACAAACAAGCAAGTAAGCAAGCAAGCAAGCAAACAAACAAACACACAAACAACCAACCAAACAAACAAACACACAAACAAACACACACACAAACAACCAAACAAACAAACAAATAATTAAATAAATAAATAAATAAATAAATAAATAAATAAATAAATAAATAAATAAATAAATAAATAAATAAATAAATAAATAAATAAATAAATAAATAAATAAATAAATAAATAAATAAATAAATAAATAAATAAATAAATAAATAAATAAATAAATAAATAAATAAATAAATAAATAAATAAATAAATAAATATATATAAATAAATAAATAAATAAATAAATTAATTAATAAGTAAATAAATCAATACCTACCTACCTACTAAAGAGAGAAAAGGAAAGAGAAGGACTCACTTGTTTATCCGCGGGACGTAGACAAGGCCCGGCCGTCCCTCCTCGTCCCCCTCCACCCTGAACCCCTCCAGCACCTCCAGCACCTCCTGGGGCGACCCGTACGGGGGGGCGGCTCCCTCATAGTCCAGCACGTCGTTGATCCAGTCCAGGTTGAGCGCCGTCCCCGCCGCCTCCGGTATCGATATCTCCACCCCCGACGCGTCACCCGCCCCCCAGTCCGCGCCCAGCAGATCCTCGAGCCACCCCCCGTCGTCATGCGTGAGCATCACTTCGTCGAGGGTGTTCAACGAACACGCTTCGATCTCGCTTATCAATGACTCTTCTCCCTCCCCCCCTCGGCCTTGTTCGGCTCCTTCGATTAGACTCTTCGTGTCTCTCCGACTGCGGCCGTCGGAAACTCCGTCCCTTGCACAGCGGCCGTCGGAAACGTCGCCCGGAACGCCCCTTTCGCCGCGCGTCTTTCTCGGCAGCTTAATTGCCCGAACGCCGGGGCGTTTTGCCGACGCGTCAACGCGGTTTTGTACGCCCCGCTTTGCCGGGAGTATTTTTGCCGGGCCGGAAGGCGGTTCGCTGTTGCCGGACGGTCTCGCCGAGGGTACGTTCGCGCTGACCGTCGGTACGGGGATCTCGTTGGAGCCCTTCGGTTCGTTGCACTCTGAGTTGATCTCGGCGTTCTCGGGATGGGCGAAGGCATCGTCCCCCGTATCCAAAGCCCCGACCGACGGTATACCGGTACCTCGATTTCTAGCCGACGTATTCTTCTTCGGACTCTTCTTTTTGTCCACGAGAAGCGTTTCGTTGTCTTTCGTAAGCGTCTGCAAAGGTTTCCTGTCGTTGGGCTTAACCAGCGAGGTGTTTACGAACGGATATTTAATGGTGGCCGCTTCTAAGGAGGACGGAAGGGGAGCATCACCACTGCTGAACGCAATAGCTTCGACCGTCGCATCGGTATTAACGTCCTGACTGATACTTTGCAACTCTCCCGCCTTTTGTGTGTCTTTCTTCCATTGTTTTCTTGCCTTCTGAGGCTCTAGGCTGGACGGAAGGGGGCCTGCATTGCCAATCGCAATAGCTTCGACCTTGGAAACAATATTAACATCGTGACCGATACTTTGCAACTCTCCCGTCTTTTGTGCGTCTTTCTTCCCGTGTTTTCTTGCCTTCTGAGGTTCTAGGCTGGACGGAAGGGGGCCTGCATTGCTAATCGCAATAGCTTCGACCGTGGGATCGATATTAACATGCTGACCAATACTTGGCAAGTTTGCCACCTCTTCTTTCGTGACTTTCTTCCCGTGTTTTCTTGCCTTCTGAGTCTCTAGGGTGGACGGAAGGGGGCCCGCATTGCCGAACGCAATAGCTTCAACCGTCTGAACCATATTAACATCGTGACCGATACTTTGCAACTCTCCCGCCTTTTGTGTGTCTTTCTTCCGGTGTTGTCGTGCCTTCTGAGGTTCTAAGCTGGACGGAAGGGGGTCAGCATTTCTCACCGCAGGATTTGCAAACATAGGATCAACGCGCAGATTCTGAAGGACACTTTGCAACTCGGCCAACTCCTTTTTCGAGACTTTTTTCCTCTGGCATTTCATCTTCTCAGGTTCTAAGCTGGGGCCTGCATTGTTCACTGCAGAAATCTCAATCGTAGGATCAACGTACAGATTCTGCCCAATCCCTTGCAACCCTGCCACCTTTTGCGTGACTTTTTTCCTCTGGAATTTCACCTTTACAGGTTCTAAGCTGGGGCCTGCATTGCTCACTGCACATATCTCAACCATAGGATCATTCTGCCCAATCCTTTGCAGCTCTGCCACCTTTTGCGTGACTTTTTCCCTCTGGAATTTCACCTTTACAGGCTCTAAGCTGGGGCCTGCATTGCTCACTGCAGAAATCTCAGCCAAAGGATCAACACACACATTCTGACCAATCTTTTGCAACTCTGCCACCTTTTGCGTGACTTTCTTCTGGTGGCTTTTCGCCTTCCGAGGTTCTAAGCTGAACGGAACGTGGGCATCACCGCTAATCCCAATAGCTTCAACTGTAGGAACGATATTAACACCGTGACCAATCTTTTGCAACTCTGCCACCTTTTGCGTGACTTTCTTCGAGTGGCTTCTCGCCTTGCGAGTTTCTAAGCTGGACGGAACGTGGGCGGTATCGTTAATCCCAATAGCTTCCGCCGTCGGATCAACATCTCGTCCGACGTTCGGCAATTCCGCCATTCTCGACGACGCTCGGCTCGTCCGGCGGAGACGTTCCCCGCCGTCGTACGGACGTTCCACTCGGATGGTGACGTTGGGAATTCCCGGTTCGGCGAAGGGACTGACGGGCGGCGGCGTCTTCATCTCTCGGAACAGCAGCGTCGGAGTCGTGTTCTGCTCGTCGACGTCTTCGTCCGACGCTGGCGCAACTTCCGCGTACCCCAGTCTCTTGTCTTCCGGCGTTGTTTTCGGATGTTCCGTAATCGCGAGCGGACGACGTTCCTCGCCGCTCTTCGTTGCGACAACGCTGGAAGCAGATCAAACTGAATAAGGTGCTTACAAGCAGGCCTCGAACTGGAGGTAAAATAACATTTAATCCAACGTAAGGTTCGTTCGATTATCTTACACTAACCTACACTTAACACTAGTGTCGGCTCAAACCTACAATAAGTCGTTCTGACAACGCTGGAAGCAGATTAAACTGAATAAGGTGCTTACAAGCGGGGCTTGAAACGGCGGTATAATATCATTTGATCAAACGTTAGGTTCGTTTGATTATCTTACACTAACCTACACTTAACACTAGTGTCGGCTCAAACCTACAATAAGTCGTTCTGACAACGCTGGAAGCAGATTAAACTGAATAAGGTGCTTACAAGCGGGGCTTGAAACGGCGGTATAATATCATTTAATCCAACGTAAGGTTCGTTCGATTATCTTACACTAACCTACACTTAACACTAGTGTCGGCTACAACCTACAATATGTCGTTCCGACAACGCTAGAAGCAGATCAAACTGAATAAGGTGCTTACAAGCAGGCCTCGAACCGGAGGTAAAATATCATTTAATCCAACGTAAGGTTCGTTCGATTATCTTACACTAACCTACACTTAACACTAGTGTCGGCTCAAACTTACAATAAGTTGTTTTGTTCCAGAGTTGTAGTGTAAAGCTGTTAGTGTGAAGTGTAGCACGTTCTTAAACTGCTCTGAAGGTCGTGTAAAGTTTAGTGTACACACTAACCTACGCCTACATTTTACACTAGTGTCGGCTCAAACTTAAGTCGTTTTGTTCCAGTGTAGTAACAAGTGTTAAGCTAATAAGTGTAGTGTGGCACTTTCTACAACTGCTCTGAAAGTCGTGTAGAGTTTAGCGTACACACTAATCTAGGCCTATATTTTACACTAGTGTCGACTCAAACTTACAATAAGTCGTTTTGTTCCAGTGTGGTAGTGTAAAGCGGTTAGTGTGAAGTGTAGCACGTTCTTAAACTGCTCTGAAAGTCGTGTAGCGTTTAGCGTAGGCCTACACACTAATCTAGGCCTACATTTTACACTAGTGTCGGTAAAACTTAAGTCGTTTTGTTCCAGTTTAGTAACTAGTGTAAAGCTAAAAGTGTAGTGTGGCACTTTCTACAACTGCTCTGGTGGTCATGTAGAGTTTAGCGTACACACTAACCTACACTTTATACTAGTGTCGGCTCAAACTTACAATTAGTCGTTTTGTTCCAGTTTAGTAACTAGTGTAAAGCTAAAAGTGTAGTGTGGCACTTTCTACAACTGCTCTGAAAGTCGTGTAGCGTTTAGCGTACACACTAATCTAGGCCTACATTTTACACTAGTGTCGGTAAAACTTAAGTCGTTTTGTTCCAGTTTAGTAACTAGTGTAAAGCTAATAAGTGTAGTGTGGCACTTTCTACAACTGCTCTGAAAGTTGTGTAGAGTTTAGCGTACACACTAATCTAGGCCTACATTTTACACTAGTGTCGGCTCAAACTTAGGTCGTTTTGTTCCAGTTTAGTAACTAATGTAAAGCTAATAAGTGTAGTGTGGCACTTTCTACAACTGCTCTGAAAGTTGTGTAGAGTTTAGCGTACACACTAATCTAGGCCTACATTTTACACTAGTGTCGGCTCAAACTTAGGTCGTTTTGTTCCAGTTTAGTAACTAGTGTAAAGCTAATAAGTGTAGTGTGGCACTTTCTACAACTGCTCTGAAAGTTGTGTAGAGTTTAGCGTACACACTAATCTAGGCCTACATTTTACACTAGTGTCGGCTCAAACTTAGGTCGTTTTGTTCCAGTGTAGTAGTGTAAAGCTGTTAGTGTGTAGTGTGGCTCTTTCTACAACTGCTCTGGTGGTCGCGTAGAATGTAGCGTGGAACGGAAGTACGCCAAACTTGTGTCAGTTCAAGATAAGCGGCTCACTAATCATGAAAAACGCAATTTGTCGACACGGTAAAACCGTGACACTTCCGCAATAAATTTCGACTATTACTAGAGATGCAAGAAAATGGTTTTATTTTTCTTCACTTTTCGTTTGAGAAATTGAGAATTATGGTGTTTTGTGGCGTTATTGTTTTTGTAATCGAAAATCATGTTTTTACATAAAATCATTGATAAAATTAAAAAAGGTTACATTTTCTAAACTATTATAGGCCTATGTGTATGGCCCTAAATGTATATACATAGTGATGGGCGTCAAAGATTAGATTAGACTGCAGAGAAGTAAGTGGTGATGATGCGGACTGCTTATTTTCGCTTTTTATCTCGTAATTCTTGTGAAGATTTGAACGGAAGGGAAAACGAAATAACGAATTACTGTTAATAATGGTGTTATTTTGCTAGAAAGTGGCAATTATGGTGTCATATTGTAATGTCCGGCGTGGGACTTGTTCATTTGTCACATTAATTCTCTCTTATTACGTGATTTACGCTATTTGATTCAAGACATGATGAAGCAATCTCATAACATTATCTGTTTTGTGTTTGTACTGCTAGCAATTAGGTTAATGCTGAGGTTGCTATTGTGTCACCATCAGTCTAGGGCAACTACAATAACATCTGATTACTGACACATGCATAATAATCATAATAATAGTTTGGTTATTTTGCTGTGTCAGGTGTTGTCCAGGAGGTCCAGGCTTGATTGTAGACGATTGATTGTTGATTGTTGATAGCTTTGGGTCTTGGGATTGTTTGGTGACATACGTCATGTGTTGGGGAAAATGCCAGAGAGAGGGGATAGCAGGGGGAGTATATAAGTTGGGCACGGGGCTTGAACGGGGGTCGAACTGATCGGAGTGTGGAGGGAAGATGGTCGGGCACCAGTGAGCACGTCGTAGCTACAAGGGTCAACGTAGAAGAGCTGCAGGACGGTGGGTCGAGGAAGCTGCATTGGAGACTCGATGTGGGAATGACCGTCGACGGGCAGACTACGAAATGACCAGGTACAGCTGACGAGGTGCGGGAACGAGATGGTATTGTGTAATCTTATGTATATAGCCTAAGCAGGGTTGCCACATCATTGCCAAGGTTAGGACAAATGTGTTTCAATAATTAAAATACGGTTCCTTATTGTTGTTTGAACCAAGTCTAGTTATTTCGCATCCTGAAATCCTAACGTCCTCAGACATTGCATCGATCCATGTTGTGCAAATTCACTTGTATAAAGAGTTGCGCTCCCCGCAAGCTTCATCTTTAGATTCCTTGCTCTACCAGTGAATCCTGGTACACAACAATATCGCGAATAAACTCATAATTCGTTTTATAAGCATTTTATGGTGTTATTTCGTGATTTGAATCTGAATCCCAGTGACGCATAACGTAAAGAAATGTTGAAACCAGCACTCTAGAGTGTTTTGTTACACTTTTCGTTTTATCGCGCATTGCGTAAAACTTGCATCTTTAACTATTACGTATTTAAAACTGACAGTAAATGTACACCGGGCTTATTTGTGACTATAGGCTATAGGGATGATTATGTGAGCATGCAATACCTTAACCTCAAAACGTAAGTAGGTCCGTGCAAAGCGTACAGTCAAAAGACGTTTCCAGGGTGAAGTGTGGCAAAATAGAGAATATGCCTGTTAATTTGTTTCGTCGTTACCAAATTGATGATGATGTTATGAGGTCAAAAATATTTCATTTTCCCATTTTCGTAAATATTTTCAGCCAAGAAAATAAGCTGAAAATTTCACAGATAATTATGGCGGGAAAAACAGGGTCAGAACTGACTAATATCAATCAGCCTATCACGCAAAGATAATCAAAGATTGTATTTATGCTGAATATCTCACTAAAATGAGTGTATTTATATTGTTATTCGGTTCCAAAATGAATAGTAATTGTGTCCAGCAATTAATTTATACCACTGGTATGATTATTTGTAATAATTAGAGGTGTGTGTTTTTCGCGGACCGCGAAATCGCGAAAAGTGTTGATAAAGAAGGGGCAGATAAACAAAGTGTATATCTGTTGATAGGCACCTTAAAAACATCAAAATTTCACCGCGAAAATTCGGGAAATCCGTCAATTTCCAGTCATAACATCGAAATTTGTATTAAAGAGCGAAATAACACGAAATTTCGATTGTTTTTAATTTATTATAAAAAAATTAAAAAATTTTAAATTTATTATTACAGTCAAACGTCATTACAACACAATCGTGGGGACCTAATATTTATTTCATTATAATGATGATTTTGTTAAGAAGATCAACGATTTATTTTTGCTGAAATTCAGCGTCAAGCAGAGCAAACGAGTACAATTCTGAGGGATTTTACGTGACGGATAAGAAAATTCTTATTTGTTGTGACTGCCGCCTTTAATTCGACCGTAAAGACACACTAGACAAACACAGGTAATGGTAATATTAATAGTACTAGTTTGTACATACAATTCAAATAAATTAAATTACATTCAAATTTCTTTTTAATTTAAACATGTTTCTGGTGAAATTTACTATAGAAAATCTCCTAAAAACATAACACCGCCTAAACATCGAAATTATTAAATCTATAAACGAAATTTAAGAAAACATCTAGGTAACACCATTTACAAACACCTCTAGTAATAATGTAACATTATTTCAGAGTTTGATAGTAATTTTGTGCAGAGATCGGACAATATACGTTGTTTTTTCGATAATTGTGTAGTGTTGCAAGGGGGTGATTGGCAAATTCATTCATAAACAGTGATGTTTAGTCATTTATGATATAACCATCCGTTTCCCGATAAAAGTCCGGGAAAGGCAACATGTCAAACTTTGTAACGTTATAAAAATCGAACTGTGACATTTTGAAATGGGAAAAGTATGTTGCCGGTATTTGTAGATAAGGGCCTATCTATTTCATATGATCGAAGCAATATCGGGAAATGTGGTATGATCCCTATTGTATTAGTTAAAATTTATTGTCTACGCACTCAGTTACAAGTGAACTGGTTTTCAGTGGAGCATCTTTAAACAATTTACTGGTACCTCATTGCCCGACGGCTCCAAAGTCACCGTTGACACATATAGGCCCTATCCCAGTAGGATATTAAATTAATAGATTTAAGTCAATTTGCTAGATTTAAAAAAACCAGCAGCCTGAACCAGAAATCAAACCCTGGACCTTCAGCATTAGAAGCAGAGTGTATATTGTATGATATTGATAAATAAATAAATAAATAAATAAATAAATAAATAAATAAATAAATAAATAAATAAACAAATAAATAAATAAATAAATAAATAAATAAATAAATAAATAAATAAATAAAAATTAAATAAATAAATAAATACATAAATAAATAAATGAATGAATAAATAAATAAATAAATAAATAAATAAATAAATAAATAAATAAATAAATAAATAAATAAATAAATAAATAAATAAATAAATAAATAAATAAATAAATAAATAAATAAATAAATAAATAAATAAATAAATAAATAAATAAATAAATAAATAAATAAATAAATAAATAAATAAATACAATTAAATAAACAATTCATTGGAATGTTGGATGGATGGAAACATACCTTAATATTAGACATTTACGGACGGAGACTGCACACAGACCAACATAAAACGTAAACACAAGTTGCAAACAGTCGACAATAACACGACAAGCCAACCACTTCCCCGACCACCGTAGGCAGCTTTTCTCAGCACACTCACACCACCAACAAATAGAAGGGAGGTCCTTGAAAATGGTTTATATCTACGCAGTGGGGTCGCCATTCGATCCTCAACTGCGTGAATCTTCCTGTCAATCGCCTATTGACGGACGGACGGACGCCGCAGAAGATTCACACAGTCGACGCGTGAACGTTCGGGATCGAATCTACCGTCGTCGACTGTTCGGCGTTCCCTTATCGTAAAATTGTGGAATTATTCGGCACGGAACGTTTCGAGTTTCTACCACGCGTATCTGTAATTGCGAACGGGTTCGTAAGAATATAGGCACCGAGTTTTGCCACTGAGGGCGCTAGTGAAAACGAACAAAGCGCTCAAGTGGCAATGTCGCACAACTTTCCGACGAAGCAGCGTCGTTCTTTCTACTGTACGTCGATAATGGCAAAATTGTGAAAATTGTTTAATTAAATATGGCTTTTAAAATTTTTGGCCAGATTATGAATCCCGTCGTCCATCTTAAAGTCGATCGATGAAGTGAACTACCCATTCAATACAACAACTAAACTATTCAAATTAAATGGACATGAAAAAATACTTTTTTTTATTCTAAATTATGAATTTCAAGAATTATTACATGTGAGAAGCATTTAATACTGAACGTCTTGAAATTATATATTTTTTTTTATTAATAAAGTTTATTTATAGTTTCTAATTTGAGTAGATTTGAGGTAAAATTGACACACCAGCGCAAATATCTCGAAAACGGATCGCGTTCGACCATCTTTTTCAAACGTATTCATGTTAGTCATGAAGTTATCTAGATTTAGGACGAAACTTTGTTATTATATATTACTTTTTGAAGGTGCTACGCAAAGTTATACGATTGAAAGTGTAGGTTTTTGTTCAGTTACAATGTATAACATAGGGAATTCCAACGCATTTCAACACTCAATAAATAAAAAAACTAATAGCGGTAGGTGCATATGTTTTTCTACAATATTCACAAGCTTAATCTCAACTTGCAGTACATACAATTTGAATGATTTATATTACATGTGCAGTTATCATCGATCGACTTTAAAAGGCGAGGGGCCATTTAAATCAGGACAGGTTTTAGACTTGCAAACAACACAAAACAAGCACAAACAAAACAAGACAATAAAAAACATAAACAAACACAAAACAAAACAACAAAACAAAATAAAAACACATCAACAAGAAAAGAACAAAAAAAACAAAAAACAAGATACTTATTTCACAATAATATCCGGCACTATTTTCAACTGCAGAATGCAATCTTCACCAATAAGTTGCCACATTTGGCCACATAGGTCTATAGCTTTGTGCGTACTAACACACGGTGCCTATACCGGGTTATCTAGGTACTATTACAGTTGGTGTCTACGCCAGTGGTAAACCGGCCTTAAGAAACACACTGCAAATGTGTCAAAGAATTGAAAACAAAAATGAAATATTTTGCCAACTTGTTCTTTGCAGGGTTGGACCAGTAGATAACTATGTGTAGAAAATGCGTAATATACCGTACACGTATATTCTACTGTAGAATATGTAATGTAGAATATTGCAAATTATTATTTATTACATATTCAGGATAACATAATTTAGGCTTTCAGGATTCGGGTAACTCGTTTCCTGGATGGTCTGGAACCGGATCCAAATTTTCCTACCCTAGGACATCCCTAGTTGAGATAGATTTTAGACTATACCACTCAGCTTTGAGAACCACAGTAGATGAATGCAGTCGGACCCTATTGTACTCGCTAAAAGCGGCCATAAAAAGATGGTTCACAAAAATCTCGAAAACATTCGCCTACGGAAGTCGAAGTGCGGTCAATTACAGAGCACTGAAATGTTACAATGGTGAGAGTCAATGTTTTCTAGATGCCGTTTGAGTGGGGTGGAAAGAGCGTACATGGGCCGAGAGGGAACAACAGATCGAGGCTCCATTCATCCATTACGTATGTTTCTCAACGCTGATTCTAGAATAGACAAAGACAGAGGCACTTGCACAGCCGTCAGTGTCGCCAACACACTGTCGTAAGTTGGACTCACCCGTCGTTGTCGGCTGCTGCTTCTTCTTCTTCTTCTTCTCTCGAAGGTGTTGTGAACGAAGGGAGGTCATGAGGTGGCGAAGGCGTGAATTTCAAAGCGCTCGGACGGCCTCGTTTTCTCTTCACTGGTGCAGACACCACAACGCTTTGGACACGACAGAACGGACATTACTTTACGCACACACGCGTGACGGCCACGACAGAAAGTTGCACGTAAATAAATAAGCACATTTTAGAGAGACGTATGTTACCTATTTGGATGCAATAAACTAAGAATAAAATAAAAACTAAATTAGGTAATAAAAAAAACACTCTTGTTACATAACTGGAATTGGGCTTTGCACTGCGACTTTTTTCCACTCGCAGCGCCAGCACCGACCAGGCCCTCAGACAAGGTCTACTTGATCTCCGCATAACTTGGTCATGAGCAAAGGGCTGACTTATCCATCCAGGAGGCTCTGGACTTGAGCTCGAACTATGGTGGCGCTACTTCTATTTCTATATGTCTTTGGCAAAATGCCGCCATCACAGCCTGCTGGATGGGTCAAGTAGACCTTGTCCGCGCTGATTTACCCATCCAGCAGGCCATGGATTTGGGCTTGGTCGGTGGTGGCGCTGTCTACTTCAAGTTTTGCGTGCAAAGCCCAATTTGACACTACATGTGTGGTGGCAATGAGACAGGCCAAACATTAAACATAGGCCTATAGACGCGTGCAAGCCACACTCTTGACAATCAATTATCCGATATCGGCCTACTGTGCATGATCGAAAATCCAAATACACATCTTGGAATCAACACCTGTTCGAATGGTCGTCATTATTCTTAACAACTGGCCCAGTTTTAGCAGTAGAGCTTGGCCATTGAAAATTTGACATTCATGAAATAGCCTACTGATCGTAAAAACCTATTGTTATTTTAAATATTGCGACAGTGATAATTCAGGTGCCAATAATATTGTTATTGTGATAATATTGTAATATTGTTGACATTGTTCATAATGTTGATATTTATTGACGCCCTGCCAAATAACCTGAGCGGGCCAAAGAAGGAAGCACATATTTATTGGATAGCTAGGAAGAAAAATGATAGAAAAATCAAAGTTTCGGCATAGAAAAAAAAAAAAAATGTGTTGGTGGTTATTTCCGATACATGGCCGACTGTGTGAATCAATTATAGAAAAGCAGTCATTCCATGAATTCATCTGTTAGGGGCTGCGAGCACCAAGCTACAGTTAGGGTTGTTGTTGCACAAAATCTGGAGATCAGGAAAACCAGTCTGACTACAGCTGTCATGCTGGGTTGAGATAGATTTTAGACTAGGCATAGACACAGTCGTCAGTGTCGCCAACACACGGTCGTAGATTGGACTCACCCGTCGTCGGCTTCTTCTTCTTTTTCTTCTTCCCACGGAGATGTTGTAAACGAGGGTAAGTCACGAGGTGGCGTAGGCGTTAGTTGCAAAGCCTTCGGACGACCCCGTTTTCTCTTCACTGTCGCGGGTCCCGCACTGCTTTGGACACGACAGATTACTTTACACACAGACGCACGGCAGAAACGAGACGGTTGCGCGTGCAAATAAACAAACACATTTTAGAGAGAGATAAATCAAGTCTTTAGATGCAATAAACTAACTTGGTACAATAAAATTAAAAATTAATTAATTAAAAAAACACTCTTGTAAAGTAACTGGAATTTAATTAATTAAAATACACTCTTGTAAGGTAACTGCAATTCCAACCTTAGTGTCACGTGTGGGAGACAAAGATCAAACACCAAGCGATACTTTACACATAGACTCGTGACGGCCACAACGGCAGACAGTTGGCAATGTAAATAAATAAATAGATAGATAGATAGATGGATAGATAGATAGATAGATAGATAGATAGATAGATAGATAGATAGATAGATAGATAGATAGATAGATAGATAGATAGATAGATAGATAGATAGATAGATAGATAGATAGATAGATAGATAGATAGATAGATAGATGGATAGATAGATAGATAGATAGATATAGATAGATAGATAGATAGATAGATAGATAGATAGATATAGATAGATAGATAGATAGATAGATAGATAGATAGATAGATAGATAGATAGATAGATAGATAGATAGATAGATAGATATAGATAGATAGATAGATAGATAGATAGATAGATAGATAGATAGATAGATAGATAGATAGATAAATAAATAAATACCTACATACATACATAGGCCTACATAAATAAATAAGTAAATAAATAGGTTTTAGAGACATAAATACATCTTTAGATGTACTAAACTTAGTATATAAAATAAAAAATAAAGTAAAAAATTATTATGTATTTACTATTTAGGCCTATGCCTAGTCTACCCACTCAGGTAGGCCTACAAGAACTGACTTTCAGTGGGGGACATTTATTACGTGCTTCGTTGATACATGACCGTATAAACAAAGGTGTGTTCATGCAACACAAAAAATACGAACCTTCGCAAGTTTATCTCGTCTCACCAGTCTATTTTTATGGATATCACAGAAAATGGAATGCACTGATTTTAAGATGTTTATCAACAAGTTGAAACTTACTCGCTAGAAAGGCGGGAAGTGCCCGGTTGTGGTTCTTTCGGTTCTTTGGCCGGAGTTTTCCCTCGTTTATTCTTCTCCTTTTCGCTAAACGATAAATGAAAACAGAAATTAAGAAGATAGCCTATGTGTTTGTACTTGTAACAAAACATACTCACTGGCATGTAGGCCTACATGTAAATCATGTACACGTACGTCAAAACACGCAATAAAATAACCATACAGACAGATTTCTATGTAGCCTACTTCTATGTACCCAAAACTTTGGATACTGAAGATTTTCATTTGGGATGCCAAGAATAAAATAATAATAATAATGATAATAATAAATAATAATTTTTGAACTAAGAAGAATGAAGACTTCAAGAAGTTCTCCATCCTGATGGTGGTTTTCGTGGTTTCCACCATACGAAGAGCGAATGATGGGATGAGTACAAATCGGCCACGACCGTACATAGCATCCATAGTTTGGTTTGGAAAAAATAATATGGACAATGGTATATTTAATTAGTTCTAAGTAGATTTTAATAAGGTAAACACATGGAAATACTTGACATTTAGGCCTGTCCGTACAACATGCTTATGCCGGTTTTGACCAAGTTTGTATGTATTGTAACAATAAAATAATAATAATAATAATTATAATAAAATAATAATAACAATAATAATAATAATAATAATAATAATAATAATAATAATAAAAAGTGACGATGCAGAATGGTACGGAAAATGTTCCGTTCTTGGAACACATCACAATCACACGCACCATGCACAACATACCTCAGATTATCGTAAAAGACTCTCGGGACTTTGCACATAATTCTGAAAAATACAACATACCCTACATTAGAACAACGTTCTCGGAAAGGCATCGCTTATTGTCCAACGACTCACTCATTAACAAGAACTGATATTCAGTGGAAGAAATTATGCATACCACTCAAGTTTTTATTTTTGTTTATGTAATTTAAAATGCCTTTAAAGGCCATAACGTTACATATGCTATAAGGATAACATGTGATAATATAGGCATAGGCCTGCACACGGGAGCAGTTGCCTCCTCAAGAGGATAGGTGTGTTTTTTTTTTATTTAGCAGAATGAGCCATTAGATTGGAAAATCGTATTTAGTAGCTCACAAGTCACAACACAGTAGAAATATCTCTATCTCGACTTCTGCTCGCAGTTTCACGTGTGTTCTGTCACAGCTAAACACAGCTCTCCTAGCTATATTAATATTTAATACTGTACCGATTTGTCCACTGTAGGTCCAGGCTTCAAAAAAAAAAAACTGAAGAAGTGCTTTTTATAGTTTATTATACTTAATTCTTCCATAACATAATTTAATTGATCACTTTTAGTATGAATATAGGCTACCTAAAGTTCAATCAGCCTTGGGAACCACAGTAGATGAATGAAGTCAGACCCTATCGTACCTGCTAGAAGCGGCCATAAAAAGAAGGTTTACAGAAATCTCGAAAACATTCGCCTACGGAAGTCGAAGTGTGGTCAATTAGAGAGCAACTGAAATGTTACAATGGTGAAGGTTAATATTTTCTAGATGCCGTTTGAGTAGGGTGGAAAGAGCATGGGCCGAGAGGGAACAACAGATCGAGGCTCTATTCATCCACTATGTGCTGATTCAACTCACAAAATGAGCTGAAAACGCAGACGAACTCACAGTTTCAAGACTTGGGATCCAGGCGGACGTAAAGGACCTAGCTTACTGTTCATTGGCCGTCCACCACCTGGCGTACGTATAGCCTGCAACTAGGCTAGTTGGCCATCCGCCACAGTGGCGGACCGCGCGTAGAAAACTCTGCCGGACATATAGGCCTAGGCTTCTATTTCTTGGCCGTCCGCCTTGGTGGACGTAGGCCTATAGCCTAGACACTCCGTTTAAGGCCGGTCTCTAGGTCTACCTAGGGCTGGGTCTACAACACCCGTCAACTGTAACGGTGATGGGACGTGCTGCCGTGCACTAAGGCCTAAAAATACTAACAACTGTAAGCTAACTTATATATTTTGCTCGCTTTAATTAAGAAATGTCAGTACCGTAATGCGTTTTCAATAACCTCGGCCACTACAAACGTCACCTAGACCTAGGCTAGGCTATGCCAAAATCAAAGAGTTTGGGTTACTACGCCTAGGCCTAGCCCAGAGGGTAACCTACAGATTATAGGCCTAGGCCTAGCTGGGCCCAGCTAAGCCTGGGCCCTACGAACAATCATCTTACCTCTCTACTGACGCAGGGTTTACGTCAGTTGATAGGCCTAGTAGAGCCTTTTTCTTTGCCTTTCGACGAGCTCGCCTTAGGGTATTCCGATGATGGTGCTTGTCAAAGTCTTTTATCATACTCATACATTCGGGTCCAAAATTTTGAAGAGGTTCCCATGAGTTTTCATCGTGTCCGTACCCTTCCCATTTAACCAAATATTGGACTGTTGCATCGCCGGTTAACCGCCTATCTAAAATATTCTCTATGGTAAAGGTTCCAGGGAGAGTCATTTTCCTGGTGCATGTCAAAAATACTATAATGAATCTACTTGCTTTGCTCGAAAAGCAATAACCTAACCTCTAAAACCCTTCGAAACGTTCGAGTTTGAACGAGTTCGAAACGGAAGTGGCAGGCCGCCATTTCTACAGGAAGTTCACGCACGACCACCGCCTTTTAAATGCTTGTAGTTGTTCCATCGGTCCCGCGCATTTCAAGTTTCGTCGCGTTGTGGTTGATGGCTGGGTTTGTCAGTTTCTCTAGATAACGGAACGCCACGGTCGTATTACGACCGCGATAGAAAACCATGTTTTTTTTTTAATGGTGGGGCTTTGCTTTTTCTGCACTGGTTTGCTTTTATTCTAAAAAAAATACCATTATAAGAAGCAAAAGCTCATTTTGGCCAATCAAGATCACATACATGTGTATTTATGTGGTATCCAATCAATGATATTTTACTACCCAGTAGAGTTGGTCCAGACTCCAGGGTAGCTCTGCCTGTCGTAAGAGGCGACAAAACATGGCGGACACCATATGACCAAGGTGTAGAGGACGACGTGAAAAAAGAAATAACAATAAAATTACATTTCTGCGCCCGTTTGTCATCAGTGTCGTTACATGTTTCATTCTTCCATTTGCAAATAATAGTAAAAATAATGTCTTTTCTTAGCGACTATGCGCTATTCCATTTTCCATCCATACATTATTACAAACAATTATTGCAATATACATGCTTATTTAGGGAGCCCAGATATCCCGCTTTTGGCGAGACAGTACCGATTTTCAGCTGTGTGTCCCGTGTCCCGCCACACCTTCTGTACTTTTGTCCCACTTTTTCGAAAATGCAAAATCTTAGGTTTTGAATATGGACCTACTCTTCCTTATCCATGGGTCAGATAAATATAAAAGGAGTTAATACTCGTGAGCAAGATGTGGACAACTCGGTTACACTCACTGCTGTCACTTTGCTGATACGTCGACGAGTGGAAGGTTGTCTATACGGGCCATCCATGTCATTATTAATAATATAGTAAAACGTAGTATAGAGGGTAGTACCGTACTAAATGTTATATTTGGCCTAACAATATAAAATATTCAAGCCTTCGAACTGTATAACCCTTCCCCCAGTCAACCATTTACACAATGATGTTTGAAATCGTCGTACGTCCCGCTTTTTTGGATTGTAAATCTGGGCACCCTATGCTTATTCACACTTTAGTATACTGAAGAGCATTCTACATCATGTTCAATTTTATATCACCGCACGTTCTTGGGCAATGACCGGCTAGGTCTCGGAGTTTGTGAGTCGCTACCGATCAACGACTGGAAAAGCAACGGAACGCAACGCAACAAGCTAGACATATTGGTCCTGCAGACTATTACCCTATGTTAGCGTATTCGGATAGTTGGGAAGGAATGTCCAAAGACTGTTACCGGTAGTACAACTTAATCCCAGCATTCGCCTTTATGACTGAAAAAAACCTCCTGTCAAGATTGTCGGTGACCGGAATCGAACCGGGGACCTCCTGAATTAGTCTCGCATTATATCGCCAAGCTATTTATATCGCCACCTGTCATTGTGTAGACTTACCTTTGTGTTAAGACATAAAATACCGGCGTCGATTTCAATCAACCAAATTCACAAGAACCATTGACCCTACCCTAGTCTTGTTATTGCTTCTCCTGTCAAATCTTCTTCTTCTTCTCAAATGCCCACATTTGGCTATTATGCCATCATGCTGGATCTGGTCAACCAGTAGAGACACGCTTCTTTCTCCACCCTCTTCATGCCGCTCGGCATTGCGTCACGTTCACATGCCAGTTTTGGACATACAAACAGGTGGCTCCTATCCTGCTCCCCATTTCCACACAGCTTGCAGGTACTCGTCTCAAACACCCCTATTCGGTGGAGATGCTTCCCTAGAAGATCGTGCTGCGTTTTTAGCCTGAACTGGGCCGTCAAATGACTAGGCCTACATTGTGCTGTTGCACCATCTTGGACTGTAGTTTCATATGAAGAAACACACACACAGAAAACAGAGAAAAATGCAAGACAAAATGGATTATCGTGTCACCGTTCAGTGTTATTTTTTCAAACAATACTAGTACCAATAGTAGATGCATAATATAGCATAATATTAAAGTACATAATTTGTTTGTAACATACAATTATTGTATACCTAACCTACTCAATACAATAATTGTTCAAATGAACGAACCACAGCATATCTATAACTATAGTACAGTACGGTATGCGACGAGTAACTCAAAAGTAGGACAGAAGCCACAGAAACCATTTACTCTAACACTTCTGCACTCACGTTTTATCCGATACGGTTACTGATCGTTATTTCTTATCATCGTGCATCACTTATTGACTTGTAAATTTGATTGAACCAAAAGATAATATGGCGAGTGCTCAGGAGAGTCGTTAATAATTGTAAATACATTTTCTGTACATCCCTTGATTTACTTATGTCGCACGGTGTACACAGTAAACAAAGTAGAACACGATCTGGAAATCAAGGTTAACCATTTGACAGTCAAGTTGCAGCGCCAAGTTAGCGCGGCAAATATTCTTGAAACACGTGTCAAAAGAAACAACTATAAAGTATTCTCCACTTGTAAAAACGTACCTGCAAATGTAGATTTTATGAAGAAGCCATTTTATATTGGATAGCGAGGAAGAGGAATGGCTGAGGAAGCCATCTCTGCACAGGGAAAAAAAAAAAAAAGATTTCAAAGTCATTGATGGTCTGTGGGGGTTGGCCACGCGTCAGTCATAGCCACATGGGGTAGCTGGCTTGACTTATCCCAGACGAATTCGACATCATTTCTAATAGCCTAAACTTGTAACATATTGTATAGGGTGTGCGAAGATAATGCCATGTTTTGCTAATACTTGCAGTGTTGTGCGCAACACCACGATTATTGACCACTTATGACTAATGCCTATATGATAACAATAAAATATAACTATGGGTAGGCTTATATGAGTAATTTACAGATTATTATAAAAATACAGCTTTACACAGAACACAACAAGGTAACCAAAAGCGCACACACCCCGTATCGCACGGTAGCTCCTGTCTGTCGTAAATACAGCAGCGAACTAAACCCAAGTTGCCAAGACAAATTGGTTGTGACAGTCGATGCATCAGTGATTGATCAGTGAAAGACGAGGCTAATAATATGTCAACTCTCGGTCTTTGAATGCGCTTGAGGTCCGCTACGTTTCTTGTAGTGGAAAATACCTTAGCAATAACATATTGGATAAAAATATAACTTCAATGTGTTTTGCAGGTATAGTTTATACATGGTGACAATATGTCACCATAGACACCGGTTCGTAGGGGAGGTATTGTCCACCCCTTGAGTAGCGCTGTCAACGTTGGGGCGAGATGTTGATGTGATAAGTGTTTTATACATGGAAAAAGATAATTGAGCCTGGCTTCCAAGAGTCCAAGAATCCAGGCGATGAGAGCTATTAGCATTCCATTAGGGGACGGTAAAGTAAAACGCCACATCACGCGGTGACATGCCGGCCTGGTATGGAGTATAGCTAGCAGCAGCAAATAATTCAAACAAAAATCTTAACGATTAAAAAAAAAAAAGAGTTGGGTGCTGAAACGGATTAATCTGGGAGCGACTGTCAAAGTGGTTGTTAATCCAGGACACAAACGACGGAAAAGGTATAAATAACGTAAACAAGGTTCATATTACTATGATGAATACAAAATGGACTTTAATGTATTATCAATGAATCAAACTACCAACATACATTCACATATTAAATAAATATAGGTGCCTTCTACAATATAAATCACAGCATAAAACCTAAATTAACAAGAAAGTGTCTCAAAATCACAAGTTTTTGTACACTTTTCACATGTCAGTGCTTATACACGTATGTATTGTATATATACACTAGGCTTAAGATTCGTTAACGTTCTACATAATATTTTCAACTAGGTGTGTGTGTGTGTGCGCACACACGGATAACTGCGCCTCTAAGAAACCGCACCTTTACGCGTAGTTGGCCTACTCGGTTGCTTCAAATCAACCGCTCGGAGAGTTCCGACGAAACGTCTCCGCGCCGCGAGACTTGTTCGACTCGCGACGATTAAAACTAGGAAAAGAGAACGACAACAAAAACGTAGTTCTTCTCGCGAAACTAATACTTTACGCACTCTCTCTACGTTCTCTTATCTACTGTAATTATTAAACTAGTAACGTAACGTAACTTAATACTAAAAATCAGTCCAAAGTAAATGAAAGATACTTATCAAGACAAAGACAACAAATTGAGATAATAACCTATCTAAAGAAAAACCCACTTTGCAATAGGAGGAAAGAACAAAACGAGGCTAATTATAAGAAGACAGAAGTCCTTGAGAACATTCATAAATATGTAAAGATATAAAGGCAGTCAAATCGCAATTTTTTCCTATGTTTGTTTAGTTAAGTCTAGGCCTAACAGATAACTGTTTTAGAATAACATACGAGATGTATGGGTAAACCAGAACGGGTGGACACTAGTAGCTAGGCAACGTAAGCATACCGCTTTCAGTCGAAAGACGCTGTCCGACAGCCGTATCATCTGAATCGCCCAAAAATCCCCAACGAGCAAATAGAGAATATTCTTGGACGACCCTACTTTGTGTGCGTGTTATCGTCCATTGGGCACCCCTATTCAGACCAGTTAACCGTGTTCAGGGTTGAGAAAAAACCCAGCCTAGGGAATACGTATTCATAAAGTGTTTTCTAAATAATTACAGCTAGGCCAGATTCACGAAAAGTTTCAACTTCTCAGGCGACATACATTCAAATTAGACACCAATTGGCAATAAATCCCGGCACGTCACTGGTTATTACTGCGGATGCAGTCGATAATCGACAATAAATGGTTTGTTTTCTGATGTGCCTAATGCGATTTTGTTCTTTTCGGGCCTTTGTAGTGTTGGAATACTCAAAGATGCCGCCAAAATACTGCGCCTCGTATGTGATTGCCGATACTCTCAACAGTGTCACGTCAGATGTGTTCACAGAATGTTGCTACAACACAACGGTATGAGCTCCTCATAATACAATTCTTAAAGGACCTTAAGAACACAAATTTGCACACAAAAATAAAGATTTAAAAAAATTCAAATTAATAATTATTGTAACCAAACTTTCTGCACGGCTTGCATCAATAGTTTAAAATAACATGGTTCACATTAACGAGAGATTCCCAAACTACGGTAAACAATTTGTACTAGCAATAAAAAAAAAATGTAACGAAACTTAAAATACCACCTCATTACTCTTCCCAAAAAATTAGTCGGCGGTACGGCCGACTACTTTAAAACGTTCCGAGTAAAAACTTTTCTTGAATCCGTGCCGGATTTACAAAGGGGCCCTTTATGCTAATTCACTAAAAATCTCCCGTTTCCTTTATCTGCCAATTTTGCCAACGAATATTTGTTTCGCCGTCTCGTTTGTGCAACCCTGAAAATATTTGTAAAAAAATATTTAATAATAACAAGATTAATAATAATAATAAATAATAGCCTAATAATATTTAATTAACTAATTACGCAAGTCTTCTCTCCACCTTCGTCGGGTGAACAATGCCACCACGTCAGGCCGAAACAGTTACGACGTTATCGTCTAGTCTTTCAGCGTTATCTATGTTTCTACCAACTCCAAAGGTCGTCAGCAACAAGGTAAGCTGTTGGTTTCCTTCCTATCCACCCCCATTGCTAATTAATTATGTATTGCATCAATTTACTCAAAAAGCCAAAAATGGAAGTTAACAGTCAAACTGAAAACGCACCGGGTATATTCGAGCCAAGTAAAATTTCTCAACCCCGATTTGGTTCAACACGACCACCTACTCCAACAACAACATTTAACCAAGTGAAACACGACGGAAGGAATATATACAGTATAATCTACATACATTACATTACTACAGCGACGAGTTCTCGTCTTTCGAGCTACGGTCGGTCCACGTTTGGCTCCACTCAAGCGAGCGAATTTCTTTCGCGCCAAAACAAACTCGCGCAAACCGACGCACCAAATCCTCATTAGACGTAAGCGAGAGTAATACAGTTTCAGTGCAGACATTATGATAAGGCGGAAAGATAGTCTCACTATATAGAAAACGGGCAGTCAACGTGTTTTAGTAAGATCTCGAGAACGCTCTTTAGACACTATTTCGAAAAAGTGATAAGTTAGCATGATGTGGTTTTGTACAAACTAAGAGCTGGATTGAAAAGTTTTAAATATTTGAATCGTCACGGTCTTTATTGGTAATGCAATATTAATTGTAGTTAATTAATTAATTACTTAGATTTCCCCACAATTATAAAAATATTTGAAACCTATTAGAAGCATTCTCTCTCTCTCTCTCTCTCTCTCTCTCTCTCTCTCTTTCTCTCTCTCTCTCTCTCTCTCTCTCTCTCTCTCTCTCTCTCTCTCTCTCTCTCTCTCTCTCTCTCTCTCTCTCTCTCTCTCTCTCTCTCTCTCTCCTCTCTTGTTTTTAGTTCTTAGAAAACCACATCATGCTAACTTGTCCCCTTTTCAATATTGTGTACTGCATAGCCTACTCAAGAAATTACTACTGTAAATGTTGTTAATTTCGCACGGTTTCTATAAAAATCAAGACTACTCTTTGCCGTTAATGCTGAACAAGTTTCCTAGACCTCCGTATCGAGAACAGAACACACAAGTGATTTATTAACCGTCACTTTTATTCACTTGCAGTAGGCCTACTGTTACCTGCCAATAACCACTGCCTTAGCGTTTCATGCACATTTTTGGAATACCCGTTGACAGGCCTATCTATGAGTAGTAGATTTGTGACAGATTTATTAATCATACTCATAGCACTGAAGAAAACTTTGTGGATTCAGAGTGTTCGAAAGTTATGGCACCACTGCCGATGGTACTAGAATATATAGTAGGTAGATGAATATATAATAACTCTGCAGATAAAATATTGCAGCTCACATCTACATAATATGTATTATTAGTGTAATTATGTACGGTACCTGTACGCAATTACCGGTTTTCTAGAATTGCCCATTGGTATTGTGTTCAAAGATTAATTTCTATTCCATTTTTCGTGAAAACTGAAACTGATGTTTTTTGTTGTTAAAGACTTACGTTGCAAGAAATGCGGACACATACTAGTCCAACGTAGCTAGCCTCATGCTGACCTGCCGTCTCTTTCGTGCACACGATAACCGACAGGTTCTCGTCATTCTTTAACGCATTCGTAAAAACAGACTTTCGCTTAGTAGGGTGCACAAGCTGCATTAATCACGCCCGCTCCGTTCCGGGTTTCCTTGTATCCAACCCAATGACTCATTGACCCCGACCACCCGACAGGTTCTTGTCATTCTTTCACGCATTCGTAAAAACAGACTTTCGCTTAGTAGGGTGCACAAGCTGCATTAATCACGCCCGCTCCGTTCCGGGTTTCCTTGTATCCAACCCAATGACTCATTGACCCCGACCACCCGACAGGTTCTTGTCATTCTTTCATGCATTCGTAAAAACAGACTTTCGCTTAGTATAGTGCACAAGCCTCATTAATCACGCCCGCTCCGTTCGGAATTTCCGTGTATCCAACCCAAGGTTGTAAATTATCCCTAGGAAACATGTTTCAAGTAGATCGTACAAACTAGAGAAGTAGAATATTAAGTTGGCACGGTTGGACTCGGCTATTTTGTACACATGAGACGAGGAGTGTTGGGCTATCTTGAACCAGTTTTGAGAAATAAAATGGTGGCAAACAACCGTTTTTCCATAACATAGGCTACTTATTTCGACACACATTCCATTTTTCTTAAATTTTTCGAAAGAAGCTTAAGACAGAACGGGTCGAGAGCGACCGGCGATGCCATGGGGCACAAGGAGGACTATCCCCAAGGAAAGAATCAAGGAGTCACGATGGAAGATTAACGAGGGACGTACGGACGGGGCGAAAGCCAAGGTAGTGTGACTCCCTAGTAGATAAGAGGGCCAGATAGACTCTGATCGGTACACCACGTCTTTGCCACGATAGGATGAATGTCTATTGTCTAACATAATAAATGTACGGTTCCTCAATGTTTGAACCCAGGACTGTTGATTTAAGTACCTAGTCTCCCGGTCTTCCTCAGTCATAGCAACGATCCCAAATGTACGAGTTCACGTATGTCAAGAGAGGGTTACGTCCCCAGTGAAACCTTGTGACAGCCGACCAGAACATGGGTTCGAGTCTCGTACCAGGGTAGTAGGGACAAGGGTGGGTCGGCAAGTGATCCCGCTACACAACAGTATTATTTATGCTCTCTAGCACATGAAAGATAAATGAAACTCGAAAAGCTACTTCCAACGTTGAACTGAGAATAAACATCTTCTAAACCTAGATTAATTCATTTTTAAATTGTTTTCAAAACAGTTAAAAATTAATAATTGGATAAATCAATGAGCAATCCTAGGTTCTTGACCCTCTATTAAACTAAAACCCGCAAAGAGGGAGTGTCAACGTTTGGATCCTTGTCCCTAGTTTGACTATCTATATATTAAAACATCACAGTTTCTGTAGACCGGCTAGGACTAATCGCTCGTTAAAGAAGCTAACTAACATCGCCATAACTGCAAAACCTCGATGCAACAACGTAGGTAGCCAGTCTCGTACCGACCCGAGATCCTTTCGCGCATGCTGATTCAACAAAGATCAAAAGATTCCTTGCATTGTTTCACACATCCGTAAATGCAGTCTTCTGCTTAGCTTAGCAGAGTGCGCAAGGCTCAGTAGTCTTGATGATCTTGATGACCATGGTGTTTTTCATTGCACGCACGCACAGCTTGTGAAAATAGTAGGGGTCTGCAGGTATCCGAAATTTCGGGTAGTTGCCTGACCCGAAATTCAGGCTTATTAATAACCAAATTCGGGCTTTTTCGGGTAGGCCTACTTAAACTACTCTGAATCTATTTTATTGTTGTACAGTTATGCAGTAATGGTGTTGTATCAGTTTACTTAAATCACGATACGTGACGTTCCTATGTATTACCGAAGGGGTAACAATGTAAACTTATCAATCTGAATCAATTTAATTTATCGACAGACTTTCGAGACTACCATGCCAAAGAAAACTTATTGTGGTATAGGAATAGTAGTAGTTTGTTTTACTTACGCGTAGTAATGTAGCGAAAACCCTAAGATACACATCTAGGCCTAGGGTTCTATTCGTTGGCGAAATATGGGCGTGTGGGCCGTTACGCTAAGTAGACTGGAAATGTGCGATTGGTTTACGTCCGTTACACGGTCGCCATTGATTACGGGCGAGAACTTCTCCGAAAAATACACTAACCATCCAAATTCGAGACGAGCAAAAACAAAAATGATTTGACATCAGTATTTGACAATGTTTTCAACGCCAATAATAATGCATCGATAAATATACGAGAAACTAACAACATTTGTGTGGCCAAAGCGAAAAAACACAACTTTATAAGTTTTTCTCAATATTTTGCAATATGATTTTGGATTGCATTCCCAAATTCCCAACAAAACAAAGAACAACAAAAAAAGAGGATTTTTTTCCAAAATGCATGTCAGGCAACGGACACAACCTAGCAAGACGGCAATCATTCGCCACCGTACCGTAAATCGAAAATCAAAAGACTTTCCAATGTCGACAGGGTTTCGCAAATTGGCATTCGGCAGAACATTCGATGTACTAGCGTCGGCGACGTTCTAAAGGTGGTTCCTTCGTGACGTCGGCGACATTACCAAATTACAGACCGTTTCAGTTTAAATATCTAGTGGTAAATAAAAAATGTAGGCAGCATATTACCGGTATCGCAGTCTTACTGGGAAAAAGAGGCAGACCGTTTCGAAGACAAACACCTCCAAGTTATGCACACACTAATCATCTCTTTGCCTAAACAATACTAAGCCTCATAATTATCAGAAAAAGGAGTTTATGGTTTTTTTCATATCTTTCCATTTTTTAAGTAGAATATCCCATAATTACTTTTGTGATTTTATGCAAACCAAATGCGTAGGAAACGATTTTGATAAGTTTCCGTAAAACATTTAAAGTGATTAAAATTTTCACTAAAATATTCTTAGGCCTACTGGTATTTAAAAATTACAATCAATTTAAATGCGCAAGCTTAAACGAAGAAATGTTCCTAATATTGCACAACCTAGTACCTAGACGCTCAACTCAGAATGATCCTGAAATAAGCAATAAACCCACCTACATAAAAAAAAAAAAAAAGCTTTTAAAAACTAAATTGCATCAATTTCACCATCAATACACCACTTCCGTACAATCCAGAAATTAAAAAAAAACGCTACCACGTTTCGATTCACCACAAACTCCCGACTTCTGATAATAACCTACACTAAATTCATAGATTGCACACGCATACGTCACGTCGCATCTGCGCGCTTGGCGGCCACTTTGCGACCAAACTTTGACGTTGCCACGGAGAAACAATAATTTGTCAAAGCCTGTCATGTGACAAAACACAGGAATCCTTCAGTTCTTTAAAAATCAGCCTGCTTTTTTTAAAAATAAAATTGGTACTTGTGGTAACTCGTAATTTCCAATTACTTACGTTTACTTTTTAAAATTCTAAGGGCCGGTCTTACAATCTCCTAATAAGAAAGTTGTTTGTAGCAATTAAGCTATTTGGAATACCTATTTCAAGGGTTTTGATTGGTCGTTGCTACGGAGACAACAAGCTATTTGACGAATAAGTAGTTATTAGGACATTGTAAGACTGGACCTAAATTGAATAATATCCGCCTACGATCTAGCTCGGGCGTTCATCGATCGTGTTGCAATCATGGCCGCCGTCGGAACGTCACGTGCGAGATACGAACTGGTTTACGCCCCCAAAGAGCGAAGGGTGAGGACAGTGCACACGACGATTTCAACGTATTTATATAATTATTAGGGATGTCATAGGGTACCCGGATCCAGAAATTACCCGAATCCATTTATAGGATTCGAATCTTGATCGGGTAGTAATATTTGTAAAAAAAAAAAATAATAAAAAAACCGCCACGATATTTCTGCGACTACTTTCTTCGCAGCTACAGTGAATTCCTGCTTGTGGGCGTGGCGAGCGGCCGGCTGATTAGTACACGCTGTCATTACTGCGGGCGAGTTCTGTGATGCCACATACACTCAACTTCCCCCCCCCCTCTCGCCTTTGCCGCGCGCAGAGGCCGCACAGAGCCCAACCCACACAGCGGCCGGCAGCTGACACGGGCAGAGAACGGCCTTCAACCGCGTGGTTTCGGGGGGGTAACCAAGATAAGATAAGATAATTTAGGCTTTCAGAATTCGGGTAACCCGGTTCCTGGAAGGTAAGGAACCGGATCCGAATTTTCCTACCCTACAACATCCCTAATAATCATTACATTATTATTATCGTCATCGTCCGACTACGGCGGGCCGAGAGTTTCGTTCGTTTGTTCGCTCCTCGAGCGGGTATTTTGTTCCGCCCGCGACGCCGCCGAAAGGAAGGAAAGTCACGTCTGCAATTTATGTAGGAATAATATTATTGTGAAACAACGAAGGAGCGAACGGTCCGCGGCCCATCATATCACCAGGAACTCTTTTAGTAACGTCGTCCGCCGCTTCTCCGCAATGTCCATCTGGTTCTCGAGGTCGGCTCGATCCGTCGTCTCGGCCCGCTCGATCTTCCACGATAGGTTCTCGATCTCCGCCTCGAGTCGCGTCTGCTGGTACTCGAACTGCAAGCAGACCACATATATAATATATATATTTTTTTTCTTCATGTTCTTTCATATTTACTTTTATTGTTATTATGGGTACGTTCCGAAACTAGCTGAATATGCCATTTCCGTGCTGAGGCCGTTCCGTAACCTCCTGAATATCATAGGCTGGGCGTTCCGTAACCTCCTGCGCCAGCATATTCAGCATCATGAAAACGCCAGCCGTTTGAGCGAGGGCATCTGCCAGCATTCACAAATCATGGCGGCGTTTTCAAAATCCAATACTCGTCGAGCTCGTCAAATTGTCAGGAATTATATAATTGGACCGTCATTTATACCACGCGTTGCAGGATTTTATTATCTTTCATGTCGTATTTGTTATTGTCGGGAAACGATTAGAATATTGTTTTTTTTAATTTCATTACGAATTTTTAGCGCGCATTTCCTCCATCTTTTCGCTTGTAGGCGTTCCGAAACACTTGACAAAATGTGACGCTGGGACGTGCTAGCTGATGCTGGAACCCCATCATTTTCAGGAGGTTTCGGAATGTACCCAATATTTTAATATAATGCATGTCCACTTGATTTTATTTTATTTAATTTCTCAATTATTTTTTCTTGTTCTTGAGTTTTTTTTATAGTAGGGCCTACAGTAGTTTGTTAAGTTTTTGTTGTTATTGTTATTTATGATTTCATACTTATTAATTGTTTGCAAGGTCTAGTTTTATTTATTGTCCTCCTTTGTTAATCAGTTTTTATAACTGAATAGGATCACACACAGCTCAGGGCTTGGCTAGGCTTTTATTACACTGCTCATAGAGTAACCAATCAATTTAATAATCGAGTTTGAAGAATGGATTCAAGCCTTTGGGTGGAGGACGAGTAGACTCTCCAAAATTGCATTTTTTTAGGGATGGTCGAATATTCGAATTTTTCGACGAATAGTTCAGGAAATAATTCGATCCGAAACTCGAATACTAACTGTTCGAAAATTCGAACATTTGGATATCCCGACTTTTTGATAAACCGGATATGCGACCTCCCACCATTCCGCTGACTACTACTTGCATTTTTCAATATGGCCTCCTGTATTTCTGTAGAAGAACATTTGCAGAAGCATTTCCGGTTCCAGGGTTATTTTAATTTCATTAATTGTGCACCATGCGTGAAGCTGAAGATGACAGAGGCCTAGGCCTAGGCCCAGGTGAGCCTACATTGTCTTTGAAATTCAATAAACAACCATGCTTATTTCTGTAGGCAAAATTAATTAGGTTAGAGCCTCAATTATCCATATTATAGGCCTCCGACATAGCCGATGGCAGCGCCACTGTTTTTCTCCTACTGGCAAAGTCGCGTCCTAACGAGTGTGTAATTTGAAACCGCGCGAAAACTTCGCCTATCTAAATGCATGTAATCCAGAGCTGTCAGCAGTTGTGTATTTTCGAATATTAACATTATTTTGTAGGGCTGCCCAACGATAAAAAAAATCATATCGATATCACGGGAAGAAATATCGATATCGCGTCGCGATATCGAAGTTATCAAGTTACGTATCGATATCGGCGATATCGCCACATCGAAACTTTTCTCGTCTGTTTTTTAGGATTTACAGGCCAGCTAGAGGTCATTCTTTAAACAATATTACGTAAAGAAATATTTCAGTTTTGAAATGTCTTACTATGTGTGTCAATTTGTTTGTTGTACTATTCAAATTGTAAAATATCCACACAAAACAGCGATGGTGTGGTTGGCGTGACGTGATACGTAATCGGTTTTTTGTATCAATTAGCTTATTACGCACAAGTTCGATATCGCAATATGTACGATATATTTATTCTATATCGATATCGAATTATTTATCTATTATCGATATTGTATCGAATTATCGATATCGTTGGGCAGCCCTATTATTTTGTATCCGTTTAAGCCGTGGAAAGTTACTTTACGAGAGATATCATGTAGGCCTAATAGATTTTGCAGACTATAGATCTAAAGGCGGACAATGCGAGGTAAGAGGGCGAGTTTTGTCTGGCAGTAAAAAGTGTTCAAAACTCGCACTGTTCATTTACAAAACTACGCGGGTAATAGTCACTGTAGGGTTTAGGCTTATATTTCCGTGTATCAAATGTAATATAGCTCCTAGCCTAGGCCTACTTCAAATCCAAAGACGTAGACAGTCACAAAATCACCTGTCAGATCAATGTAGATGTAACCATTATGAGTTCATAATGCATGACGGGTAGGCCTAGACCTTTGATGTGTAGGCCTACACTTTGCTTAGTAAAATTAGGACACTTCACACTTGAACACCAAAAGTAACCAAACCTGTAATTCTTAATACAAAATACAGGATAGTAGGCCAACAGAAAAACTTCTCCATCTTTCTAAGAACATTTTTCTATTGGGGGACGACCCAGGCTTTCTCAACCAAATCTTGACTCACCGTACCCTACACTAGGTCTATGCTTCATGGCAGTACATACATGTTACACGAGCCTATGAGAGAACAACAACACCTTGGCAATGTTGATAGTGTGGGAAATGGAAGGTATGATGGACTATCATGTAGGACTATCATGTAGGCCTGCGCAAATCTTCTTCCCGCCAACAAACTGTTTGCTAGCCTAGGCCTACGCCTAGATTTGGCCTAGATGAAGTAGGAATTCTGACAGCTGTTATGAATGTTCATGGCGTAGGCCTAAAAAAAGTTAACCAAGATCGGGAATAGGGCTTAATTCTTTAGCAATATGTAATTTTGTATTTTTACAATGTTTACTTCAAAGTACATTTGTCTACTACTTATTTACAAAAGGTGTATTGGTTAGGACTAGGCTCCAGCCACTGCAATGACGTGACCAGAAAATGTAAACAAAGTGTTGATGCAATGAGTCAAGTATGATTCTTTTAACAGCTTAAATCCACTGTTGTCTACTGTTCTTTTGCTGTTTTTCATTTGGAAATGCATACATGGATATTGTTTCATTTCTTGCTGGCGAATACGAGCATCCTACGACACAACACATAGTTTTATTTATCTGTAAACTAGCCATCTTGATGCGCGGGAGCCTCGGAGTTACACACTCAAAAGGGCACTTTTTCGCCGCTAGAGCGTACCACAGTCTACGTCGGAGGCCTATAACTGACTTGGTATTGTTTCTTTATTCATCATATATTTACATTTACGTCATTTACACACACAAACACACACACACAACTTTTGTTCACAACTTGATTCCTTAAAAATGTATAAAAATTAGGGTTGCCGTTGATAATCGAAATATGGATCGATAATCGATTCAAGTCATATGATATGATAATCGATTCAAGTATTATGATATGATATGATTTGATTATTGATTTGAATAATATCATCGATGTTTAAAACTGGCGCGCTGCTGTTAAAATCGTGATTGGGCGGTTCGTAGCGGTGCGCGCTCGCTAGGTCGGTAAAATAGTAAATACTACTTTACCGACGGGGGGAGCGCGTTCTCTAGGGGTTACGAGCAACTATTCATCCACGCATGCGCAACGCATTCCACGGCAGTGAGTGAAACGTGAGCCAGTTTGTCACGCACACGCTGTGAGTCGTAAACTCCTCTCGTAAAGTTGTAAGCCGGTCTGTAATGTTGATACCATTATTGCGCTGTTGGGGGGGGGGGGGGGGGGGGGGGCGTAGAGCGATAGCTGTCCTATATAATGGCAGCTGGGATAGCGCTATCTCTCTCGCCCCCTTACGGAATGTGTTTATACCTGACTCAACCCTCGCAAGGCACGTCGGCGTACAATCAGTACGTGAAAAAAGTGGCACCCCTATGACCAACCAAGCAATTGCATTACCTTATAATAAAAAGTGCGTGGATTAATAGTCCGTGATTTTAACACATTTCTATCCTTAAATACTCCTTTTTATTGTTTTTTGGGATTGTTTTCAGTTTGATTTCATTATTTTGGCATTTGATTTGATAATCGATTGAGGTCTACAATATCGATATATTTTGATATGATTATCGATTCCGCTCCGCCGATTATCGATGCCGATTTTCACATCGAACGGCAACCCTAATAAAAATGCTGATAAGGTGCGAAATATTCGAATTTGAATTCGATATTTGAAATATTTTGGTCTCATTATTCGGGGTATTCGTATTCGACTTTGAAAATTGGAATTCGCTCACCCCTACATTTTTTAAAACTAGGCCTACAGCTACACCTTCCACAAGAGGCACTTTTGTTTTTAAACCATAACCTAGATTATTAATGTTGTTTAATACAAAGCCAACCTTACAAAAAAACAATAAAGTATTGTTACTTACTGCCAAACCATTTTCTCCTTTTTTAAACATTGGTCATGATGGTCAATTACTTTTAACATATCTTTATTGCCATTTCAGGGCCCTGATTCACAAAAAGTCTTAACTTAGACATGGCCTAAGTCTTACTGTACTGTATGTGCTATTATAAATCCATGGTCGGCCTACTACACAGCCCAATTGATAGCTAATATCATGGAAATCAGTGAACATGAAATATTGCAAGGTGGTGTTTTCAAGTTCAGTGTTTTGTTTCCTAATACCTACACATTCTAAAAACAGACAAATGTGCAGATGTCAAGGTAAGTAAGATATCTATTTATGTACACACTTCGAAGTCATAGACGTATTGCCACCATCTTTGAACAAAGATAAGACCAACTCAGACTGGGGCTAAATTTTGGTCTCAAGTGTTTGTTATTTACTAGGGTTTCTTAGGTTGGAATTCATAGTCCTACACCTAGGGGCACCCATTGTTGCTATGGATTTGTTTTGTTTATGGGAAATAACATGGAAACAACTGTTACCTTGGTAACAATGGGCGCCCCTAGGTGTAGGGGTCGACTATGAATTCCAACCTTAGCGATGTCGAGTCGAGGGTATGTGAATGTCCGTATCAGCCAATGGCGTGCCATAATCTAGTGGTCCTACGACCTTATGATGTAATATTTAACTCATCTTGACAATGTACATACAATCTTGTATTGTGGTTATACAGCTAAGAAATGATATGAAATGGAAAGTAGGACATTACGACATGGACAACACGGTCAAAACTGTTTCAAATAATTATTTCATATATTATAAGTAAATTTGTAATTGTAAAAATATTATGTGTCTTAATAAATAAATAAATAAATAAATAAATTTATAAATAAATAAATAAACAAATAAATAAATAAATAAATAAATAAATAAATAAATAAATAAATAAATAAATAAATAAATAAATAAATAAATAAATAAATAAATAAATAAATAAATAAATTAATAAATAAATAAATAAAATATAAATAAAGTTAGGTTAGGCCTAAGTTAAGACTTTTTGTGAATCCAGACCCAGGAGTCAACGAGCCTCGAAGGTAACGTACCAGGTGCTTGCGGCTCTGCTCCATGTAGTAGGCGTATGGGTAGGTGTACTGCAGCGTGTAGCGGCACTTGACGAGCAGCGTGGCAGCGTCCAGTAGGTACTGCCAGTCTATCCACGTGCCAGAAGCCTTCATGACCTTGCAGTTGATGCGCTCCTTGATCTTCTGCAGCGTCTGCTCCTCCAGCATCAGACTCTTTGAGTGGTTCTCCCACTGGAAACGGTAACGTTGCGTTCGGTTATAGACGACCACACTTTTCTTGTCTGATCGTTTTCTTAAAATACAAAATTTAGGGAGGGAAAATGAGTATTCTGACCATTTATTTCGAACTATTTCCTAGAAATGTTTTTTGAAGATAGGTAGGCCCTATCAACGATAGTGGCACTTGCAGTCTGTGGGAGTGAAGAACAAATTAGGAAGCACCTCATGAGATGACCAAGTCTTCAAGACAAAATAGATTCCTTACCACCTGGCATGAAATACAACGAGGAAGAGTCCTGTCGCTATTAATAAAACTTGTCTGTCGGCTATCACCGCGTCCATTGATATAAATATCTTGATGTGTCGGGCCGACTGCACAGTCCATCTTCAGAATTGAACCTTGAAGAGCGCACACACAGAACCAACCTACTTGCACAGACAAGCTGGATTGTGTAGGTTGGTTCTGTGTGTGCACTCTTCAAGGTTCAATTCTGAAGATGGACCGTGCAATCGGCCCGAAACATCAAGATGTTTTTATCAATGGATGCCGCGATACCCGACAGCCAAGTTTTGATAATGATTCCGGTCGCAAAAGCGTACGACAAGTTTTAGTCGTATCTCTGTTACTGTTAGAAAACCAGAAAATGGACAATGGCCTAATGTAATAAGCCAAAAATGTGGGCACAAGAAAAGAAGAGGAAGACAAGTCAAGTTGCGTACTACGCACCCTCTCGTAATAGTGGAGATACTTCTTGAGCGCCTCCCTCGCCTGCGCGTGGACGGACTGGTTGGCAATGTTTGGGTTCTCCTTGTACCGCGAGCACTCGTAATACTCCGAGCCGTGAGACTTCCAGTCTCCGAGGCACATCCAACAGAAGTCATGCTTGCAGCTGTAGCACTGCATGTGGTTGCAGCCTCCGTTCTTCTCGATGCATATGTTGCACCGGGGACACTGCAACAACACAACAAGTAAATAGAAACGGTTAAGTCTATCGTACTCTGTCTGGTGACTTAGATTTTTGGCAAATTTATAACACATTTTTAGAGCACTTTTGTAGGCCTACACCCCTTGGATCGGAGACCGTTCGACGAGATAGAAAGTAAGAGGAACTTCCCCAATTGCGCTTGCATGTCTGTCGCATGTTTGACCATGAGAAGGAATTCCCGAATCTCTCTTAAATAGATTATGCGTCCCAATCCCAAATGATTCACCAGTCTGAAAACTCACAGGCTGACTTGAAAGAACAAACTTGTAGGCTAGTCTCAAGTATGGATGGACAGAATTTAAAAGCCAATTTCAGAAAAAAAATCTTTAAATAGATAGTACTGGTAGCTATTTGAATGCAGGTGATATTATTAATTATCTGCAAACCTATTCAATATTCGCGCACGCGTACGATTTTCCAGTGTCTCAACCAATGAAGAAACATTTACGGACTGTGCTCCACTGAAAATCAATTCTTGTATAATAACCAAGTGGGTAGACTTTTAAGAAATATAAATACCCTACACGTCTCTATCAAAGATTGACTCACGTCTTTGGTGTGGGCGCTGATGTAGTTTGCCGTCTCGCTATCGTCGGCACACTTGGTCAGCCATTTCCTGATGGTGGCGCAGTCTGTGGGCGCGTGGTAGTCCGTGCCGCACTTGAAGCTGCCGACAGAGAGACAGAGTTCGTTACCTTGGGCTGGTTGCGTGTCAACGCGGCGTTATCAGTCTCCTGATCATTGTTCCAAATTAAAATTAAAATGATTTCGAAGAGAGGTAAACTATTATTATTATTATTATTATTATTGAGTTTGAGAAAGAAGCAGGGAAAAAGAAAAGAAAGAGGGGAAGACCAAGACTGAGGTGGGAAGAAGTGATAGCAATGGACGTGGAAAGAAGAAATGCAACTTGGGAAGAGGTCAATTAGGAACGATGGTGGGAAGATAGAAAAGTATGGACAGAATTTGTAGAAAGAGCAGAGGAAGAAGAAAGTGAAGAGGAGGAGCCGGAGGAAGTTAACATGAGGGAAGCGTCAGGCATGGTCAGCCGGCTTCGATGTACCTAGGGGCCAGAATATGATGGGATTAATTTCCTATCCCCTACTCGACTTCATTGTTGGACACAGGGAGCAGATATAAAAAAAAAATTTTAATATTATAAATAGCACTTTCATGTACCGGTCCATTCAAATGCTAGTATCTGAAAGTTGAAGCTTGTATGCATGAATATATCTTTGGATGTACCTACAAACCTTTAAGCTTTAAATAAAGTGTAGTAAGAAGTCGACTATGCACAGCAAAATGGGCATGATTAGTATTACCGGGCAAATTCTATGAAAACATCAACCAATGCACCGAAACGAGTTCAACCGTGTTAAATTGTAAATGCGACGGCGGGCCTCGGCCAAACCGCTGGCGTAAACGGCGCGCACGTCCGAGAAACCAGACGAAAGCGCCGAACACTCACCAGAAGACGCTCTTGCACTGGTTGCAGATGACGCGCTTGGCCATGGGCTCCTTGGCGCGCACCACCACCCGGCAGTTGGGGCCCGGACAGAAGCGCAGCTGCGGGTGCGAGCGCACGTAGTCCTGGAAGGCAAACTGTTGGTACTTGGTCTTCATGTGCTTGCCGGGCACCAGTGGCAACACAAAGTCCTCGGGCGCCAACACCTGGCACGCCTGCGTCATGCAGCCGATACCTGGAACAGACGACGGGAGACCTTCAAGCAGGGTGGATGATTTTTTTGATTTTAATTAAAAAAATCAAAAATCATGATTTTTTTGATTTAAATCAGATTTTTTTTATTTAAATCGATTTCTTGATTTAAATCAGATTTTAATTGATTTAAATCAACAATAAGAAGTGTTTCACAAAAGGGATAATCAACTGGTAAATTGCAATTGCTAATAAACAATACTAATTGACAGGAAATAAAAAAATAAATTTTCATTTTTCATATAATATGCGATTATGGTCTTCGAGGGAAATTGAAAATGTATATTTGCCTAGTTATGCTGGTAAGTTTTTTTGTTGATTTAAATCAATGATTTTTATTAAAAAAATCATTTGCTTTAAATCTGATTTAAATCAACGATTTAAATCAATTCCACTCT
Source organism: Isoperla grammatica (assembly GCA_945910005.1). Taxonomy (NCBI): domain Eukaryota; kingdom Metazoa; phylum Arthropoda; class Insecta; order Plecoptera; family Perlodidae; genus Isoperla; species Isoperla grammatica. Next base: position 26,669,688 of record OX246747.1, read on the forward strand.
GCCTTCAAGCATGCGCGTACATCCACCGGGAAGCTTTCACTTCTATTTATTTATGTACGTCAAGAGGATGGAAAGAGAAAGATTGCCAAGGAGAATGCTAGAATTAGAGATTCCAGGTAGAAGAACGAGAGGAAGACCACGACAAAGATGGCACGACAAAGTGAGGAAGGATGTGGAAATGCGAGGAGGGGACTGGAATGTAGTTGAGGGGGAAGAGTGGTGGCAGGGTAGATGAAGATGGAGAGGCTTATCTTCAATGCCGACCCAACGCAGAGTTGGACGTGGCAACAGATGATGATGATGATGATGATTTAATGTCTATCCTATTCAGTTATAAAAACTGATTTACAAAGGAGGACCTTACTTCATTCATTCATTTTATTAGCATCCAAAGACTTGACATAAGTACAAAGTATAGGATTTGTCATGACTTAAACCTAAAATATATAAGTAAAATTAAAATGTACCTACCAACAAAATAGGCCTAGATGTAAAGTGTATATAAATACACAATAATAGCAATGAAAATTCAAACATTTACAGAAATAAATTAAATACAATAAAAGCTCTGTAAGAAGATCAGAAAATAGCAGCCTACCTTACTTGACAGTTGCACCACTACTAACAAAATCAGCTACATTATACGATACACCATTAACTAGGTATAGTTGCTACCCTATATACAATTTTTGTTCAACAAATTTTTTTTTCAAAATTAAAAAAGAACCCAAGAGAATGGTTTTCGTTGCGTCAGGACTATGGCCAACAAGGCTGATGGATGAATTTTTGTTTAGTTTTTAACAGCCCCTATCCTAGGCCTACAGTAAAACCTTGTTAATTGAAATTTAGTAGGCCCCTAGTGTATGGACCTATATGTAAGTAAAGATCAAATAACTGCTGACACCTCTCACATAGTCTACACAGACTAGAACGTGTTGTTTTGTTGTTCGAGGTCTACTAATTTATTTGATTTTTGTTCTGTGCCATTGTTGTTATTATTATTGTTTCATTGTACTTATATAGAAGGGCCTAACCAGATACAGTAAACCCTCGGTTATACGAACATCAAGGGACCCATAAATCGTCAGTTCGTAATATAAAAATTCGCAATATCACAAAAATGTTGAAATTCAGTAGTACCAGCCAAAATAAATGTATCTACAAACAATCAATTTTTTCCAATGGATAGTAGCGCGCGGGTATGATGTTTTGTGCGTGCATAGTAGGCGGACTAAGCGGGCACGTTGCAGTGAGCAAGCCACGCCGCTCAACAGCTGTAAGGGCTGGCGCGCGCATCCGATCGCGCCTGCGGGCGGTGGAGGGGGAAGGGAAAACCAAGCACCAACAAAACAAACCTTGTATAGCTGCCTGGGACGACGTACGCTCGGTGGACAAAAATCTTGATACCTACGTCTACTCAGCGAGTTGAACTCTCGGACACATTATTTTGTTTGTGCGGGTTCAAAATTATTAGTTCGTATTAAACAACGAACATTATGTATAAGTACCACCCAGGGGACAAATAATTAGTACGTATTACGTATTATGCGAAATTCGTTATACCCGTTTTATTTAACATTGAGTGTCCTATTTACGCGGGCTGGGTCTTGCTTACTATTTGTATTATCTGAGAATTCACACCGACCGAGTTCGTTTTACCGAGGGTTTACTGTAGTTGTATTTATTGTCCTCCTTTGTAAATCAATTTCATAAATTAATCAATACTCACATTAAAGAAATAATACGGTTCAAGAAAGAAAGGAAAAAAATAAGAGAATAATTTATTATCAATAGGCCTAGGCTTAGGCATATTAACTATCGTCAAGTTCCTTCAGCATGCATGTAGGCCTAGGATACACGTGGCAAATGTCCTTGAAACAATTGCAAAAGAAACAACTAGCTCAACATATCGGATAAAGATGTAACATGACTGCGTTTGTTCCTTCTAGGCAGCATCACATGATTCAAACAAGTAATTCGAAGAGTTAGGTATGTTCCAAATAATTTAATAAAGGAGACGATGCTGAAAAAAAAATTCGGGGCTGACACTTAAGTTGTTAAATAAATGAATACATAAATCTGCTAAATAAATAAATAAATAAATAAATAAATAAATATAAATAAATAGGCCTAAATAAATAAAGAAGCTCCACAGCAACTTTGGTGCTGGGGACGTCACAGATGAGTGAGGCTTGGCCAACCAAATGCGAGTATCGGTGAAAGCCGGCCAATGATTGGCACCGACACGCCCATCTGTGTGGAGCGTCTTTTTAAGAGCGTTCGGCAGTAGGAGTTTTACAGATGTATTGGCCGTCAACTAATTACTCTTGAGTAGGATTATTATAAATATTTACCCATTTGTAGAGGGATGACATATCTATGCACGGTATTAAGTACATTTGTCACTAACCTTTTCAAAAACAATGTACCCATTTTTAAACAGATTATCCGTATTATTTCGCCGAACATTTTCGATGGAAGTAAATTATTTGCAAAATTCAAACGTGAGTTTATTATTTTTGAGCAGGCTTGCCACAAATGTACTTAATACCATGCGTAGATATGACATCCCCCTGCAAGTAGGTACATTTTCATAATAATCCTATTATTTTTGTTTAAAGTTGACTAAAAACGTCAAAACTACTTCCGAACGCTCTTAAATAAATGAGATAAATACTGTAACTTGTCTTACTCGTGGAGACGCCCCTGTTGATCTGTATCTCGAAGTAGGTCGTCCAGCACTCCTTGCAGAAGGGGTGTCCGCACGCCAGGCTCATGAACTGGCCGCCCGACTGAAAGGTCGTGCACACGCCGCAAGTCTGCTGCGACCGGTCGGCTGTGACCGGCGGTCGGACCGGCTCGATCTTGGACATCATCGCGAGGCGGGACGAGTCGTCGCCGTACTTGCGTATGATCACCGGTATCGCCCACTCGTGCGTGTGCAGCAAGACCTTGGCCAGCGACGGGGTTATCTGCAGGGCAAACAACGTACGACATTGTTTTTAGTTTATTTTTTATATCTGCTCCCTGTGTACAACAATGAAGTCGGGTAGGGGATCTAGGAAATTAATTCCATCATATTCTGGCCCCTAGGTACATCGAAGCCTAGGTACATCAGCGACGGGGTTATCTGTAGGTCAAACGACGTACGACATTATTTTTTTTTCTTTTTTCTTATATCTGAGAGAACAACCTCGTTGGTTTGGACATAATATGAAAAGGATGGACCTGACTAGGATACCAAGAAGAGAGTTTGAACAACAAGAAGAAGGGCATAAGAAGAAAGTAGGCAGACCAAGAGACAAGTGGATGAATCAGATCAAAGACAGTGTGGAGAATAGAGGAAGATCATGGAACGAAGTTGAAGCAGAAAGACTATGGGAAAACCGCGAGAGATGGAGGGAACTACTAAACAGCCCTCTGGTAACGGAAGAAGTGATCGAGGAAGAGGTTGAGGAGGTGGTTGTGTCAGGCCTGGCTAGCCGGCAACGAAGACATTAGCCCAAGACATGGAGTACTTTGCTACTCCCCCCTAGGCCTATCCGATAATTAAATTAATGTTGGAAACAGTGTCAAGATTATCAAGATATATATATATATATATATATATATATATATATATATATCTGCTCCCTGTGTCCAACAATGAAGTCGGGTAGGGGATAGGAAATTAATCCCATCATATTCTGGCCCCTGGGTACATTGAAGCCGGCTGGCCATGCCTAACGCTTCCCTCATGTTAACTTCCTCTGGCTCCTTCTCTTCACTTTCTTCTTCCTCTGCTCTTTCTACAAATTCTGTCCATACTTTTCAATCTTCCCAACCTTTCCTGATTGACCTCTTCCCAAGTTGCATTTCTTTTTTCCACGTCCATTTCGATCACTACGACATTGTTATTAAATAAATTAAAAAAGGATTGAAACCCTACCCACTCAATTACAATTAGGGATGACGAAACCCGACTTTTTAACGACCCGGGTACCCGTTCACTATACCCGCGGGTTACCCGGGTAGGCCTAGGCCTAATAAAATAAAAAAAATCGTGTGGGGTGTCAAATCAACTGCTCAATATCGCTCTCGTCGAAAATAACACCACAAATAGTATATTGTAGTAGCAGGGATTAGGATATTTCATTATATTTCGTGATGAAAAGTTGAACACCCATGACAAGAGAAAGGGGGGTCGAGGATCGGAGCGGGATGAAACATAATGCGTCACAGCTGCCACTCAAGCTCAAGGCCACGAGCAGACCGGCCCGTTGAAGTGTCGAATGGTTGTGTGCTTTGGGAGGGAGAAAGGGGGGGGGGGGGTATAGAGTAGCAGTTCATGCTAAAAGATTGCCGGCGGCCAGGCTTACATGAACAGGGAATCGGGCGGCATGAACAAAAGAAACTATCAAAGTGGACAGTTTATTTATAGATGCGATTCTATTTCTTAGGGAAATACTGCAAGCACAAAAATAAAATATGTAATGACCGATGAATCAGTTCAAATTCAAAACATTTAGCTAATTGGCGGTTCTCGATTTCAGGAACCGGGTTTTGTCGGGTAAACGGGTAGAGAAAACACAAACCCGTACCCGACTTCGTCGGGCGGGTATCGGGTACACCCGGGTACCTGTCGTCTTCCCTAATTACAATGAACTGATTTTTAGTGGGGGACATTTGATGACAGGTCTACCGTTCATTGTGCTTCGTTGGACGGCTTTAAAGTCACCGTTTATGTGTCACACCTGACACCAGTATCATATCTGTAGATTCAAGTGATGTTCTAAAGTTAAAAACCCCGTCACGAACCGGGAATCGAACCCTGGACCTTGTGGATTGGAAGCAGGAATAAACCCACTAGACAAACGAGCCACACAATGAGCCTATCCAGTACAGTGAAACTCAACCAATTTTCTGGAACCAAACACATCATGTGCGTGCGCAGTTCCCGTGCCTATGCGCTATGGACCTAGCACAGCCTGTCGTAGACTGTGCAGAGTCGGTAAAAAAGTACGCTACTATTACTTGAGGTTAGGGATGCACACGATAATCGATATTATCGATCGATAATCAATATTGGTAAAATTTTAGAGAATCGATAATGAAATCTCATTATCGATAATCGAAAAATCAATAAACACTTGAATGTGGACCGAAATACTCAATTCGTATTTTCCCGCGCTTGGAACTATCTCTCGCTAATACAGCGTGATACTACGAACGTTGACGATGATTGTCGAACACGCCCGACGCCATCCACCAAGGCCATCCACTTCAGTCGGCATTAGATAGTCATATCGGTAGGTCAAGTAGCACGCTCACGTTTCGTTTTGATCGCCGCTGTAAGTGTCGAGTTTGTTTTTGTTTTCCTCGCCGCTGTAAGTGGCTTCGCCTTCGTTTGCGGCCGCCGTCATATGACCTTTGACTGACAGTTTAGTGTGTGTGTAATGTTGCCTAGTTTTATTTTTCATAGGCCTAAAACGTATTTTGTTTATACATTCAGACAGAATGCCCCGCAAACTGTTTAATATGTCTAATAAACGCATTGTTTGATATCTATGTAGTGTGTGTACGCATAACATAAGCCTTGCCTACACTTTCCTACTATAATCCTCACCCGAGGTATTCAAGGCCAAGCAAGGTCAGCCGGCCATCTGCTGCTGTCACTAGACCCAACGGCAAATGTTCGTTCGGCGCTCGGGCCTTCGCCTGAGCAGGTCTAGGCGGGCAGTCGGGGGGGAGGGGGGGGGACAAACCGGTCGGCAGGCGCAGAACAAGACGAGATCGGGAATGAGAGCTCTTGTTACGGCTCGCACTTGTCACACGCCTTGAGGTAGGTTCCGCTTACCTCGGAACAAGCTAAAGTTTGATTCCGGAAGTCGGGGGGGGGGGGGGGGGGGGGGGCGATTGGCAGACGCAGAACGAAGACAAGAGCGACAGGTATAAGAGCTTGTTTATTTTAATTTCCGATTTTTTTTTTACTTACTAAAATTTGTTTAAATGTATCGATATTAACGATAATATCGATTCGATAATGACACTGCCGTTTCGATAATCAATAATGAAAAAAGTATCGATGTGCATCCCTACTTGAGGTAGTTTTTTAATAGGAAACCCGCAACTGACGTCACATCCGGACTACAACAATGGAACAAATGAATTGAACTGATGGACAAACAATCAGCTGTCAAAATAATAAAATTGCAACCATACAAATAAAAACAAGTGTAGCAATAACTGCTCGCCATTTAAGACTTTTAATGATGTACGACGTAAGTGAAAGTTTTGTATGTGTATTTGTTTGTTTTTTATTTTGTTTTCCAAAATCAGAAGAAATTATTCTTCGACAGCTTGTGTTGTTTGTCCATCGGTTCAATTCATTTGTTTCATTGTTGTCTTTTGGTGTTGCTAGTAGCCTAAAATCGGGACAAGTACAGTTGCACGTGCTCAACCGGCTGGCTCGTCCCCACACTCACCTGCAGGTTGTTGCTGAGGTTCTCGACCGACTCGTTGAGCAACAGGTCCACCTGCTCGACCGAGAGACACTCGCACAGGAAGAACTCGGGATCCGTCTTGCTCGGATCGACCTGCTCAATGTCGTACTCGCTCGTGTTGTAGTAGTCGGCGTAGTTGCCGTCGTCGTCTGAGTATTCCATCTCCGAGTCGTACTCCTCTTCTTCCGCCATCTCGCCGCGCTCTGCGGACAGCACGGTTGCGACTTTTAAATTTAAATTAAATTTATTATTTTAAATTTTAAATTATTCATTTAATAATCCCATTTTGTTAAATCTTATTTTGAATATTTAACCCTCATTTATAAATATCATGCTTAGCTAAGCAACCTAAAAGTTGTCAAAGTAAAGCTAATTCGGGCCTTTTTGCCTCTGGTATCACAGAAAATAAACTACGTCACAAGAAATAACAGTAAAGACAATTGGTTGACAATGGATAGGGCTACGACTGAATACCTATTTACTTTATTTCCACAAGCGATGCACATGTAGACCAACATGATCATTTACATAGGCCTAAGGGCAGGGTGAAGGGAAGTGCTATGGTTCAATGAGTATTGAGTTGCCAGGAAGAAAGGAGGCCTTGTAATTACTTCCTTCCCGAGCTATTATAGGCCTAGCCTACACTGTGTCCAGTGTCTACCTACATTGAAGATTAACACTAAAAGTACGTTTTGAAGACCTTAGCTAACTCTATTTGTTGATGAAACCAAAGCTTGCAGCTAAGCCTAAGAGGATTGACTCACACGTCCCCTTTACTAGGTATATTACAGTTCATCATTTTTGAAGGGACTGACCCAAATAAACGACCATTGGAGAAAACTATCAATTTGGAGAAAGTGCATTTTTGTTTGTTTTAATACCATTACACCCCTGTATTATAAACAGAATCATTAGAAATGTAGGTATTGCAGAGGAATTTTCTTGCCAACAGACACTAGGGCCTTCTGCAGTATTAGATAATAGGCTACCATTGATGGTTCATGACAATTTATTTACTTTTTTTTTTTTATATATTTATTATCTTTTATTGTTTGTTATCAGTTTTGAAAACAAGTGATTCAACACTTTGCAACAACAGACATTCTTTTTTTTTTGTCCTGTGCAGAGTTGGCCTCTTCAACCATTCTTCTTTCTTGCCATCCAATACAAGGCTGCCTCCTTCTCTGTCCTGCAGACATTCTTAGAATGAAAGAAAAAAAAAACTAGGCTATCGTAAGAGGGAAAAATACTATACTTTTGTTGTGTAGGGACTTTTAAAAACGATGATAAATAGAGGAAAACAATCCACAGAAGAATGATCAATGGAGGAAAATTTAACATTTAACGATCAACGATGAATGGAGTTAGGGCCTAGATAGAGTTAGGCCTTGTAGGCTTAGTCAAGTGTTAACTAGGCCTAGCGAGTTGAGGTTTTGAGTCGGTACCCTTAGGTCTAGCTAGTAACCCAAAAAGAAATCCACTTTCTGTATTATAGGCCCTAGGCTTACATGTCAAATTTTATGCAGTGTAGGGCCTAGGTCTAGCTAGGGACTCTTTCACTCAGGGAAGAGGGACGAAACCATCGCTTAAAGTGTGTGGATACGGGGAAATATTACCAATAACCCCACAGACTAGGCTAGGCCTAGGCCTGACTTCGAAGAAAACCACGAAGAAAAAATAGGCCTAGGCCTAGGCCTAGGCCTGCGATCCGTCAGTTCTGAGGTTTTCCTCTAGATCAAATTTTCCCCTTAACCGTTCAATCTTGTCACAAGTAATAGGCCTAGGCTACATTCATTGAACCTTAGAGAACTAATAAGTACACTTATTAAATTATTGATACCTTTACGTTGCAGAACAATAATCCACAAAAATCGAAGCCTTCGTTCTTTGGGTTAACAGCCTTGGGACCTTTGGCAAACATGCAAATGACGTACAAACTGCTTTTCTTGGCCTTGTGTTGAATTTTGTAATTTACTTGAACTGAATAGTTTTTGAACAAAAGGGGGGATTAATGGTTTATAAAGTAGTACTTACACACACGAAGGACCTCTTAAAACTAGGTTTTAGAAGATTTTTGGTAAATATTTGTCAACAGACACACTAAACGCCCGAGGCAGGCTCTTGTTTCTAAGCCCGTTGAATACATTCACGCATGCGCAACAGATCTAAATAAACACGAGTCTACGCAGCCGTGAGAGAAAAAAACAAATGAAGATTGAACCGCACGGGTAGAACAACATTGAAGTTATCATCCACAACTTACCTCACTCAAACTCATGTAGCCAAAAAACGAATTAAAAATGTCCCCAAACAAAGTCTACTTTCTCCAATATTTTGTTATATTTTCAGTAAATTCAGTTAATTAGCTGTAATTTACATACTTTTTTAATAAGTCATGACGAATTTTTAAATTACTGCTTCTAAATCAATTGTTTAGAAAGCTCCACAATTGAAGTTTTGTTTTTACTGTTGGATCTTTGTAACGAAACATCTCGCGAATGTAAATTCTGTATTCGTCACGGTGATAACTTCATGTTGGTCGCTAGTCGCAGTCAGCAGGAAAAAATGGCTACTTGATTTTAGTTGCAGGCTCTCAATAATTTCTTAATTATGGCAGAATTGCTTTTGGATTCCCACATTCGTGTGTGGGTATTTCTGCCCATAGTAGTAATCACTTTTCTTGTTGGTATCGTGCGACATTATGTTTCAATATTGCTTGCATCTCAAAAGAAAGTCGAGCTTCAACAGCTACAGGACAGTCAGGTTATGATCCGCGCAAGAATGCTACGAGAAAATGGTAAATACATTCCGAAACAATCTTTCATTATGCGCAGACATTTCTTTAACAACGAAGAAACGGGCTACTTCAAAACGCAAAAGCGTCCAGCCGTCTCGCAAAATCCCATGACCGATCCCTCAATGATGACGGACATGCTCAAGGGAAACGTCACCAATGTACTGCCAATGATTGTGATTGGAGGATGGATTAATTGGATGTTTTCTGGATTTCTTACTACAAAGGTACCTTTTCCACTTACACTTCGCTACAAACCAATGTTACAACGCGGCATCGAACTCGTGTCTCTTGACGCTGCCTGGGTGTCGTCAGCTTCCTGGTACTTTCTCAACGTATTCGGACTGAGAAGTATCTACACACTGGTGCTCGGTGAGAACAACGCAGCAGATCAGGCCCGTCACATGCAAGACCAGATGTCTGGAGCAGCTATGGCAATGCCTCCAGATCCGAAAGCGGCGTTCAAAGCGGAATGGGAAGCTCTAGAAATTTGTGAACATTCGTGGGCTCTTGCCAACGTCGAAGGCGAAATGCTGGGCTACGTTGGTCCGACCCCAGATAGCATGTATCATCAAAACAAAATAGATTATCAATAAATTACATTACACCTAAGCAGGCTTAAGTTGGGTCCACTATTCGTAATCGATTATGTACAGTATGGTGACAATTTTAAATACATTAAAAACGTTACTAGGCCTATGAATGTTACATTTAATGAAAGAAATTTCTTTGAAAAATTACTGTTTGTTTATCAAGCTAGTCTCGTGTATTAGAATAATCTTGTTTAATTGTTTAGCTATTCATAGCTCACGTCACATGTTCTGTAAACGATGTGGCACTAAATAATTTATTACTTTAATTTGCATGTCAAAGGCCATTCAGAACGAGTGTCACAGGCATATTGAATTGCCTTTGTAATATTTATTCAAGCCTAAAATACTAGGTATAATTTACAGTATTGTTTTTGAAAACCCCAGTCTAGCCTTGGCATCACATACCAATCAATTTGACTATGCAGGCGTTCAAATCTTTTTTTTTTCTTTTTTTTTTCCTTCTTATGCCAAGATGGCTTTTTCAGCCATTCTTTGTCGTTCAAATCTGCATTATAACTCGCATTTAATTCAACCTGTCTGTCACAGCATTTCAAATCCTAACTTGCAATTTCTACTTCTTATACTAATAATCTCATAGTAAATTTGTTGTCGGTAATTACATAGGACTTGCAGCTACGGGAACTCGAGTAAATTTATAATTAATCTTGTCAACATCTTATTATAAATGAAACCAGTATTCATTATTCCTGCATACATAGACCTAGAACGTAATAAATTCTGTCTGTAAAACATGTTAATTTATATAATTTGTTTTCGTAAGTATGTTGTACAGTAATTTGTAAATCACATCGTCTCTCCTAGGGGTGCTTATGTTTACCTGTGATCAAGCTACTCGAGAAACGTAAGCGCCCTTGAGGTAGTCCTACCATACTAGTTGTAATATGGATGTCGTAGGGGTTGTGATTTTTTGGTAATACTGCATCAATTTATTAATTTATTTATGTATTGATAAATACATATATACGGCCTGGCTAGCCGGCAACGAAGACATTAGCCCAAGACATGGAGTATTTCCCTACTCCCCCCTACCCGATAATTAATGTTGGAAACGGGGTCAAGATTGATGCAAACTGTTCCAAGCTTAAAGTTTTCATTCTACAAATGATTACATGCAACTATATTATAAAATGTGTACTTCAAATTGAGGTAGCCTATAAAATAAAAAGGCCTTTTTAGATTTTGTTTGACGTTACCTTTAGTTGTCCAGTGACAAGGTGTTCATCAATTTCAAATTTTCGTTTAATTTCAAAATGGAATTAGCCACAACTCCAAGTTGGTGTGGATTAAAAAACAGGGTAAAGCTTGCAAACAGGTATCGGCTGTTATTGTGGTTCAAGATCAACACTCCTAACCTTTCGAACGTCTTGAACTAAAAGCCATGGATTTCTACTGACGGTCGAACTGGTTTTAGGATTTTTTCATGTACTTACGTACGCCATATTTAACGTGATTCACATGTCAAAACAAAGTATTTTAAAAATGGAAATTATCTGTAAAAAACATACTATTTGTAAAAAAAAAACACTGGAACTTACAGATAAATAATCAAATCGTGTGTAGCCTATGTACTACGTACATAAGCAATCTCGCAAAGGAATACACAAAAAAGTGAGTAGAACAGCTGATGACCTGCTCGCAAGAAATACCAAAAACAGTTTCTTGCTATCGCCAATGCACCCGATAATAATTATTATAAGTTACCTCCGCCAAGTTGGAGTTGACGAACATTTCTACAGGTGTGAATAGTGGTAATTCAAGCTTTATGGTCTTAGCCGATTACATTTGTGTATTTGGACTCATTTGAAGTCTATTTTAACTATGACCTCTTTTGAATGAAAAGTATATACACTGAACTAGATTTGAGCAAGTGTTGAGGCCCGAAACTGTTCCCTGGTTCTAAGCGGATGTCGAGTTAGAACATAAACTGGGCTGATTGTTACTGCAGTGGATAAAATCACGCTGATTGTTCGGTTCGTTTCAAAGTAATTACTAATCACCGGTAATTTAACTTCTTCTTTTCCTATGCCTGCATTTTTGGCGTCCTGCCATCATGCATTTTCTGGTTTTCCAGTAGAGACAAATAATTGTGAATGGTATTACTCTTTACAAGTTAGCCTACATTTCCAACTGGGGCCAACATAAACAACATGAGCACTTTTGTGCATTTGACCTTAACAACCATCTGCAAATCATCTTCAAATCAACTAAGTTAATTGCGTTATTGTTTGTGTTACAACATTTATTGAGAATAAACGTGTTTTATGTGATCATTTCTGGCGTAATAACTTGTACAGTATAACTTTTCCTATACAGTAAAACTTCTTTATAACAAACTCTTGGGGGCCAGATTATTAGGAACTATTAGGATAATAAGTAACATTTCTTTATAAAGATGGTACATTTAAAGGCATAAGAACCTATTGGGCCTCAAAAACAGTTTGTTATATAGATCATTTTGTTATAAAGACATTTCCCTGTATAATCCTAGTTGTGGCGGGTTCCCAATGAAAAACATATTCTTTACGACCTTCCAGTCATTTCCCACGCCTTGTTTGTAAAGACAGGTAACTCGCACTCTTGGACAAAGCTGTAAAAGGACAAAAGGATGGAGACGGGTATCGTTCCTTGAAATGAAGGTAAACAACATCTGTCTTGAAGAACTTTTTATTATAAACAAGTTTAGGTAAAATAATTGTAGAAAAACTGAGACCTTCAATAAAGCGGGAAGTGAGGGCAACTTTGGTACTACACACCTTCTTGAACCGCTTTGCAAATTACTAACTAGTAACTACTAATGTGTTCTATACGAAGTGGAAGCCATGCACAGTTATTGTATTACACACAAAAAGTGTAAACACAATTAGAAACAATAGGCCTACATTAGGATGCAGGGGAACATTTTCGTTTTGCAAAAAATGATGATAGAAAGAGGGACAATTCTAGAATATGCGATAGTTTCCCTTTTCCCTCATAAGAAATAGGAACAAAGTTAGTACGTATATAATATAGATTTTGTGTTTTTACCTACATGTCTAATTGGTGACCTACCTACTATTTTTTTTTTTTAAGATAAGCAGTCATCCCTTTTGAACATTTCACTACACTGGGGCATGACCAATTCATTTAGTTGAACTCAATTTTAATTACCTCACTAATATGCATAGACTAAGGATTTATACTAGCCTGTTGGGTAGTGGTTTACATTTCATGTGGCTGGATTGTAGTGAAAATATGAAGCAATAGAAATACACGTACACAATTCTATTTTTTCAACATTCTAAAAAATGGTTTTGTGCCTTAATACTTTAACAGCATTGGCAAATTACATACCTGGACCCTTATTCTGTAAAATGTTCTCGTTCTCGTGTGAAACGAAAACGAAATCTGCACCCGTTCCGAGGCTAGAAGGTACCAGCAAATAGTATTTCTCCATTGTAGTCACGTTTACGGTCACAGCTGACTATAATTATCAGAATGCAGAACGAAATCAGCCGCCAATTATGAATATGAAATTCTGGCACAGATTTTAGTCACATGGCCAACTGCTTGCGACAATAGTAGTCCCCGTGGAGCTACCGAGACCTCCTATCTTCTAAATCATGGCCGACCGAGTTCCGCCATCAACTTAATGCTAAGGTGTAGTTTTATCTCTATTTGACAACACTTTGACATATATCTTTACTTACCACCTTGTACTATACTATTGAACTAATTATTGTAATTTAACCATGGCATATATCCATTTATTTACTTAGATTGTTGAATTTACATGTTATGTCGTTTGATTTGGCATTTCGAGTCTTTATTGTGTCAAAAATAACAAGTGGCAGTTGTTATGGACTTGATACCGCAGCCTACTGCATGTTTTAACAGATATAGTGGGCAGTGACCGTTGACACCACATACACATGACTTCGAACAGTGCTATTCCAATGTCTTTGGACTGCAACTGAGAAATACCATTGGCTGCTACCATCCTAGCCTCCAAACAATACCAAATCGAGATTTCGTTTAGTTCTCGTTTCGTTTCACACGAGAACATTTTACAGAATAAGGGCCCAGAACCCATATGTAGGTTTGTACTATGAGAAGGGAGTTTGTGCAGTATACTTTTCGAAAGGCATCAAGAGTTTAAATATAATTCAATTTTGGCACTACCTATTTTAATTTAAAAACGATCGTCGTGCACCACATTTTGTGAAACGAAAGTCACTCCTACACGTTTTGTCGCTCTTGTTCGCGAGTTACACCAGTTTCTTTACGTCGGCTTCTCGCTCTTTGATAACCATGTTGCGTTTAGTCTCTCCCCAACTGTACAACAGTTACGTATTTCGCTACACTACCCGAGTAGAGAAAGAAAGATTTAAACAAGTGGCAGCTTGAGGTAGGTATAGGCCGGTCTGTTACGGCAATCTTTCGCGTCGTTGAAACCGATTATAAACGGCCGGCGTTGCCAACGTTTCCGAGCAGCAAGTCTAAAAATTAAAACTGGGCACAAAGTCTCGGATCACATTAAAGAAGTGAATATACCAGTTTTTTTTAGTTTGTTCATGATTACAACCGCTCCACTAAATGTAAGCCGGGGAATGCAATCATTTAAAATAAGACCCTTCAATGTGATTCGATTGACTGTGATTCATTTAGGCATTGCGTTAGAAAAACTTAGCTCCTAAGTTCCAATGTTTAGTTTGGGCATGGATGCAGGGTGTCTACAAATTTTGACAGCACAAATTTATTTCCACATACCGTGGATTTTTCGTGACTCGATATTCGAAGCCGCACGGAAAAATATAGCCAATTTCATCCAATATATAAAATGTCAACCAATCATTGTCTCTTCAATAAGTAAGTATGTCGTTAAACGCCAAATAATCAATGTTGAACAATACGAGACCCAAAGCCCATATTCCACCATTATATAAAGATTATATCGTATTAATCAACGTTTTTAAGCACTAGCCTTTTTGCAACAATTGCTACCAAACGACAACATTATTTTTGATAACTTGCTAGAACCAAGTGGTTTTTACAGCAAAATTCACGTCCTATAGACACCCTGTGATCTCATGCGCCATTTTTTATCTTACCACCTGCTCATCGTCTCTATTAAATCGTTGCCGAAATACGAGACGTAAAGCCCAACCCCGAGTATTATCGAACACGCCTCAAATTCAACAAATTGCATCCGGGACGGACGAACGTTTAGGTAAACATTGGCAACAAGGGGAATAGATCTTATGCCTCGTTGATGAGAAAAGATCACGTTAACCGAGTAATGTCTGCCTACGAGATGTTAGTAAGTACGGTACTAGTAGTTGCATTGCAACCAAAGACTTAAACCTTATCGCTAAATTAGTAACTATTATCATAAACAGTAACATTATAAAAAAATCAACAACCATTCCTTAAAAACAGCATTAAAAATTATGGCAATAACCACGATCATTGTACGCATTTTTTTCCATTTTCTTTTTATTCCCCGACATATCAAACTAAATTATAAAAAAGCAAAGTTGAGGAGGTACCATTGATCCATTCCATGTGACTATATGGATAGCCTTCACTAAGAATATACTAGTCCCAACATAAATAGTCTCATACCAACCTCAGATCCTTATCTACTTCTCACGAACTGTGTTTCAACTAAACTCAACAGATTCCATGTGTTATTTCATACATTCACATAAAGGCAGTTTTAGGCGCTCGGCTTTCACCCCCCCCCCCCCCCCCCCCCCTGTGTTAGTAATTTCCAAGAAACCAACCCGAGGTCATAAATTCAAATAGAGAGTAGGAACTACAAGTAGAAGTTAGTAGCCATTTCGTAAGTATCAGACTAGTTATGTTGGGACAGCTCGACTCGGTTTCGCTATTGACGGAAGTACCAATAGGGAGCTTGCAATAACGTCATTTCCGGTATCGCACGGTAGCCATACTGAGGTACTCTGTAAACATTTGTGTACGTTCTTCCGACACTGCATTGTTGCAATATTGCAGATGTCCTTTGACTGAAACATCAACTGTTTTCAAACAAAGGTTCCGTATTATGACTGAAAACAAAATAAGAACGCGTTAACTCTGTTTGAAGACAATCATTTGCATGTGTTGTCATTTTCTTGAACTTTTACCTGCACACATCAATCTATATGGCTTGAAACTGTGATATTTCCTGGATAACCTATGTGTCTTCTATTGACAGAACAAATGTAAACAAGCAATGTGTACCTCATAATGGCCGTCACGTGACGTCTATTGAAAGCTACCTATTCCGAGCAGCATCATAACAATGCTACCTAGTGCGTAAAACTGAAGCATAAGACATGAGTATCGTTGCGGACACCTCTGGGTAGGTATTCCGTTTGTGGCAACTTGCGATGAGTTTGGTGCAAGGAAAAGCTAACGAAAGCATCCCACAACATCACCATCGCAATGTATATCAATTCTTGTATATCAATCAACATATGCAATGGCCAAGTCTTGTATATCAATCAATCAACATTTAAGTACCGAAAACGAGACCATGTTACGTAAATTACATTCGGGACAATTTTTCCTCTAACTGTATTTTAAACCTTTAAACGGGATTTACTTAAAAGCTATATGCGGAAAGCATTTTCAAATTTCAAACGAGAGATCTACAACGTAGGCCTATCTGCGGCATGCGACCGCCCAGTCTAGATACCACCAACTAAATATTTACCTATCTGTCGACTCGTTTGTCTCCACCAATTGAAAGCTTTGATACATAGACCTAATTCAATGGCAAACATTCAAGTGGAGATCATACAAAGTCTTATGACCTCCGACTAAATATTTACCTACCCGACAGCCAACTTGTTTTCACTATGGCAACGACCAATCGGAAGCTCCGACAAGCTATCCGACAGATAAATATACAAAGTAGGAAGCCAAGTTATGACCTCCGACCAAATGTTTAGCAATCGAACAATATGGCAACCAGCAATCGGAAGCTTCGAAATCAAGTTATCCGACAGTCGAATATCAAGAAGGAAATCGTAAGACTTACGGTACTATTCAACTAAATATTTATGTATCAGCCAACTTGCATTCATATCAACCACCGATCGGAAGCTCGGAAACCGAGTCGACAGACAGACAAACCTCTAGTCACACAGTAAAGAACGTATACAGTAGCGAAACTTGACCAATTTCATTGCCGCGAAGTGCAAACACTATGGCCTGCGGCCTGGTCAGAGTCGATAAACCAGTAGTACTACAATTTGAGGTTGTTTTAATAATGGCAAGCAACGTACGTCACCTATCTGTCCGTTATGCCGCCGCGCTAGTGTCGCAGTGTCTTCTTTTGTCCGGCAATCAAAACACGGCAACACGGCTATTTAATTGTTTGGAATCGAGGCTCGCGCTACGGGAAACCGGCAACTGACGTCACATCCGGACTACAACGATATCTAGCAAATGATGGACAAACAACCAGACTCTCTGTCAAAATAAAAAAAAAATGCGACGTTACGAAGAAAAACAAGCGTGGCGATAGTGACCGCTCGCCAGTTAAAAGACTTTTACGACGGACAACAACGTTGTTGAAGTTATCTATGTTTTTCGTAAATGTTTTCCACGAAATCAGAACATTTTATTTTTCGACAGCTTGTTGTTAAGCCCAATTTAGACGGTTCAATGTTCCTTGAATTCAAGGACAAAAAAGCATCACATAAAGTAGAGTATTGTTGTATTTTATTATCTATGTATATTTTGATGCTTTTTTTTAAGTCCTTGAATTCAAGGAACATTGAATGGAACATTGAACCGTCTAAATGGGGCTTCAATTAATTTGTTTCATTGTTGTTTTCTGGTGTTGCTAACTTAGGGCTGGTCTTACATCTCCTAATAAGAAAGTTATTTGTAGCAATTACGCTATTAGGAGTATTTCAAGGGTTTTGATTGGTGGTTGCCATGAAGACAACAAGCTATTCAACAAATAAATAGTTATTGAGACATTGTAAGACTGGACCTTAGGGCTGGTCTTACAATCTCCTAATAAGAAAGTTATTTGTAGCAATTAAGCTATTAGGCGTATTTCAAGGGTTTTGATTGGTGGTTGCGATGGAGAAAACAAGCTATTCAACAAATAAGTAGTTATTGGGACATTGTAAGACTGGACCTTAGGGCTGGTCTTACAATCTCCTAATAAGAAAGTTATTTGTAGCAATTAAGCTATTAGGAGTACATATTTCAAGGGTTTTGATTGGTGGTTGCCATGGAGAAAACAAGCTATTCAACGAATAAGTGGTTATTAGGACATTGTAAGACTGGACCTTAGTGCCGGTCTTACAATCTCCTAATAATAAAGTTATTAATCTCCTAATAAGAAAGTTATTTGTAGCAATTAAGCTATTAGGAGTATTTCAAGGGTTTGGATTGGTGGTTGCCATGGAGAAAACAAGCTATTCAACAAATAAGTAGTTATTAGGACATTGTAAGACTGGACCTTAGCCTCGATACGAGTTTCGCTACCGGATACGTTCATTATGTCGCGGCGCCCACTCAACATCCCTCAAGCGCGTTCTTCTCCGCCTCGATCTTGAACACGTGTCCCCCGGTGAGACACTCGACGAGCGGCCCGAGCGTCGCCTTTCCCATCTCGCCCCAGACGTCGGCGAGCTCTCGCTCCGCGCTGCCCTTCGCGCTGCCCACCTCCGTATCGGGCAGCCTCAGCGTCAGCACGTAGACTGCGCGGTCGACGAGGGGAGTGTCGGCATCGCAGAAGACCTTGAGACCGGTCGCGAGTCGCGCCGGGACCGACTGTAGGTCGCGCACCACGACCACTCCGTGACGTTCCACGATCGGTCGGTACTTTTCGGCGGATATCGCGCCGACCTTCGCGCCGTCGAGTGTCAGCACATCGGCGTGGGGAGGTTTCAACAGCGCGTGCACGAAGCCGGCCACTTTCTTGGCGAGGCAGCGAGCCGCAACTTCCGGAGCGCCCTCGCGATGCACCAACAGAAACACGGCCGGCTCCGTCGGCTTCTCCATGAGAACGCGCTGAACGCCCGAGTAGATCTCGGCCCAGATCGCCTTGTTCTGGAGCGGGAAGCCGGAACGCACGATGCGGACGTTCTTCGTCAGCTGTTCGGTTATCCACTCAGGGTCGACGTCGTCCGCGTGGTTGGAGGTGTTGTAGTAGAACCCGAGGGAGCTGAACACCACGAACGCCAGCGTCACGCCCACCTGGTGATGGAAACGTTTAATGAATGTTTGGGTTTCATTTAAATGTCATGCACTGACAAAACTACTATACTAGTCCCAACAAAAGTATTCGCATACCGATCTCGGGTCATTGTCTACTGCCCCTTTCAACCGCGCCAATTGAAAGAAAATCAACAGATACCTGGGGCCGGATTCACAAAAGGTCTTAACTTAGGACCGGTCCTAAGTCCTGCTGTAACCGTATGTGCTATTATAAATCTATGATGGGCCTACTACACAACCCAATAATTAGCTACTTTCGTGGAAATCACAGGGAACTTAAAATATTGCAAGGCGGTGTTTTAAAGTTTAGTGTTTTGTTTTCTAATACCTCCAAATGTCAAGGTAGGTAAACAATATTTATCCATGTTCACACTTCAAAGTCATAGACATATTGCCACCATCTTTAAAGATAGATAAGACCAACTCAGACAGGGCCTAAATTTTGGTCTCAAGTGTTTGTTATTTACTAGGGTTTCTTAGCAACGTCGAGTCGAGTCTATGTGTAGGTCCGTATCAGCCAATGGCGTTGTGGCCCTAAAGTTAGGCCAAGCCTTAGTTAAGACTTTTTGTGAATCCGGGCCCTGGCGTTCTTTCACACATTCGTAAATGCGTGGTTCAGCCTAGTCGAGTGCACAGGCGGTTTGGCAACACCCACCGTTACAGGTAACCAACGGAAGGTCTTAAATCCTTCCCAATGAACATGTTTCGATTAGTTGGTGGAATTAGCAAAGTCGAAAATTAAGTTGTCACCTTGGACTCGGCTGCTTTGGCAGTTGCTTATGACAGTAGTGTGGTTGGTTGATTGATATTTGGGTTTTACCTCCCATATTTTTGCAACGTGGCTTATCGATCGAGATGATGAGTGGGTGAAAAATGAAGATCATGGGGGTGTTTGGAGGAAAGGGGCAAAAAGGTGGAGTAGGTGGTATGTCTGCGTAGTGTATATTTTATGTGGTTTACTCATTACTATTTATTATAATCTAGTGTAATAGCACAAGACTCAATTCCAGAAATAGCCCTGTGGCCGTGTTTTGTTTCGGACAAACATTGAATATGCACCAATCAAAGAAAGATACAACAATACAGTTGCCTAGCAACACAATGTTTGTCCGCCTGTGATGTCACAGCCCCCTCAATTGAGTCTTGTCCTATATGCCCCAACTCAATTTACACATATAAGGGCATAGGCCTACAAATATATAACAATACATTGTAAATTGTAACTATGTATTGGAAATAAATAAACAAACGTGCCTCTCAATGTTGTGATTGTTATCTGTGTAACTATTGACAATGTAATATGTCTGTTAGGGAGATGTAACTGTCATGAACATAACTACTAAATAAATAAATAAATAAATAAACAAATAAATAAATAAATAAACAAATAAATAAATAAACAAATAAATAAATAAATAAATATATAAATAAATAAATAAATAAATAAATAAATAAATAAATAAATAAATAAATAAATAAACAAATAAATAAATAAACAAATAAACAAATAAATAAATAAATAAACAAATAAATAAATACATACATAAATAAATAAATATATAAATAAATAAATAAATAAATAAATAAATAAATAAATAAATATATAAATAAATAAATAAATAAATAAATAAATAAATAAATAAATAAATAAATAAATAAATAAATAAATAAATAAATAAATAAATAAATAAATAGCCTAAATAAATAAATAGATCAACAAACTAACCAGGACTGTCCCCATGGAGCTGCCGCCCCCCTCTCCGTCCCCGGCCGCCGGCCGTCCCTTGCGCGGCTCAGACTCCTCCTCGCTGGCGTCGAAGGCGACGCGCTTGCGCAGGACGGAGCCGTCCCCGGCAGACGACGCGCCGTCCCCGTCATCGGTGGCGTCCACCCCCTGCGCACACACGCACACAAACACAAAATTCAGTTTCAGTTTTTTTTTTTTTTTTTTATCCTATGCCGAAAGTTTGATTTTCAATCATTTTTCTTCCTGGCTATCCAATAAATATGTGCTTCCTTCTCTGGCCCGCTCAGGTTATTTGGCAGGGCGTCAATGTCAGATTTAAGTGCGGCACAGCTGAGGAGATGTGCTCTGTCCTGAAAACCTAATGTACATAATTTGCAAGTTGCCGGTTCCTTCATTATTTGATATCGACTCAAGTGGTGCTGCAGAACATCGTGTCCTGTGGCCAGCCAGAACTGCGCTGTTGTTGAGTTTATTATCAGTTGTAAGATTACATGGTACATTATAAAGACAACAGCAAAAAATATATAGTGTATACTTGGAGAGGCCAGAAGGGTGGGTTAATTGGAGCTCAGAACAAGATAAAACATGTTCTAGTGAGGGGAAAGGTACAGAAGGACGACAGCTTACCTGAGAAAGTAGATAGGCCGCTTAGAGAAACATATAGATGAGAAGACAAATAAACTGAGACGTTTTGGCCAACTAGTGGTCTTGATCACTCAGCGTGAGTAGAAGAGTTCTTCTTCTTCTAGAAGAACTCAGTTTATTTGTCTTCTCATCTATATGTTTCTCTAAGCGGCCTATCTACTTTCTCAGGTAAGCTGTTGTCCTTCTGTACCTTTCCCCTCACTAGAACATGTTTTATCTTGTTCCGAGTTCCAATTACCTATATATATATATATATATATATATATATATATATAAAAATAGCAGTAAAATACTACATAAACACTACGTATCACTTTGTCACAATGTAAGTAGGGGCCTACAGTAAAAGTTTATGTTTATTTTAAAAAAAAACTCATCCATAGAATATAGCTCTTTCCTTAATAAAAAGTCATGTAATTTTGTCTTAAATTTATCAAAGTCTGTAATTTCTTTAAAATATGTAGGCAGGTGGTTATATAGCTTTCTCCCTGCCTGACTTGCAGCTTTATCAGAAAGTTTCAGGTTACTTGCTGCAATAAACATGTTTTCTTTATTACGAGTGTTGTAGTTGTGAATGTCCGAGCCTTTTGTACTTATACGATTACAGAACTACATTTCTTCAGCCAGCAGAGAATTGTAGAAAACCATGCCAGCATGAGAAAAAAAGTTATAGGGTAAATAGCCACAACAGTGTGTGGGGTACCAGAACTGGTTTTGGGAGGTGAGTGAATGAAGTGAGCGTTTGAACTCGCAGCCGAATCGACATCAAGAAATTATTGCCAAACAAGCTTCTCAAAAATTAAAAGTTTTCGGTGCGAAAATACGAAGATAATTGATCTGTTTACAGTAAAATACATGAAAAGTCCTGAAAATCATACAAATTGTGTCTCCAATAGGCAAATTTTTTAAATTTATCTATGATTCTATGTAGGCCTACAGACAACAGTCAAGTTAAGTACAGGATTTGTTGCTGTGGAATTGTTTTATTACATGCTATTTTCCATAAGAAAAAAAATCTCCATAGCAACCATAAACAAATTTCATACTTGACTTGACTGTGCATTTAGATCAAGGTCCTCTTATTCTTCAATGAAAACAATGCACAACAATGAAAAATGAACCTTGACATTACATTGAGAACTAGTTTTCCTTGTAGTGCATTGTTGTCATTGAAGACTAGTCTTAGAGGACCATGATTAAAAAAATTCAAGATCAATAAATTGAAAAATGGTATATCGGGAAATCAGGTTAAAAATTGGGAACGTTGGTAGGTAGTATGCATTATCTTTCCTACTTATCTTTCCCATTTCAATGACTAAACTCTGGCAATAATTTATTGATGTCGATTTGTGGGTTGATGTTAATAGGATGGGTTTGCATGCGGGAAAGTGTAAAGTGGTTGGGTTCACGCGTAAATTAAAAGGGGATGCGAAAGAGTATTTTCTTGAGGGGGTAGTTCTAGAAAAGGTAAAGAAGTATAAGTATTTGGGAATTGTATTGGCCGAAGATTTGGGATGGGGGGACCAGGTGCAGGAAAGTGTAAGGGATATAGAACCTTAGGGTTTGTTATGAGAAATTTGAAGGGAGCTAGTAGGGAGGTAAAGGATAGGGCCTACAAGACAGTGGTTCGGCCTATATTGGAATATGGTGGTGCGGTGTGGGATCCATATAGAAAGGGGGAGGTCAGGGAATTAGAGAAGGTGCAGTGTAGGGCGGCAAGGAAGGTTACAGGACAAGTTAGAAGATGGAGGTATGAGGAAAATAGGTTAGGGAAAGTGCTTATGAAAGTGTTACAGCAATGGTGGGGGAACTGGGTTGGGAGTCCTTAGAGGAGAGACGGAGGAGTGATAGGATGTGTAATCTATATAGAGCAGCTAGGGGGAAAGGAGGGTGGGGGGAAATCCAGAGCAGGTTGCAAGAAGGAGTATATAGAGGGAGGGGGGGATCATAAATGGAAGTTTCAACGTCAAATAATGGAGAAGAGGTATGGTTTTGTTGAGAGAACGGTTAGGGAATGGAATGAGTTACCCGAGGAGGTTGTTGAGTGCGAGTCAGTTAGGGAATTTAGAAATAGATTGAAGGATAGGAGGTGATGAGGGTGGGTGGGGTGGGGGGAGGTTTGGATCGGTTGCCACCGGGTAGTTGTGGCCCATTTGCAGCCGTTAAGTGTTTAATCTTAATCTTATCTCTGTTAAGTTATAAGTGTCTGGTACGTTCCGACCACCGCTACGCGAGGTAGGCCTACTCACCTCACTCTCCAGAGTGTCGTCCTCTGGTTCGCTTCGTTTGCCTCGGTCCATGTCGGTTACGTTACTGCGAGTCTCTCTGCAATCACACAAGCCACCACACGTTACGTTCATCTTGCGATACCGTGCGTGCCTGATAATTACATAAATAAGATAAAATAAATTCACATTTAGAGTCTACCCACTCAGTAACGAAACTGATTTGCAGTGGGGGACTTTAATTTAAAGTGCCTAAACCAACCCTTTAGGCTGCAAACACCATAGAGGAATGAGCGATAACCAATCAAAGATCGATATTTCAAATACAAAACACATGAATCAGTGATTGGACAGTGCGAACACCTGCGGACAAATGCCAGAATCAACAAGGCTGATTCAGAACTACTTTGAATTTATTGAGTGTTACGTTGCTGGGACGGCTCCAAAGTCGACGTTTACTTATTCCTAAGACAAGAAGTAATGGAACTGAATCCTTATTAGAAGTTAAAAAACTTCTGCCTGAACCGGGATTTGAACCCGGGACCTTCTACATTGGAAGCAGGGATGCTAACCACTGGACCAACGAGCCACCTACTGGACCCACCACACGTTACGTTCATCTTGCGACACCGTGCGTGCCTGATACTTATATAATACCGTATTTATCAGGGCCTAGATTCACAAAGGTGCCCAAGTGCTAAGACGTCCTAGTTTAGGCGTATCTCAGTGATATAAATTACACATATGTCGTTCTGCAATGTCATAAAGATAAACTATAGTAAAATATCAACAATTTAACCAATCATATTTTATTTATAAATGTGTAGTAATACTCAGAGATGATTTATCTAGTAAGGATTTGCCTAACTTATGACAACTTAGAGTTCGACATTTTTGTGAATCCAGGCCTAGGAATCTAAGGGCCAGTCTTACAATCTCCTAATAAGAAAGTTATTTGTAGCAATTAAGCTATTTGGAGGATTTAAAGGGTTTTGATTGGTGGTTGCCATGGAGACAATACAAGCTATTTGATGAATAAATAGTTATTGAGAATTCATAGTCGACCCCTACACCTAGGGGCACCCATTGTTTCTATGGATTTGTTTTGTTTATGGGCCTAGGGGCGCCCATTGTTACCAAGGTAACAGTTGTTTCCATGTTATTTCCCATAAACAAAACACCTAGGGGCACCCATTGTTACCAAGGTAACAGTTGTTTCCATGTTATTTCCCATAAACAAAACAAATCCATAGAAACAATGGGTGCCCCTAGGTGTAGGGGTCGACTATGAATTCCAACCTTGACTGGACCTTTGACTATAATTATTTCCATTTTGTATAATCAAAATATCGGGGGTCGTCTCAAATTCGCGTATTAAGATTATGAATATGAATATCATTTTTTTTTCAGTTTAAAATTCTTGAAAATAGGGGGTCGTCTAAAAACTCAAGGTTGTTTTCTATTTGGATAAATACGGTATCTCTACATTTTGTTCCAACATCATTCAGTCAGTCAGGTAAACGGGTGTTTCCACCAACAGTCTAGGGCAGCACGGAATCAGCACCGGCCTGCCGAGCTCATCTTCACACTCCTCTTCCCGCGACACAAGCTCTCTCCACTTTCTCCTGTCCTCCCACCACCTCCCCCTCTCCTCAACCAATGCCCACTCCTCTCCTCAAGATCTGCTTGCACCTGGTCTTGCCACTCCAGCTCAAACGTATGTTTATTAATATGCGACGTTATTTTTTAAAGACTAAACAAATTGATTTAATAATGTCAAATACTGTACTTGTTCGATTGTTATTTGGGAAATTAATTTCTTTAGCATTATTTTGACATGTTGCAACTGTTGAGACTATGATGCAACTAAAATTGACACAAAAAATCTTAAAGGTGGTTTGATGCGAGACGTAGCTACGTACTTGGAGTTGGAGCAAGATGCGAAACTATTCTACGGAGACAGTAAATTATCCCGCTAGAGAAGCGACGGTCCTCGTAATCTCACCGCACAGCAACGGTGCACTAACTCACAGCTTGCAACTACTATAGAACCACTCTGCTAAAAATAACAACTTGCAGTTTGAAAAAACAAAAAGATAAGATAAGAATAATTCAGATAAAACTGGCAAAATGCCCAGTGCAAATATAAGGTTCATTGACCCAATTGAGATAATTCACATGTAATGTCTCGTATTCGAGCAAGGTTGAGATTAAGACTGTCCATCTAGCAATCGACCAACAGAATATTTGTAACGATTCCCAAATTTGAAATAAAAACAAACATTTTAATTCGATGTATTTTAAAAGATTTTTTTTAAACTTATTTTCTTATAGCTAACTTCAAAATTGTTGCCGACACCATTTTGGTTTTTATGTTACACTTTTCAATTTATAATAATCAATTAAAATTAAAAACCATAGCGTTTGTAATTTTTTATTTTTTTTCCCCAATAAATTGTCACACTCACCCTAGCCCAGTCTCAGGTAGACATTAATATATATTTTTATCTAGCTCAGAATGATCGGTAGTACTTACGATTTACTGGTAGGCTGCTCCACATGGAACGAAAACGGCGATGATTCGAAGGAAGTATACTTCCTTTGAAGTCCCGCTTTCGTTCGTCGCACCGAAAAGATGCCTGTACTTGACGAAAAACCAAATCAAACTGAGCTTTTATATTTGTTTAAACACTCATCTCTCTTCCAGCCACGGAGGCCCATCCTGTCACCTCTAAGCTAGACGGCAACACATTCACACTGATTTGTTTTGTTCCAAAACCTTAGTAACTTCACCAACAATATTCTTTCAGTTTTCATAACAATTACTACACTGCCTTCTACAATTACACCTTCTCTAAGCTTCCTGGTTAATCATGACCACAGATGCCACAATTACCCCCCTATTTCCCATATTCTTTCAATCCTTGATGAATATGGAAATACCCTTGACGATAATGCTTGAATTCCTACTAATCTCAATTCTTAGAGCCTATTGACAACCAACCAAGAACTTCAACAATCCCCAACAATACCGTTACGTAATTCCACCTCTAAATCAACAATACCCAATTGTCATCTCCAACAATACAACATTTATTTTAACTTTAAAAAATCCACCAGGTGCAGAAAAAATCTCTTTTTTTTTTTTTATAGCTATCCCACCACTCGTCAACATTATGACCCTACCATATGACATGACAACATTTTATAACAACACTATTTATGACAACACTATAACATGACAACACTATAAAAACACCATTTATGACCACACTATAACATGACAACAACAACATGACCTACTCGACAACACTCTGTACCATTTGACATTACTCTGACATGACAACAACAACATGACCTACTCGACAACACTCTGTACCATTTGACATTACTCTGACATGACAACAACAACATGACTTACTCGACAACATTCCTTATAACCACATTGTTTTTTTTTTTTTTAAATTTATGATGACAACCCTGATGACAACCCTATGTACCCCCCATGATTCTACAGTACCCCCCATGATTCTACATTGTTTTTAAAATTTATGACAACCCTGATGACAACCAACCCTATGTACCCCCCATGATTTTTTTTTATTTTTAGCCCAATTTAAAATTCCTTGCCTAAAAATTAAAAAAAAACATACCTTCAAAGAGAAAAAAACATTACTTCAACAAAACAACAAAAAAACATTACTTCAACCACAAAAAACTCACATGTTGCCTATTGTCGATCTACCAACGAATTTTTCTTCCACAAGTTCCACCTCTAAACTTCCTCCAGTCTCTTCCTTTAACCCATTTTTTTTCATAACACACCCATTCCTTCTTATTATTGTCCCAATTATCTTGCCCTACAGTCAAATTATTATTCTCCTCATCACCCACGTCATCCTCATCTATTCTCACATCTTCATCAATCACTCTGTCCTCTTGCTGCCCTCCAACAACCACATCTCTCCTACCAGACATCACATCACCCTGCTCCCCAACCATCTTCACATCTTCCTTATCATTCACCCCACCTCCTTGCTCTTCACCTATCTTCACATCTTCCTTATCATCCACCCTACCTCCTTGCTCTTCACCTGTCTTCACATCTTCCTTATCATCCACCCTGTCTACCAGCCTCTCAACCATCTCCACCTCTATCTTTTCACCCTCCACCTCTCTTACGCCCCTTAAATCATCCTCTCCGTCTCCTAGACCTCCTGCATCTCCTACCTCCACCTGCTTTCCCAAAAATATCATCCTCATTTCCACGGTCATGTCTTCACTCATCTTCTCCATATCTACCCGTTTAATCATATCTCTCTTTAATTCTGCCGAATCCTTCTTTAATTCCTCCAAAACCCTGGCTTGTTCTTCCTGCCCTTTCTTCAAAGCCCTGGCTTGTTCATCCTGCCCTTTCTTCAAAGCCCTAGCTTGTTCATCCTGTCCTTTCTTCAAAGCCCTAGCTTGTTCATCCTGTCCCTTCTTTATCTCTTTCATTAAGCTCTTAAACATACTCTTGATATCAATATCCCTAGTTGGACCCTCCAAGATCACCTCCTCCGATTCGATTCCTCCGATTAACTCCTCAGATTCAATTCCTTCACTATTCTCCAATTCCATCTCCATGTTTATACCCTAGACCCCTAGACTTTCTACTGCCTTACAACCCTACACAACAACCCTATTCTAATCATACACTCGCTCACACGATCCTATACTTCAAACCACCTTGAATATAACTTCACTGATTCACGAAAATTTGGTTATATTTTCCCTAAACAACTCTCACCTATGGACAAGCTCCTACTCCTCTCGGTCGTGGTTAAATATCGAGTCCCAAACGTTGGGCCGCCAAATTGTCACACTCACCCTAGCCCAGTCTCAGGTAGACATTAATATATATTTTTATCTAGCTCAGAATGATCGGTAGTACTTACGATTTACTGGTAGGCTGCTCCACATGGAACGAAAACGGCGATGATTCGAAGGAAGTATACTTCCTTTGAAGTCCCGCTTTCGTTCGTCGCACCGAAAAGATGCCTGTACTTGACGAAAAACCAAATCAAACTGAGCTTTTATATTTGTTTAAACACTCATCTCTCTTCCAGCCACGGAGGCCCATCCTGTCACCTCTAAGCTAGACGGCAACACATTCACACTGATTTGTTTTGTTCCAAAACCTTAGTAACTTCACCAACAATATTCTTTCAGTTTTCATAACAATTACTACACTGCCTTCTACAATTACACCTTCTCTAAGCTTCCTGGTTAATCATGACCACAGATGCCACAAGGTAGGCCTAGTATTTAATATATCACGTGACAGCCATTATGGGGTACTCATTGCATGTTTACATTCATTATGTCAATAAAAGACACACAGGTTTTCCAGGAAATACTGTATCACAGTTTTTCATTAATGTTTGTTTCATTAATCATTAATGTGTGTTTCATTAATCTTACTAACCTATGTTGTTTGCTATTATTGATATTATTATCAATTATTATTAGGCATAACTCTCCTGTAAAATTAGTTTTAGTATAATTTATGTAACCATCCTGACGAAACCCAAATCATGTATCCACATAGATAATGGTGAATAAACTTACTTTACTTTACTTTACTTTAAGCCATATAGATTGATGTGTGCAGGTAAAAGTTGAAGAAAATGATAAGATAACACATGCAAATGATCAAACAGAGTTGCCGCGTTTTTATTTTGTTTTCAATTATAATACGGAACCTTTGTTTTCTGCAATATTGCAACAATGAAGTGTCGGAAGAACGTAAACAAATGTGTACAGAGTACCGTAGCATAGCCACCGTGCAATACCGGAAATTACGTTATTGCATACTCTCTATACGATTTTAAATTGTTTGATTACTTCAACCTTCATTGCAGCTGTTTCTTATTATTTTTGCCATTACTTACAGCCCCACTACAGGCTATATACGTGGATGTAGAGTACTTAAGAGGAAGGACTACAGCCAATATTAACACCCCACGAAACTAACCTATTTTGATCATATCTCAATAACGCCACACTATATAGAAAAAGTGACAAACACTGTAATTTTGGATTTGTGAGAGCTCAATACCATATGAAAAAGATTTGGTAGTTTGTAGTAATTATATTTGCAATCGTTAAATTAACTTGTGAATTAATTTAATTATCTAACAATAACAATTTTAATCACTGCAAACTAACAAATCTTTTTGATAAGGCATCGAGCTCTCTCGAATCCAAAGTAAGTGTTTGTCACTTTTTTGATATTTTGTGGCGTTATTGAGATATGACCAAAAGTCCAAAATACGTTAATTTCGCGGGGTTTTAATATTGGCTGTAGTCCGTCCTCTTAAATGGGTTCAAAACAGAAATAATAAATGGACACGGGTCAAAATAGGATTGACGGAGGGTCGTTTGAAAAAGGTTTGTGAGCCACAGTTTAGGCCGAGGCGAGGAGCCAACAATGCATTAGCGGTCGAAACAACTGGGTATAAGTAAGGAGCTACAACCAGGAAACATTCTATACTCGAGGAGAAATTGAAGGTATGTCCGTTTTTTACCAAATCTTTATTACAACTTTAAGAAATAACCGTCGGCTGCAATATAAATATTAAGATGAATAAATAATAAAATTAGTGATCAACATCACATTTGAACACCACTAAAATAACTTCTGTGTTAGTTAGAGCACACAGGACAAACATCATGGTTAGAATTATACATTTCAACTTTAACACTTAACAAAGACTAAGTTAGTACACAATATAATACTGTATTGCCATTATAGAGAACACACGTTAATTTAAAACCCAATAAAACTAGATATGTAGGCCTACACTCCAACATTTGCAGAACGGCGTTAGTTTAAATACATTGTTCAACAACAACATAGACTGCAACAGATTATTAATACAGTATATGTTTTGATGTAGGTTGCTTCATTTGCAGCTTAATTTAAAACCCAATAAAACTAGATATGTAGGCCTACACTCCAACATTTGCAGGACGACGTTAGTTTAAATACATTGTTCAAAATAGACTG
This sequence comes from Isoperla grammatica, assembly GCA_945910005.1. NCBI lineage: Eukaryota > Metazoa > Arthropoda > Insecta > Plecoptera > Perlodidae > Isoperla > Isoperla grammatica. Next base: position 26,700,471 of record OX246747.1, read on the forward strand.
CAACAGATTATTAATACAGTACAGTACCTATATATGTTTTGATGTAGGTTGCCACATTCTGCAGCTTAATTTAAAACCCACTAAAACTAGATATGTAGGCCTACACTCTAACATTTGCAGAACAACATTAGTTTAAATACATTGTTCAAAATAGACTGCAACAGATTATTAATACAGTATGTTTTGATGTAGGTTGCTTCATTCTGCAGCTTAATTTAAAATCCAATAAAACTAGATATGTAGGCCAACACTCCCAGTATGACATTAGTTTACATTGTTCAAAATAGACTTCAACAGATTATTAATACAGTACATATATGTTTTGATGTAGGTTGCCACATTCTGCAGCTCCCACACTGCTCCTTTAGTTGTACATGTGATGAAAACCACATTCAGTAGCCTTTCATCAAACTAGGCCTAATCAGATATATCTGGATTAAAGGCAAGTGAAGCGACTGAAAATACTGTACATTAATACGGAATCGGTTTCTCATTGTTTTACACTTTTTTTAAATGATTAGTAGACAACTCAATTTATCCCATCTATTTGAAAGACACATTTGCCATCATGACAACTTAACTTATAGCATGAGTAAATTACAACTAGGCCTAATTGCATTTATAAGGAAGTTGAATCAGGGAAACCAAGTACACCATTATTTCAACAAACATTTGCACAGAACTTTTCAAATTATTCCATTATTTGTAGTTTGTCCCTAGTCCATTAGGTTAAGTAGTGGCCCTTCCTCTTCGTCCCGTGCTATTTTCCACATACAGAAAACAAAACCCTCCAGTGAACAACACGAATCTCGACCCTTCAGTCAACGGCAAACATTCTCCTCGTACTCTCACCTTTTGTAAATAGTCTTTTACATACATAACGGGCACTCTCCTCTCAGTCCTTTCCACTTCCCGCCTTTCACCTTTAATTGTTTTGTCTTTTTACCTTCCTCGCCGAGCTGCAGACTTCGAGCTGATTACGATACACAACAACTGCTGCAATGTACTTTTGAACTGAATTCACCTAGGTCAAAACTAGTCACCGGTTCGGCATACATTTCTTCTTCCTTCACATATAATTTTTCCGGTTGCTGCAGATTAAACGTCGAGTGGCGACAACGTATCGACCGTCGGGAAAACGTCTGCCACAGTAGAAAATAATCGTCTGTTCGGCAAACGTCTGCCATGGCCGAAACTGTTTCGAATCTGTTTTGCGATTATTGTGTAAAACTTATCAACAGCTGATATTCAGAATATATACTCTCTTTGAACCCAACACCGATCTTGATTGTACTGTGACGTGACCCACTCACTATACATTATCCGCCGACCTATTATCGTAATCAGCAGCATCAGAAACTAACAAACAGTCGTCGTGTGACCCCCAGTTTTCAAAGAACCTGGGCCGCGATTCTGAATGGGCGTCGATAAGTTTAACCCGAGTTTTTGTCGTTAAAAGAAGGCGATGTGCCAATCACCGCCTTGCATTCGCCTACTGTAACGACAAAAAGCATGCGTTAAACTTATCACGGCCATCCAGAATCGCACTGCTGTTATAGATAGATTGTAACGCCAGTTCAGAAAACGTCTACCACCGTCGAAGATAACGTCTGTTCAGCAAACGTCGGGCACTCTCTCCTCGGGCTCGACTCTGAACACACTGCCCCCCGTGACGCGGGCCACCAGCGCCGCGAGCGTGTCCGCCTCCAGCCGCCCCCACAGCGCGTTGAGCCGCCTCTCTGCCACCCCCACGACACTACCCCCGCCCCCCTCCGCCCCCACGTCCAGCGTGAGTACGTACACCGCCTTGCGCACCAGGGGTGTGTACGTGTCGCATATAGCATGCAGGCTACGCGCAATGTCCGCCGGCACAGACTGGAGATTGTCGACGACCATGACGCGATGCTCGCGCACCAGATCGCGGTAGGAGTCGACGGTAGAGCCGTGGTCTCCCACCGCCAGCCGGGCGCCGTCCACTACCAGCAAGTCGGGCTGCGACGCGTTTAGGAGGCGGTGTGCCACAAGCGCCACCTGCCTGGCGAGGCACGCCGCCGCGCCACCCCCCGCGTGGACAAGAAGGAAGACCGTGGGCTCGGTGGGCTCGTCTATCGCCACCTTGCGTATGCCCGAGAAGAGGTCGAGCCAGACGACGTCGGATTGAGAGGGGAACTTGTTGCGCACTTGTCGCACGTCGCTCAGCAGGTGTTCGCGGAACCAGATCTCGTCCACGGGCTGAGTCTCCGTCTCGCGATCCGGCCACACTTTATACACGCATAGCGCGGCAATCGCTAACACCACCGCCGATAACACGCCGATCTTGAGAGGGGAATAGTTCTCGTCTTCCGTCCCGCGATCCGTTTCCTTCTTCGTCTCCTTCTCGAAGTCGTCTTCAACTTCGTCATCCAGCAACTTCAACTTTTCGGTCGCGACGGTATTGCGGAGGCGGAGATAGTCCGGGGCTCGTTCAGACTCGTAAGGAAGATCCCGAGGTTCCGAGTCTCCTCGTTCCCAGGCGTCACGGTCCGAAGGGCCATCGCCTCGCAGGACGCGTCTCTCGGAGGAGGGGTGGAGATGAGGTCGGGGCTGCGGCATCGCTGACAACGCCCGGTGATACGTTGCCAGGGAACGGTCGGTCTGAAACCAACAAGAGAGACACAGGGGGTTCACAATCTTTCGTAGGTCGGTACTAGGGCTAGAGCTAATCTAATGTCTAAGGATTTAATTGTTTAATGTCCTGTTTCACACCCATTGTATTGAATGCTTATTGTGTCAGCACAAAGTTGGTGAATTGTGGTGGCCAACATCAACATCTGGCATCATTGCCCGGTGGTGTAAAAACAAACTTGTAGCCTCTAAGAGCCGCTAATAATTGGTGAATGCCAACACGGCGACCGGTAGAAAACAATGTTCCTTTAAATCACAGTAACCTATCGAAACAGATTCCTACGTTTTCTCATTCCAAAATAACTAAGACTAAATAAACAAGATTTGTTTAACAAAATATGGTCATCAATTGGCAATTAACGAATCCCGGCACATCAAGGTGCCAATTAGAGCCAACGGGGAGATACAAGATCACAGCTCATAGACGATTTAAAAAATGTACCGAGCCTTAAAGAAAGACAGTTTGCCTTTTCCCGCACTCTGTAGCTTACTCGAGATCAATCTACTACCCCCAAAGTCTTTTGGCCACCTATCAAAAACTCAGATGTTGATGATGTCCACACACAGCAAGCAGACCAACCCCATAAAGCAGAAACAAAACACAACGCCAAAAACGCAAAATGGAACAAATAGGTTGAATACTGTACTACGTTTAAAAGTGCTACTCCTTAAAAATGGTTCACACAGGTACTGTTAGTTTAACACCCGATAATTACGTAGGCGTAATCGTAGCGGGCCCAACAAATCGCAGCAATCATACACGCTCGGTTGACATTTTTCTTAAAAGAGTAGGCCTACGAAACATCACAAGGCCTAGATGCGATGTACTGAAATAGCTTGCAATATCCTCAATTGTCAATGTCTCAATGTATGACCACCAGCAATAAATAAAATAAAATAAATAAATTCACATTTAGAGTCTACCCACTCAGTAATTAAACTGATTTGCAGTGGGGGACTTTAATTTAAAGCGACTAAACCAACCCTGTAGGCACCGAACACCATCGACGAGTGAGCGATAACCAATCAAAGATCGATATGACAAATACGAAACATATGAATCAGTGATTGGACAGTGCGAACACCTGTGGACAAATGTCAGAATCAACCAGGCTGATTCAGAACAACTTTGAACTTATTGAGTGCTTCGTTGCTAGGACGGCTCTAAAGTCACCGTTTACTTATTCCTAAGACAAGAAGTAATGGAACTGAATCCTAAATAGAAGTTAGAAAACTTCTGCCTGAACCGGGATCTACGGTATGTCACGTCTCAGACATAAAGAACACGGGGAGAAAAAGGACGTCTGAGGAAATTGTCTATGACAATGACACTGAATTACAAAACACAGGTATCTGCGAACGATTCGGTAACAATCCCATTCTAGAGCGCAGATAGCCTATTTAAAGTCTGACATATGAAGCTGAAATGAATATGGTAAAATAGGCTATGTTACGATTGTCGGGTTGTCACGGGGGTAAGGGATGGTCACATAGCGATGGAGGGGAGCAGCAGGGGAGCGTCAAACTAAGAAAATCTCAAGACTAGCAGTGTATCGTATTTGAAATTCCAGAAGAGTGCAAATTAGTATCTTAACGGAAATTTGAAATGAAATACTTTACCATGTACAATTTATTTAATGAAAAAAGTTCGAACTAAGAAGGACAATTACGTATTTTGCAGTGACAATGATATTGAATCATTCAGCATGTCAGTGCACATTGATCTTAAACTATCACACACTTAATTTATTTTTCAAACTGCGACAAAATTCTGTAAGTTTTGTTTCACGGGGTGGTGTGGGATGCAGAGGGAAGTGAAAGGAGTAGCACAATTAATTAAAAAAAAAAAACTACTTCTAAGATCAAAGAACCCTTCAAATAAATACGGTAACAGCTAACCAAGACTCGTTGGAAAGCTTCCGAGTAACTTACGTACCTATTTGTTCCATTTTCCTGGTTCGTCTTCTGCTTCATTGGGACACTTAACTTCAATGTCACTGAACGCGCTACGTGGAACCGCACACCGAGTTTGACTCGTGAATAGTTCGTCAGTAGTCACGTCTTGTCTTGGACCTAATTGAATCACTGGGTGCACGACACCGATCGTTCGAGACCTCCGCAAAACCAAGAAAACCGCAAGTAACACCAAATATGTGCGAATGATCTTTTATCCCACAAAATCGGCATGAATGGATTGATACCAAATCAGAAAATACCTAAATACATCATTGTAACTGGTTTAAGCTTTAAATTAGAAAATTAAAAAAAAAAAAAAACAGAAACACAGCCTATCAGTATTCATGTACTAGGCGGGCCTACTTGACAAATGAAGTAAACATAAAAACATTTTCAAAAGAAAAAAGAATTGCCGACATAGCCTCGGCCTACAGGTTTTGCTCAATGAAACCGCGATTTGTGTTACATTCAAAAACGATATTTGGGCCTCTAGCCTTCTAAAAAATATGAATATTTTAACGGGCCTCTACAGGACAATAATTGATGTGCTCGCGACGTACGTGTTTCTTCACTTAGTCCATAAATGGACTAAGTTCAGACTAATTTGCCTTTGACAGGAAAATGATAATTCACCATGACAATGACCCTTCACCAATATTATACAGATTCGTTAGAACTGTTCACACCAATGTCTAAATCACCGTTGATTAGAGACGGAACAGAGTGCTGGAACAGAGTTGTGGTTAATCGCATCGTGGAACAAGCCTCTCAGCAAAAGAGATCGGTAACACGACGGGACTGTGAAATTTATCCCGGCTGGAACGTCTATCAATGCGAGTCAAACAAATTAATGACAAGGAACATTACTTAGTCTACATTTGTAATAAAATATGTTCATCATCATTTCATATGCCCACAATTGGTCAATCATGCTGGATCTCGTCTCAACCAATAGGGATTCGCCACCCTGTCGTGAAACATTATGCCGCCTCCCCTCGGCATAGCGTCATTTCGGGCTCTTAGTCCCTCACAGGTCTGCAGATGTTTTCTGGTCTGCTTTTCCTTCCCACACAGATCACAAACAGTTTGGTGAGCATGCAACATCGATCACTAGTCACGAGCGACAACAAAGGCAGTCTTGAACATACTAATCAAGATAACGAAACGTGCTGTGGAGCCAAACATCTCATGTGGGCAATGTCAACAATGATTTTTGATAAAACACCAGAGCCTACAGTAGAGCTCTGCCTACCACAAATAATGGGAAGCACGGCCTACGTTCAAACGTCAACGAACAGCTGTTGATCATCATGATTCATGTAGGGCCTACACATTATTGAATTTCTGCCATTTTGAGAACAACAATAACATTGAAAAATTGTGTCTAACGACCCTTTTACTAAACTTTGTTGACTGGCAGAAAAAGTGCCACAGCCATCCAGACAGATGTTGACAAATTGCCAATATTGTATTGGCCAAGAACCAAAGAGACCTCGACTTCTGTACAACTTCTCGACAACGTTCGCCACAATGGAGCAATAAAACGCGTCGTAGAAAAGCCCACGGGAGACGGCGATTGCAGCCTATTTGCGTCACTCCTGTCGTGTGCAACCGTTTCTCTACTTTTCACTTAAATAAAGTATGTATTTATTTAGTATATGGGGAGCAAGATAGGAGCCACCCGTTTGTTTGTTCATAACTGGCAGGTAAACGTGACGCAATGCCGAGCGGCATGAAGAGGGTGGAAGAAGAAGTGCTCAGGACCAATGATATGTAACACCTAGATAGTAGGATAGATACGCAACCTAGCGGCCACAGGCGTGTCAATTAGAAGCCATCTTGAATTGGGCAACTACTACAGGGGGGAATGGGAGTCTCAAACGGGACTTTCTGCCGCTCGCAGCGCTAGCAGTACTGAAAGGTCCAACTTAGCCTGTCAACTGCCCAATTCAAAATGGCTTCAATTTGTTACGCTCGCTAATGAGTGGAAGGTTGGGGGACTGGTGATCTAGCCTACTATAGGTGTTACATATCATTGCTCAGGACTGACTGACCAGATCCAGCATGATGGCATAATTAGCCAAATGTGGGCATTTAAGAAGAAGAAGAAGAAGAAGAAGAAATATTTCTCCATGCAATGGCCCTGCTCTAATGATAAAAATTTTCAAGTGGCCTTCTTACCTTTGGCTCTATAAAAGATGTTCTCATAACCAGCACACGCTTCTGTTTGCGATAGGTTACTCTGTGAAGATGTTGAATTGTAACGGTTGCAACTGAAACAGAGGATGTGTATAAAATTACTCAATGCCCGTCAAACAGAGGCGGCAACTGTGCCAAGTTATAGACTTACAACAACCATCGAGTGTGTATTACGTAATAGGCCTACAATAAAGTGAGACCATATGCTAATTCAGCTGTTTGTCTAAGATGAAGATCAAGATTAAACACTTAAAGGCTGCAAATGGACCACAACTACCCGGTGGCAACCTATCAAAACCTCCCCCCACCCCACCCTCCCTCATCACCTCCTATCCTTCAATCTATTTCTAAATTCCCTTACTTACTTGCACTCAACAACCTCCTCAGGTAACTCATTCCATTCCCTAACCTTTCTCTCAACAAAACCAAACCTACCCAGATTACTTCTCACTACCTGACATTGGAACTTCCAATTATGATCCCCCCTCCGGCCCTCCCTCTATACACTCCTTCTTGCAACCTGCTCTGATTGCATTTTGCATTTCCCCCCACTCTCTTTTCCCCCTAGCTGCTCTATATAGATTACACATCCTATCACTCCTCCGTCTCTCCTCTAAGGACTCCCAACCCAGTTCCCCCACTTACTTGGTCATTACATTCAATTCAACACATGTTCTAATTTTGGTAGCAATGTAGTGGCTGAATGTAAACACATTGCCAAGTAAAATAACTTATCTATATAGGCCCCTGCTATTGTGCACCGTCATCGCCAACACACCTGCGGTTTGATAGCCGACCACATTATGTTAATGTTAATGTTAAATACTTTAAGACTGCAAATGGGCCATAACTGCCCGGTGGCAACCTGTCCCAACCTCTCTCCCACCCCCCCAACCCACCCTCACTTCATATCCCTCATTCTATTTCTTAATTCCCTTACTGATTCACACTCAACAACCTCCTCGGGTAACTCACTCCATTCCCTAACCGTTCTTTCAACAAATCCAAACCTACCCAGATCATTTCTTACCACCTGTCGATGAAACTTCCATTATGATCCCCCCTCCCTCTGTATACCCCTTCTTACAATCTGCTACGGGTTTCCCCCCACCCTCTTTTCCCCCTAGCTGCTTTGTATGGATTACACATCCTATCACTCCTTCAGACTACAGACAACCCCAGCCGATGGGGCTCTACCCTCACTACAGTAGGCCTACACACACAGTAGGCCTACAACAGCTTAACACAAGACGTTCCATCCAAAATATCAGTTTTAAATTCCATACTAGGCCTCCTACCTCACGTTTTTCACATTCTCGTAGACTAGGCCTAGGCAAACATTTTGAGTCTGGTTGATTTGCAATAACTTACACAGGAGGGTTTCTAACAAGAAACTCTTCCAGAGCTAGCCTACACAGGGTATGTGGGCCCACTAGCTGTATCTAGTACTAGAATTTACGCTTGCAAACAAGCTATTGTAGGTCTACACTGATCTTTAACATTAACAGCAGCTTTGTTTCCTTACTTACTATCTTTAAGCCTAGTAGGTACCTTATAGGAAGTCGTTTGAAAATTCATAAGGCACACCCATAGGCGTGCGTAGCGTCTAACATTAGACCCGGCACAAGGTGGTTTGGCATAGCTGGGGTCTGGGGCGAAGCCCCAGCCGCCGGAGGTAATTTCGCCACAGGCGAAAAAGTTTCCAGTTGATGCACTAGCTTTTATGGACTAAAACGCGATTTTAAGACGCAAAGCTTTCCGCTGCCATAGGATCTTGTGGCCCCTATAGAGCTATGTTTCGTTTCATTTAAATAAAAGATAGAATTAGAAATTATTTTCGCAGCCCCGGGTGAAGTGTTCCTTTGCATAAAAACGCGCTACTGACAGTGCATTTTAATTTAAAGACTCAATTAAAGTTAAGAGACCCGGCTTGGGCCGAGAGCAGTTTAACTTTAAACTCTCGGCCCAAGCAAGGTCTAAAGGAATTAGAGTCCAGCGCGGCCCGACCGCCAAGTTGACACATTAGTCCAGCCTGAGCCGACTAGGCCTGGCGTATGCCTATAGCCTAGGTAGCTTGCAATAACGTCATTTCTGGTATCGCACGGTAGGCTAGCCATACTGAGGTACTCTGTAAACATTTGTTTACGTTCTTCCGACACTGCATTGTTGCAATTTTGCAAATGTCCTTTGACTGACACATCAACTGTTTTCAAACAAAGGTTCCATACTATGACTGTAAACAAAATAAGAGAACGCGTAAACTCTGTTTGAAGACAATCATTTGCATGTGTTATCGTTTTCTTGAACTTTTACCTGCACACATCAATCTCATCAAACAGTTTTTCACCTGTTTGCAAGAAATAGGTAGCCTACCCCTGAATTCAATAAGCATGCACCCAACCATAACCTCTACGCCTATGCATCAGACCACATTTGTAGTTGTTGCTTGACATTGGCCTTGGGGCTGGATGTAGGCCCTACCTGTAAGCCAAGGCCGAGCATGCTGCCGGCCACAAGAAATGCTCGACTGTCTACAGTAGGCCTAGGCCCTACAATACGTACGGTTCATAACAAATGACCTAGACATACAACTATTATGGACGTGTCGTACCCAATAGCCTTGAGTCAAAGAAGAATAATATTAACTAAATAAGGCTACCTATGCCACCTGGGCATTGGCCTCGCGTAGGGCCTAGCCTAGGCCAGCATGGTGAAGTACTGTAGGCCTAGGCTATGATGAGTCTTAATTTTGCGTACGCCTATTCACTTCTTTTGCGATTTCGCATTTAGGGTTAAAATTTATGTTATTGGTTGTTGACCTAAACGAATAAAGTTGGACTTACCTAGGTACTTGTTTTAATTTGTCAGAGTAGCGGCGTAGGTACAACTTGTCACGTATGTTTTATTTTCCTTTCTTGACAGTCACAGCCTGCTGACGTTGAACCAGTTTTCACTTATGAAGTTGAACACAGTACAGACAACGTCTGGGTTAAGCGGGACAAATCAAACTTTGAAAACAATCATCTGTTATAAATCCATGATCTGTTCAACTCGTTACATTCTAATCATAGATATAAATGTTGTTATTTATATCTATGTTCTAATGTAGCAACCTACACAGTTTCTATTTTTTGTACGAAAACAAAATTACTAAAATAAAGTGATCTTTGCCTGCCAAAGGCTCGTCCAACTCCCTCACACATTTGAAGTGAGAGTAGAGCCGATAAAGAAGGTTCTCGTTTGGGAGGAGATTATTATTTATCGACGCCACCGTACATTGTTCTCTCTTTGACGTAAACAAAACATCAATCGCCATTGTCAATAATCAATGTTTAAGAATCGACATTCGCCAAGCTATCACATGATGTTCTCTATTTATTGGTACGTCGTGGTGTTGGTCATCTTCTCGTTGTTTGCACTGGGGATCGTCTACTTGATCGACATCTACGATAAACATGCTCCGTACGAAGACGAGGACGACCTGGAAGATGACGTCATTGGCGGCGGTAAAGAGGTTGAGGAGCCTCCTCACATGGTCTTCCTGCACAGTGGGTATTCGGCGCTGAAGACAGGTACTAGACACACGCACACGCACAAGCACACGCACACGCACACGCACACGCACACGCACACGCACACGCACACGCACACGCACACGCACACGCACACGCACACGCACACGCACACGCACACGCACACGCACACGCACACGCACACGCACACGCACACGCACACGCACACGCACACGCACACGCACACGCACACGCACACGCACACGCACACGCACACGCACACGCACACGCACACGCACACGCACACGCACACGCACACGCACACGTACACGTACACGCACACGCACACGCACACGCACACGCACACGCACACGCACACGCACACGCACACGCACACGCACACGCACACGCACACGCACACGTACACGCACAAGCACGCGCACACTTATAGCGAGCCTACCCACGATTGCAAGGTAAACTTTCCTATAGACTAGACTCACCTATCTAAATCTCCCCCCCCCCCCCCCCACCTCCACCCTCTCTCATCACTTCGTATTTCTCATTCTATTTCTAAATTCCCTTACTGATTCGCACCCCCTTTGGAGGAAAAGGAACCTAACGGGGTGGAAAGGGGTAGAAGAAGACGTGAATTGCCCTTTTGTCTGGCTTTTCCACCTAGAACGGTCCGGCTAGGATGGCCCTATATTAGAAGCATACGCTTCTACCGGTAATAACTCTCGGGATTAACAAAGCAGCGAGGAAACATACCCACCACGATAAGGTAGCCAGTCACTGGGCACTGGGAAGGAGTATACACAAGGTCCGTCCAACCCCTGACGGAGGTTCGGTAAACCTCAAGGTTTTGTACGAGCCCCCGCTAGGGGGATTTACGGACCTTTCCTTGGAAGGATGTGTTTTGTGTATGCACATAGAGATTATAGTCTTCTAAGGTCGTCGTACAACAACTTCGGTAATGCTTTCGTCATCAATCAATGACGTGCTAACGGTCTCGGCCAACCCGAGCAGGTATTTGAATTAGCCACGGCCGCTGGTTGGCTGCCGCTCACCCACCCGTGACAAAAGCATTACCGAAGTTGTTGTACGACGACTATCTACAGAGAGCGTTGCGAGCGATCCGGCCAACAGTCACTGAATATTGGATACACAGAATTCTTGAGTCATTGCAAAACTATTTGACTTCTTTGGAATCTTTGGATAAGTAGTGCACTGCCTCCTCGATGGGGTTTCGGTTAATTCTAGCAGGCGAAGATCAGTGGCCGGAACGCTCGCAGCGCTGCAGTGTAGTCGTTTGCTGTACACCTCCCCATAATAAGTTATGTGTATGTATCCACAGAGAGCGTTGCGAGCGATCCGGCCAACAGTCACTGAATATTGGATACACAGAATTCTTGAGTCATTGCAAAACTAGTCGTGTAGTCCTCAGTTTAGTTACTGAGTGGGTAGACTCTAAATGTGAATTTATTTTTATTTATTTATTTATGCAGGCGATGTGGACCGCGGAGTGGACCAGCTAGCCAAGGCGGTGGTCGTGGCTCAAGACGACGGCAAACTACTCAAGGCGGTGGAAAAAGAGATTCCTCCATGGGCCTTCACCATGGTGTTGAAGCAGATCGACACCGTACGCGCTCTTGTCGCATGGAACCACAAGCACTTGTTTTAGTGGTGGCACTGCGCACTACTAGCAGCACCATCTAGCGACGGAGACTCGCACTGCCAGTAGCTCTATCTAGCGGTGACACTGCGCACTACTAGCAGCACCATCTAGCGACGGAGACTCGCCCTGCCAGTAGCATCATCTAGCGGTGACACTGCGCACTACTAGCAGCACCATCTAGTGTCCGTAACGCACACTACTACACATGTTTTATTTATTAATTTGATACAAAATAAAAGCAAGCAAACACAATTTATGTTAATTTCATTTTTATTTTTTGTATGTAACCTGTCCAGTAACAATTCATGCCCCTGGACAAAGTGGCTAACCAGTGCTATTTGGAAAAATTGGGACAAAATATTCGGAGTATTTTAACTTTGCCTGAAACTGACTTAATTCTATGTAGGCTATACTGGCCTAGATTTTGGACCCGTTATGGCGTTAAATGTGCGTATTGTAGGGTAGATCTCCACCGTCAATAATTGTTTGGCTGCCTCTTCGAGGTCAACATGATCTAGTCGGCTAGTAGCAGAACGCAAGTGTGTATTGTAGGGTAGAGACCCAACGGCTGTGGTTGTCTGTCTACTGCTTCGTACCGCTCAACATAATCTAGTCGGCTAGTAGCAGAACGCAAGTGTGTGGACGATGACAGCGCGCGGTAGAGACCCAACGGCTGTGGTTGTCTGTCTACTGCTTCGTACCGCTCAACATAATCTAGTCGGCTAGTAGCAGAACGCAAGTGTGTGGACGATGACAGCGCGCGATAGTACGTTGAGTGTGTATTGTAGGGTAGAGACCCAACGGCTGTGGTTGTCTGTCTACTGCTTCGTACCGCTCAACATAATCTAGTCGGCTAGTAGCAGAACGCAAGTGTGTGGACGATGACAGCGCGCGGTAGAGACCCAACGGCTGTGGTTGTCTGTCTACTGCTTCGTACCGCTCAACATAATCTAGTCGGCTAGTAGCAGAACGCAAGTGTGTGGACGATGACAGCGCGCGATAGTACGTTGAGTGTGTATTGTAGGGTAGAGACCCAACGGCTGTGGTTGTCTGTCTACTGCTTCGTACCACTCAACATAATCTAGTCGGCTAGTAGCAGAACGCAAGTGTGTGGACGATGACAGCGCGCGATAGTACGTTGAGTGTGTATTGTAGGGTAGAGACCCACGGCTGTGGTTGTCTGTCTACTGCTTCGTACCGCTCAACATAATCTAGTCGGCTAGTAGCAGAACGCAAGTGTGTGGACGATGACAGAGCGCGATAGTACGTTGAGTGTGTATTGTAGGGTAGAGACCCAACGGCTGTGGTTGTCTGTCTACTGCTTCGTACCGCTCAATATAATCTAGTCGGCTAGTAGCAGAACGCAAGTGTGTGGACGATGACAGCGCGCGATAGTACGTTGAGTGTGTATTGTAGGGCAGAGACCCACGGCTGTGGTTGTCTGTCTACTGCTTCGTACCGCTCAACATAATCTAGTCGGCTTGTAGCAGAACGCAAGTGTGTGGACGATGACAGCGCGCGATAGTACGTTGAGTGTGTATTGTAGGGTAGAGACCCAACGGCTGTGGTTGTCTGTCTACTGCTTCGTACCGCTCAATATAATCTAGTCGGCTAGTAGCAGAACGCAAGTGTGTGGACGATGACAGCGTGCGATAGTACGTTGAGTGTGTATTGTAGGGTAGAGACCCAACGGCTGTGGTTGTCTGTCTACTGCTTCGTACCGCTCAACATAATCTAGTCGGCTAGTAGCAGAACGCAAGTGTGTGGACGATGACAGCGCCATAGTACATTGAGTGTGTATTGTAGGGTAGAGACCCAACGGCTGTGGTTGTCTGTCTACTGCTTAGTACCGCTCTACATAATCTAGTCGGCTAGTAGCAGAACGCAAGTGTGTGGACGATGACAGCGCCATAGTACATTGAGTGTGTATTGTAGGGTAGAGACCCAACGGCTGTGGTTGTCTGTCTACTGCTTCGTACCGCTCAACATAATCTAGTCGGCTAGTAGCAGAACGCAAGTGTGTGGACGATGACAGCGCGCGCTAGTACGTTGAGTGTGTATTGTAGGGTAGAGCGGCTGCGGTTGTCTGTCTACTGCTTCGTACCGCTCAACATAATCTAGTCGGCTAGTAGCAGAACGCAAGTGTGTGGACGATGACAGCGCGCGATAGTACGTTGAGTGTGTATTGTAGGGTAGAGACCCAACGGCTGCGGTTGTCTGTCTACTGCTTAGTACCGCTCAACATAATCTAGTCGGCTAGTAGCAGAACGCAAGTGTGTGGACGATGACAGCGCGCGCTAGTACGTTGAGTGTGTATTGTAGGGTAGAGACCCAACGGCTGCGGTTGTCTGTCTACTGCTTCGTACCGCTCAACATAATCTAGTCGGCTAGTAGCAGAACGCAAGTGTGTGGACGATGACAGCGCGCGATAGTACGTTGAGTGTGTATTGTAGGGTAGAGACCCAACGGCTGCGGTTGTCTGTCTACTGCTTCGTACCGCTCAACATAATCTAGTCGGCTAGTAGCAGAACGCAAGTGTGTGGACGATGACAGCGCGCGATAGTACGTTGAGTGTGTATTGTAGGGTAGAGACCCAACGGCTGTGGTTGTCTGTCTACTGCTTCGTACCGCTCAACATAATCTAGTCGGCTAGTAGCAGAACGCAAGTGTGTGGACGATGACAGCGCACGATAGTACGTTGAGTGTGTATTGAAGGGTAGATACACAACGACTGTGGTTGTCTGTCTACTGCATCGTACCGCTCAACATAATCTAGTCGGCTAGTAGCAGAACGCAAGTGTGTGGACGATGACAGCGCGCGATAGTACGTTGAGTGTGTATTGTAGGGTAGAGACCCAACGGCTGTGGTTGTCTGTCTACTGCTTCGTACCGCTCAACATAATCTAGTCGGCTAGTAGCAGAACGCAAGTGTGTGGACGATGACAGCGCACGATAGTACGTTGAGTGTGTATTGAAGGGTAGATACACAACGGCTGTGGTTGTCTGTCTACTGCTTCGTACCGCTCAACATAGTCTAGTCGGCTAGTAGCAGAACGCAAGTGCGTGGACGATGACAGCGCGCGATAGTACGTTGAGTGTGTATTGTAGGGTAGAGACCCAACGGCTGTGGTTGTCTGTCTACCGTTTCGTAACGCTCAACATAATCTAGTCGGCTAGTAGCAGAACGCAAGTGTGTGGACGATGACAGCGCGCGATAGTACGTTGAGTGTGTATTGTAGGGTAGAGACCCAACGGCTGTGGTTGTCTGTCTACCGTTTCGTACCGCTCAACATAATCTAGTTGGCTAGTAGCAGAACGCAAGTGTGTGGACGATGACAGCGCGCGATAGTACGTTGAGTGTGTATTGTAGGGTAGAGACCCAACGGCTGTGGTTGTCTGTCTACTGCTTCGTACCGCTCAACATAATCTAGTCGGCTAGTAGCAGAACGCAAGTGCGTGGACGATGACAGCGCGCGATAGTACGTTGAGTGTGTATTGTAGGGTAGAGACCCAACGGCTGCGGTTGTCTGTCTACTGCTTCGTACCGCTCAACATAATCTAGTCGGCTAGTAGCAGAACGCAAGTGCGTGGACGATGACAGCGCGCGATAGTACGTTGAGTGTGTATTGTAGGGTAGAGACCCAACGGCTGCGGTTGTCTGTCTACTGCTTCGTACCGCTCAACATAATCTAGTCGGCTAGTAGCAGAACGCAAGTGTGTGGACGATGACAGCGCGCGATAGTACGTTGAGTGTGTATTGTAGGGTAGAGACCCAACGGCTGTGGTTGTCTGTCTACTGCTTCGTACCGCTCAACATAATCTAGTCGGTTAGTAGCAGAACGCAAGTGTGTGGACGATGACAGCGCGCGATAGTACGTTGAGTGTGTATTGTAGGGTATAGACCCAACGGCTGTGGTTGTCTGTCTACTGCTTCGTACCGCTCAACATAATCTAGTCGGCTAGTAGCAGAACGCAAGTGTGTGGACGATGACAGCGCACGATAGTACGTTGAGTGTGTATTGTAGGGTAGAGACCCAACGGCTGTGGTTGTCTGTCTACTGCTTCGTACCGCTCAACATAATCTAGTCGGCTAGTAGCAGAACGCAAGTGTGTGGACGATGACAGCGCACGATAGTACGTTGAGTGTGTATTGTAGGGTAGAGACCCAACGGCTGTGGTTGTCTGTCTACTGCTTCGTACCGCTCAACATAATCTAGTCGGCTAGTAGCAGAACGCAAGTGTGTGGACGATGACAGCGCACGATAGTACGTTGAGTGTGTATTGTAGGGTATAGACCCAACGGCTGTGGTTGTCTGTCTACTGCTTCGTACCGCTCAACATAATCTAGTCGGCTAGTAGCAGAACGCAAGTGTGTGGACGATGACAGCGCACGATAGTACGTTGAGTGTGTATTGTAGGGTATAGACCCAACGGCTGTGGTTGTCTGTCTACTGCTTCGTACCGCTCAACATAATCTAGTCGGCTAGTAGCAAGTGTGTGGACGATGACAGCGCGCGATAGTACCGCTCAGTGACGCGTGCATTCGTTTACATGCTTCTACTACCCGATCAGCGAATGTTGACTGTATACGGAGCGATAGACAAGTACCCGCTAGCGTAGGAGCTCTACCTTGCACTACACACTCAACGGTCACTATAACGAGTCTAAGGTCCAGTCTTACAATGTCCCAATAACTACTTATTCGTCGAATAGCTTGTTGTCTCCATGGCAACCACCAATCAAAACCCTTGAAATCCTCCAAATAGCTTAATTGCTACAAATAACTTATTAGAAGATTGTAAGACCGGCCCTAATCCAACTTACTTAGGCTGTGTCTCAAATCGATGTTTTTCGCTAGTCGACTAGCGTAGCAGACTAACCTAACAATTATTAGTAACAATGAATAAAAACAATTGGTAATTGTTGTGTTAGTTGGTGAAGTAGGTGGAGCGGACCAAATATTCTAATTGAGATACGCCCTTAGATGGTATGTTTATCACTAAAAATGGGCCCGGATTCAGAAAAGGTCCTGAGTCTATGTTTGGTCTTAAGCTTAACTCTAAGACCGGTCTAACTTTTAATTTCGTATGAATCCAGGCCCATGTCCCATAAATAAGTTAATAATTCCTAGTCGGAACAAAGATGCAATGATCAATCTAATAATTTGTTCTACAATTCGTTCTCAGACATGGGCCTGGATTCACAAGGGGCTCAAAGTTAGGCCGGTCTTAGAGTTAAGACCAAAAATAGACTTAGGACCACTTGTGAATCCGGGCCCAGTTCTATAAAACAATTAAGTAAGTACACAATAAAAGACAAATTTAAATTTATATTTGTATTTATTCAACTTTTTATAGTGCCAAGATACACTTTAGGCCTATTTAAAAAATAAATATAAGTATTCAAGCATAATATATTTCACTAAATTATCTGCGGGGGGAGTGGAGGCTGGCAGATACATACATGTTTCTTCTTAGAATAATTTTTAAGCTCGAAATCAAATAGGATAAAAGTGTAGAAATGATATAGACAATAAACAAATAAATAAAATTATTAGAAAGCAACAATTGCAAGCAAGCGCCGGGTACCAAGCGGGTTGGGTGTATAAGGACACAATACAACACACACATATAATTTATTGTGTCGCTGATTGTGACGTCCCAGGTTTGTTGTCGTTGTCGTTGTTGTTGTCGTTGTCGTTGTCGTTGTCGTCGTCGTTACTTGGCGCCGTGTTCTTGTGCAGCTTGAACATCTCGTTGCCTTCCACGGCAATCTCCATCTGCAACACACGAGCATTGGTGACGACACTCAAGACTTATTCCTATACATGAGTATTAGAATAATAACACTATATCATGCATTAAACAAATAAATAAATAATAAATAAACAAATAAATAAACAAACAAACAAACAAATAAATAAATAAATAATAAATCAATAAATAAATAAATAAATAAATAAATAAATAAATAAATAAATAAATAAATAAATAAATAAATAAATAAATAAATAAATAAATAAGAAGC
>OX246747.1:26719934-26902434 GCA_945910005.1 Isoperla grammatica
TAGAGAGCCGTGTCAACCCTTGGGGTAGGCGCCGAGGGGGAGGTTAGTGGTGGGTAACCGTTCCTCCTGGAGTAGGCTACGTCCCACTAGCGGCTGAGTGGCTGCAACATGTCAGCACATAGAGAGCCGTGTCAACCCTTGGGGTAGGCGCCGAGGGGGAGGTTAGTGGTGGGTAACCGTTCCTCCTGGAGTACGCTACGTCTCACTAGCGGCTGAGTGGCTGCAACATGTCAGCACATAGAGAGCCGTGTCAACCCTTGGGGTAGGCGCCGAGAGGGAGGTTAGTGGTGGGTAACAGTTCCTCCTGGAGTACGCTACGTCCCACTAGCGGCTGAGTGGCTGCAACATGTCAGCACATAGAGAGCCGTGTCAACCCTTGGGGTAGGCGCCGAGGGGGAGGTTAGTGGTGGGTAACCGTTCCTCCTGGAGTAGGCTACGTCCCACTAGCGGCTGAGTGGCTGCAACATGTCAGCACATAGAGTGCCGTGTCAACCCTTGGGGTAGGCGCCGAGGGGGAGGTTAGTGGTGGGTAACCGTTCCTCCTGGAGTAGGCTACGTCCCACTAGCGGCTGAGTGGCTGCAACATGTCAGCACATAGAGAGTCAACCCTTGGGGTAGGCGCCCAGGGGGAGGTTAGTGGTGGGTAACCGTTCCTCCTGGAGTACGCTACGTCCCACTAGCGGCTGAGTGGCTGCAACATGTCAGCACATAGAGAGTCAACCCTTGGGGTAGGCGCCGAGGGGGAGGTTAGTGGTGGGTAACCGTTCCTCCTGGAGTACGCTACGTCCCACCAGCGGCTGAGTGGCTGCAACATGTCAGCACATAGAGAGCCGTGTCAACCCTTGGGGTAGGCGCCGAGGGGGAGGCTAGTGGTGGGTAACCGTTCCTCCTGGAGTACGCTACGTCCCACTAGCGGCTGAGTGGCTGCAACATGTCAGCACATAGAGAGCCGTGTCAACCCTTGGGGTAGGCGCCGAGGGGGAGGTTAGTGGTGGGTAACCGTTCCTCCTGGAGTACGCTACGTCCCACTAGCGGCTGAGTGGCTGCAACATGTCAGCACATAGAGAGCCGTGTCAACCCTTGAGGTAGGCGCCGAGGGGGAGGTTAGTGGTGGGTAACCGTTCCTCCTGGAGTACGCTACGTCCCACTAGCGGCTGAGTGGCTGCAACATGTCAGCACATAGAGAGCCGTGTCAACCCTTGGGGTAGGCGCCGAGGGGGAGGCTAGTGGTGGGTAACCGTTCCTCCTGGAGTACGCTACGTCCCACTAGCGGCTGAGTGGCTGCAACATGTCAGCACATAGAGAGCCGTGTCAACCCTTGGGGTAGGCGCCGAGGGGGAGGTTAGTGGTGGGTAACCGTTCCTCCTGGAGTACGCTACGTCCCACCAGCGGCTGAGTGGCTGCAACATGTCAGCACATAGAGAGCCGTGTCAACCCTTGGGGTAGGCGCCGAGGGGGAGGTTAGTGGTGGGTAACCGTTCCTCCTGGAGTACGCTACGTCCCACTAGCGGCTGAGTGGCTGCAACATGTCAGCACATAGAGAGCCGTGTCAACCCTTGGGGTAGGCGCCGAGGGGGAGGCTAGTGGTGGGTAACCGTTCCTCCTGGAGTACGCTACGTCCCACTAGCGGCTGAGTGGCTGCAACATGTCAGCACATAGAGAGCCGTGTCAACCCTTGGGGTAGGCGCCGAGGGGGAGGTTAGTGGTGGGTAACCGTTCCTCCTGGAGTACGCTACGTCCCACTAGCGGCTGAGTGGCTGCAACATGTCAGCACATAGAGAGCCGTGTCAACCCTTGGGGTAGGCGCCGAGGGGGAGGTTAGTGGTGGGTAACCGTTCCTCCTGGAGTACGCTACGTCCCACTAGCGGCTGAGTGGCTGCAACATGTCAGCACATAGAGAGCCGTGTCAACCCTTGGGGTAGGCGCCGAGGGGGAGGTTAGTGGTGGGTAACCGTTCCTCCTGGAGTACGCTACGTCCCACCAGCGGCTGAGTGGCTGCAACATGTCAGCACATAGAGAGTCAACCCTTGGGGTAGGCGCCGAGGGGGAGGTTAGTGGTGGGTAACCGTTCCTCCTGGAGTACGCTACGTCCCACTAGCGGCTGAGTGGCTGCAACATGTCAGCACATAGAGAGCCGTGTCAACCCTTGGGGTAGGCGCCGAGGGGGAGGTTAGTGGTGGGTAACCGTTCCTCCTGGAGTACGCTACGTCCCACCAGCGGCTGAGTGGCTGCAACATGTCAGCACATAGAGAGTCAACCCTTGGGGTAGGCGCCGAGGGGGAGGTTAGTGGTGGGTAACCGTTCCTCCTGGAGTACGCTACGTCCCACCAGCGGCTGAGTGGCTGCAACATGTCAGCACATAGAGAGCCGTGTCAACCCTTGGGGTAGGCGCCGAGGGGGAGGCTAGTGGTGGGTAACCGTTCCTCCTGGAGTACGCTACGTCCCACTAGCGGCTGAGTGGCTGCAACATGTCAGCACATAGAGAGCCGTGTCAACCCTTGGGGTAGGCGCCGAGGGGGAGGCTAGTGGTGGGTAACCGTTCCTCCTGGAGTACGCTACGTCCCACTAGCGGCTGAGTGGCTGCAACATGTCAGCACATAGAGAGCCGTGTCAACCCTTGGGGTAGGCGCCGAGGGGGAGGTTAGTGGTGGGTAACCGTTCCTCCTGGAGTACGCTACGTCCCACTAGCGGCTGAGTGGCTGCAACATGTCAGCACATAGAGAGCCGTGTCAACCCTTGGGGTAGGCGCCGAGGGGGAGGTTAGTGGTGGGTAACCGTTCCTCCTGGAGTACGCTACGTCCCACCAGCGGCTGAGTGGCTGCAACATGTCAGCACATAGAGAGCCGTGTCAACCCTTGGGGTAGGCACCGAGGGGGAGGTTAGTGGTGGGTAACCGTTCCTCCTGGAGTACGCTACGTCCCACCAGCGGCTGAGTGGCTGCAACATGTCAGCACATAGAGAGTCAACCCTTGGGGTAGGCGCCGAGGGGGAGGTTAGTGGTGGGTAACCGTTCCTCCTGGAGTACGCTACGTCCCACTAGCGGCTGAGTGGCTGCAACATGTCAGCACATAGAGAGTCAACCCTTGGGGTAGGCGCCGAGGGGGAGGTTAGTGGTGGGTAACCGTTCCTCCTGGAGTACGCTACGTCCCACTAGCGGCTGAGTGGCTGCAACATGTCAGCACATAGAGAGTCAACCCTTGGGGTAGGCGCCGAGGGGGAGGTTAGTGGTGGGTAACCGTTCCTCCTGGAGTACGCTACGTCCCACCAGCGGCTGAGTGGCTGCAACATGTCAGCACATAGAGAGCTGTGTCAACCCTTGGGGTAGGGGGCGAGGTGGAGGTTAGTGGTGGGTAACCGTTCCTCCTGGAGTACGCTACGTCCCACTAGCGGCTGAGTGGCTGCAACATGTCAGCACATAGAGAGTCAACCCTTGGGGTAGGCGCCGAGGGGGAGGTTAGTGGTGGGTAACCGTTCCTCCTGGAGTACGCTACGTCCCACTAGCGGCTGAGTGGCTGCAACATGTCAGCACATAGAGAGCCGTGTCAACCCTTGGGGTAGGCGCCGAGGGGGAGGTTAGTGGTGGGTAACCGTTCCTCCTGGAGTACGCTACGTCCCACCAGCGGCTGAGTGGCTGCAACATGTCAGCACATAGAGAGTCAACCCTTGGGGTAGGCGCCGAGGGGGAGGTTAGTGGTGGGTAACCGTTCCTCCTGGAGTACGCTACGTCCCACTAGCGGCTGAGTGGCTGCAACATGTCAGCACATAGAGAGCCGTGTCAACCCTTGGGGTAGGCGCCGAGGGGGAGGTTAGTGGTGGGTAACCGTTCCTCCTGGAGTACGCTACGTCCCACCAGCGGCTGAGTTGCTGCAACATGTCAGCACATAGAGAGCCGTGTCAACCCTTGGGGTAGGCGCCCAGGGGGAGGTTAGTGGTGGGTAACCGTTCCTCCTGGAGTACGCTACGTCCCACTAGCGGCTGAGTGGCTGCAACATGTCAGCACATAGAGAGCCGTGTCAACCCTTGGGGTAGGCGCCGAGGGGGAGGTTAGTGGTGGGTAACCGTTCCTCCTGGAGTACGCTACGTCCCACTAGCGGCTGAGTGGCTGCAACATGTCAGCACATAGAGAGCCGTGTCAACCCTTGGGGTAGGCGCCGAGGGGGAGGTTAGTGGTGGGTAACCGTTCCTCCTGGAGTACGCTACGTCCCACTAGCGGCTGAGTGGCTGCAACATGTCAGCACATAGAGAGCCGTGTCAACCCTTGGGGTAGGCGCCGAGGGGGAGGTTAGTGGTGGGTAACCGTTCCTCCTGGAGTACGCTACGTCCCACTAGCGGCTGAGTGGCTGCAACATGTCAGCACATAGAGAGCCGTGTCAACCCTTGGGGTAGGCGCCGAGGGGGAGGTTAGTGGTGGGTAACTGTTCCTCCTGGAGTACGCTACGTCCCACCAGCGGCTGAGTGGCTGAAACATGTCAGCACATAGAGAGCCGTGTCAACCCTTGGGGTAGGCGCCGAGGGGGAGGTTAGTGGTGGGTAACCGTTCCTCCTGGAGTACGCTACGTCCCACTAGCGGCTGAGTGGCTGCAACATGTCAGCACATAGAGAGCCGTGTCAACCCTTGGGGTAGGCGCCGAGGGGGAGGTTAGTGGTGGGTAACTGTTCCTCCTGGAGTACGCTACGTCCCACTAGCGGCTGAGTGGCTGCAACATGTCAGCACATAGAGAGTCAACCCTTGGGGTAGGCGCCGAGGGGGAGGTTAGTGGTGGGTAACCGTTCCTCCTGGAGTACGCTACGTCCCACTAGCGGCTGAGTGGCTGCAACATGTCAGCACATAGAGAGCCGTGTCAACCCTTGGGGTAGGCGCCGAGGGGGAGGTTAGTGGTGGGTAACCGTTCCTCCTGGAGTACGCTACGTCCCACTAGCGGCTGAGTGGCTGCAACATGTCAGCACATAGAGAGCCGTGTCAACCCTTGGGGTAGGCGCCGAGGGGGAGGTTAGTGGTGGGTAACCGTTCCTCCTGGAGTACGCTACGTCCCACCAGCGGCTGAGTGGCTGCAACATGTCAGCACATAGAGAGCCGTGTCAACCCTTGGGGTAGGCGCCGAGGGGGAGGTTAGTGGTGGGTAACCGTTCCTCCTGGAGTACGCTACGTCCCACCAGCGGCTGAGTGGCTGCAACATGTCAGCACATAGAGAGCCGTGTCAACCCTTGGGGTAGGCGCCGAGGGGGAGGTTAGTGGTGGGTAACCGTTCCTCCTGGAGTACGCTACGTCCCACCAGCGGCTGAGTGGCTGCAACATGTCAGCACATAGAGAGCCGTGTCAACCCTTGGGGTAGGCGCCCAGGGGGAGGTTAGTGGTGGGTAACCGTTCCTCCTGGAGTACGCTACGTCCCACTAGCGGCTGAGTGGCTGCAACATGTCAGCACATAGAGAGCCGTGTCAACCCTTGGGGTAGGCGCCCAGGGGGAGGTTAGTGGTGGGTAACCGTTCCTCCAGGAGTACGCTACGTCCCACTAGCGGCTGAGTGGCTGCAACATGTCAGCACATAGAGAGCCGTGTCAACCCTTGGGGTAGGCGCCGAGGGGGAGGTTAGTGGTGGGTAACCGTTCCTCCTGGAGTACGCTACGTCCCACCAGCGGCTGAGTGGCTGCAACATGTCAGCACATAGAGAGCCGTGTCAACCCTTGGGGTAGGCGCCGAGGGGGAGGTTAGTGGTGGGTAACCGTTCCTCCTGGAGTACGCTACGTCCCACTAGCGGCTGAGTGGCTGCAACATGTCAGCACATAGAGAGCCGTGTCAACCCTTGGGGTAGGCGCCGAGGGGGAGGTTAGTGGTGGGTAACCGTTCCTCCTGGAGTACGCTACGTCCCACTAGCGGCTGAGTGGCTGCAACATGTCAGCACATAGAGAGTCAACCCTTGGGGTAGGCGCCGAGGGGGAGGTTAGTGGTGGGTAACCGTTCCTCCTGGAGTACGCTACGTCCCACCAGCGGCTGAGTGGCTGCAACATGTCAGCACATAGAGAGCCGTGTCAACCCTTGGGGTAGGCGCCGAGGGGGAGGTTAGTGGTGGGTAACCGTTCCTCCTGGAGTACGCTACGTCCCACTAGCGGCTGAGTGGCTGCAACATGTCAGCACATAGAGAGCCGTGTCAACCCTTGGGGTAGGCGCCGAGGGGGAGGTTAGTGGTGGGTAACCGTTCCTCCTGGAGTACGCTACGTCCCACTAGCGGCTGAGTGGCTGCAACATGTCAGCACATAGAGAGCCGTGTCAACCCTTGGGGTAGGCGCCGAGGGGGAGGTTAGTGGTGGGTAACCGTTCCTCCTGGAGTACGCTACGTCCCACCAGCGGCTGAGTGGCTGCAACATGTCAGCACATAGAGAGCCGTGTCAACCCTTGGGGTAGGCGCCGAGGGGGAGGTTAGTGGTGGGTAACCGTTCCTCCTGGAGTACGCTACGTCCCACTAGCGGCTGAGTGGCTGCAACATGTCAGCACATAGAGAGCCGTGTCAACCCTTGGGGTAGGCGCCGAGGGGGAGGTTAGTGGTGGGTAACCGTTCCTCCTGGAGTACGCTACGTCCCACCAGCGGCTGAGTGGCTGCAACATGTCAGCACATAGAGAGTCAACCCTTGGGGTAGGCGCCGAGGGGGAGGTTAGTGGTGGGTAACCGTTCCTCCTGGAGTACGCTACGTCCCACCAGCGGCTGAGTGGCTGCAACATGTCAGCACATAGAGAGCCGTGTCAACCCTTGGGGTAGGCGCCGAGGGGGAGGTTAGTGGTGGGTAACCGTTCCTCCTGGAGTACGCTACGTCCCACTAGCGGCTGAGTGGCTGCAACATGTCAGCACATAGAGAGCCGTGTCAACCCTTGGGGTAGGCGCCGAGGGGGAGGTTAGTGGTGGGTAACCGTTCCTCCTGGAGTACGCTACGTCCCACCAGCGGCTGAGTGGCTGCAACATGTCAGCACATAGAGAGCCGTGTCAACCCTTGGGGTAGGCGCCGAGGGGGAGGTTAGTGGTGGGTAACCGTTCCTCCTGGAGTACGCTACGTCCCACTAGCGGCTGAGTGGCTGCAACATGTCAGCACATAGAGAGTCAACCCTTGGGGTAGGCGCCGAGGGGGAGGTTAGTGGTGGGTAACCGTTCCTCCTGGAGTACGCTACGTCCCACTAGCGGCTGAGTGGCTGCAACATGTCAGCACATAGAGAGCCGTGTCAACCCTTGGGGTAGGCGCCGAGGGGGAGGTTAGTGGTGGGTAACCGTTCCTCCTGGAGTACGCTACGTCCCACCAGCGGCTGAGTGGCTGCAACATGTCAGCACATAGAGAGTCAACCCTTGGGGTAGGCGCCGAGGGGGAGGTTAGTGGTGGGTAACCGTTCCTCCTGGAGTACGCTACGTCCCACTAGCGGCTGCGTGGCTGCAACATGTCAGCACATAGAGAGCCGTGTCAACCCTTGGGGTAGGCGCCGAGGGGGAGGTTAGTGGTGGGTAACCGTTCCTCCTGGAGTACGCTACGTCCCACCAGCGGCTGAGTGGCTGCAACATGTCAGCACATAGAGAGTCAACCCTTGGGGTAGGCGCCGTGGGGGAGGTTAGTGGTGGGTAACCGTTCCTCCTGGAGTACGCTACGTCCCACCAGCGGCTGAGTGGCTGCAACATGTCAGCACATAGAGAGTCAACCCTTGGGGTAGGCGCCGAGGGGGAGGTTAGTGGTGGGTAACCGTTCCTACTGGAGTACGCTACGTCCCACTAGCGGCTGAGTGGCTGCAACATGTCAGCACATAGAGAGCCGTGTCAACCATTGGGGTAGGCGCCGAGGGGGAGGTTAGTGGTGGGTAACCGTTCCTCCTGGAGTACGCTACGTCCCACTAGCGGCTGAGTGGCTGCAACATGTCAGCACATAGAGAGCCGTGTCAACCCTTGGGGTAGGCGCCGAGGGGGAGGTTAGTGGTGGGTAACCGTTCCTCCTGGAGTACGCTACGTCCCACCAGCGGCTGAGTGGCTGCAACATGTCAGCACATAGAGAGCCGTGTCAACCCTTGGGGTAGGCGCCGAGGGGGAGGTTAGTGGTGGGTAACCGTTCCTCCTGGAGTACGCTACGTCCCACTAGCGGCTGAGTGGCTGCAACATGTCAGCACATAGAGAGCCGTGTCAACCCTTGGGGTAGGCGCCGAGGGGGAGGTTAGTGGTGGGTAACTGTTCCTCCTGGAGTACGCTACGTCCCACTAGCGGCTGAGTGGCTGCAACATGTCAGCACATAGAGAGCCGTGTCAACCCTTGGGGTAGGCGCCGAGGGGGAGGTTAGTGGTGGGTAACCGTTCCTCCTGGAGTACGCTACGTCCCACTAGCGGCTGAGTGGCTGCAACATGTCAGCACATAGAGAGTCAACCCTTGGGGTAGGCGCCCAGGGGGAGGTTAGTGGTGGGTAACCGTTCCTCCTGGAGACGCTACGTCCCACCAGCGGCTGAGTGGTTGCAACATGTCAGCACATAGAGAGCCGTGTCAACCCTTGGGGTAGGCGCCGAGGGGGAGGTTAGTGGTGGGTAACCGTTCCTCCTGGAGTACGCTACGTCCCACTAGCGGCTGAGTGGCTGCAACATGTCAGCACATAGAGAGCCGTGTCAACCCTTGGGATAGGCGCCGAGGGGGAGGTTAGTGGTGGGTAACCGTTCCTCCTGGAGAACGCTACGTCCCACTAGCGGCTGAGTGGCTGCAACATGTCAGCACATAGAGAGTCGTGTCAACCCTTGGGGTAGGCGCCGAGGGGGAGGTTAGTGGTGGGTAACCGTTCCTCCTGGAGTACGCTACGTCCCACCAGCGGCTGAGTGGCTGCAACATGTCAGCACATAGAGAGTCAACCCTTGGGGTAGGCACCGAGGGGGAGGTTAGTGGTGGGTAACCGTTCCTCCTGGAGTACGCTACGTCCCACTAGCGGCTGAGTGGCTGCAACATGTCAGCACATAGAGAGCCGTGTCAACCCTTGGGGTAGGCGCCGAGGGGAAGGTTAGTGGTGGGTAACCGTTCCTCCTGGAGTACGCTACGTCCCACTAGCGGCTGAGTGGCTGCAACATGTCAGCACATAGAGAGTCAACCCTTGGGGTAGGCGCCGAGGGGGAGGTTAGTGGTGGGTAACCGTTCCTCCTGGAGTACGCTACGTCCCACTAGCGGCTGAGTGGCTGCAACATGTCAGCACATAGAGAGTCAACCCTTGGGGTAGGCGCCGAGGGGGAGGTTAGTGGTGGGTAACCGTTCCTCCTGGAGTACGCTACGTCCCACTAGCGGCTGAGTGGCTGCAACATGTCAGCACATAGAGAGCCGTGTCAACCCTTGGGGTAGGCGCCGAGGGGGAGGTTAGTGGTGGGTAACCGTTCCTCCTGGAGTACGCTACGTCCCACCAGCGGCTGAGTGGCTGCAACATGTCAGCACATAGAGAGCCGTGTCAACCCTTGGGGTAGGCGCCGAGGGGGAGGTTAGTGGTGGGTAACCGTTCCTCCTGGAGTACGCTACGTCCCACTAGCGGCTGAGTGGCTGCAACATGTCAGCACATAGAGAGTCAACCCTTGGGGTAGGCGCCGAGGGGGAGGTTAGTGGTGGGTAACCGTTCCTCCTGGAGTACGCTACGTCCCACTAGCGGCTGAGTGGCTGCAACATGTCAGCACATAGAGAGCCGTGTCAACCCTTGGGGTAGGCGCCGAGGGGGAGGTTAGTGGTGGGTAACCGTTCCTCCTGGAGTACGCTACGTCCCACCAGCGGCTGAGTGGCTGCAACATGTCAGCACATAGAGAGCCGTGTCAACCCTTGGGGTAGGCGCCGAGGGGGAGGTTAGTGGTGGGTAACCGTTCCTCCTGGAGTACGCTACGTCCCACTAGCGGCTGAGTGGCTGCAACATGTCAGCACATAGAGAGCCGTGTCAACCCTTGGGGTAGGCGCCGAGGGGGAGGTTAGTGGTGGGTAACCGTTCCTCCTGGAGTACGCTACGTCCCACTAGCGGCTGAGTGGCTGCAACATGTCAGCACATAGAGAGCCGTGTCAACCCTTGGGGTAGGCGCCGAGGGGGAGGTTAGTGGTGGGTAACCGTTCCTCCTGGAGTACGCTACGTCCCACTAGCGGCTGAGTGGCTGCAACATGTCAGCACATAGAGAGCCGTGTCAACCCTTGGGGTAGGCGCCGAGGGGGAGGTTAGTGGTGGGTAACCGTTCCTCCAGGAGTACGCTACGTCCCACCAGCGGCTGAGTGGCTGCAACATGTCAGCACATAGAGAGTCAACCCTTGGGGTAGGCGCCGAGGGGGAGGTTAGTGGTGGGTAACCGTTCCTCCTGGAGTACGCTACGTCCCACTAGCGGCTGAGTGGCTGCAACATGTCAGCACATAGAGAGCCGTGTCAACCCTTGGGGTAGGCGCCGAGAGGGAGGTTAGTGGTGGGTAACCGTTCCTCCTGGAGTACGCTACGTCCCACCAGCGGCTGAGTGGCTGCAACATGTCAGCACATAGAGAGCCGTGTCAACCCTTGGGGAAGGCGCCGAGGGGGAGGTTAGTGGTGGGTAACCGTTCCTCCTGGAGTACGCTACGTCCCACTAGCGGCTGAGTGGCTGCAACATGTCAGCACATAGAGAGCCGTGTCAACCCTTGGGGTAGGCGCCGAGGGGGAGGTTAGTGGTGGGTAACCGTTCCTCCTGGAGTACGCTACGTCCCACTAGCGGCTGAGTGGCTGCAACATGTCAGCACATAGAGAGTCAACCCTTGGGGTAGGCGCCGAGGGGGAGGTTAGTGGTGGGTAACCGTTCCTCCTGGAGTACGCTACGTCCCACTAGCGGCTGAGTGGCTGCAACATGTCAGCACATAGAGAGCCGTGTCAACCCTTGGGGTAGGCGCCCAGGGGGAGGTTAGTGGTGGGTAACCGTTCCTCCTGGAGTACGCTACGTCCCACCAGCGGCTAAGTGGCTGCAACATGTCAGCACATAGAGAGTCGTGTCAACCCTTGGGGTAGGCGCCGAGGGGGAGGTTAGTGGTGGGTAACCGTTCCTCCTGGAGTACGCTACGTCCCACCAGCGGCTGAGTGGCTGCAACATGTCAGCACATAGAGAGTCAACCCTTGGGGTAGGCGCCGAGGGGGAGGTTAGTGGTGGGTAACCGTTCCTCCTGGAGTACGCTACGTCCCACCAGCGGCTGAGTGGCTGCAACATGTCAGCACATAGAGAGTCAACCCTTGGGGTAGGCGCCGAGGGGGAGGTTAGTGGTGGGTAACCGTTCCTCCTGGAGTACGCTACGTCCCACTAGCGGCTGAGTGGCTGCAACATGTCAGCACATAGAGAGCCGTGTCAACCCTTGGGGTAGGCGCCGAGAGGGAGGTTAGTGGTGGGTAACCGTTCCTCCTGGAGTACGCTACGTCCCACCAGCGGCTGAGTGGCTGCAACATGTCAGCACATAGAGAGCCGTGTCAACCCTTGGGGAAGGCGCCGAGGGGGAGGTTAGTGGTGGGTAACCGTTCCTCCTGGAGTACGCTACGTCCCACTAGCGGCTGAGTGGCTGCAACATGTCAGCACATAGAGAGCCGTGTCAACCCTTGGGGTAGGCGCCGAGGGGGAGGTTAGTGGTGGGTAACCGTTCCTCCTGGAGTACGCTACGTCCCACTAGCGGCTGAGTGGCTGCAACATGTCAGCACATAGAGAGTCAACCCTTGGGGTAGGCGCCGAGGGGGAGGTTAGTGGTGGGTAACCGTTCCTCCTGGAGTACGCTACGTCCCACTAGCGGCTGAGTGGCTGCAACATGTCAGCACATAGAGAGTCAACCCTTGGGGTAGGCGCCGAGGGGGAGGTTAGTGGTGGGTAACCGTTCCTCCTGGAGTACGCAACGTCCCACCAGCGGCTGAGTGGCTGCAATATGTCAGCACATAGAGAGCCGTGTCAACCCTTGGGGTAGGCGCCGAGGGGGAGGTTAGTGGTGGGTAACCGTTCCTCCTGGAGTACGCTACGTCCCACTAGCGGCTGAGTGGCTGCAACATGTCAGCACATAGAGAGCCGTGTCAACCCTTGGGGTAGGCGCCGAGGGGGAGGTTAGTGGTGGGTAACTGTTCCTCCTGGAGTACGCTACGTCCCACTAGCGGCTGAGTGGCTGCAACATGTCAGCACATAGAGAGTCAACCCTTGGGGTAGGCGCCTAGGGGGAGGTTAGTGGTGGGTAACTGTTCCTCCTGGAGTACGCTACGTCCCACCAGCGGCTGAGTGGCTGCAACATGTCAGCACATAGAGAGTCAACCCTTGGGGTAGGCGCCGAGGGGGAGGTTAGTGGTGGGTAACCGTTCCTCCTGGAGTACGCTACGTCCCACCAGCGGCTGAGTGGCTGCAACATGTCAGCACATAGAGAGTCAACCCTTGGGGTAGGCGCCGAGGGGGAGGTTAGTGGTGGGTAACCGTTCCTCCTGGAGTACGCTACGTCCCACTAGCGGCTGAGTGGCTGCAACATGTCAGCACATAGAGAGCCGTGTCAACCCTTGGGGTAGGCGCCGAGGGGGAGGTTAGTGGTGGGTAACCGTTCCTCCTGCAGTACGCTACGTCCCACCAGCGGCTGAGTGGCTGCAACATGTCAGCACATAGAGAGCCGTGTCAACCCTTGGGGTAGGCGCCTAGGGGGAGGTTAGTGGTGGGTAACTGTTCCTCCTGGAGTACGCTACGTCCCACCAGCGGCTGAGTGGCTGCAACATGTCAGCACATAGAGAGTCAACCCTTGGGGTAGGCGCCGAGGGGGAGGTTAGTGGTGGGTAACCGTTCCTCCTGGAGTACGCTACGTCCCACTAGCGGCTGAGTGGCTGCAACATGTCAGCACATAGAGAGCCGTGTCAACCCTTGGGGTAGGCGCCGAGGGGGAGGTTAGTGGTGGGTAACCGTTCCTCCTGGAGTACGCTACGTCCCACTAGCGGCTGAGTGGCTGCAACATGTCAGCACATAGAGAGCCGTGTCAACCCTTGGGGTAGGCGCCGAGGGGGAGGTTAGTGGTGGGTAACCGTTCCTCCTGGAGTACGCTACGTCCCACTAGCGGCTGAGTGGCTGCAACATGTCAGCACATAGAGAGTCAACCCTTGGGGTAGGCGCCGAGGGGGAGGTTAGTGGTGGGTAACCGTTCCTCCTGGAGTACGCTACGTCCCACCAGCGGCTGAGTGGCTGCAACATGTCAGCACATAGAGAGCCGTGTCAACCCTTGGGGTAGGCGCCGAGGGGGAGGTTAGTGGTGGGTAACCGTTCCTCCTGGAGTACGCTACGTCCCACTAGCGGCTGAGTGGCTGCAACATGTCAGCACATAGAGAGCCGTGTCAACCCTTGGGGTAGGCGCCGAGGGGGAGGTTAGTGGTGGGTAACCGTTCCTCCTGGAGTACGCTACGTCCCACTAGCGGCTGAGTGGCTGCAACATGTCAGCACATAGAGAGTCAACCCTTGGGGTAGGCGCCGAGGGGGAGGTTAGTGGTGGGTAACCGTTCCTCCTGGAGTACGCTACGTCCCACTAGCGGCTGAGTGGCTGCAACATGTCAGCACATAGAGAGCCGTGTCAACCCTTGGGGTAGGCGCCGAGGGGGAGGTTAGTGGTGGGTAACCGTTCCTCCTGGAGTGCGCTACGTCCCACCAGCGGCTGAGTGGCTGCAACATGTCAGCACATAGAGAGTCAACCCTTGGGGTAGGCGCCGAGGGGGAGGTTAGTGGTGGGTAACCGTTCCTCCTGGAGTACGCTACGTCCCACTAGCGGCTGAGTGGCTGCAACATGTCAGCACATAGAGAGCCGTGTCAACCCTTGGGGTAGGCGCCGAGGGGGAGGTTAGTGGTGGGTAACCGTTCCTCCTGGAGTACGCTACGTCCCACCAGCGGCTGAGTGGCTGCAACATGTCAGCACATAGAGAGCCGTGTCAACCCTTGGGGTAGGCGCCGAGGGGGAGGTTAGTGGTGGGTAACCGTTCCTCCAGGAGTACGCTACGTCCCACTAGCGGCTGAGTGGCTGCAACATGTCAGCACATAGAGAGCCGTGTCAACCCTTGGGGTAGGCGCCGAGGGGGAGGTTAGTGGTGGGTAACCGTTCCTCCTGGAGTACGCTACGTCCCACTAGCGGCTGAGTGGCTGCAACATGTCCCTTCAACACTCAGCCAGTGTCCCTTCAACACTTAGCTATAGGTATAATTGAGAAACTGTAAGAATGACGGCCCCCGCCTTATCCCCACCACTGCTACCCCACCCCCCCTAACTCCAGTAAACAACAAACTGAACAACTGAAACAAACCGATTTTCAGTTACGCATTTCATTTTGTTAGGTTGTCACGGAGTTGAGGGGGGTCGGGTCGCAGTGGTGAGGATAAGGAGGGGGCCGTCATTCTTACAGTTTCTCAACTATAACACATTATTTCATTAATATGCATTGTCAAAATGTCAATGTGTTAGTATTACTTTATTTTATTTCTTCATTTGTTAATACTTAGTTTATATTTGATTCGTCTTAGCTAAAATGTTACTTCGTATCTATTATTTATGTTTGTTTTAAATGGCCGCAAATATCAGGAGATGTATTTCCTTCCGTGGCCATAAAACCACTGTATTCTTTAGTAAAGGTTATTATATTCAATCAATATTTAAATCAGTATTCTTCAATCTTCTGTACCGGTACATATTTTATTACTGTTTTCACTTTGTTTTAACAGCTGTTACTTTACTGTACAGCATTTACTGTTCAAGCAGAAAAAAAAAGTTCTATTCTATTCTATTCTATTCTATTCTATTCTATTATATTATATTATATTATATTCCATTCCATTCGTTTCCATTCCATTCCATTCGTTTCCATTCCATTCCATTCCATTCCATTCCATTCCATTCCATTCCATTCCATTCCATTCCATTCCATTCCATTCCATTCCATTCCATTCCATTCCATTCCATTCCATTCCATTCCATTCCATTCCATTCCATTCCATTGCATTCCATTCCATTCCATGACTTTATTTCCACATGAACACAAATTACATGATGGTTGGGATAGGCCTACTCACTGTACTCGGTGGAGGCTCGGCGACTGGAGGTTCCCTGAGCCCCGACTGGGTTCGGCCTGCGTCTTGCGGTGTTGAAGGACGCTCTCCTGTCACTCACAGACGTACGCTTCTTGGGCTGCTTGCCTGCTGGATCCATCGCGGGGACACGCTGCAGACACGGCAGACACGCTATAGACACTACAGACACGCTATAGACACTACAGACACGCTATAGACACTACAGACACGCTATAGGCACTATAGACACTATAGACACTACAGACACGCTATAGGCACTAGAGACACGCTATAGACACTACAGACAGGCTATAGGCACTAGAGACACGCTATAGGCACTACATACACGCTATAGGCACTAGAGACACGCTATAGACACTACAGACACGCTATAGACACTACAGACACGCTATAGGCACTAGAGACACGCTATAGGCACTACGTACACGCTATAGGCACTAGAGACACGCTATAGGCACTACATACAGGTTATATACACTACAGACAGACTATAGGCACTATAGACACGCTATAGGCACTACAGACACGCTATAGGCACTAGAGACACGCTATAGGCACTACAGACATGCTGGAGACACTAGAGACACGCTATAGACACTACATGCAGGCTATAGGCACTAGAGACAGGCTATAGACACTAGAGACACGCTATAGACACTAGAGACACGCTATAGACACTAGAGACACGCTATAGGCACTACATGCAGGCTATAGGCACTAGAGACAGGCTATAGACACTAGAGACACGCTATAGACACTAGAGACACGCTATAGACACTAGAGACACGCTATTGGCACTACAAACACGCTATAGACACTAGAGATATGCTATAGACACTACAGACAGCAATAGACACTACAGACATGCTATAGGCACTACAGACATCCTAGACACCGGTCAGACATGCAGACACGCTATAGACACTAGAGACACGCTATAGACACTACAGACAGCAATATACACTACAGACATGCTGTAGACACTACATGCACGCTATAGGCACTACAGGCACCCTAGACACCTGTCAGACATGCAGACACGCCGATAACGACGTACATTTACTGAAAGTAAGTATTGTCACCCTGACACTGACAACTTTCAGGAATAGGACAACTTTCAAGCAGATTTGGAGGAATGAATAAATGAATTAAGTTTTATTTCCATGATTATTTTTACATGTACACATAGGACATACAAGTAATATGATCTTGACCCTTGACTTTGAGAGAGGAGAGGAGAGGAGAGGAGTGGGCAGAGGTTGAGGAGAGGGAGAGGTGGTGGGAGGACAGGAACGAGTGGAGAGAGTTTGTGTCACGGGAAGAGGAGTGCGAAGACGAGGTGCTTAGCTGGGCAGGCCGGTGATGATTCCGTGCTGCCCTAAACTGTCGGTGGAAACACCTCTATGTATATATAAAACCTGCCCATGAACAGCCCGGGATGTATTGCGGTATTGATAGGTAGAAAGATGTCAGAGGGTTGCTTGCTGTATGACTAAAACCCAGCATGCACCTTGTGACTGAGACAATCCCGGAAAAACTCCAGTCAGATTGCCGGTAGCGGATATCGAACTGGCGACCTCCCGAACTAGAGCCTCGTGTGCTACGCACTGAGCCATCTTCGGTCTTACTTTAGTAAGTATGATGTTTTATTGAAATAGATCACTACCACTACTACCTTTGAGTGAGTAATATAGGGTAGATGCGCAACGCAATCGGCAGTTTGTCTACCGGCTGCCCAACATACTTTAGTCGGGTAGTAGAAGTTCGCCAAGCGACGCAATGACGGAGTTTTCGGCTGTCTTCGTATATCTTCGCTGAAGTAGCCGACCAATCAGTCTCCGTCATCGCGTCGCTTGGCAAACTTCTACTACCCGACTAAAGTATTTTGGGCAGTAAAAGGCGGTAGACGAGCTGCCGATGCCGTGGGGCCTCTACCCTATATTACTCACTCAACGCTACTACTAGGTACTCAGTTACTACTTCTCACCTTCCGATGCAAATAAACTAGTGATGACGAGTGGAAGAGGGAAAATGGCCACTATCTGCTCGCGCAGGAATATTCCTTTGGACTTTCCGACAGGCGGAAAATCATTGCGAGGCACTAGACAGCTCGCCAGTCGTCAGATACAAACAAACAAGTGAGGGAGTCACGGCCAGGGAATATAATAATATCTTTGGTCACGGTCATCTCAATCCCCCCAGTGGAGACCACGGTCTAACCAAATACCTTAGTAACCAGCTTAGTAACCAGCTGCGCTAGAATACAGGACAATCGCGGTGTTTAGCATGTAAGAAGGCGGCGAACGGCGAAAGTAGCGCATTCTGTCGGAGCGGTTCGATGGCTGCGCGACAAATATGAATTTACTATGGCGCTTCCCATAAGAGTCAGCGAAGTAGCATATGGTTTGATTACGTTTGACCTTTGCGTCCACGAGCTCGGCATTTACGTTTTAATTTGGAACATTACAACAAACATTCTCATTGATCCACTACTTAAGAAGACCGAGATAAATATAGGTTAACTAGAAACCACAACAAACTATGTGTATTGCATGAAAGCATAATTTATACGTTCTGCAGGCGGAATGATCATCGACTCATTATTTATTGCTGGTATGTGGACAAGCTATCGGTGAAAGGAGGGGGGTGGGGGGGAGGTTGTGATGATTTGTCAATACAGGCTTTAAAATGTATCTACTTCAATTAACCCTTTATTATTATGAAGGCCACATGCCTCTCAATAGCATCAGCTTCACTCATAATTGCACCTTTCTAATATTCTGTACAAAATCTCAACCCGCGTGCCTGCCCAGGGACTGCTCTTACGACTAGCAGAGTCACTCTGGGCCTAATCTACCCGGGGCCAAATACAGGTTACCGCCATATTAACTTATTATATCAGTCACTTTCTGGAAAGCTTGAAAATTGTGGAAAAGAGAAAAAAAAATTAATTACGAAAAAAAAAATTGTCATGTTGAAAAATGTTAAAGTGGATGAAAAATTTTCGAGTATGTCTGCGTACATTTCGTGTAAAACTGTCGTATATACTTAGGTAAAGAAAGAAACTTGAAAATTGTGTGATTTTGAAAAATGAAATAAAAAATTAAAGTACAAAAAAAAATTAAGTACAAAAAGTACATATACCATGTAAAACTGTCGTGGATACTTAAGTAAAGAGAGAAACTTGAAAATTGTGGGATTCGAATCGCGGACCCATATGGCACTGGACACTTGAACTCAATATACTATGCTACAACATTGGGCAATTTATTCGTTAAGCATCGTGTAACACGGGCGCCTATAAAAAGTCCGGGTTGAGCTTTTTCGGTGAATTAAAGAGCTCGAATATTTAATATTGAATCACGCTTTCTAAAAAAGTTAACACAAAGTCTGTAAGTCAAACTTGTCGCCCACAATAAGCCATCAACGACAAAAGTGAGTGTCGAAATTGATTTTCTTCATATTACATCGATGTACACGGCACCCCCCCCCCCCCCCGTCGTCGTGTTTTGAGCTTTTTCGATAAATTAAAAACTAAACATATTTAATAAAGAATAGGGAAAAGTAATTCCGACGAAAAATTTCGAAAAAATTCATAACAAATTCGTACTTTGGGCGGTCAAAAACAAAAAAGTTGAATTTTGCACGTTCAAAAGCTTCCCGGTACGTCCCGGTACGTGTGACGTCAACAAATTGCACATGTTCTAAAAGGTATTAGAACGCACTTTCATATGATACCAAAACGGGTTGTCCGAGTTCAAAACGGGACATTTGGGGGACGTTCAAAACTGAAAATCAATAAACAAAATTACACAAATATCCAGAGTCGATCAATCATGTCAGAGACGGTAAGTGCCGGGTATGTCCGGGTACGTTCAATATGCTGTTAATAGCCTTAAAATTCCATAAAAGTAGTCGAAAAAAATTAAAAAAACTGCAACATGCTTTTTTAAGACATTGAAAAATTCTCATAGACAAATACCGGCAAAAATACGAGACGGATGAAATCTGTTAAAGCACCATAACTCGGACACCCGTAAAGTCTTATTTTTTAAAGTAACGTTTTCAAATAGATAAATGTCCATTTATTAATACTAAACACAATTATTTGTTATATGACGTATTTATAACACTTTTAATATACAAAAAGAAAACTTTTGTATGCGTGTTGTCTTAAAGCCGTGAAAAATGAGTTGCGCGAACGTCTGTCATTCAGTGTAAAGGTGACTTTTTGAAAATGTGTTTTCATGGCCCTGTACGATAGAGTGTTCAGTATCGGGACAAGGAAAAAAAACCCATTTCGAAAGTACCAACTTGACGCAAAAAAATCAAAACTGAAACCGTGTAGAGAAAATGGAAAAGTGTCCATAACTAAGCATCCGGGACGAAATTCAAAAAATTGACCAACCATAATCCAGAATAAACTTTGTCCTTAAAAATGAAAAAGTTGAAAAAGTTCGAAAATCAAAAATGTGGGAGAAAAGTGTCCCCGCTCCTTTTAAAAAACGCACGCGACCAAATATACACGATCCGTGTGCCAAACGTTCCGGGACTATTCGAAAAATTTCCAAATCCTAGTTACCCAGATAGTAACCGACGGTAACAATACAAAAACGAATGGTTCATCTTGTTTGGTTCGACAGGCAGGGCCGTTTAATGTGACGCGTTAAAAACGTACCAAAATCGTCAAATCCAAATTTCGAAAATCTTTCGTCTTTGGGTGCCCGTAACTTTTAAACGGGACCATACAAATTCAAAAAAGACATACCAAAAGATGCGCCATTCAACTGACTTGCGAGCAACAGTATTCGAAAAATTCAAAAAAAACATTTGAATTTTTTACAATTTTTCCCGCAAAACCGGAGCGTCGAAGTCGCACGCAATTCAACATAAAACACGTCGGGAGGGGGTGAAGGGTGGGACTTATAAACTCATAAAATATACCAACGTGTAGCCAAAGGCCTGGCGCCGAAAACTGTAGCGACACATTGTCGAAAAAGTCACGTGCGGGGGGCCAGCAAATTAATTTACTACTGCTTTGAATCTAAGCAATCAATTTCGATCGAACCGCTCCGGTAGTGGCGCTAGTGTCGGCTTTTCGCCACTATTTCACGGCAGTGTCCAGTATTCTAGCGCAGCTAGTTAGTAAGGTATTTGGTCTAACTCTACTACATCGCCGCTTGCCGCGATCAAGGTCCGTCGATCTCCTGGCGGAGGCTTGGTAAACCAGCGGTAGGGAGTTCGACGAGTCCCCGCCAGGAGATTTACGGACCTTGCGCTGCGCTAGTGGCGCTACGACTAGCGCTAGGTGGCAACAAGGTCCGTAAATCCCCAGCCGGGGGCTCGTCGAACCATGTCGAACTCCCTTATCGAACCTCCACCGGGATACGAAGTTGAATCAAGCCAGTAGCATCATGGCGTTCACGTAACTTCCTAAGATTTAAGGGCTAGAACGAAAGTTGAAACTCTTCCAACTTGTTAGCACTTATCCCTAAAATTCTTTGCCCAGCCAATGAAAGACAATAAATCCGGCCAATGGTAGCGATCCTAGTAAATCAGTTTGGAAAATACTTTCCTTAGTACAAAATAATAAATCTTATTACGGTGTGTAAACCCAGCATAACGGACCTTGGGCGGCAATCATGAATGAAGTAGACCTTGTCCATGGAGTTGTATACAAATACCTTACTAGAATTTGTTGTATATATTTGGTTGTATTTAGTACCCGTCGGTACTATTATAAATCCATGCCTTGGCGGAGACGAGGAGACCCAGCTTTGTGGATTTTCCAGCACCATCAAAGCTATTTCCAAATCAAGCCAACCAAAGTCTATTTGAGGGGAGAATGAACCTTAACTAGTTTGTATTGCTCGATATAAACGCACGGGGCAAATACCGTACCATCCTAGTAAGGTATTTGCTTGACTTGCAAGGCTTCCTTGGGGTTGCCTGTTATCACAGGCGCTCCAGCAAGTGCAGCGACCTGGGGGCGAGATGTTGAACCCAGTTTACAAAGATATCGTCAGTGTCGATAAAGCAGCTCAGAGAACTTTGCGATCGACTCAGGTCACAGGCGCTCTAGCAAGTGCAGCGACCTGGCGGCGAGAACCCAGTTTGCAAATACCGTTAGTGTCGATACAGCAGTTCAGAAAACTTTGCTATCGACTCAGGTCACAGGCGCTCCAGCAAGTGCAGCGACCTAGCCGATAAAGCAGTTTAGAGAACTTCCCGATCGACTCTGTAAGCGTGAAGTGTTCGAACAAACTCAAATGGTTCGAAGGAGTGAGGCTTCTTTTGATTGTATTGTAATCATGTTATTCCAGACGATATGAGGGGTAATAAAATATACATATTAATGACAGTTACGAAAACATCAAGGCTTATGTGGGATTCGAAACCACGTCCCTAGCGTCAAACCATTGATTAAAGAACGTTCTTTAATCAATGGTTAAGCCCAATTTAGATGGTTCAATGTTTGGCTCGATGCTCATTGAATTCAAAGACAAAAAAGCATCACATAAAGTAGAGTATTTTTGTTTTATTATCTATGTATATTTTGATGCTTTTTTGTCCTTGAATTCAAGGAACATTGAACCGTCTAAATGGGGCATTTCACTGCCCGAGCCTCCTTGGAGGGGGATTATTTAAAAATGTGCCATAGATAAATAAATGCAGAAATAAAATAGTAATCTTATTTAATCATTATCCAGAGAAATTTAAAACTTGACCCCTTGGATTTGAACTAGGGACCTTCTGCATTTGAAGCAGGGATACTTTTCCACAAAGCCGAGTTAATTTATCCCTCCAGCTGGGACAACGGAAAGGACATTTTAACATCTGGGATGTGGGAATAAGACACAATAAATGAACAACAACAATTCAGTTTATATATTAAAAATCATTTTCAATTTATTTTGTACAATACTGTAACAACTGTTTTGAAAACTCTTACTTAACGTAAGAAAATAAAATAACATTCAGACCCTGAGAAAAAAATCTTAAGTACCTCACATGCGGAATCCTGTACGAAAACCGAAACGGGTGAGACGAGAGAGTAAGAGAGACTAGAAATCTGGACCGCCCGTCGTTTGCGATAGGTATTGTGACGAAGAAAACTAACACACCACACAGGTTAGATAAAAATAGAAATTATTCCCCCCCTGAAAAATTTTTTTTGCCCGTTTATTGAATGGAACCCGTTTTTGGTAATCGACAATTTAAGAATTTAAGGAGATACTATCCGAAATTCTGGACTGTGCAACCTATAATCTTACTGCACAGTCTTAGTGTTGAATCTAGGGTGTTGCACAACTAACGTGCGAACGTTTTCACAAATCATAATAAAAGCAAAAACACCGCTGCATTTTTTATACCAAGATCCCACCCACTAAAATTAGGAGATACAAATAAAGTTGAAATCGTATCGGACGTTGGTATGAACAGTTGTAATTTCGAATTTTTTACCAGAATCAACAGAGGAATATCTTTAAAAACTCAACCCATTTTTTGTAGGTGCGAGTTCTGTCAACTGTGATACGACCTGTAAAAATGTTATAATAATTTGTCTATTTGAATTTATGGGCAAATATTTGATACACCTCTCCCCTATATATTATATACAGCGTTTGGAGAAGCCATTATATTGAAATAAAATTGTTTAAAAATAAAATTAAAAATAAAATTTCATTTCATTATTACCGGGCCGCGAAAGTTTAAAATGTGAATTAAGCCATTATATTATTATTTATACATATATTTATATCAAATTTATTTGTTTAATGTCAAGCCTATTCATTACAAAAAGACAATCAATATTAAAATTTCCACAAAATATTGACCAGAGGCCCAAATGATGGTGGGAAGCTCCCACCCCCTACTCGACCCTATAGTTGGTACAAGGACAGATATTGTTTTCAAGTTAGTCTCGTTCATACTTAGCGACTACATCGATGTTTGTGAATCAGAACCCACCAGCAAACGTTCGCCCGTTTCAACTATCAACGACTGTGCATTGGTGTTTGCGTTCCAAAAGGAGCGAGAAATGATAACATAAGTTTATCAGTCGTCGTGTGAACTCTATTCGTTCGCCCCACATTTCCAGTCTCTTTTCGCTCCTCTCGTAATCCTGCGTTATTGCAAAGTTCGCCAACCGAAACGAAACGACTCGGCGTCTGTCGCCAAACACAAAGTCACGAGTAAAACGGTGCAATTGAAAACTAAAATCGTTTCGTTTGGCTCAACGACACAGAAAAAAAAACACAAGTAGTAAGCACATACCAGCATTTATAAATTTAATTGTATTATGGGCTATAGCTTTGACACAGTAAAGCTATAGAAGTATCAAAAACAAGACTGTTTAATTTTTAAGAGTACATTTTTCGATCGTTTTATATTTCATTTTCTCAATAGAAACAATCTGAAGATAGCGAGGTCTGTTCCGTATTTTACTTATTTTTCCATAGGAACCAAACACTCATGTTTTTTTGCATAGGAATATTTTCGGCCTTTCAGCGAGTAACAAACTCAATTAAAAATTAAACTGAATCGATAAGCGTTCATTTAGATTTCGTTCTTTAGTTTATTGCAAAACGCCGCTAGCACAATGAAAACTTAACGTCAGTTTACAATTTAATTGGAGTTGGTGCAAAAAGAACTATCAGTCTTTTTCTTTAATATTTAAATGACAAAAAACACTAAAATTATCTTAATTAATAATAATTTCTATTTACAACCCCTAGGTACTAAACATCACAATGCAAATTTGAAAAAATAATTACATACTTTACATACCATTATCTTTATATATAATAATAATAACGCTACAAAATTTCGGCAGAAAATTATTCACAACGAGAAAAAAATACCGAGTCAACAATATTGTACAACTACAATCGTAAAAATCACAACACATTTGAAAAAAAAAAAAATAGCATAAATTATTGCATGTAACAAAAACTCCCGTACGCACGCGCAAACCCCCCCTTAATGAACGCAGCGCGGTCGTGTTTGATCACGGGTAAACACGACCGGCGGTGCGGAACACAAAACCACGGCAATCGGAGAAACATCAAAACGGTAGTCCGTCGTAACTTTGTAGTACCTATGTTAATGTATAATATGACTAAAACAAACGTGCCGGCAACGGTCAAACGCGTCGTTGGCCGGAAAGTCCATTACAAATTACGAACATTTGTACTTTGGGAACCCAGCATCCTGGGTAATAAAAATTTTTGTTCTAAAAACCATTAATTTTTAACCGTTTCCTTATACTACCAACAAAACTCAATTAGGTACAACATATTTTATTATTATAATATTTTACCATATTTTAACTTGTATCATTTTTAGAAATATTGCAATGGAAAAATATTGTTTTTTTTTATTATTAAAAATTTCACAACATTAAAATTTCAATTTATATAATTTTTTGCATGGAGTTTCTTGTTCTTTACTGTTATGCTATTGTTAGCCTACTAAACAATACTAGTCTTGAAAGTTTCTTTAAAATTGCTAGTCGTAATTTAGTTCAACAATATTACTTACATTTAATTCATTTCATGAATATTGCTTATTGCACCGGGCGTTGATATTTCTGTAATCTTTAGTTTAGTGTAAACGGATATAGTACCCAATCTAGTTGGCAGAAACGTAAAGTAGACGTGCGTTATCCACGCTTGGTCCGCCACTTGATCCGACATTTCTCGTCGTGAGCTTCAAACAATAGAAAAGGTTCGTTCTTTCGGGTCCGCGCTCTCTGCATCCGCTATTCAAGTCGGTTTCGATAGTCCCTTTCAAATTGTGATTTTAAGGAGTTATCCAACGTTATATCAAGGTTTGTTCGTCGGTTTTTAGAGATCAGAAGTGATATTACACCAGGTCATGTTTGGTTTGGCAACACGCGTACGTACACGTCTACTATGCGTTAAATTAAAACCCGAAAACAAACGGTGATATAACAAAGTTTCCCCTAAAACAATCGGTGGGCCTATTGTCGTCCTCGACTGTGTAAAAACACGACGACACTTAAAAGCACACAATATAAAAGGTAAATATTAAACGAGTCAAATTCCACAACTAAAACATCTAGGTCAAAGTAGGCCTACGTCTACCACGACCTATTTTATAAAAAATATGCAGCTATAGCTGGATTTCACAGAATCCGATTTACATATCATTCGCGAGGTTTCTTTCTAATAGTATATGGTAAAATACTAAATTACCATCAATATATACATGACGTACGAGATTCAAACATGTAAAATGCTTAAGTAAAATTAATAATGCCCTGGTTTGCATGACGAGCGTCGTCGAGGCTGGCATCTTTTACCTTCAAAGTGTGGCGGAGACTGACGAATCTGAGAGGAAAGCATCATGAAATTTTGAAATAAATTTCAATAAAAATATTAAAATTTAAATAAAAATAAAAATATTCTAGGTTATTATACATAGGCCTAGATCTGTGCTTTTTTAGAACCAAAAACTAATTAGTGGAACATTAACATTTTGTAAGACTATCAATAGTAAGCATTACATATAAATCAATCGGTAAAAACATTTACTTCGATAAAGTACTGCAAAATTAAATTTTAAAATTATTTTCAGTTAGGCCTACAATACAACTAAAATGTCAAATTAGATCCCCTTTTAGTGAAAATTAGCAAAACCGAAAATTATCAGTAACACACGACCTATCAAAAGTTTGACAATTCAACTATAACCCCAATTTTCTCACATTTATCATTTACAAAAAAAACAAAACCCAATAATTCAATTTTCAGTTTTCGTTGTTACTGTATTTCCTATGTTACAAACAAGTTTATTCTCTCGAATTTGTTGGCGTCTGCCACGGTTTAAAGGTTTGCTAGTCCGACCGCTCCAGCCCACGGACGCCACAAACTCGTACTCGGTAGAAACGCACGGAACAGAACGCCGACGAGATGCGGAAAGTTGCAGAGCGCGCGTTGCGACCCATAAATAGTCGAGTTACCCTCGAAAACAAAGTGAATCTAGAAATTCCGAGCGTGTTGACGACGGAAATTATCGCCGTTTGATTCGCTAAATTGTTTGTCGTCTCGATAGTAGGCCGAAGTCTACTTGCCGACCACGTAACATCCCCACTGGGCTTGTTACCGTGCTTAAAATAGAAATTTAATTAAAAAAAGGAGAGCCATTAAAACATGTAAATTTTATAAAATAAATATTATAATAGGACTTTGCAAAGTTTTAAAGAATTATTTATCGTTAACGACGCTAAGTCAAGTTGATTCACTTTGCCCGAGTCGGATACCTCGACCGCTAACAAGTGGCGGACCAGTTTGGCGC
This sequence comes from Isoperla grammatica, assembly GCA_945910005.1. Taxonomy (NCBI): domain Eukaryota; kingdom Metazoa; phylum Arthropoda; class Insecta; order Plecoptera; family Perlodidae; genus Isoperla; species Isoperla grammatica. Next base: position 26,746,289 of record OX246747.1, read on the forward strand.
AAACATGTTTGCTCCCGTATTAGCCGAAGTGTTTTGAGCGTAGCCTACCGCCGCCAGCGGGGGGTAATCGTAAGGTCAAGACGTCAGTATACTCCTGACGGCCTCGTCCAGCGCGGAGTCCGAGACGTCGCCCTCCGAGTCGGAGCTGTCCGGCCTGGGGGCGGCGGGGGCGGGTCTGGGGGCCACCTTGCCGGCGCGCTGCTTCCGCCCCCCGCCGGCCCCCTCGGGCGCCAGGTCGAAGCCGTCCTCGCTCTTCTGCAGGTTGAGGATGCTGTCGATGGCGTTCTGCACCTGCGCGTTTATGTCGTCGTCGTCTTCCACCATCGCGACACTGTCTTCCTCCTCATCGTCCTCCTCGTCGACGTGGTTCACCTTGTGGCGCTTGCGCTCCCTACCCTCCCCCCCACCCTCGTCGCGCGGCCCGATGCCGTGACTGCACTTGCTCTTCGCGCCCACCATCGACCTCCGGGCCGGGTCCCCCACTTCCGCGCACTTCGTCCGTACCGCGTCGCCCAACGTCCGTGCCGACTTGCTCGGCCTGTCCTGGTTCACTTTCGACGCCGTCGCCGTCCGCGTCGCCGCCTCTTGCGACGGCTGTTGTTGTTGTTGTTGTTGTCTGTCCGAGGTGGACGGGTAGACGCCGAGCTCGCGCTGTATCTCGAGCCACTCATCGTAGTTGTCGCCGGTGGGTTCGACCGCGACGCCGTCCTCGGACTTGACCAGCGTGATCTTGGAGTCCTCCTCCAGCTCGCGTTTGATCGCCTCGTTCTTCATCACGTCCTGGACCAGGACCCTCACCTCCTTGATGTCGCCGGGCTCCTGCTTGATGGCGGCGGTAGAAGGCAGGGGGCCGGGGACGGGCTCGCACGGCTCCTCTGGGGGGCGGGAACGACGAGACAATGTTAGAACCAATTCAGACATCATTTTCAGGAAGGTGAAAATTCTCTAACCATGCACCTTTTTTTTTTTTTAGAAAAAATAATTTATTTTTCAAAATAAATGCCCTCAAGAAGGACATCGATCGACTCCCTGCCCGACGAAATGAGCAGGGCAGAAAAGGAGGCAGCCTTATATTGGATAGCAAGAAAGAAGAATGGCTGAAGAGGCCAACTCTGCACAGGATAAAAAAATATAAAAAATAACCAAAATTTTGGATTTTGAAATAATTCCCAAATTCTATTTATTTCTTGAAAGAGTATTTATATAGCTCAAATTTTTGTCATGTGTTTTCCAGTCCCACCTTCAAAATTCTAGTAGTAAAAAATGTAACCTAACTGCATCAAATGCAAATCAAATGCATTTCATAATATAAATTGTATTGTAGGAGTGTTGTGGTTTCTGGTTTTGAGCCTGATTGTTGTGCTTTCTTGATTTGATTAGTTTTATGAGGAATGCTAATTTTGAGATGTATTTTACTGTATATTGTACTGTATTTATACTCTATTCTAGATGACATGACATGTAATATACCCCAGACACAGTACTGTGTAAGGGGTCAGCATTACAAAATAAAAACTAAACTAAACTAAACACTGGTAAACCATTAGATGAAGTCAGGTAAAGTGAACTAACCCTTGGCTTTCCTCTCCTCCTCCTTCAGCCTCTCCAGTATCCCGTGCTCCTCCGCAACGAACATTCGGTCGATCATCATCAGCTCCGAAGTGTCCACCTCCCTCTGCGGAGACACAAACACACTCGTTAGGTTCTCTACTAGTACAGGCACATTCACACGTACAATGCAGGTACACAGACACAAACAACGATGTAATTTCTAGAGCCCGGATTCACAAGAGGTCCTAATATGCCTTCTACACGCTATACTTAAATGGCTACTTTAAATGGGTGACTTATTTAACTGGCCATTTAAATGACAATTATGGACAACTACACCAAACATTTAATTATAAACATCACTTTAAGATATATTTAAGTATAGCATGTAGAAGGCATATAAGTCTTTTTTTGGTCTTTACTCTAAGACGGGCCTAACTTTGAACCTCTTGCAAAACCACGCTAATATCTTAGAACAGATTTTAAAACATATTTTGGAATGGTCATTATGTCCTTGTTCCTACCAGGACAGGAATAAGTAACTTCTTCATGTGACCTGAGCCTGGTTTTACAGGAGGTCCAAAGTTACACTGGTCATAGAGTTAAGACCAGAAAAGACTTAGGACCTCTTGTGAATCCGGGCCCAGGGGTCCACAAATACGGTTCTCAAGTCGCCGATGACCGTTCATTTATTTTTGAAATCCAGAAATAAAAATTTAAAAATAAATATGCCTAAAGAAAAAAAATCAAGAAAAAAAAAATAAATTCCGGTACAAACACAAAGAAAAAAAAATTAGGCCTAGTCTATATTTTTTGAGCCCTACATTTGAGTTTACATTTTACAGCCTTGTGGTCCTTTGGCAAACCTGATCTAGGTCACTACAGAGTGCAATCCGCCCTCCCTGTCAACGAAGAAAATCTGAGTGCTATGGATCAGGTTTGCACAAAGACCTTTAGGTCCAGTCTTACAATGTCCCGATAACTACTTATTCGTCAAATAGCTTGTTGTCTCATGGCAACCACCAATCAAAACCCTTGAAATGCTCCAAATAGCTTAATTGCTCCAAATAACTTTCCTATTAGGAGATTGTAAGACCAGCTCTTAGCTAAGTAAGAGTTGTTAGCTAACGTATGTAGGCCTACTCACCATGCTCTCCATGAGCAACAGGTATCGGTACTTGTTCATCATCTGTCTGAACTTGTCCAACAGGTGTTTGGCGGTCGCCTCGAATATCTCGTCGGCCTTCTCGAGGTCCTGCTGACTGAGCACCTGCTCGTTGAACACGTGGTAGCGTATCAGCCGCTTGCACGCGTCCGGCTTGCCGGTGAACGGTGACCGCGTGTCCGGTGAGCCGGCCTCTGATTGGTCCGTCTTGAGCTGCTGTTCGATGCTGCGGACAAGAGATGCAACGGTTCAGAAACTGGTCTCAAATTTAAGAGCAAAGGGTAGTCTCTACGTCAAATATCGCAGAAAATGTTCATTATTAAATTAGGCCTATATCTCAAGATTGCAAAAAGAAATCGAAAATCTAAATCAGCAGCGCACTGTGCTTTGGTAAGCCCTACAGACTGAATAAAATATTATAGCCATTAGCGTAGTATTTTGATTTTAATTCGATAATTAGTAATAAAATTAATTATTTATAAAAAAAATACTGATTATAATATAAGTCACGACTTAGAGCATTCAATGTGTAGGGCTTACTAAACCACAGTGCGCTTATGATTCAGATTTTCGATTTCGAAGCCCATTCTTGTGGTATAATTTAAAAAAGAAATTTTTGTGCGGTTTTTGACGTAGAGGTATCCTTCCCTATTAAGAGCGTTTGGCAGTAGGAGTTTTACAGATGTATTGGCCGTCAACTAATTACTCTTTAACTAATAGTAGGATAATTATAAATATTTACCCACTTGTAGAGGGATGTCATATCTATGCATGTTATTAAGTACATTTGTCACCAACCTATTAAAAAATAATGTGCCCATTTTTTAACAGATTTTCCGTGTTATTTCGTCGAACATTTTCGACGAAAGTAATTTATTTGCATAATTCAAACAAGAGTAAATTATTTTTGAGCAGGCTTGTATGTGTGTATATGTGTGTGTTTATATTATTGTATCAAGTGAAATTTTAGTTTGTAATAATGAAAATGTCCAAAACTCGCTCTACCACATTTTGTGAGTGAGCCTATGAGTGTATATGATGCTAGCTTCACACCTGCATAAACAACAACTTCTGACTGACAGGATTATAAACGACAGACGCTCATAAACGCTTTATTGGTACCTAACGACATTAGTAATAGTAGTAGTAGGCCTACAGGATATTTATTTGTAAATAGCTTTGCATATGTAAATTTTGATTGTATATTTTCTTCTTTTCCTTGTTTAAATCTAACTAAACCTCTGTACCTACCACCTGTAACCTGCACAATAACTCTGCCTATTACTCACTTTCTACCTAATTCTCTAGGTTATAATTTAGTTTTAAGAATTGACATGTATTATGCCCCAAGCATACTGTGTAAGGGGTCTACATTACGCAAATAAATACAAATACAAATACAAAATACTAGGGAGCACTTACGTAGATGCTCGGCACTCCAAGATATACCTAAGAGATGCAATGCCAAAAGATATGGCGGAGGCAGAAAAAGAATCCTATCTCTACTGGGAAACGCGAAAACGCATGATGACCAAATAGGTCTTGATTGTTGGCATAAGAAGAAGAAGATAAATAAATAAATAAATAAATAAATAAATAAATAAATAAATAAATAAATAAATAAATAAATAAATAAATAAATAAATTAATAAGTAAATAAATAAATAAATAAATAAATAAATAAATAAATAAGTAAATAAATAAATAAATAAATAAATAAATTAATAAGTAAATAAATAAATAAATAAATAAATAAATAAGTAAATAAATAAATAAATAAGTAAATAAATAAATAAAATAATAAATAAATTAATTAATTAATAAGTAAATAAAATATAAATACATAAATATAAAAATAAATTTATAAGTAAATAAATAAATAAATAAATAAATAAATAAATAAATAAATAAATAAATAAATAAATAAATAAATAAATAAATAAATAAATAAATAAATAAATAAATAAATTCAACTCACAGGTCTGCCCTGCTGATGGTCGGCCTCAGTGGACTGGTGGCCGGCCGCTTGACCCCCCTACCCCCGGGCGGAGACACGGGCGCCACCACGGCCACCTGCGGCTTGGGGCAGATGTTGGCAAACACTCCGGGCTGCTTGGTGGCGCCCACGCTGACGGCCGGCGTCGGCGTCTTGGGTGCCAGCAGCTTGTTGCCGACGCTCTTGCCCTGGGTCGACGCGTTGTTGCTGCTGTTGTTGGAGGAGGAGGGGGGCTTGGGGGCGGGGGGGGGCGCTGGCGCGGGGGGAGGGCTCGCCCGCCGGCAGGATCGTCTGCGTTCCCACCTGGACACAGACAGACAGACAATGCACGTTTATAGCCTAATTGAATTGCACGTGTGAAACCTTACTATTGTAAGAGTAAAGATACTTCTCAACGCACACACAATGTTCTGATAATGGTTTAATGTCAAACTCCAAACTCCTAGGCTTAGGCCTAGACTACACTTCTCACTATCACACACAATGCACTGATAATGGTTGAATGCCAAACTCCAAACGCATAGGCTTAGGCCTACTACACTTCTCACTATCACACACAATGCACTGATAATGGTTTAATGCCAAACTCCAAACTCCTAGGCTTAGGCCTACAACACTTCTCACTATCACACACAATGCACTGATAATGGTTGAATGCCAAACTCCAAACGCCTAGGCTTAGGCCTACTACACTTCTCACTATCACACACAATGCACTGATAATGGTTTAATGCCAAACTCCAAACTCCTAGGCTTAGGCCTACAACACTTCTCACTATCACACACAATGTTCTGATAATGGTTTAATGTCAAACTCCAAACTCCTAGGCTTAGGCCTACTACACTTCTCACTATCACACACAATGCACTGATAATGGTTGAATGCCAAACTCCAAACGCCTAGGCTTAGGCCTACTACACTTCTCACTATCACACACAATGCACTGATAATGGTTTAATGCCAAACTCCAAACTCCTAGGCTTAGGCCTACTACACTTCTCACTATCACACACAATGTTCTGATAAGGGTTTAATGTCAAACTCCAAACTCCTAGGCCTAGGCCTACTACACTTCTCACTATCACACACAATGTTCTGATAATGGTTTAATGCACTTTACAACTCTCCAAAAACCTAGGCCTAGGCCTACTACACTTCTCCACACTCTACTAGGCCAACTACTCTCTGTAACTCTCCACAGTCCACACTCCTCGTTCTCACTATCACACACAATGTTCTGATAATGGTTTAATGCCAAACTCCAAACTCCTAGGCTTAGGCCTACTACACTTCTCACTATCACCCACAATGTTCTGATAATGGTTTAATGTCAAACTCCAAACTCCTAGGCTCAGGCCTACTACACTTCTCACTATCACACACAATGCACTGATAATGGTTTCCCGCTCACTGTGCAAGGTAGTAAAGGTCAAGCTTGTCACCAGGAAGGATGCACACATTAAAAAAAAGTGACCACCAATGATTTCTATACAAATAACAAAAAAAGCCCGCTAGACAATATCAAAGACGGGGGCTCAGGATTCGGTCCTTTTTCAAAGGGTCGACCACAATTATCTCTTGCTCTGGAAGCTGGAAGCGTAAGCGTCGAAGGTCCATGTGGTTTGGAGCTGTCTTTATGATGTTATAAGGTAAGTGGTTTGCTAAATAATGGGGATGACTGACAGCATAAGTCTCCAAGAATAATACCCACATTACACGGTTCAATACTTTCGTCAAACTTATTGAATTCAAGGACAAAAAAGCATCAATTAATAGAAGCTACATTGTTGCAGTTTTTTAACAAACTGTTTTCGATTCGCATTCGATCTTGAATTCAATAAGTTTGACGAAAGTATTGAGTCGTGTAATGTCGGCATAAGAAACAGTTCCTTTTAATTCGCATTTTGCCGGCGTGCATTTTGAATTGGGACGAACTGTAGTTCCGCGAAAGTTATAAAAAAAAAAAAAAAAGTAGCCTAAAAAAGTACAAAATCCGGGCACTTGTGAGTGACTCACCTGCACCTGTATGGGCGAGGTCCCCTTCTCGCACATGGTGGGCACGTGGGCGGGCCCCCCCTGCTGCTGCTGCTGTGGCGTCGAGACCCCCCCCTCGACCACGTCCGGCCGGCCGCACTGGGTCGAGGCGCTCTGGCTCGGACACTTGCCGTGGCTGCTGGACGACGTGGTCGAGGAGGGGGGGAGGGAGATCACCTGGTTGCCGATGGGGTGGTGGTAGCGTACGGCGGGGGGCTGGGGCGGGGGAGCGCTGGTCTGCTGGTGCTGTGACGTTGACACCTGCGGGACACACACAGCTCAGTACTGGGGATGGTACCTTCTACACAATTATTATTATTATTTTATATTGTTAAAAAAAAATATGAAATAGTGTGTAGTGTACGTGAAATATGTAATGTATTGCAATACTATATAGTGTCTGTTGTCAGCTAAATAAAGAATTATTATTATTATTATTATTATTATTATTATTATTATTATTATTATTATTATTATTATTATTATTATAATTATTATTATTATTACTATTATTATAATAGATGAATTTCTTATTGATGACATGTAAATCTTCCCTGAAGATATGTAGTAGTAGTATTCTTTATTATAGCATATCTTGCTATTTTGCATCATTACATTACATCATTATTTCATACATACATACATACATACATACAAGCCCATGACATAGGCCTACTACTGTAACATCGTACCAGTTTGACACTATAAATCTCCATATCATATTGTATTATTACTGTATATACCTAAATATAATATTAAGTTTTGTATTTATTGTGTGATAATACACTTACACTTTGTGTAGGTCTACGTAGTTATTACTATGTTGCCTAGATATGAAATCGATCTTAATGTAGCTTGGTTGTTATCATAATTATTCTAGATTACCACACTAACAAATCCTATACTTTTGTATTATAAATAGGGCTGTGCGAGTACTCGAAAAGTCGAGTTCGGTCGAGTAGTTACTACTCGACTCGAGGTGATCGAGTTTTTCATGAAAAACGAGTCGAGTTCGAGTAGTTTTGATCGACTGAGCCGCCGTATTCAACTGGTTAAAAATACCGCCAATAGGTAGCGCTAGTATCCAAAAATAGCTTAAGTATCGATTTTATAATCGACTTTGAAGAAAAAGTGACCTATCGATCATTATCGAGCAGATCGATACACGCAGATGACGCTTATTAGGCCTATACTTCTGCAAATTCGCAAAAAGTGTCTGCGTTTTTTGTGAACTAAGTGTGGATGATGTAGACGTGGCAGCCAAACAAATGGAAGGGAATCTTTGAGAACCTAGGCCTACGAGATCGCTGACGCATAGGCCTACTATGTTCAAAGAGCCTAGGCCTAGCATAGCCTAGGTCTAGGCCCTAGGCCTAAAAGTACCTAATCATCAAAGATATTATATTCCCTACTGATCATCACGTATTTAGAATCATTTTTAAAACGTTCCATACAACTTAAGTTCAAAATGTAATCTTTGCATTATTAACCTCAAAATGGGGAAACACTCGCCAACATGGTCTCACAAAACCAAAAGTGGCCATCTGACAACCCATCTGCAAAACAGATTACACTGTAGTTCTATTTTTTCTCTTAAAGTCTTTCTCCTGTGCCAGGTCCCCGTGTACAGTGTAGGCCTAGTACTAGGCCTAACATTTGGCCATGCTTCAAGCATAGCCCTAGCTTATCCCAAGACCCAAGACCTAGGCCAAGCTTTAGTACTTTCCTTGTCTAGATCACATAGGCCTAGACCCAGTTGGCAGAATTTGGCATCGTTTGAGCCTTAGGCCTAGGGAGACAATAATATTGAACAAATTACAGTATATGGTTTTAGGCCTGGTCCCAGGGACAGCTTTTAGGCCAAGGCCTAGCCTAGGTGAACTCGGCGGTAGCTTAGATGGGGTCCTAGGTCTAGTCTGCCTAGTCCTCTAGCGGTAGTTATTCCTTTCCTGTATCTTTTTATTATATTCAGGCACTACTCGAAACTCGACTCGAAACTCGCGAGTTATTTACTACTCGAACTCGAACCGATTTGGAAAAGTGCTACTCGCACACCCCTAATTATAAAGTCTCTTGGATGCTAATAAAAACAAACAAACAAACAGCTATTTTCCTAAACTTTAAGCCCACAAACCGTTAACCCCCCCCCCCCCCCCCCCCCCCCAAAAAAAATCTGTTACAAATTCTGATTAAAAGTTGCTATAGTGAAAACAAGTTAGTAGGTAGCCTTCTATATATTTATCCCAAGTTCTTCATAATACCAGACCTTAATTTACTTTACTTTCTTAAATTCTAAAGAAGGATTTTAGTTTAAAATTTGGCAGCTGTGAGGTCACGTAAACGCTATTAATAGTACTGAACTCGATACACGACACAAACCTACCCATGTAAGAACTTTGTCCCTTTTCCATCCGGGCATACTTCACTTTGCCTACTCGACGACGTTTAAGAAACGACTGATGTCCACCACAAACACCATCAGATACTAAATTCCCTTGAAGCTGACTTCGTTAACAACACCAACATAGGACGAGTTACAGAACTTGCAGAATGCAGACTGACCCGCCTAGTCGTTATCACGTTCGGGCAATCAACGACCAACCGAGATAATACTAAACCGTAACCGGTATCTGTAACCGGTTTCTGTAACCGGTATCCGCAGTCCACACATTGAGTCACGCACGCCTGCCTCACGCTTCATGTCCGAGTCACTGCGTACGCGTGTTGCCACACACGTATGTACACTGAAACCCGCTTCACGAGTTGACCAATATTAGTCACAAATAAAAATAAATAAATAAAATCGTCGAGTTAATTCCCTTTCTAATTCCTCACGCTAGAAGTCTGCGTCACTGTGTACGCGTGTTGCCACACCCGTGTGTATGTATGTACACTGACACCCGCTTTACCAGTTGAGCAACATTAGTCACAAATGAAAATAAATAAAATCGTCGAGTTACGAGTCCCTATTTATTTCTAGGTAAAGTTGCAATTATCTTATGTATTTGCCGTTCGTTCGTTCTTAGAACTCTTTACACTAGGGAAGTAAACTTATGTCCACACACACACACAAACGCGATCATCCTTATCACCTAGTCGATCAAAGTCCACGACTCTAACAGGGGCGTTTGGAGCCCTTTAGTGCCCCTTTTACATATCAATTTCTAGGTTAAGTTAGAGTTTATTTAAGCTAGTTCAGGTTAAAGGCCCATCCACATTGAAAATTAATATTAGCGTAACTGAACACCGTACTGGAACGTTTTCGACGGCTGTCCACATTAGAACTTAATTTCCTACGTCCACCTATCAGAGTTTGCCCGCGTAAATCAAGAACCTAACCTTATTTATTTATGTGTTCATTTATTTTCAGTTTTTACATTCAGTATTGTTATACAATTACTTACATTACATACAATACATATAAGTGAATATCAAAATATCTGTAGCATCACGTGATTTTGGATACACATCGATGATTGGTTCATTCTTACTGCAGAGTTACGGTAAGGCGCTAAGTATGGAGTTTGCAAACTTCTGTGCTACTGCTACTGCTGCGGTAAGCAATGACCTTGGGTTCTCAGCCAATGGGAGTGTCTGAAACCTTAATTTTACTGTTTAACCGTAAGAGAAGCCATTGCGGCTTAAATTTGCCTTTACCCTCAAACAAAGAATGAAATAAAGACAATTAGGGTGCGTCTCAAATCGACTTTTTGGCCTACTTGGCCTGCTTCGCCTACTCATCTGCAGGAAGTGACGTCACGTAGTTGGTGTCCAAATGTCACTAGTTGGCTAGTAGGCTAGCACCCGAGCGTAGTTGCCGAAAGTGGTCGCTAGCGAGCCTACTTCACCTGCTAAAGCAAAATGGCGGAAGATTGTGTTAATGCGATGGCTATTGCTGATTGTATTATGTGTGTACGTAAGTGATAATTTTGACTTATTAATTACTTAATGATCAAAGCTGGTGGGATAGTATCTTATCTAATGGATACATGTATATATACATAGCCTATTTCATATGTAAGGTTTCCTAACCTCACATAACCATGCTTTCAGGCGGTCTAGGCCTTGCTTTCAGGCGGCCTAGATAAGTCGCCGATAAAGTAGATATGTCCAAATGTGATAGCAGGCTAGTGGTGAGTAGGCTAGCAGGCTAGTTGGTAGCAGGCTAGTTGGTAGCAGGTCAGATTCGATTTGAGACGCACCCTTATTATTACTACTATTATTATATTATTATAATTATTATTATTATTATTATTATTATTATTATTATTATTATTGTTACTGTAAACATGTACTTACGGGTTGCCTGAGTAGGTTCGCGAGGCACGTGTTGTTGTGTGACTGATTCTGGTTCGCAGACGGAGCGTCGGGATTCTAGAGAGAAGAAAAGACAAAGAGAAATGAGTTATCTACTTGTGCAAATATACTTTGTTTATTAAATCGGGAAACCTTAACTATCAATAAAGAAAAACAATAAAAATAACAGACATCAAAAAAGAGGGGGGGGGGGGGGAAGGAACAGCATTGTGGAAATTTTGTAAACCGTTTGTACTTTTTGTTTTTAATTTATGTAATTAGAATGCTGGATCCTTGTGGCCACCTGAGGTACATCAGACAGCTGACAATAAATTGTCATTCTCTCACCATATATACATATATTTTTGGCCTCTCTTTAATCCTACATATATATATATATATATATATATATATGTTGAGACGTAAATTTTCGTAGACAAACTGAGATGTTGGAGAGGGTTTTTGGGTATTAGTCCACGTTTTGTGAGGAGGTTGTTTTTTCACATACCTTTTTTCACAACGTTTCGCCGACAAATGTTGCGGCATCATCAGGTGACAGGTCCGGGTCGCGTGTGTTATAAAATTTAGATTGGTTTAACGGTAAAATGTATCCTTTCTTTATATATATATATATATATATATATATATATATCGTGAACATGCTACTTTAAAGGCACTTTGAATCAGCTTCAGTGTTCTGATTATTAGGGTCCCGGGAGCTTTAAATGTGAAACGAACCACTTCGACCCCTGATCGTATTGGCTACTTCCACGCAGAGAGCAGAACATGCAAGCTCTATGGGAATGGCATACAGGACCGGCAACATCTATTCCATTGCTTGATACTGAAAGAGCACAACGAAGGAATGCCAGGAGGGCTGGACAGGAAGGAGCAGGAGGCTTGTCTCTATTGATTGGCGAGACGCATGATGATGACATAAATGTGTTAAGAGGAAGGACTACTAGCCAATATTAAAACCCGCGAAATTAACGTATTTAAGTCATATCTCAATAACGCCACACAATATCAAAACAGTGACACCTACGCACATTGTGGATTCGTGAGAGCTCAATACCAAATGAAAAAGATTTATTAGTTTGTAGTAATTATAATTATTATTTGTAATTTAACTAATTTACAAGTTAATTAGAAATTACAACTATAATTACTACAATCTACGAAATCTTTTTTCATTTGGTATTGAGCTCTCACGAATCCACAATGTGCGTGGGTGTCACTGTTTTGATATTGTGTGGCGTTATTGAGATATGACGAAAATACGTTAATTTCGCGGGTTTTAATATTGGCTAGTAGTCCTTCCTCTTAATGTGGGCATAAGAGAGAGACTTCCACTTGTAATGCTGCCGCGACTGCGAGCGGTACTTACGAACTGCAGCCCCTGTGCGTGCTGCCCGGGTATTGTCGGCACCACCTTGCCGGTAGCCAGTATCCTCTGTTGCTCCTCAAACAGCCTCTGCAGGGCGCAGTGGTCGGCCGGCTGACGTTGGGGCTTGGCCGTCAACGACTGGATCTGTAGCTGGACGGCCTTCAGGTGCTGTAAACACACGTACAACGTCACTCTCTGAAACCCCCCTCGAAAATTCCACTCGCCCCCTCGCCACTGGCGAAATAACTAAATTTCATGTCAAAACAAATTTAGTCACTGGTAAACTAGACTAAATGCATCAATAGTCATTGTAAATGAATCACGAATTGCAGAAAGCGCAGAAGTTGCATTTTTTGTGCAAAACTGAGTTGACTTAAACCTATTCTGCAGTTCATGGAGAATGAAGAAAAGACAATAGGTTTCCTAAACTGCTTTTACTGTTTTATTTCCTGGAAATTTTGTATTTGTGACATTTTTTTTTTGTATTTGTACAGGTTAAATATTGAAAACAGTTGGGCATAAAAATAGATACAGTAATCCCCCTTTAATTCAAATTTCAAGGGACCCTAAAAACTCCAATTTGAATAATAAAATTTTGAATTAAAAGAACATTAACACTATGCACCATACATACCTAAATCTGTTGCTGGGACTCCATCAATAGTTTGAATTATACATAATTTTGAATTAACCGAGTGTGAATTAACGAGGGACTACTGTACTTATTTAGTGAGAAATTTATGTCAAATGTTTTGTAGGCCTAACTGAGTGAAAGGGCTCCAAACTAAACTAATAAAGAATACAAAGTAGGAAGCCTATCTCTCTACTGGAAAACCAGAAAATGCATGATGGCCCAGTAAGCCAAAAATGCGGGCATAGAAAAAGAAGAAGAAGATTTCCTCGAAATTTTGTATTTTTAACTTTTTTGTATTGAAAACAGTTCTAGGCATAAAAATAAAAATATTGAATTGCGAACTTGAATTAAAACGCGTTATTTTCACAAACCTTCTGATTCTGCGGCGTGAGCTGTATGGTCTGCACCTTCTGGAAGATCTGCTGCACCCCCCCGCCCCCGGTCCCTCCCCCCGTCGCCCCCACGGCAGACGGTATCGGCACCAGATGCGGCACACCCCCGCCGAGATTCAGCTGGTTGATGTGTTGCTGTATATTGGCGCTGTTCACCACCATGTTCGCCTGCTGCTGCTGTTTATCGCAGTTCTCGTCCACGGCGAAGTTCGGAGGCGGAGACGAGAAGTTGCCCGAGGGTAGCGTGGCAAAGTTACCCGACAAAGACACGGTCGGCGCGGAAGAGAGGTTACCGCCGGATATCGTTACGTACGGCATCGTGGCGTAGTTACCAGAGGTGGTCACCGTGACGGGAGTGGATATCGCGGTTAGCGGGGGCATCTGCGGTATCGCGGCGGGGGGTGGTCTTATCTGCGGTAGTGAGACCTGCGGCGAGCCCAGGTAGATCGACGTCGGCATGCTCGAACTCGGAATCTCGATCGTGTGTTCGTGCGTCTTGGGCGAGAGGAGGAGATTCGTCGGGGGTTTCTGAGCGATGTGCGAGTACGTCTTCGAAGCGATCCTCTCTTGTAACACGGCCTTGATGTTCGCGGAGGGGTCCATCGCGATCTTATCGCCGCACGTCATCTTGTGAGAGGTCACCGTCGTTGCCTTGTTCGTCGCGTGATTCGTCAGCAGGTTAGAGTGCGAGGTTATCGGTACGAGACGCGCAGTCGCCGGAACGATCCTGTCGTTCTTCTTCTGTCGCTTCGTCTTGGCCTTCGAGTCGGCGGCGACGACGTTCTTCGCGTTGTTGCCGCCGAACTTGTTCGCGTTGAGACAGTTCGGGTGGTTCTGCGCGATGCTCTCGAGGAACGTCTTCTGGAAGCCCGAGTTGTTCGCGTTGATCTGGCCGATCGAGATGGTCTGCGTCTCGATCGAGTGTCCGGTCTTCTTTACGGCGGGGGCGTTGACGTGGTTCTGCGCCGACGGCTGGTTGAGCAGTCCGATGATCGGCGGAGGGGACCCGATCGATATGGAACTGTTCGAGTCGGTGGAACTTCTTCGGTTGAGCTGCTGCAACAACTGTTGCTGGTGGAACGACTGGTTCTTGAGGTGGTTCTGCAGGTTCTTGTTCTGGTTCTCGATGTTGAGGCTCGGTCCGATCAGTATCTGCTGGTTCTTCTGGTCGCCGGGACTCCCCCCGATCAGCACGTGCATCTCCTGCTTCTGATTGGTCGCCGCGCCGGTCGCGCCGCCAAACGGATCGGAATTGTTCGGCCCCCCGATGAAGACCATCCCCTGTTTCGTGTTGTTGCCGCCCTGTCCGAATCCCTCGTTGCCGATCAGCACCATCCCGCCCTGCTGTTTCTGATTCATCTGCTCGGGCGGCGGGTTCTGTCCGATCAGTATCGTGCCCTGCTTCTGATTGGCCGAGCCGAACGCGTCGGCGGGGTTGCCCCCGATAACGATCGTGCCCTGCGGCGTGTTGAACGCGAACGGTCCGTTGCCGAGCGCCTTCGTGATCTGCGCCAGCTGCATCGGCGTGAGATTGATCAGGCCGCTGTGCACGAGTTGCGGCGACGCGATTATCGACCCCTGGTTCGTGAGCACCAACTGTTCGCCGCCGCCAAAGTTCGCCGCTGCGGGGTTTGAGTTCTGCGAGGGTAGCGGCGCCATGATGGGCAACGTCGCGCTCGAAGTGAGACCCTGAAACGACTGCGACAGCTGAATGTTCGACGTCGCGTGATTCAGCGCGTTCGACGAGAGACCGCCCATCGAAGCGTTCAGATTCAAATGAGACACGTTCGCGTTCATCGACAGGTTGTTGAGCGGGGACATGTTCGGCGGAACACAGTTTAACAACGGCTTCGAAGCGGCGACGTTGTTGCTGACGGGAAGGTTCTGCTGCATCCTGCCGACCGAGGTCTGGACGTTGACGTTCTCAGTCTGCGTCGTCGACGAACTACCGACGGGTTTCTCGTTCGCGAGCGCCTGGTTCGGTTGTTGGTACGCCTGATTGACGACGCCGCGGCAGTTGTGTTTCATCTGGTCGTTCGATTGCGAGCCGACCGAAGCGTCCTTCGTCGGGAGACAGTTCCGAACCGGTTGCTGTTGTTGTTGTTGATTGTTGACCATGTTCCTCGTGCCGAGATTCGACTTACCGCCGCCGAGGTTTCGTTGCATCTCCGTAAGTCTTTCGTGCGTTAGTACGTTGTTATTCTGTATGGACGATTTTTGATTAATATTATTGTTATTGTTATTATTATTATTACTACTAATTACTCCCTGTACAGGAATGTTGTACTGGTTGTTTTTCGATGCACTTTTCATATTGTCTACCGCGTTGTAACGTTCTATCGTTTTCGGAACGTTCTTATCGCCCGTGTTGGTGCCGCAGCCCACGTTGCACTTGTTGTCCGCGTTCGCGTTGCAGTTGTGTTTGTCGGAGATCGCGTTCGTCTTGAAGGAGTTGACGTCCGGGTTCTGGACGTTCTTCTGTAGCTGGGTGAACTTGTCCGGTGTCGCGTGGTTCTGGTGGTTCTGCATCGGCCGGCCGTTGTTGGCCACCTTGGTGGTTGTTATCGTGTTGGTGCCGGTGGAGACGAGGTGGGGCGACGTCGAAGGGAGATTCTGCGAACGGAGAGAGAGAGAACACGGTGTTAAACCTCTCGAAATATCCCGTGTACACTTTGTGGGCTTGTCCACATTTATTTATTTTACAATCAATTTATTAAATTATTATTATTAATTAATTTATTTAATTTATTGGAGAGAGAAGACTGAAATGGTTCGGACATGTCAAGAGGATGGAAAGAGAAAGATTGCCGAGGAGAATGCTAGAACTGGAGATTCCAGGTAGAAGAACGAGAGGAAGACCACGACAAAGATGGCACGACAAAGTGAGGAAGGATGTGGAAATGCGAGGAGGGGACTGGAATGTAGTTGAGGGGGAAGAGTGGTGGCAGGATAGAAGAAGATGGATAGGCTTATCTTCAATGCCGACCCAACGCAGAGTTGGACGTGGCAACAGATGATGATGACAAGCAAATGTGCAAGCAGATGTGGAGGAGGAGAGAGGAAAGAAGTGGGTAGTGGTTGAAGAGAGGGAGAGGTGATCCCCTAGGTGTCCCCTATTTCTGTCTGTTAGAATGGTATAAAATAATTTTAAATCCAGGTTAAAAAGTGTACCAAAATATATAATCTCATAAAGTGGGTCCGTGGCTTAGTTGAGAACAAGAAAATCAGTCGATCTTGTCATTTCACAAATGATGTACACCGGACAAACATGAGACGAAATCCCCGAACTCATTACCGGAAGTCATAACAGAAGTTCAACCATGCACACATTTCTTGGAAACCAAACATCTAGTCAAATAATAGGCGTCCACACAGCAAACAAACGATTATATTTCATTACTTTTTGACAGTTCGGACCCAACAAATTCAATGAAACTGTGGTCGCACTCGGGGTTTACAAACAACTTATTATAAATGCAGTGAAACAAATGCCCTACGGCATTCTCAGCTTTGCCTCGGACAAAGTTTAGATAGAGAATTTAGTGTTCTTTCTTGCAATTGTTGAGACTACTCAAAAAAATATTTCCATTCTTCAAATTAGCTTATTTAGGCTCAATTTTACAGTGTGACGTCGCAACGCACCTTTCGCAATCACGCTCAATAAGTTGATAAATATTTGTAGGAACAGAGAAGCAAGTTTATAAGAAAGAACATTACTGGATAGGCCTATATTTATATGCAGTACAAAATTTAGAAAAGGTAAATATAATTTCATTACTTTTCATAACTGTGCATGCAAGGCATGTGATGTTTTGTTTAAAAGGAAAATTTATGATTTTTAAAGTTTTAACCACCTTCATTACTTGAATATGTTTTCTTTTTTAATTTAAATCAACAATTTCAATTATTTCATAAAAGGGTAGATCAAGTGAAAAATACAATTCCAAATATGTTAAAAATATTCCAATTTTTAATATATTGTTATTATACTGTATTACTATACATATTTTGTGTGTGTTAATATTTTATATTTTATTATATTATTTTAATAATTAAATATTCCAATTTCCAATTTTTTTTAAAAATATTCCAAATATTTTATTGCAAGCATTAATTAAGAAAATTGTATTTTTTCCAATCCAATTGTTAATTCTTAAACTACTATCAAAATACCTACAATTAGTAGGTATTATTAATTTGTACCTTGGCCTGTTGATATTTGCTAATACACAAAAAAAACTAAGAGAACATTCCCTGGCGATATTTTTCAAACCTCACCTTGAATTAATAATTCCTGGAAAGAGTAGGCCTATCTCAAGCCTACCTCTGAGCCAATCAGGTAACGGAGTATTCCTTCGGTAAGAACGCGTCGTCTTTTGCTACGTTGTTCATCACACACATGCACTTTAATTAAACATAAAACATTGATTCTATTACACGGAAAAATATAATAATACCGCGAGGAATCTTTTCGTTATAAACGGAACCACCCGAGAACGATCAGACGGTAAGAACAAGTAGTTAGCGGTCTTGATCGAAGGACCGACCAATCCCGTACCACCACGTAACGGCTTCCTCACCTACGCCTCGTCCACTTCCAGCGAAGACCTCGCCTGACCAGCACCTCTCGAGATGACAGTGCATTCCAGTGAAAGTGATTTAAGTGAATTATCTACAGTAATTAACGAACCGGCCGCGCCGAAGACTTCCGACAGATGCAAAGTAAGTGCACAGCAATTAGTAGAAGTTTTCGTCGACGTTTACGAGAGTTTTACGGCGACTTTGCAGAATGCGTAGCGCGGCGTCTTCCGTTAAGGTGTGGCCGCCATGTTAAACGTGCAATGTCGTAGGCCGAAGCTAATGAAGCCGCCTTACAAGGAAAACCTTTCCTTGTAACTTTGTTCCGATAACGCCGACGATGATTTCAAGTATTTTCATTTGCGATTGATAATAGCTTAACCGGGAATTGCAAGTATACGTAACGGAAATATCCCCCTTTGTCACTCTCGGCATCTGGACGAAATGATTGTAGAGTAGACTAGACTAGACGCAACAAATGATACAAGGATCGAATGACGTGGCAAAAACTAGCACAAAATCTTGAATTAATTCTCAGAATAAATTCTAAAAACTGCGGCAGTTCTCCGATAGTAATACAAGGTCGTCATTCCTGGTAATGTTCAAACCACGCAACGGCAGACCCGAGCTTGCAGTCTATCCTGAAATTAAAAAACGATCGTCTCTTTCCAAGAAGCATTTAGCCAAATGCTCGCGAAGATGGCACGAAATTGTCGGGAAAGTTCTGGAACATTTTTCTAGCCACGCAAGCTTTTCTCAAAATGGCCGCCGGCCATGAAGAACGTAGCCGGCAATGACCTTACCCGAGGAGAGCTGCCTACGTGCCCGGTATTACATTCAAGATGGCTACCTACCAAGCAAGAAAAATAATGAATACACAATAAAATTGACTGAAATTTTTCTTTAGTCAAGAAATGGTAAGCAATCTTAGTTTTTAACAAAGTAAAAAACGAATTTTTATTAAAATAAATTGTCTGATATACTATTCTGGTTTTCCGGGTATAAATGTGTCAAAAGGTGGAACCAATCCAACGTTTTGCCCATATTGCAATGGGCTTCTTCTCTCTCTTCTGGGCTTCAGGTCCCTGAAGAGGCCGAGAAGAGAGAGAAGAAGCCCATTGCAATATGGGCGGAACGTTGGATCGGTTCCACCTTTTGAAACGGTTACACCCGGAAAACCACGGTAGTATAGTATAGACTCCGGCCGTGAAAGCCTCCGAAATTGATTGTCTAATATTATGTTTTGCCGCACTTAAATCTGACATTGACGCCCTGCCAAATAACCTGAGCGGGCCAGAGAAGGAAGCACATATTTATTGGATAGCTAGGAAGAAAAATGATTGAAAAATCAAACTTTCGCTTGCGAGTAGAATGCTGCTTACCTGCAGTAGGTGCGACAATACTAGGTGGTTGTTGGCCGTGTTTGAGCCCCCCTGCGCCGCCAGCAGCGCAGACAGTTGGCTGTGGGCCGTCGCCAGGCTCTGCTGGTGGAGGCCCTGCGCGGTGAGGTTCTGCAGTAGGAGGGAGGCGGCCGTCCCCACCTCGCTGGGGGACGGCTGCTGCTGGAACACAACGCGGCCGTCCTCCATGGCCAGCCGGAACGAGGGGTGGCCGCCGCCCCCGCTAGACTGCTGGAACACGCGATCAAAACATGAACACGTTGTCGAAACATGAACACGCGATCAAAACATGAACACACGATCATAACGTCGACGCGTGATCAAAACATGAACACGCGGTCGAAACATGAACACACGATCAAAACAAGAACACGCGATCAAAACATGAACACGCGATCAAAACGTGAACACGTGATCGAAACATGAACATGCAATCGAAACATTAACGTGCAATCAAAACATGAACACGCAATCAAAACGTGAACACGCGATCAAAACATGAACACGCGATCAAAACGTGAACACGTGATCAAAACACGAACACGCGATCAAAACGTGAACACGTGATCAAAACCTGAACACGCAATCAAAACCTGAACACGCGATTGAAACATGAACACGCGATCGAAACATGAACACGCGATCGAAACGTGAACACGCGATCGAAACATAACACGCGATCAAAACGTGAACACGTGATTAAAATGTGAACACGTGATCAAAATGTGAACACGCGAACGAAACATGAACACGCGATCAAAACGTGAACACGTGATCAAAACATAATAATAATAATTTTTGTAGGAATACCTGTTATAGGGTACACACCAGCTTCACCTGATGTGTCCCTCTTCAGGTGACTAACTAGGTTATTAGGGTGTTTGGATAGTTGGGAAGGAATGTCCGAGGGCTGATAGTATGACTCGATTCCAGCATTCGCTTTTACGACTGAGGAAAACCTCGGAAAAAAACCTTCAGTCAAAACTGCCGGTGGCCGGAATCGAACCGGCGACCTCCCGAATTAGAGTCTCGCGTCTTACCGCTGAGCCACCTCTATTGGTGATCGAAACATGACCATGCGCAATCAAAACATGAACAAGTGATCAAAACATGAACACGCGATCAAAACGTGAACATGCGATCGAAACATGAACACGGGACCAAAACGTGAACACGCGATCGAAACATGAACATGCGATCGAAACATGAACACGCGATCGAAACATGAACACGCGATCGAAACATGAACGTTTCCGAAAAAACTAAACTTTTCTTTTAAATTAACATTACAAAACTTAGGCCTGATAGAAAATGATTTTAATAATTAAACCATTGTACTACCTACATCCAAGCCATGGGCGGCAATGGGTACCTAGCTAGCAATATTAAACCGAGCCAAATTAACGGTACCTACATACCGTATTTACCCGAAGAAGACGAACTTGAATTTAAGACGACCCCTATTCTCAAGAATTTTAAACTGAAAAAAATTATTTTCAGATTATGCGTGATCTTAACACGCGAATTTAAGACGACCCCCGGTATTTTAACTGTACGAAATGGAAATAATTATAGTCTTAGATTCAGGTTAATACAGTATTTTATTGTTATCTTGACAACACTTTAAGGTATTGAAAAGGTGATCTTATGTGGGAAAACTTTGAAATATTGAAAGTGTTACTTTTGTTTGTTATTTCTGCAATTAATTAATCAACGACAAATTATTGTATTAATTACAGAAATAACAATTGTAACTATTACTACAATATTTGAAAGGTGAGAACTTTGAAATATTGAAAGTGTTACGTTTGTTTGTTATTTCTGCGATTAATTAAACAACGACAAATTATTGTGTTAATTACAGAAATAGGCCTAACAATTGTAACTATTACTACAATATTTTAACGTTTTCAAATTCAATGCTTTAGATTCAGATTTCCAGGTCAGGTACATTCTTGAAATAATTTAAAAATGGAAATGTGCGGTTTTTAACGCAACTTGCTACCCTCGTCTCTGCGACGAGTGTCTCACCTGCAGGGGTTGTAGGGGTTGTAGTGGTTGTAGTGGTAACTGCGGGGGAGACTGCAGCTGGGCCAGCAGCTGAGACTGTGTTGACGCCGGCTGTACCGGCTCGGTTGACTGGTTGTTGCTGCTCGGCGCGACCGTCTGACCGGGGGGCTCTTCAGAGTCGTACATCGTGTCATCATCGTCGCCGATACCTGGAACAAGCGCGACCGTTAGATCCACCCGGCGGTTGTTATCGTACGCGATCATCGGATACTACCTCAGACCATCTCTAACATTTACCTAAAATGTCTGCAAAGCGTGGCAGTAGGCTACCAATAATTAAACCATCCAGAAAGCATTTTTTTTTAGAGGGGATTGTATTTTTGCGTAACCATAACAAATTTGTTGATTTTTTCCCAACAAATTAAAATTTTTGAACAGTATTTTTACAAAATTTTGGATTTATAATATAATCAAAATTTGGAATAAAAACAAAAATTTGAGTTCTTTTTTGAAAAAAAGATTTTTTCATAGCCTAACTTGTTTCACATAAATAACTTCAAAATTGTTTGCTTGATAGGCCTACAATTACAATACAGTAATTAGTAAATTACGAATAATTAAAAATATTATGAATAATTAATAATTTTTTTCTTCTTGCAAGTACATTACCGAGACATGTAACTGCCTAGAAGTGCAAAAACTGGAAACAAGAAGTTAAAGTGCAGTGTTGGGAGAGAGCAGACGGGATCAAGGTGGTTACGAGAGGGTGTGCGAGTGCAAGTTATAACCGAGCCCGACATGACAGAACGAAACCGACACGAGAAGAACGCGATCACAAGAGTAGTTGGGGGTTGTACGTGCAAGGCTGATCGAGGTAGATTGTGAAGGAGTGCGTGCGACGTGGCGGGGAAGCAATACGGGGACAAGACAAAAGAAGACGACTAAAGTTGAGAAACTGTAAGAATGACGGCCCCCTCCATATCCCCTCCACAGCTACCCGACCCCCCTCAACTCCGTGACAACATGACAAAATGAAATACGTAACTGAAAATCAGTTTGTTTCAGTTGTCCAGTTTGTTGTTTCATGGATTTGAGGGGGGTCGGGTAGCTGTGGAGGGGATAAGGAGGGGGTCGTCATTCTTACAGTTTCTCAACTATACTGCCATATTCGCAGCGCTAGACAACAATACTCAGTACACGACGATAATAGGAGTGTCAATCGTCTATCAATTCGGAGATCAAATTTCGACTTAATTCGCGTAATTTTTTCAACAAACTTACAACGGAAATATTGTCTTAATATTGTCATAAGTTTCTTCACAGACGTACAGACGTACGTAACTTAACGTTGAATGGTCGCGCCGATTCAAATTTCAGGATTTCTACGATCAAGTGTTTTCACTTTTTGTCACTCGAGTTCTACACCAAACGATTTAACTTAATTTGAACACAATAAACTAATATTAATACATCCAACAAACACATTCAAGTTTATCGAGCTGTATCCTTGTTTGGCACAAACTGGCTTCATGCTTCAAACACGTTGCTATGGTTAACACCACCACAACAACAACCACATGAAACACAAAACTAAAACATAGAACACAACATTAGGTAAACTGGGAGTGACACATACCAACATTTACAGGATCCATTAAAGTATGTACTTAATACCCCCCTACACGTAACAAAAAGGTGCACATTAATTCCGGACATTACTTTAGGATCGGTCGGTCAAGCTTTTCCAGCTGTTTATGCCCCATCAAGATTATAAAATAAATAAAGGAATTCACATTAAGAGTCCACCCACTCAGTAACGAAACTGATTTTCAGTGGGGGACTTTAATTTAAAGCGACTAAACCAACCCTGTAGGCTCAAGTGAGCGATAACCAATCAAAGATCAAAACGTAACATTGCATACCTTAACATTGACTGCCGGCAATCATGCATGCACACGCGACACATTCCCTTCGAGGTCCCTAGATATCAACGAATGTGCCCAAACAACGAAAATGAGTCTACACTAGTGTAAAGTGTAGGTCAGTGTAGGTAAAACAAACAAACCTAGTATTGGTTCTCGTTAGGGGAATTTTATCACCTTGGATGTTTATCCGCTTGGTTCTGTCGCTAGGACGAGGTAATGCGCAGGAATCAGGAGACCAGGACGATGAAGGTGGAACAGGAAGGTAGGACAGGAACAGAGTCTGCAAATTAAAGTTAGAAATATATTTCTGTACAAATGTTTGTATGATTCGATTCGTGCCCATTTTTAAACTGTGGCACTCGAATAGAAATGCGTCTACAGTTCCCCACTGACTCACCTGTAGAATACAATACTACAGTATGTATATAAGACATTAGGCCTAACGTCCGTTACATCTGTATCAAAATCCGTAACATCTTTCTACGAAACAAATTGAAACGATAATATAGGTAATGAAATGTAAACATAAAAAATGGTTTCCGCGCATTTCTACGAGTTAATCTATCGTAGCCTACCAAGGTCTGTAAAACCCCTCGTCGAACTCCCAAGTCAGGTCGTCCCATCCATTGCCACAATGTAAAAAATCACATGTTATTCAAATGGGAGAACCATTCAGAAAAACAAATGAATTGATCTGTCAAAACCAATTCTGGGTCAAAACCGCATTACATCTAATTGAAATAATTTAATTATACTTGTAGTCTCGACATTTTTAAGTGAAGTAGATATTCTGTAATCAAATTTTGCATAATAAATTGGTAGATTTAAGTAATAAATCAGTTTTTTTAGTGGGCACGAGAATGGCGATTTTCGTGCTCATGACTTTGAGGTTTACTGAGCCTCCCCCAGGGGATTGACGGACCTTGGTAGCCTACCTACCGTAGGGTGGCCAGAAAAAAAAAAAAGACGGGACAAATATTCAAAACTTCGAGGTTTTCTCGCGGGAGACCCATTCTCCGACGATGGCTCGAGACTTGAAATAACATTTACAAAATAAAAAAATATAAAAAATCGTGCGTTTGAAAATTCGCCAGAGCTTGTATTTCCGTCCTTCTTCCATACATATTGAATTTGAACACAGCGAGACGGAACGGACATAACGTTCAGACGAGGACACCACATCGAGACAGCGACAAAAAGACTTACATACCCTACCGGCACCTGGGGCGCGGGGCGTAGAGGCCGCGCCAGACATGACACAAACAAACACAAGTTGCTTTTGAGCGTTGCTTGCGATACGAGGTAAAGATAGGCTTCTTGCAAGCTTGCTTTACAACAATGAAACAAATGAAATGAATCGATGGACCAACAACAAGCTATCAAACAATAAAATATTCTGATTTTGAAAACAAATCTTCAAAACAAACAAGAAACATACAAAACTTTCACAACTTGGTTGCCCATCATTAAACGTTTTAACTGGTGAGCAGTTACTAAATTGCCATACCTTGTTTTCTTCATAATGTTGGAATTTTATTATTTTGACAGTTCGTTGTTTGTCCATGAATTCGGTTAATTTGTCACATTGTTGTAGTTCGGCTGTGACGTCAGTTGCAAGTTCCCTATATAGGCCAAAGTCTTTTTAGCATAAATTTTCTATAAATTTAGCATTATGTATGTAGTATCTATTTTCTTCTTTTTATTAAAACCTCGAATGTGAAGGGCCCATCCTTAATGAAATTGACAGTAACAGCAACAGTAAGGTTTTAGCCAGTCATATTGGCTGATGAGAACCCATTGTTGCTCCTCAGCCAATATGATTGGTTACTTAAAACTGCTACTGTTAGTGTTAATTTTCATTGTGGATTGGCATTTACACTTTGATTGAAAATTATGTGCAGATATTTAAAATCAATTCATTTCATATGGAAGTGGAACTACTTAAAGGAGTAGAATGCAATTCTTAAATAAATCTCAACAGGAATAGGGACACCTTATTTTTTGTAAAATTAACATTTACGTAGAATTTTCAAAAGTACATGTTCACTGATTTAGCGTCTAAAAATATATCTCTAGCTAGATGGAGGCCTATGGGCAAGGCTACTACCTAGTTGTATTTGGGGAAAAGCAGAAAGGATACCAACAATCCCACTTTTCATAGATATCTGAATCTGACTAGGCCTATTTTCATTTCTGATAATTTAATTAATGCTAAAATAAGATTATTTACTGAAATCCTCACTAAAAGCAGCTATGTCGTACTAAATTCCCGACGTAATACTGTAACATGACCATAAACAATCCTAAACCGAATAGAATAAAATACAATCGAGTAAGGACGTTTGTCGTGCATTAAGGCCGGTTCAGACACTTGCTAAGGATTAGGCCTATGGCCGGAAGTTGATCATACGGAAATGCGTGTAGGCGTTCACACGACACAACATCGCTAACGACTAGCGCTATGGCTAAGAAAAGTTAACTAACTTTTAACTTCCAGCCATATCCTTATCCAGAATCAGGTCCATCCAATCAGAGGCTAGGATGCCTTTTTGCGAAAACCAATCTAATAAAAACTACTGATGTTATATAAGCTAAAGTTATTCTTAACTAATTTATTAATATTATTAATTATTATTATTAATAAGATAGGCCTTCCCGTAGGCCTATCCTTTTCTTGAAGATCATAGACATTCGTTAAATAAATAAAAATAAATAAATAAATTCACATTTAGAGTCTACCCACTCAGTAATTAAACTGATTTGCAGTGGGGGACTTTAATTTAAAGCGACTAAACCAACCCTGTAGGCTTCGAACACCATCGACGAGTGAGCGATAACCAATCAAAGATCGATATTTCAAATACGAAACATATGAATCAGTGATTGGACAGTGCGAACACCTGCGGACAAATGCCAGAATCAACAAGGCCGATTCGGAACCACTTTAAATTGATTCTAGTTGTTCGTTATTCTAGTTCCTGCGTGTGAACCGGAACGTCTAGGCGCTAGCTCTTAATCACTATCCTTATACTTAGCTAATGTGTGTGAACTCCGCATTACGTACCCGAGAGCTTCATAATGTTGGCCAAGTCCAGCTTGGTCTCTTCGTCCTTCTTCTTCTTCTTCCGTTTCTTTGGCTTCCTCTTGGGCGGCGCCAGCTGTCCCCCCTCCCCCGCGTACTCCTGGCCCCCCGCAGCGAACCCCCCCTCGGACACCTCACCCGTCTGCTCGGCAAACCCCGTCGTCCCCCGCGGCTGGTTCAGGATCTTGATCTCCACCTGCGACAGTTGTCACGTTCTCGTTAGTTTCAACCGCTTTCTTACCTCTTGTTTGCGATTGTTTCTCTGCTTAGTTCAGAAGCCTATTTTTTTTAAATATTGTAATGTAGGGTCAGGGATAGGATCCAACAGCTTACCTTAAGAGCGTTCGAAAGTAGTATTGACGGTTTTAGTCAACTAATTTCTCTTAAACAAATAATAGTATTATTATGAAAATTTACCTACTTGCAGAGGGGTGTCATATCTACGCATGGTATTAAGTACATTTGTGACAAGCCTGCTCAAAAATAATATACTCACGATTGAATTATGCAAATAAATTACTTTCGTCGAAAATGTTAGTCGAAATAATACAGAGAATCTGTTTAAAAATGGGTACATAATTTTTTAATAGGTTGGTGACAAATGTACTTAATACCATGCATAGATATGACATCCCTCTACAAGTGGGTTAATATTTATAATAATCCTACTATTAGTTTAAGAGTAATTGGTTGACGCCGACGGCAAATACATCTGTAAAACTCCTACTGCCGAACGCTCTTAAGTGTAAGATGACAAATATGCGATTAAGGGCCGGTCTTACAATCTCCTAATAAGAAAGGTACTTATAGCAATTAAGATTTGGAAGATTTCAAGGGCTTTGATTGGTGGTTGCCATGGAGAAAACAAGCTATTCGACGAATAAGTAGTTATTGGGACATTGTAAGACTGGATCTTAAAAGAGTACATTGAAAACATAAAAGAAAAATGATGAGACGTTTCAAACGAGGTCTTAATCGCTCGAGAGGAAGATGGCTTAACTGCGACGACTACTCAAGTCACTAAAATTAACTAAATTATTTATACAAAATATAAAAGGCACTGTTGGGGATGTGGTTGATATTTGGGCTTAACGTCTCCTATTTTTGCAACGTGGCTAATCGAGACAATGAGTGGGTGAAATATGAAGATGAAAAAGGGGGGTGTTTGGAGGAAAGGGGAAAGGGGCAAGTGGGAGGGCAGGGAGGATAGGGGAAGGGAGAGAAAAAGGGAGTGGGGAGATTGTGGACTGCATTTCGTCTGACTTCTCCTCGACCTGTCCGGCTAGGGTGGCCCTACCAGAAGCATACGCTTCCGCCGGCATAGCTCTCGGGATCAACAAAGCATGTAAACCTGCCCACCACGATAAGGTAGCAGTCCTTAGTGGTAGGAAAGTGAGAGGGTCAAGTAGTTTTCGCAGAGCCGTCTTACTCTTGAGTGATCCAGACCTCGTGTCTAAACGTCAGATAATTTGTACTCTTTTAAATCATCTTACATCTAAGAGGTAAGCTGTTGGATCCTACCCCTAGGCCTACATCATAATATTCCAGCGAATTGGCATGTGTATCAACACACCTAACTTTTTGAATGTTTAAATCTAATGTTAAATTTAAAGTAAGTCCACTATTATATTCACTTTGTAAATTGCCACGTTGTAAAGCGAGGAAGCTCATATACCGATAAAGAATACAAAGTAGCCTACCTGTTGCTGCTGCCCGTTCTCGTTGATCTGATGGTTCTGATGGTTGGCAACGATGGTCTTGGCGGCTCCCTGCTGCTGTTGTTGCT
Source organism: Isoperla grammatica (assembly GCA_945910005.1). Classification (NCBI taxonomy): domain Eukaryota; kingdom Metazoa; phylum Arthropoda; class Insecta; order Plecoptera; family Perlodidae; genus Isoperla; species Isoperla grammatica. The sequence continues at coordinate 26,774,526 of OX246747.1, forward strand.
GCTGCTGGGGTGGCAGAGAGTTGACGAGCGGCCGGGGCTGGGGCTGGGGCTGTGTCTGGGGCGCCAGGCTGGGCAGCTGCTGGAACTGCAGCGTCTGGCCCGAGGGGACGGCGATGAACGTGGGACCGTTGGGCGTCTGGATCTGCTGCAGCTGCATCGGCCCCTGGGCCGTGATGAACCGCAACATCTGGAACGGATAGTCGAACTGCGCGTCACGCTTAGCGTCGTCCGGTCGCGACGCGACGCTTTCCCCCGCGGTTGCTTGATGTGGGAAAAATGAGGTGTTGGGAGTTTCGTGCCCTAGCTAGGCGGGACGGCGGCCGACCCCTCTCTCTTCCAATACAGCTTACGGTACAAGTAGGCGTGTGGCGAACCTAACGTTTTGATTTAAATAAAAAAAATATATATATATCTTGACCCCGTTTCCAACATTAATTATCGTGTAGGGGGGAGTAGCGAAGTACTCCATGTCTTGGGCTAATGTCTTCGTTGCCAGCTAGCCAGGCCTGACACAACCACCTCCTCAACCTCTTCCTCGATCACTTCTTCCGTTACCAGAGGGCTGTTTAGTAGTTCCCTCCATCTCTCACGGTTTTAAAAAATAAATTCACATTTAGAGTCTACCCACTCAGTAACAAAACTGATTTGCAGTGGGGGACTTTAATTTAAAGCGACTAAACCAACCCTGTAGGCTCCGAACACCGTCGACGAGTGAGCGATAACCAATCAAAGATCGATATTTCAAATACGAAATATATGAATCGGTGATTGGACAGTGCGAACACCCGCGGACAAATGCCGGAATCAACGAGGCCGATTCGGAACGACTTTGAATTTATTGAGTGCTTACAGCTTACGGTACGAGTAAGCGTGCGGCGAATTCAACGTTTTGATTTCGAATCCGAATCTCGAATACCGAACAAGAATATTCTAGAATGTATGTGAATGTGTGTAAACCATTTTAATGTGTACATGCCCGCATGAAAATATACCTGTACTTATTTATTTATTTAATGACTTTTAATTTACTGTCATGCACAGCTAAAAGTGACAAAATTACCAATGGACACAAAAGGTGGCAGGTATAATAAAGTTGAATATAGTAAAGTATAAAACAAACACACTAGGTCTCATTTTTTTTTTTATATCTGCTCCCTGTGTCCAACAATGAAGTCGGGTAGGGGATAGGAAATTAATCCCATCATATTCTGGACCTTAGGTACATCGAAGCCGGCTGATATATAAATTTGTTCACTAGTATCATTTCATTGACAATTTTTGTGTGTGAAGACGCAAACTTAATTGTATTAAATTACTTTGTGAACTGGAGGGGTGTTACGTTTACATGTTCAAACGCGAAACATTCGGAAAAATAAACGTTACAATTTATCAAACGTTTTCAACTGGAGGGGTGTTACGTTAACAAGTTGAAACGTGAAACATTCGGAAAAATAAACGTTAACAATTTATCAAACGTTTTGTCCCAGCCCTACGCCCAAGTTAACAGGAAAGGATACCTCTATGTCAAAAACCGCACAAAATTTTGCATTTTTAAATTATATCACAAGAATGGGCTTCAAAATCGAAAACCTGCGCACTGTGGTTTGGTAAGCCCTACATACTGAATGCTCTAAGTTGTATCTTACATTATAATCAGTACATTTTTTATGAATAATTAATTTTATTAGTAATAATCGAATTATAATCAAAATACTACTCTTATGGTTATAATATTTTATTCAGTCTATAGGGATTACCAAAGCACAGTGCGCTGCTAATTTAGATTTTCGATTTGTTGTTATAATCTTGAGATATAATTTAATAATGAACATTTTCTGCGGTTTTTGACGTAGAGACTACCCTTCGCTCTTAAGAAAGACTCTCCGTCGATCCGGCCGGCCGCGCCCAATATCCGTAGCCCCGCTCTCTCTCGTACGCTGGCACGCTACTTACGGGCTGCTGCGGCAGCGGCTGCTTCATGGCTGTGTTCTGCAGTAGCTGCGTTCCGCCGGCGATCAGTACCGGCTGACCGCCCCCCTTGCCGTGCTGTGATTGGCTGTTGTTGGACTGCGAGCCCGGGGTGGGCGGCCTCAGGATGAACTGGACCCCCCCGCTAGTGTTCTGCTGCACGATGACCGGCCCTCCCTGCGTCAGACCGGGGATCATCTGAAACCGCACGTTGCAACGCGTTACGATCACTCGCTAGGTATTACAGAAGACGGCAAAAAAAAAAACGTAAAAAAATAATTCAAAATTTAGTTAGAGAAATTCGTTTGTTTTTCAAATTTGACAAAGTATCTTAGGTCCAGTCTTACAATGTCCCAATAACTACTTATTCGTCGAATAGCTTGTTGTCTCCATCGCAACCACCAATCAAAACCCTTGAAATCCTCCAAATAGCTAATTGCTACAAATAACTTTCTTATTAGGAGATTGTAAGACCTCCTTAGTGTAAAAAGGAAAAAATAAATGGATATTTTATGATTTTCAATCTGTTTTTGGTCACACATTCATAACTTTTTTTTAAATTAACTTCTTTTGTTAAATTTGAAGATGAATAAATGTCTATCTTCAATAAGAATTTATGTAAATTTCTGTCTGAGACTTAGTCCATTCCTAGAGAGAATAGCGAGCGTATGAAATATTCTCGGATCATTAATCCATTCGACTCTAAATACTAGAGCAAAAACCAGTTTGAAAAATATGTAAACAATGTATGCCTCTAGTTTGTGCCTCACTGTTACTTTTAAAATGATGTTAATGGTCAATTGTTATTAATAATGTTAAATTAATTATCAAACTTAGGGCCGATCTTACAATCTTCTAATAAGAAAGTTATTTGTAGCAATTGCAATTTGGAGAATTTCAAGTGTTTTGATTGGTTGTCGCCATGGAGACAACAAGCTATTCGACGAATAAGTAGTTATTGGGACATTGTAAGACTGGACCTTATTGTAATTACTGGTAATTCATTACTAATCAACTAAACATCACATACATTTCTCTAGAAGTAAAACCACCTAACAACGAACCGGGCAATCGAACCCCGACTCGTAAGAATCACATGTCGTTACCAACCTACCTGATTTAACACCAGCGTTCCACCCTGTGCGGTTGGTATCATCGTTTGGCCCGTCTGCCCGATCATGACCTGCGTTCCCGGCGCCGAGTGTTGAGTGTGCATGCCTGAAACAACGGAGACAATCCGTTAGCTCGGCCGTTGGATACCACTAACGCAGCGGTTCCCAACCGGGGTGCCGCAAAATTTTCACTGAAATTGAAAAAATCTCATCGCTGAATATTTTGAAAATAAAACTAAATAATTATTAAAACCAAAAACGAAAACATATTTATTTCAGTATAAAAAATAGCCTGCCCACGATTGAATTTTCACTGAAACATATTATTACATCGAGGATGCAACGTTTTGCAGACTCCCCCTCTACCCCTCCACCACGAACAACAGTTCAGAAACAATCTGTAGAAAACAGGATCAAATTTCTACTGCAATTCTCACTGCCTTTTTAAGTATATTTGTTCACTATATCTGGCCACAAATCAAACATGTTTGCAAAAAAACGTCAAAACTAGATTTCCCACTTAGAGCTGATAATGCATACATGTTATATCCAACTATAAGTAAATGGTTTTATAATAATTAAATTTATGAAGTGTTAATTTTTTACAATTTGTATATATTTTGAATATTGTTGGCTTTTAGCAAGGGCATTAATGAAGGGGGGGGGGTGGGGGGGGGGGGGCGTGTCTACTGAATGTAGGCTTGAGTCAAAAAAGGTTGGGAACCACTGCACTAACGGAACCAATCTGGGATATTGGAACATTTTATGTATCCACATCGTGGGAGTACATACGTAAAATAATGTTATTTATTTGTGTAGTCGTCGTACAACAACTTCGGTAATGCTTCCGTCACGGGTGGGTGAGCGGCAGCCAACCAGCGACCGTGACTAATCCAAATACCTGCTCGGGTTGGCCGAGACCGTAAACACGTCATTGATTGATCACGAAAGCATTACCGAAGTTGTTGTACGACGACTTTAGTTCTAATTTAAGAATGATTCTCATTTGTGTTGTACATTTTTAGTTGTGAAATGACTTATTGAAATACAGTACCTACTAAGGGATTGACTAGTTGCCAATATCGTCACTTACTCCCGCACGTGTTTATTAAATTTGCGTTCTGCGTTGTCCTCGCACAGCAAGCACAAAGACTCCTCCCAGATAATAACAAGCAAGAATCGCTTTACCGTTTCCCGCCAATATCGTCGCTTTCATCGTAACAGTACCTACAGTGTTTTAAATTCTGTTACATTGAAAGTGGGGAGCTTGGCAAAAACGGATTTACTTCGAGAAGAAACTACAGAAGAAATATAACAGAAGAAGGTTCACGACGAGGTCAGCGATCAACGTTTCTGCCAATATCGTCGCTTTCAGTGTGACGATGTATTTGAAACGCGTTACACTGAAGGAGGGGAGTCTGGCAGGAACGTGCGTCCGTCTGTACAGAAGGAGACCCCCCGAAGACTCCGCTCGAGCGACAAACACGCAACGTTTCCGCAAATGTCCTCACTCCCTTGCGTAGCAATGCGTTCGAATGTGTTACGCGTGGAGCGACGATTTTGGCGGGAATGTATTTCCTTTGCGAGGTGCCGCACAAGAGACGCCCGCAAGGCTTTCCAAGCGAGGAAAGGAGTACCGTATTGACCCAAATATACTACAGCCTCGAATATAATACGATCAGGATAAACAACAATACAGCACGTCAGCTACTGCCGCCTTGCCGGCGCTGCGAGCCAGGTGGCCAGCGCCCGTGAGGTAGGCAGCCCCGCGCCGCAGTAAACCTGTTACGAACGCTCGATCGGGGCCGTCTAGGATGTGCCTGTGCTCGTGCTAGCAGTCTCGCACAGAACACGACAACGCATTCTAGCGGAGACATTGCGTAGCGGAGCGTTGGCGTGGTGTATAAACTCTCCGGTAGAGTGCGATAGGCTCGAGCACTCGCCACGGAGCCGTGATTCGTCGATCTGCGATAGTGCGCATGTATACGCGCGCGGGAAATTCGAATTCACGCTTCGAAAACCTTAGAGCGCGAATATAATACAAATACGATTTTAGATTATTTTTTTAGGGGAAAAACCTCGTATTATATTCGGGTCAATACGGTAATTCCAAAGTTTCCGCCGATATCGTCCCGTAAGACCAGCCAAGCGAGAAAAGGCGCAGACTAATTCCAATGTTTCCGCCGGAATCGTCGGCCTCCTGCGCGACAATGCATTCCAATATGTTACGCGGGAAGCGACGAGCCTGGCGGGAACGTGTTTTCTTCTCGAGGTGCGAAACAGACGGAAGAAACGAAGCAGCGGAGCAGCACGATGCGCCACAGACAGAAGACTACACAAGCGATCACAAACCGGTTCGACGTCCCGACGTTTCCGCCCCCATCGTCTCTCTCGAGCGTAACAATGCTACTATCAGACGTGTTACGCAGAAAGCGACGAGCTGGGCGGGAACGTCATCACCACACGCGACGAACACAGCGGGAGAAACGTCCGGAACGTCTTCGCAAGCAAGAAGTCGCTCTACTACTACGTCAGTCGTCGTCCGTATTCATAGTTGTTCGATGTTTCACTGCCACAGTGGCAGCTGACGTGTTACTGTGTTAGTGGAAGAATTTGACAGTTATTATTTGTTATACCTAATCATGTTAATGCATTTTTGGTTTTGGTCTGTGAAATTTAATATATTTTAAATGAAATACATCGTCATTAGTTGACAATGGTGTTTATGAGCGTTCCATGTCTCTGATCCTGTCGCAAGGTGGGAGCATGACTCCTCCCATTTACATTAGTATTCAATGTAAGCTACAGGCACATAATAAATGTGTATTTATTGCCTACCCACTCAGTTACAATCTTGAACCGATTTTCAGTAGGGGACATTATATCATTTATTCATGTGTTTAGTTGCAATGATGGCTCTAAGTCACCGTTTACGTGTACGAGACATAGTTACTAGACACCTTCTGCGGTGGAATCAGGGATGCAGGAATAAACCCACATGACCAATACAACGCGCCACACTAATTTCTATAATTAGCTGCGTTTATAACATGTACGCAATCAATCTTTGTGGGAAAGTGGTATTGGCGAGAGGGCAAGCGATTGTTATTGTGAAACTATGAAAATTGTATCTTTTTTTGATATTCATAATATGGTATTATTTTAAAAGTTTGTAAATAAACAACAAGTAAAAGTCTCCTAAAAAATGACACAGCAGATTCAAACGTTTTCAGTAATATAGGTACAGCAGTAGGAAGTAACTTTTAAGCGAAACATTTTCAACACGATTACGGAACTATCCGGACAGAGGAAGACAGAAGGAAGACAGAAGAGCTCAACCGAACGTCTCAACCGAACGTCTCTGCCGGGGACGTCACTTTCACGCGTAACAGTGCGTTTTACGTGTTACGTAGAAAGGGACGACCTCGGCGGAGACGACTGTCCACGCCGCACGCAAGACTAACGCCAGACAAGAGACGAGGGAACGTCTTCTGGCGGATCCAGACTCAGCGGAGGTAATCTCTACGCAAGCCACAAGGGAGAAGACGCGAGCGTTCGTGGACGCCACGCAAGTACAAGTACGTGCTTGCGGAGGTAATCTCTACGCAAGCCACAAGAGAGAAGACGCCAGCGTTCGTGGACACCACGCAAGTACAAGTACGTGCTTGCGTAGGTAATCTCTACGCAAGCCACAAGAGAGAAGACGCGAGCGTTTGTGGACACCACGCAAGTACAAGTACGTGCTTGCCGGTACGCCCACGATCCCTGTGTACAGAGTCGTCACAACTCAGGGGTTCTTGGACATATCGGCAGGGACGTAATCTCTACGCAGACGCGAGAGAAGACGCGAGCGACCGGACACTACGTGCAAGTAACGCAACGCTCGTTCTCGCGGGCACCCTCATATTTCGCAGCGTGTACGTTATCGTTCCTGCACGCTGGAAGTATGAGGGTTCCGGCAGGGACGTAATCTCTACGCAGACGCGAGAGAGAAGACGCGAGCGACCGGACACTACGCGCAAGTCACGCAATGCAAGTCACGCAACGCAAGTCACTCAACGCTCGTTCTCGCGGGCACCCTCATATTCCACAGCGTGTACGTTATCACTCCTGCACGCTGGAACTATGAGGGTATCGACGAGAACGCAATCTCTACGCAAGCCGCAAGAAAGAAGAACAAGAAGAATCTCAACATTGATTGAAGAGTAGCGTGGTAGATTCAAAACGTAAACGTAACAGTAATGTAAAACAAAATATATTTAAAAGCAAGTTTCATTATTGGGTAAGAACTAAACCAAAGACAGAAACAAAGAATGTGGGAACAAAGAATTCATTAAAATTGGTGAGAAACTGTAGTCTTTAAAAAAAAACACATTTCTAATTTCTATGGACGCAGACATCAAAATGACGCATTGTCTACATTTGAAAACAACCCGATGTGTTGTACGGCTCGTAGATAGGTGTGATAACAATCTTCCTAACGAGCTGGTTGCTATGAGGGATTATAACAGCTATGTAAGGCATAAGAGTCGAAACTTAGCATTTGATGTCCAGCAACATCTAGAATTAGAACTTGTATGAGAATTCAATTACTCCTCAAGTAGATAGCATATATATGTAAATATTTTATTATACGTATTTAAACTAGCTATCTGACTGTTCCCACTCTTTTCTGTAGAGGTATGTCTATAATCATAAGGTGGAATATAATAAATAAATAAATAAATAGCTTGACCATGTAAAAATCTGTGTCAATAAATCAATGTCAATAACTAACAAACGGGGAAGGGCGACACGAGCCTAAGAATAGGGAATCATTACATAAATTTGTGCATCACCGTTAATTTTAATCATCATTCATCATCACCATCCATTAGAACCTAGAATAGGCAACACGCGTACGATGTTTTTTGCTAAACCAAACACTTAGTTTAATAGTATCAGATACAAAAAGTATATTAATGCAAGTCCCAAGTAAAAAATAAATTTTTAAATAGGTTTAATGTGGTCGCATTTATTGAAGTTTAAACTCGGGGATCTGAAACGCGTACAGGTGGCTGTGACGCAATGATTCTGTAGACGTGGCGTAACAGACCAATCGCTGAGGCGGTGAGCGTACACAGTACAAAACCATGACGTCAAATGCACTCTACATGGCGGCGGCTCGTTTTTCGCGCCCTTTTATTTATCGTTACTAAACCAATTATTTTGAGGGATAGACTGATCCGTTTTTCAAAATTCAAAGACACATAATTATTAAATAAGAGACAAGGTATTTAAAAATCGATTGAAATTTCCATAAGCGTGTTCCCTATTAAGGTCAGGGGACAAGACATTACTGTATGGGCCGCTGTGGCTCGTTTCTTGTCCCCTTTCTGTGCCACATCTACGTAAATAATGTTGAACAGAAAAATAAATAATAATAATAATAATAATAGAGCCAAACTGATCGGTAGAGGTGTTGGAAAATGGTTTAATTTAAAAAAAAAAAATCGTTTTATTCTAAACCAAAATGTCGTGTTATTTCGGTGTTATTTTTATAATGGAAATGGAGAAATCAGGAAGTTTCAAAGCAACGGAAATTTTCACTCGCTTTGCACCGCTTTATTTTGAGCAACGCTTTCTACCAGCAACGCTGCAAACCACTTTTCCATCGGCCAAAATGTGGTTGGTAAACAGTTTGAGACTAAACTGTTTTACCAACTTAGGGTCAAAAGTAGTAATTATTACGTAAAATATGCAATATTTACTGTAAATAGTTAAAAATGCTGAAAATGGTGTTATTTCGCTATTTCAACACTTAATTCGCGTTATTAAAATAATATGGTGTTATTTCGCGATTTGATTCCTTATCCTTCATGGCCAACATGCCGACATCTGTCAAAAAAAAGTTCTTACACCACAAATAATGAATTTTGTTTTATCGCGGATTCCGAAAAACAAACGTCTCTACTCATCGGTAACGTGTAGCTCCCGAGAACGAACGATCGTCCTGGCGGTCGCAACTTCAGTCAGTGAAACACAGTTGTCGGCGGTTTGTTCCTACCGCCAGCAGTTGGTTCTGCTCTCCTGCCGGAAGGAACAGGCGGCGGACGATTGGAACGGAACTTCCACAAGAGAGGTCGGCGAGTGTACGGAGGAGAGATGCCGACTCGGTTTAGAGGTAGTTTTAGTTTTGTGTGGCTTCTGGTCTGGTGGGTTTCTTCCTGCTTGCAATGCTGGGGATTTTTAACTTTAGAACTACATTTTAACTAATAGATATGATATTGTAGGGCTACATGCTAGCGGTACTTTAGAGCCGTCACATCAACAAGCTGAAAATTAGTTCTTGTTAAGTTGTAACTGAGTGGGCAGATAATAGATACAAATGTATTTATTTATTTACCCATGTAGTCGTTAGCAGTGTGTGAACCCAACTTAAAGGTTTGGGTAATTAAAATTAATTGTTACCTTGTTTTAATTCATATTCATGTAATTAAAATTTGAATTATTTCAAGCGACGTTTCTACTGTGTACATACATATGTATTTTCTGTATATTTATGGTGTTTAGTTTTAAGTCATATGATGTCGCTACATATTTTTCTCAATAGAGTCTTGTATAAAAAGGAACGACCTTCCTCCACCAGATTACGCCCGCAACGTAACCCAACTTAAAGGTTTGGGTAATTAAAATTAATTGCTACCTTGTTTTAATTCAAATTCATGTAATTGTATTTTGTGTAGGCCTATATTTATTGTATTTAGTAAGTCATATGACGTCGGCTACATTTTCTCAATAGAGTATTGTATAAAAAGGGACGACCTTCCTCCACCAGATTACGCCCACAAAGTAACCCGACTTAAAGGTTTGGGTAATTAAAATTAATTGTTACCTTGTTTAAATTTAAATTCATGTACGTAATTGTATTTTGTGTACGCCTATATTTATTGTGTTTAGTTTTAAGTTATAGGCCTATGATGTCGGCTACATTATCTCAATAGAGAATTGTATAAAAAGGAACGACTTTCCTCCGCCAGATAACTACCACAACGTAACCCGACTTAAAGGTTTGGGTAATTAAAATTAATTGTTACCTTGTTTTAATTCAAATTCATGTACGTAATTGTATTTTGTGTAGGGCTATATTTATTGTATTTAGTTAAGTCATTATGATGTCGGCTACATTTTCTCAATAGAGTATGGTATAAAAAGGAACGACCTTCCTCCGCCAGATTACGGCCGCGAAGTAACCCGACTTAAAGGTTTGGGTAATTAAAATTCATTGGTAGTTGTTACCTAAGTGTTTTAATTCAAATTCATGAACAATAGTCCCTCGTTAATTCAAACTCGGTTCATTCAAAATTATGTATAATTCAAACTATTGATGGAGTCCCAGCAGAAGATTTAGTCATATTTTTTATTTAGTGCTTAGTGTTAATGTTCTTTTAGTTCAAAATTTTGGAATTTTTAGGGTCCCTTAAAATTGGAATTAAAGGGGGACTACTGGACTGTAATTGAAATTCAAACTATTTCAAGCTTAGTTTCTACTGTGTACATAGGCTACATATGTTTAAGTATTTTGTTTAGGCCTATATATATATTGTATTTAGTTAAGTCATATGATGTCGCTACATTTTCACAATAGAGTATCGTATCAAAAGGAACGATACCTTCCTACGCCAGATAACGCCCGCGAAGTCAACAACCGCCGGCCTATTGTCCAGGCGGATCACGTGTACTATGTACAAACGCACGTCCGACATGTTTGTACTTACTACACGGATACGCCTGGACGGTACGATCTACGAGAAGCGACCAGAACTGCCAGTTCGCCACCGAGACCGAAGTTGTTCGACGTACTAACAACGAAGCACTCAATACATTCAAAGTTGTTCTGAATCGGCCTTGTTGCTTTTGACATTTGTCCGCAGGTGTTCGCACTGTCCGATCACTGATTCGTATGTTTCGTATTTGAAATGTCGATCTTTGATTGGTTATCGCTCGCTCGTCGATGGTGTTCGGAGCCTGCAGGGTTGGTTTAGTCGCTTTAAATTAAAGTCCCCCACTGAAAATCAGTTACTGGTGGGTTACTGAGTGGGTAGACTCTAAATGTGAATTTATTTATTTATCTAAAAATTTATTTTAGTGTATTACAAATTTCATAAATTATTACAAATTATTTTTATTACCGAGAAACGAAGGCAGATTGTCACGATCGTGTTCGAGAGTCTGATCGTTTGCAGCCAAACTTGAGCACGAACCAGTTGGCACATTCGATCAGGGTTCCGAGCGGAGATCACATTCCTCCTGGCGCAACAAAGGAGTGGACTACAGAGCGACAAAGGTGTGGACTACACGACAAAGGTGTGGACTACACGACAAAGGTGTGGACTACACGACAGAGGAGTGGACTGCACGACAAAGGAGTGGACTACACGACAAAGGTGTGGACTACACGACAGAGGAGTGGACTGCACGACACCGAACGAAGCCGTCGATCCGTTGCGATGCCAACCGCGAGACGACAACTTCACCTCCAGAGAACGTTCTGCACGTCTACTCCTGAACACGCATTTCAAGTTGAGTATTGCACATTTCAGGATTGATAGCCTTCGGCAATTATCCATGTGACGACGAAAGCAAAACCTCCTCAAATTAACGATTTTTGTAAGATGAGCATGAAGCAATCAATTGTCTAGAAAGAAAATATTGAAAAGGAGAAAATGTTTAAGTTTGGACACTACCATAACAATTTAATCTTTTCAATTGATTTTACTCAAAACTACGTAACTTGAAGTATTTGCTACATAAAGACATTCAAAATACGTACTTTCTTTGCTTGAATATTTGATAGGCCTACTTGATTTCAACAAAATATCAATTCATTTTAGTTTTCCCATCATTATTCAAAAGTATTCAATATTCAAACTTTTTTGTTTGATTATTCGATATCCAATTGAAACTTTAAAATCCCTCTTCTTCGGACATGCCTAGGTTTAACCACGTCGCAAAATTTACACAAATTCCCCAACTCACAAAGTCTCCTTCTTGTTTCAGTCGGGCGACGAAGCAAACCTACACGATCGGCCGGCCGCTCCCGTTCACCTGTTCTACCGCCAGACAACGAGATGAGACTCCAGGCAGTGAGTACGCACACTTTACGTTTCTAGTAATAAATGAATAACTAAATTTCTATAGTTGTCCCAACGAAAGTATTCTGATGCTTACGACACAGCCGAGTCCAAGGTGACAACTGTATTTTCTACTTTGCTAATTCCTACCATCTAATCCAAACAGTTACATTGGGGATAATTTAAAACCTTCCGTTGGTTACCTGTAACGGTGGGTGTGGCCAAACCGCCTGTGCACTCGACTAAGCCGAACCGTGCATTTACGAATGTGTGAAAGAACGCCGGGTATCTGTTGATTTTCTTTCAATTGGCGCGGTTGAAAGACGGCAGTAGACAACGACCTGAGATCGGTATGCAAATACTTTCGTTGGAACTAGTATATTTATAGTCGACCCACTGAGTTACTGATTTTCAGCGGGGGACATTTGTAGTTTGTACCATTTATTAGGTGCCTCGTCGCTATGACGGCCTCAAAGTCACCGTTTAAATCTTCAAAAGTATGGTGCACACAGTGTCAGTTCTGAACTTGAAAACCCCAGTCCGAACCGGAAATCAAACTCTGGACATTCTACATTGGAAGCAGGAATAAACCCACTAGACCAGTGATTCCCAACCGGGGTGCCGCGAACCTCTGCTAGGGGTGCCGCGAAATTTTCGTTGAGATTGAAAAAAAATCTTGATTTTGAACTTTTTGAAAATATAATGAAAGAAAAGAAAAATCATTATCATTTTAACAGTACAAAACAAATGAATACATATTGTCAAAATAATCTGACCACGATTGAATTTGATCACAAAAACGTGATTACCTCAAGGATGCAACGTTTTGTATTGCACAGATTAACACAGTCACCTTCCAGCCCCCCGAATAACAGTTCAGAAAACAGGATGATTTTCAAGCAATATTTCCCATGTTACTCTGTATGTATTGTATGTATATCCAACTATAAGTAAGTGGTTTTACAGTACATTAAATCATTTAGGTAATTAAATTTACAAATGTTGATTTATTACAATATTTGTATATATTTTCAAAGTTCGTGAGCGTTAGTGATAGGGGGGGGGAGGGGGGGGGGGTGCCGCGTGTCTATTGAATGAAGGCCTTGAGTCAAAAAAGGTTGGGAACCACTGCACTAGACCAAGGGGTCACTATAACGAGAGCACTAGCGCAAAGATGACGTCACCAACAGTCCTCAGATCAATATTAATTACATTGTACAAGACGAGCATGAATTGATCAACGTCCGGTCACAAAATATTCAAATAGGCCTACAGTCAATGTAGGATCTACCCCGGTTTAATTCAAACTAGGTTCATTCAAATTTGTGTAGTGTGTGTAATTCAAATAATGCTTCCTATAGTGTTGAATGTTCTTTTAATTCAAAGCTTTAAGTAAATAAATAAATTCACATTTAGAGTCTACCCACTCAGTAACTAAACTGATTTGCAGTGGGGGACTTTAATTTAAAGTGACTAAACCAACCCTGTAGGCTTCGAACACCATCGACGAGTAAGCGATAACCAATCAAAGATCGATATTTCAAATACGAAACATATGAATCAGTGATTGGACAGTGCGAACACCTGCGGACAAATGCCAGAATCAACAAGGCCGATTCAGAACAACTTTGAATTTATTGAGTGCTTCGTTGCTAGGACGGCTCCAAAGTCACCGTTTACTTATTCCTAAGCCAAGAAGTAATGGAATTGAATCCACATTAGAAGTTAAAAAACTTCTGCCTGAAGCGGGATTTGAACCCGGGACCTTCTGCATTGGAAGCAGGGATGCTAACCACTGGACCAACGAGCCACCTAACAAACGAACTCACGACGGCAACAGGCAACGATCGTCTCTCGAGCTATGGCAAACGCGAAACAAACCGCCGTCTCGGGCTAGGTTCCTAGCAAATCCAATGCTTACATTCGACCAGCATGGGTCTCTTAGAAACCTACGCTCGTGACGGCAACACTCACGGACGACGGCAACACCGAAGCAGGCGGACGGACGAACGCCACTGAACCGAGAAGACTTTACTTGCTATTGCGGGCTAGGTTCCTACAGTAGAGTTCCGCGGGAGTTTACACCATGGCCACACCATTTCCCCCCCGTTTTGGATATCCATAGATACGTTGAAAGATAAGCTACCCCGGGATTTCTTGTTTTCCTAGAACGATCGGACCTCATCGCCTTGAAGAATGTGATGAGTGTATTCAGTCATCTGAATTCCTCGTCTTTTGCTCTAGTTTGAATGGAGATTATTGCTCGACTGGACTTTGCTCTAGGGGTGTACCAAGAAAACTACGTAAAAGATTGGTGGAAACTCCCGCGGAACTCCACTGCAGCAGGTCCAATGGTTGTCTACTAACTGGAAAACTGGTTAATGATTTTCCCGCTCCGTTAACCGCGAGTGCAACAATGGACCGCAAATACGACACAAACGTGGAAAAACTTGTTTTAGTTTTAATGTACTGTATCTGGCAGAACCCTACTCACGTAAGTAGGCGGCTCGCACGCGCGCCTAACATTAAGTACGCTTTTTTAAATTTTATTTTTTTGTATGCATCTTTTATGATATTTAGGGCCAGTTTCACCAAACTTTACTTTAATCTGGCGATTTTCTGCTAATCGGAGATCAAAAATGGCGCCCGGTAGAAGCCCCTGTACATTTTGTATGTAATGTTTGTTGAAACCATGGTAACCAATCCGAGATTAGTAAATCTACCGATTAAAAAGTTAAGTAAATTCGGACCTATTAACCGATTAACCGATTTATCCCACCTCTATAGGCTATACTAAAGCCAGGTTTACGACTTGTGATTATTGACTTACCCCCGTGATTAAGCCACAGGCTTCTTCCATTGGCTATGATTGAGAATACTGCGCTCTGATTGGCTGTGACTAAGATATGTCTTGACTTGACTAAGGAATTGAATATATTTCAATTACTTGGTCAAGTCAAGACAAACCTTAGTCACAGCCAATCAGAGCACAGTATTCTCGCTCATAGCCAATGAAAGAAACCAGTGGCTTTATCACGGGGGTTAGTCACTCACTAATCACTAGTCACTTATGTGAACGGGCTTTAAAGCGGGGTTTACATAAACGACTAGTGATTAAAGCCAGTGGCTTAATCACGGGGGTTAGTCACTCACTAATCACTAGTCACTTATGTAAACGGGCTTTAAATCAGCATGGGTCTCTAGTCACGGCCACACAGCAGACGGTAGACCGGCACCGAACCAAGACGCCTTTACTCGCTATTGCGGGCTAAGTTCCTAGCAGGTTCAATGCTTGTATATATACTAAATGAGCATGGGTCTCTAGGGGACTAAGCTTGCGGTGGTCAACACTCGTTCGGACGGATCACCGAGAGAACGCATCGCCAGTGCTTGAAATTAGGAATTATAGACAGCAGCCCTTCGGGCTACTGTCTTATCTCGACTTCTTCTTATGCCAACAATTTACCTATTTGGTCATCATGCGTTTTCGCGTTTCCCAGTAGAGGTAGGATTCTTTTTCTGTCTTATAGCTTTTGGCAGCCCGGTTAAGGATTGAATAGCCTTATTTTTCTATTAATATTTTCGTTTTATTACGTAATTAACATTTGAAATTACATTTTTTGTTTTTTAATTATTGTGAAGAAAATGTAAGTTTTTTCTTTTATTAATATGTTATGACAATAATGACATACAATACAATTATAATGTAAAAAATAAATATGAATTAATTTGCCATGTTATTGCAATTCAGTGTTGCTTGAGCTGCTTAAAGTTTCATCGTCTATGATGCGCGGTGGCGCATGTGTATAGGCTAGGCGGGCGGCGGACAGCACAAAAATATGTCGTGAAAATATGTTTCTCACGTTCTAGTCTCATAAGAATAATATTACTGGTTGGATACATTAAAAACTGTGATAATTTGTTAATCTAATAGGGGAACACATGAACACATGGAACTTTCGATTTTTGAAAATACACTATTTAATAATGTGTTTGTATGTGAAATTTAAGGCAGCCCGTCGGGCTGCCTGGGTATATACAAGTGGCAGCCCGAGTACGTTTTCGAGGCTGCCGTTAGTTTCGAGCACTGCGCACCGCTATCGTGGGCTAGGTTACCAGTAAGTCCCAATGCTGGTACAGTACTAAAGCAGCATGGGCCTCTTGTAACCTAGTTCGCGGCAGCAGCCTAGTCGCCACAGAAGACATCCGAATCGTCGACTCTGCGCAGACGTCGCCGTTCCCTATACTGGGACGACCGCGTAAAACGTTTCAGTCTGTTACTATATTAACTCGGGCCGGCCACTTAACGGGGAAGGATGATATCTCTACGTCAAAAACCGCACAAAAATTTAATTTATAAATTATATCACAAGAATGGGTTTCGAAATCGAAAATCTGAATCTACAGCGCACTGTGGTTTAGTAAGCTCTACATACTGAATGCTCTAAGCTGTGTCTTACATTGTAATCAGTATATTTATTTATTTATTTATATATGTAATTAATTTTATTATTAATTATCGAATTAATAATCAAAATAACTATGCTAATGGTTGAAATATTTCATTCAGTCTGTAGGGCTTACCAAAACACAGTGCGCTGTTGATTTAGATTTTCGATTGCTTGTTGCAATCTTGAGATATAATCAAAAAATGAAAATTTTCTGCGGTTTTTGACGTAGAGACTACCCTTCGCTCGCAAGGCCCGAGCCCGGCCCGAATTTCGGACTACCCGCAAAGCCCCAGAATTCACATTCTTAAACTACTATTACTGTCATACTAGTCTATTCATTCATTATCTATTCATACTAGTACATGTACGACCATATCGGTCTTGGCAACAGTAAAATGTTCCGATACCGATTCTGAAGTTACCGTGTGCCTTATCGGTCGGACGATTCTCCGTACATCCCCAGCCTCTGAACAAGACACCGAAGAAGAAGACAACAGCTACAGTACGGTCCGTTACCGCAAGCTACAGGTTTCTAGCGCCTTCTTGCTCTATCTCGCGTAGCAGAGGGCCCTAGGAACTTTAGCCTGCGGTAATACCAACCACGAGCGCTTCGCATCGACGCCCAGACTCCGCAAGCCGAGAGAGAGTTTCACCGTTTCGCCCGACGACGGAGAAAACACCTTCTTTAGGTAAATAAAATAAATGTTTATAGTCTAGCCATTCGGTTATCAATCACGAGGAGGGACCCGCCCACCTCGACCGGAACGTCACTCGAACGATGATGTTCGGGGTGTTACGTCCCACACTTTTGTAACGACGAGACTAATCGAGACGAGAACGTTACTCAAGCTACCGGCTCGTTTCGTACACACTCGTAGCTGAACGACGTCAGTGTGATGTGACGAGTTGGTCGCTTGGGTAACGCGTGTCGGCGAGATCGTCGTCACGCTTCCTTCGAGAACGTCTCGCGCAGCAGCCTCACGCCCGATACGATGCATTGGGTTAGAGATCATCGACCAACGCGATCGTACTGCCCGAAGAGGACGGAGTGAGGCACAATCGGTAAGCAGCCACACAATACCTTCCTCTCCATGTATTTAACTTTGTAATTTTTAACTTTGTGTAATAGTATGTACGTTATGTAATTGTATCTACCTGTAGACTAAAGAGGGTATGGGCATGCCGATAACCCTACACTGGCCATCCTGTCCTTTCATGGGACAGGAAAATCACAATAATATAAAATTATTTACACAATACCAATGCAACATCTTTTATATTTGCAACAAACATGCATTTATTCACGAATATGCCACCACTGCCCGAAGAGGACGGAGTGAGGTACAATCGGTAAGCAAGCCGCACAATATCTAGCCAACGTATTTCTAATTTGCAACAAATATCTATGTATTTATTGATATTGTTGAAGGTGGCCAGTTTCCTCAGGAGTGATCAAGACCTCGGGATGGAATCCTATCGTCGCAACACTCCACAAGACACATCGGCTCCGCCGTCTCGGCATATGAGGACAGGAGATTGGGAAAGCGGACGACCTTGGGACATCGAGCACAGTAGTAGCCTACTTAGGTAAGTGTATTTATTTGAAAGGGGTGAATGCAAAAACTACAGTGGAATCAGCGTTGAGAAACATAGTTGATGAATGGAGCCTCGATCTGTTGTTTCTTCTTGTCTCATGCTTTTTCCACCCCACTCAAACGGCATCTAGAAAACATTGACCCTCACCATTGTAACATTTCAGTGATCTGTAATTGACCGCACTTCGACTTCCGTAGGCGAATGTTTTCAAGATTTCTGTAAACCTTCTTTTTATGGCTGCTTTTAGCGGGTACAATAGGGTCCGACTGCATTCATCTACTGTGGTTCTCAAGGCTGATTGAACTTTACATGGGCTCCACTTTGTCTAGATGCTCAAGCAAGCGTAAGGGCTGAAAGGCGGTGCCTTTATCGCTGCCGGACACGTTATTCCCCGACCAAAGGCTCGTCCCCCCTCCGGGAGAGGCGTGGCCAACCGTTACAAAGTGGGCTTATCGACTTTCACACTAGGCCCATAGTGGATGCCAATCTTAGTCGGAACCAAACCGGACACTGAAGACAGAGCATCAACTTTACGCGCGCCACTTGAAAACTATCCTCAGTGTTGCCCGATCCACTCTATACCTTCCTTGAAGAGAGGCGAGTGCGTTACGGTGCATCGCCCCCCTCCCCCGTACTGACAAGGGAGATGCGACAACACAGCTTTGCGAGAAAAACATCTGCTCGTGAAAGTATCCAAACTGGCTGGTCAGGTAGAGCCCCTCACCCCTCGTGACCCTTTGCGAACCGCCGTGACCACGTGCAGCGCACACAGAAGTGGCCCTTACGGACACTATTTTTAAACAGCTGAGTAGACAAACCCAACCCACGTCATAAATTCGCTTCCGGTTTGGTTCCGGCAAAAATTGGTTTCCGCTATGGTTTGAGCGGGAGCGTACTCACCCTGGTGCTGCGAGGCGGTGCTCATGCGGTTGTTGTTGGCCATCTTGACGTGCGTGGCCCCGGTGGTGAGGGAGGTTCCTCCGCCGGGCGGCTTGGGTAGGATCTGGGGCGGCTGCTTCGGCTTGGGGGGCACCACGCTCATCTGGTTGCCGGGCCCTGCGGGGAGACAAGGTCACAGAGGGGTTAGACAAGGTCACACCGGGGTTAGACAAATAAATTAATAAATAAATAAATAAATAAATAAATAAATAAATAAATAAATAAATAAATAAATAAATAAATAAATAAATAAATAAATAAATAAATAAATAAATAAATAAATAAATAAATAAATAAATAAATAAATAAATAAATAAATAAATAAATAAATAAATAAATGAATTAATAAATTCACATTTAGAGTCTACCCACTCAGTAACTAAACAGCTGATTTGCAGTGGGGGACTTTAATTTAAAGCGACTGAACCAACCCTGTAGGCTTCGAACACCATCAACGAGTGAGCGTAACCAATCAAAGATCGATATTTCAAATACGAAACATATGAATCAGTGATTGGACAGTGCGAACACCCGCGGACAAATGCCAGAATCAACAAGGCCGATTCAGAAAAACTTTGAATTTATTGAGTGCTTCGTTGCTAGGACGGCTCCTAAATCACCGTTTACTTATTCCTACAAGACAAGAAGTCTCCTGCGGTAGGTCTACTTGTTAAGAGTTATGTACCTATTTCTTTAGTTTTTTTATTTATTTGGAAGATTTCATCTTAGAGATGGATCGATATGATAGGCCTACTGATATCGAGAATTGGGGGTATCGATATCAGAACACAAAAGTTGTGTCCACGGTGTAAAATTGCTCGTTTCTACTTTGGCCCAACAGTCAAGCCCACTTTCAACGAAGCTGAAGGCGATTAAAAAAGACTTTGTTAACCAGTTCCGTGGTCATGACGAGATATTATTCCGTCACGCCGGTTATAGCCCAGTAGCGCCTTGGACGTAATATCTCGTCGTAAGTATTTTGAAATCGCTCCCACAGTGGCCGTGACGAGTCTCGCTTCAAAATTTTCCCGCACTCTCTGCAAAGAAGTTAGTTCAATCTTTTTCCGCTAGATATTGAATAGATAATATAATATAATGAATAGATAATAGATATATTGAAATGCTGTAGCAACACAAGTTTGTAGAGAAGGAGGTCTGACGACCGACCGCGCGCAAGTAGCGTGGGGAAGTAAGTCGCCACTACGCGCACGGCAAGCGCGAGGGAAAGTCGCCACTGAACTGGTTAACAGGGAAGGATACCTCTACGTCAAAAACCGCACAAAATTTTCATTTATAAATTATATCACAAGAATGGGCTACGAAATCGAAAATCTGAATCAACAGTGCACTGTGGTTTAGTAAGCTCTACATACTGAATGCTCTAAGTCATGTCTTACATTGTAATCAGTATGTTTTTTTATATATAATTAATTTTATTACTAATTATCGAATTAACAATCGAAATAACTACGCTAATGGTTATGTTTCATTCAGTCTGTAGGGCTTACCAAAACACAATGCGCTGTTGATTTAGATTTTCAATTTCTTGTTGCAATCTTGAGATAGAATAAAATAAGGAAACGTTTCTGCGGTTTTTGACGTACAGACTACCCTCCACTCTTACGTAAGCTTAATCTCAAGTACAATGGCGATTCCCATATATGTACGTATACCATGTAGGCTTATAGGCCACTCAAAATAGACTAGATGCAATCTGGTGGCAAGCAAATAAACTTCTCTGAGGGGGAGATTACTCATCGTTGATTTGTTGAAAACATCAATGGCGCAGATAAGGGGGTAGCATAGCAGCTCTATCTATTGTTAGTTTGAGGCTCGAAAACATAGTTCACACTCAAGCCCTCCTCAACTCAGCCTCTCCTCAGCCTCACCTAGCCACCAATCACAGAGCCGTCCGCATGGCAATGCTGTTCTGTGATTGGTGGATGGCCGAGCCTGAGGAGAGGCTGAGTTGAGGAAGGGTTGAGTCTGGACTATGCATTCGGACCTAAGTCTCCAATATGTGTCAACAGGTTGAAATGAACGCCGACTCACCGGTGGTGATGATCTGCTGAGGGTAGCCCCCGCCCCCAACCCCCGGCTGCTGGTGTATGATCTGCACCAGCTGGTGGCTACCGGCCTGCAGCATGGTGGCGCCTCCCTGCTGCACCATCGGGAACTGTTGCCCGCTGGACAGGGTCAGACCGCCGGGCAGCGTCTGAAAGCACGACGCGTCAGGTAAGACCTAACAGGTACGTCGCATTAGTAGGGCACGCCAACACACACACACACACACACGCTCGGATCATTACCGACCAGTCAGAATAGTCTAGATGCATTCTGGTGGCAAAAAAAATAACTACATATTACAAGGATGAGTTTGCCTAACGATTGCTCAAATGTAGGCCTACACTATGGTCTGTATTCATCAATGTTTGAAATATGTAGGCCTACAACCTAAAAATAAAAATTTGAATTTCACAACCGAATTTAATTTTAAGGTGTTTTGCAATAAAACATAAGTGCAAGACCGGGCCTTCAAATCTGTTGAAAGAATTACAGGGATCCGTCTATTTTCATGGAAACAGAGGGCATGAATGGGGTGATGGTTAAGGATCCTAGACCAGTATGAGACTAGTTACACTGGGACTAGGCCTAGTAGTATATCTAAAATAGTTTTAGTCCAAAGAGATGAATCACATTATTGGAATGCAGATAAGCTTTTAAATTAAAAATAACACTCCTTGGCAAGTAATTAATTACCTACTCTAATTTCTTTGAAAGTTTACAAAATCAGGGTCAGCATTAAACCATTTTTTGAATTAAACAATAAACTAGGCCCATATAAAAAATATGTTTATTCATGTCTTAATTAATATAAGTAGACTGTAATATTGTTCCTAGTTAAATACTTTCTATATTTTTATATAAGCCTATTCAAATGTCCACACTTCAGGAGATATATTTACTTCAATGACCAAAACCAAATGTACCCTATTCACAAATGTATATTCTATATTCAGTAGCTATTAGGGCTGAGTCGTGTAAATGTTTAAACGTGTAAATGGCAAATGCCCGCGCGAAAACATACGTGAACAAGTATTCGCCCGACTAATCCTCCTCCCCAGCTACCCCCACCCAAAAACCAAACGCGCACATATATACCGCAGATTTTTCCGATGTGGCGAGTTCGGGGATCGAGCGACGTGCAACGAGGCGTGTGTGGGATCAAAATGACTGTGGACAGTTAACCACAAAAGGGTGGAGGTACAATCAACAACAAATATAGGCTAATAAATCACCCATGTTATTTCGTTGAATTTTTTTTTCGCGAACGTTACAACTAATTTTTGCTATCATTTTGTGAACAGGAGAAGTGCTACGTTGAAACGCGTAAAATTCGGGAAAATAAACGTTTAGGAAATTAAAAGTTTTCTCCCAGCCCTAGTAAATATTCTATTCTAATTCTAATTTAGGTTATGAAAGTAGGTGCCAATCGGCTGGAATGGTATATAATGTGAGGAAAAGATCCAACAGCTTACCTTCGTGTAGTAAGATGACGGATTTGCGAGTTTGAAGTACACATGAAAAACATAATACAAATATAACGAGACGTTTCGACCGAGGTCTTGCTCACTCGAGAGGCTCAGTAGCCGTTCTTCTCTCGAGTGAGCGCAAGACCTCGGTCGAAACGTCTCGTTATATTTGTATTATGTTTTTCATGTGTACTTCAAACTCGCAAATCCGTCATCTTACTACACGAAGGTAAGCTGTTGGATCGTTTCCTCACATTATATACTAATTCTAATTTCAAATACAGTCAAACCCGTCTAAACCATTCCCTTTCATTACGTTTTCCCGCTGATGACGTCCAAAATTATAGGTCTTGAAAGTACATCCATAAGTGTAATGTTAAAATTACCGGTGCAAAACGTTCCCGTACGTTACGTTTTCCCGCCTAATACGCGAAAATAAGCATCGATTTATGTCTTGCTTTCCGTTGAGATACGTTTTCACCAATCTCTGGCATGTGAGATAGTTCTCGACCCACATTTGTAGTGACGTTACAATTGGTACAGGCCTCCCACAGCACGTGTGTTGTGCATCATCTGCCCATGCGCGGGCCGCCCAAGGTCAAGTCTACGTGAAGACTACAGCGTAGACGAAGCTGCCAGTTGCTGCCAGTCAGTCTTTGGTTACTGCCATGCGGACTGTCATTGGCCGGCCGCCGGCTAAGCTGTCACCAGATAAGTGTTGGTCGCTTGGGGGGGAGGGGGGTGCGATGAAAGGAGTTGGACCAGCTGGCAGTTGCCCGCCCGCCGGCCAAGGCCACTCGCTAGCGCCTAGACAAAGCTTGCGACTGTCGGCCGGGAAGGAGGGGGAGGGGGGGGGGGGGCCCACTGCCTGAACACGACCCTAATCCCTGCACCCCCTTGCCCGGCCGCATTCCACAGTTCATCACGAGCGATGTTGGTAATTTCACACTAGTTCATTACCCCCTGGGTGCTCGTAGGCACAGATGATGTTTTGACACACGTGCGACCACAAAAATGGTTGAAAATAAATTTTGATTTTTAATACGTTTTCCCCCGAGATACGTTTAATTTAAGGTGTCACTTCGAAAACGTATTAGGCGGGTTTGACTGTATTCCATTCTGATAGTTGCTTGTTACCTGGTGTATGACGGCGGCCTGCCCTGGCTGGGGGGTGGTCGGCCGTATGGGGCTGGGGGCGGCGCTCCTCTGCTGAGGGGACGGCGAAGCGGCCGGCGTCAGCGGAGACCTGATGTTCGGGTTGGATCCCGCCTGCGTGACGAACCCGTGCTGCTGCATCTGGTGTTGTTGCTGTTGCTGTTGCTGCATCGCTCCCTGCATGCTGTGTTGTTGCATCCCCCCGTTGTTCCCCCCCGCCGACGCAAAGTGCTGACCCAGCTGCTTCATGCCGACGCCGTTCTGTTGTTGCTGACCGAGCATGATGTTCTGCAGGTTGTTGGAGTGCGTCAGCGTGTAGGTGGGACCCTGTTGACGCGGACTGTTCTGCAGTATGATGTTCTGTTGTTGCTGCGGCGAGGGGGCCGACTGGAGGTACGGCGACTGCGAGGGCGAACGCGACGTGTTTGCGTTGTTGCCGCGCTGCTGTTGTTGTTGCTGCGATGGGAGGACGACGATCTGGGGCGAGTTGACCGCGCCAGCGTTGGTTCCAGGAAGGATGAACGAGTTGGACACCTGTTGAGATATTACGGTATTAGAATCCATTGAAAATAAGAGGCGATTCTTCTGTCCATAGTTTTAGAAGGCTATGCTGTAAATTAATTAAAGACAAAGCCAGGAGTTGTTTATGCCTCTTCCCCATGAGAAAAGGGGATTCTGGGACAATTAGACCCAAGTTATTTGTATGTACAGTACAAATTCCAGTTTGAAAATGCATTATCGGATATGCTTATTCATACAAAGGCCTAAAATTTGTTATAAGCTCTGTAATTGTATTTAAAGATCTGTTTGTGAAGTAATGTATAAGTATTTGTATTGTAATATTTTATTTAGCTAATGTGCTACAATAAAAACTACTATTACTCTAATGCAGATATTTTAAATTTGACATAGTTTGAAGCTCCACCCCCTGGTTATGTGACCGCTGCCCAGCATAACAAATGTGACTCATTATTATAAATCATATATGAAATACAAAATAGGAGTGGTGGATACAAGAACATGCCCACTCTGCAAAGAACAAGATCAGGACGCAGTTCTAACCTCTTGCGACATGTATCTCCATGACAGCAGAATTTAGGATCTAATGGAGGGGCAAAATATAGCAAGAAGGAAATATGTGGCAAACCTTTATCGGGCAACTAGGCACAGAATGGCAAAAGTTCAAAAGAAGAAGAGAAGATAATATATGAAATGAATAAATATGATACGGTTGTCGGGTTGTCACGGGGTTAAGGGGTGGTCACATAGCGATGGAGGGGAGCTTAAAACTAAGAGAATATCAAGACTCGTACCTGCTGTCCGCCGAAGCCGTCCTTGATCAGTCCTTGAGCGTTGGAGAGGATGTAGCCGGCGTTGGGCCCGCCCTGCAGGTTGGCCGGATTGCCGGACACCAGCGAGCCCTGCATGGTGCCCTGGCCGGACATGGCCAGCGTGTTGCCGAACGCGTCCTTGACCAGCCCCCCGCCGTTGCCCCCCGCCAGGATGTACGTGCCTCCCCCCGCGCCCCCCTGCGACGCGCCCCCCGCGCCCCCGAGCAGCGGCATGTTCTGGAACGCGTCCCCCTGCTTGATGAGGCTCGGCGCGGATATGATGTACGAGGGGTTCTGCGGCGACTGCATCGGAAGCGCGTAGGGGGAGGGGGCGGGCGACGGGGGGTGGGGGGGTATCGACGCGGGCGAACGTAGGGGTAGCGGGGACGGACTGGGGGTGGGGGGCGCGTGGGGCGACCGCGTGGGTATCGAGAAGGGCGAGTCAGGACTGGCATTGTTCGACTGGCTGTTGTTCTGGTTGTTGGCGACGGGGTTGTTGTTGCTGTTGGGCTGGAATATCACCTGGCCGGCGTTGAAGCCGGCGTTCGAGAGGCCCGATAGGAGGTTCAGGCCGGCCGAGGTCGCGGGCATGGCCGTGCTCGTCGTGGGGGTGTAGACGAAGCCGCCGCCGCCGCCCCCGGAGTGGGGGTGGGAGGCGAGCGACAGGTTGGGGGGCGGAGCCTGGTTCTGCTGCGTCGAGTAGGGGGTCAGGACGAAGTGGTGCGTGGAGACGGGTACCTGTTGTTGTTGTTGTTGTTGTTGTTGCTGCTGTCGCCGGGCGTTGGTGACGTGCTGAGACTGTTGTTGCTGTTGTTGTTGTTGTTGTTGCTGCTGGAACTGTTGGGCAGCTTGGAGCTGTTGCAGCTGCTGGAGCTGTGGGAAACGAGAGTTGCGACGTTGATTAGTTTGATTTATTTCCGTTTCCTTGATCGGACCCAAGATAGAAACGAGCGAAAGATACAACGAAAGCAGCACGGTTCAACTTCGGACATGTTAACGTCTTCACAAGTCCCCCACGAGTAAAATTTCTGGCAACTTAGATCATTACAGTGAAACTTCTTTATAACAGATGTCTTTATAACAAAATGATCTATATATATCAAATTGTTTTTGGGGTCCCAAAAGGTTCTTATGCACGTAAATGTACCGTCTTTATGAAGAAATGTTCTTTAAGAGCGTTCGGCAGTAGGAGTTTTACAGATGTATCGGCCATCAACCAATTACTCTTAAACTTATAGTAGGATTATTATAAATATTTACCCACTTGTAGAGGGATGTCATTTCTATGCATGGTATTAAGTACATTTGTCACCAACCTATTCAAAAATAATGTACCCATTTTTAAACAGATTCTCCGTATTATTTCGCCGAAAGTAATTTATTTGCATAATTCAAACGTGAGTATATTATTTTTGAGCAGGCTTGTCACAAATATACTTAATACCATGCGTAATGTGACACCCTTCTGCAAGTAGGTAAATTTTCATAATAATCCTATTATTTGTTTAAGAGAAATTAGTTGACTAAAAACGTCACTACTTCCGAACGCTCTTAACGTCAATAATCCGGTCCCCGACAGTTTGTTATAGGCCTAAGTAAGTCTCATATCTGTGTGGGCATTAGCGTAGGGATACAGAGTTCCGACTGCGTAGCAAAGCGCATGCGCGTGCACATACCTGCGTCTGGGTGAGCAGGAGAGATCCACTGCCGCCTCCGCTCCCTCCCCCCTCCGCCAGGCTCTGTTGCAACGAGACGACAATGCTCGCTAGGGTGGCGCGTTCCACCGATCCAGCCTCCGTGGTCAGACCCAGGAACGATTCGAGCGCCGACGGATCACTGGAAACACAACGTCCCAACGTTAGCCGCGACGCGCTCTCCACTCGTTCGTAATTTGATAGTTTCGGGAAACTTACAGCAAAAGCTGTATATTGTGGAAATATCATAATTCTAAATACAATTCTTCTTACAATATTATTTCTCCCTGTAGGCCTAAGTTTAGCTGAAAGACAGATGGAGGTACTGGTTCTAATCTCTACTTAATGCCAAGTAATATCTATTTGTGGGGAGACCAAGAAACTTTGTACAGATAAATGGGAGGGGCCCTCTTAATTATCTGCAATAAGCTTGTGGATAAAAATCTTTAGAAGGACAATTAATAAATAGGTAATCAAAGATTTATCGTTTTAGCTGTAAATTTGCTTATTGATTTTCATGTTTTTGAAGATATTGTGGTAGGCCTAGACCTAGTGTTATAACATTTCTGTGTGTGATGTTTCCTTTTGCAAATAATTTTTACATGAAGGTTTCCACAAGAAACCCTTTCTGCCAACGCATAAGGAAGTCACATGCATCGAGACGTCGCATAGAAAGAGCTAAACTCGTGTAGCTAAATCGACCCGCTTAATTTAACAAGTGTTTTGCAGAAGGAAATCCTATTTACAAATAACCCATTCCTTGCAATCCGTTTCAAACCAGTATATTCCTTATCAGCACATCTAACGATTGGCAATTTGGAAATGATGACAAAACAAAACGTTTTGCCGACGAGAGAGGCTCAATAGTTGGGCCTGATAGGAAATTGTCTTGGGCAGACTTAAATTCTATTGAAACTGCAAGTAGGCCCTAAATGGGGTGACTGTAGATGTTAAATGGCATTGAAACGCTATAAATGGTAACCAGTTTTTTTCCAAGCAACTTGATTCTCACTATTGTAATTTTGTTATTTTCCAGACTACGACCAGACATACCCGTAGGCCTACTTCCTATATTTGTAATTATTGTAGAATTAATTTTTAATCACATTGCCTAAATAGTAAATATTAATATTTGTCATGTAGGAATGCCTATAATAATCAACTACATCTAGACATAAATTTTATCCTAACAATAGGTTTGTTTTATCAGACATTTTTTTGTTTTGTGGGTGAGTGCGGGGGGGGGGGGGGGTAAACCCATTAAACGCGTTTCATGAGACGGTTTAAAACGTTAAGGACACTAACCGTTGTCTCCCATCCCTACTAGCCAGGCCAGAACTAAGTTACAATACAACAAAGAATTGTACTTACTCAATGACATCTAAGAGCTTTTGTGAACCATCATCCATCTCCGATTGTCCTTATGTAGTCACAAGATCGTAGCAGTTAGCGGCATTCGCCATAACAAGATTTGAAATAAAAAAACACTTGCAATGGTACACTTTATAGAGATCGGCGTTAAACCCGAACGAGCTTGTTCCTTAATTAAGTTCATAAGTTGCGAATTCGGCTATCTTGACTAACCCATTTTTTCATATAGTTATGGGTCTACGATTATAAGAGACACGGATTAATTACTTTGGAACAATATGAGTTTCTTCTTGTTTATGCCTGAAACAAGAAGAAAATGTGTTTGAAATTACAGTCTACGTTGGCAAATTATATGAACTACAGTACCAGACAAAAACAAAACAGAAAACGACAAAAAAGACAACACAAAAAGACTAATGAAATTTGAAACAAAAAGTGGACATTCCTCCATTCATTAAAATTAATACTAAGACTGGACATGCAAAAACAAGATAGGTCTATCTGCCCACATGCACGCTGACTAAAAAAACCACGTTAAACAGTAGCCTAAATTTTGAATCAAACAGTACACATCAATGCGAAGAGTTTGTTGGGATCGTAGACGCGCAAGTAGGAAGTAATTTGACGTGAAGTGGATGTAAATAGTAGTCCAAATCAAGTTCTTAAACTCTGGGCACTGATCTTGCAACATAATCTTGGTGCATTGCATGCTTTTAAATGTAACTAGACAATTTTAATGGTCTATGATAAACTGTGCTTAAACTGTTAGCTTATTTGGTGCATTGGGTTGTGTGTTGGCTTGCTTTGTGTGTATTTGTATTAACTTAATGGGTACCCTGTACGGTAAATTGTTCTTAGGCTTATACCTGGATTCTACCGATACCATTGGTACCAGTTAACTGGCCCATTACTACCTATTTTAAATTTTAAGCCTAAAGATCACAGGCTTCTCCAAGAACCCTTTGGTACAAGACAAAATACAAGGGCTGGAAAATCACGAATTATGGTCGGTGCACAATAGCCCGAGAAGGAGCTCCGGTAATGACAACGGGAAAGTTCGCTATAATTTAACATTGCCCGGTAACGTTAACGGTAACGGGAAGCTCCTTCCCGGGCTATTGTGCACCGACCATTAGACCCTAGTTACAATAGGCCTAGGACTACGCCTAAATGTAGCGCCAAGGTCCTGGGCTAGGGCCTATTTTACATGGTTGGTAGATGATTTATAGATGGTTGCTAAGGCAATGTAGGTGGACTAGGCCTACGCCTATCTAGGCCTATTCAAGAAGGAAATATATAACTGATGTTTATACAGCGTCTTCATAATGAGAAAACATGGGGCAAATTGGCAGTAGCCTTCAATTATGCCTCAAACGAAAGGCGGTCTAGCCTAGGCCTAGGCCTAGGCCTATGCGCATCCAGACATAAGAAGCCTAGACCTAGGCCTAGGCCTAGGGCCTAGGCGTTCATCAATTATTTTTCAACATTTTCATTCATATCAATAGAACTACATTTATTTAAAGAGCACTTTCATAACTTATTACCACATAATGTGCCTTGACGGGTAAACGAGGTAAGCTGCAGAAAGCTGCAGCAGACAAGTCCTTCAAAACCCATTGTTTAGAAAAGGGCTACCAATTGTCAAACACTGGTCACTACACAGATATTACTAGTTTAAAACGAAAAGCATAAAAACGTGAGCACAAATAACTGCAGGTTATGTTTTAAAATCACTAATACACCTTTATCTGAGTAACTAGGACAGTTTGGCATGTTCATTCTGTCAATAATTTGATGTTAACGCGAAAATATTCTTGACGTACAATGACAAGAACGACCATTTTGATTTTTACGAACGCCAACTATGTCAAACTTATGCACACCAAACTCCCCTACAGTCGCGTTAATGGTGATTAAATACAACCATTTAAGATTGTACAGTAAATGTAAACCAATCAATAGCATCTTTGCAATTAATCATTATTTTGTATTTTTCAACAACTAACTTTAAATGATCAGCAAATACTTCGGGTGTGATTTATTTAAATAGCAATTGATGCGCAGTAGTTGGCTAAACTAGCAGTCCAAACGATAAACTAGCCTATAAACATTTTGTAATTTTATACGTCCTCTATTAATAATTACTAAATTAAATGATCGCGATAAACAAGATAATAGCTCATTAGTGTATGGGAAGGTCAGTTCAATTGCGCTTCCAGCGAATGCATCCAGATTTTGCGGCAACGTTCCAGCAAACATAATTCAAACGGTTAGTAGACAGAAAGTCGATTGTTAGCAAGAAAACGGTTACGTCACACCGTTTACGGAGACGCACGAAGTATAATTTGAGCGCGTTCGGCTTTACCCGACCTCAACAAATACTTCCTCCCTTCTGCCATTGGTGTATCCAGGGCGCAACTAGCATTGTGATTGGTCCAAAAATAAATTCCACTGTACAAGATTCATCTGAAAATTTCCCCTACACAAAAATTCATTTTGTTACGTCAATGGAATGAAAAGTGGGCAAAAAAGTGCACGGTATGTGAAGGAACAAAAAGAGTTACATATTATTTTCTAAACGAACAGCGTAAGTGATTGTAAGCGTAAAACAGTTTTACAAAATGGAAACAACAATGTCATACAGACAGCAGTTCAACTTCAAACATGTACATGAGTTTCTGCCCCGATTATAACCTCCATAAACATGAAAATAGAATGACTCATCAACCCTAATAGTTTGCTCAACCCTGCAGAACTCAATGTTAAAAAATGCTTTAAAATGGTAATGAAGTTTTAAAAAAATTTCATTTCTAGATAATCTAATGGTATTTTATTCTGTTGTTTCTATGAACATACGGACTATCTTAGGAAGATTAAATTCTAGTGTAAAGAGATATGTAATTATTATTAGACAAGAACAGAGAAAGAGAATTGTAAACGCATTGTTTTGGTTGTGTTCATGTGCGGGCAAACAAACGTCATCAACATGATATGAAAATAAGTAAGTACGTGACAGGGACAGCGCCACAAAATACTACATTTGTTTGTTTTTATTAGACTTGAGGATTGTAAATCGTAATATTATGCTATTAAATTATTAAAGACAACACACAACGTAATGTACGAAATGGCTACGAAATGTAGAAATGCGAAACAATAATAATATTAATTCGTGATTTATTTTTCATAATAAGAAAAATAAAAAAGGATAATAAAATTGGATTTGGAAAGCAACCAAAGCTATGTACGTTAAGCGCCATTAATCAATCCAAAACTATGCAAAACACTCAAATAAATGTATTTTCTATAAAAAAAAATAATATGATATTTCGATACGACATGCATTTTACGATACAAAATACACGTGTATTTTGAAAAATACTCAAAACAAAACACATTTGACTAAATAATCTTATAATCCGGTAATAAGAAAATGGCTAGAACATTAGAAATTAAATTGTGGATCTTGGTTTTGATTTTGTCAAAAAGCAAGCATTGTCAACTGTACGGGACAAAAGTTTTCGAACGTGTCAGCCCTCGAAGCATTCCGTCGTTGATTGTCAGTGTTCATTCGTCAAAAAAAATTGATCACTAAATTCTCTATATAGGAGATAATAATATTTTTATTCAGTTTGTGGCAATTTTACCAGGCAAAAATCAGCGGGGCTTCCGCCGTAGGCCAAGTGGACATTCAGCCTTTAAAAAAAAAAACAGTGCGAACCGGGATCGATTAAAAAACAGTACGAACGAACCGGGAACCGAACCCCGAACCCTGTGGGTTGGAAGCCCGAGTTGATCCGCTTGGCTAAGTATTCAGTGACGTAATCCCGGCGGGCACGCCCACATAACGTGACATACCAGTTTCCCGGTAATAAACGTAAACAAACGGCAACGGAGGGGAAGGAAGGTAGGGGAGGGAGAGGGGCATGCACCTGCTTTGTTGTGAACGGCCACAGTCAGTCTTCAGTCTGTCGAGGGCATTCGAGCTGAGGGATGGTAAACCTGCAAGGCTGACAGCTGTGTTCACTCACTAAAGCTGTCCCAACGTGAGTATTCGCAAGCTGACCAGTCCAATAGTATACTGGCCACGTCATAAGAAGCAAGGTGTCCTCTAAAATTCGGAGAAGAGACGGGTCACTTCCACACGGTCTATTTCAACGGTATATATTCACTGCGGTATTTCCCTATACCTGTATTGTTATGCGGGTGATATTATCACTTAACAATACTTTAGGCAAGAAAACGGCATGCAACTAGATTTAGGTTAGTAGTTGTCACACGCGTAACTACCCTATTACATAATCCGTGACGACAACACCTTGCAAGTTAATTTGACGGGGGCAGCACCTGTCCTAAAAGCAGTAGCGGATTTAACGGTCAGCCGGGTCAGCGGATGCTGACCGGGCCCCGGCCAATCCGGGCTCCCCGCCCCTTAGCGACCCACTCAAAAACACACGAGCTGAGATCCATTTACCATAGACATTGTCGAAACCCATTATAGCAAATACTACCAATAAAATTATATTTCAAAAAGAATGTTTCAAAAAGAATTATTCCGTTTATAGGGCTCAATAAAGCCTTCGCCCACTTGTTTGACGGTACACAGCGGCGGAAACAACCCCACAGTTCAACAATGGAACTTTAATCCTGCCGCTTTACGTTGAGTCACGCTAATTTATAGAAAAACCTGGAAATATTCGGCAAATATGAGGGTTTATGTTTACAACCCAATAACTGTCTATATGTCTATAAAATGACAATTATTTGCTTTGAAACACCCAACCTCTCCTCTACTCAGTCAGTCGGTTTCTGTGTCTCGTGTGAAACAGTCCGGTGCAACTTAGTTCGTGTGACAACTGTGTTATTTTAATTTAATTTAATTTAAACGAAAGTAAAATGTGAGTGTGGTATACGTTTGTTAAAGATGTAATGAGTGAACAGACAAAATACAAGCATAAGACGAAACAAGCATAAAAGCGAAAAGATAAAGAGCACGCACTTCTTGTAACTGCCGGCAATGACCCTCAACAAAGAAAATTAAGTTTTTGTGTTGGCAATAATTCGCGTGTGTCAATTGGCGCTGAACATCAATTAAACACGTAAAAAATTCGAATGAAATTCAAACCACTTTGGAAATCGAAAATCAAACCTCATTACACACATATAACAGAAAGCCACAGCGCAAAACCCATTTCCTCTAATAATGACGATAGGCCTACAGTGAATGCAGAAATTCAAGTGGAATCACAAAGACCTAAAGTAAGGAAACAGTAGATTTTGCGTTGTCTCAGAACTATGTGTCCTGCACCAAAGTAAAAAATTTGCAGACCAATCTAACATGTTTGAGCAAACTTTTCTTGACTGATAAAGCTCTGTTCTGTGGATCAATTATTTCAAATGATCAACTTGACATTCTTATTGTTAAAAAGCCTTCTCAACCTATTGAAAGTGGCATGCCATATTTAATATATCTTAAAGACGACGGCAATCGTAGTTTTTCGTCCTTTTACTATTTCAAAATAAATTCTACCAACAAACTATGAATCATATATACACTATGAAACAAACACGGCTAATTGTCTTGCGGATATGAATCGGAAAAAACTGTCGAGAGTTCGGGCTTATCTCAACTGTTGGAGCTTTTGCCTGGAAAAACTCGAGAAGGGGGTGTCATTTTAAGAGCTTTGGTGAGTAATGAATTAGTATTATGCTATATACATGTATTAGTTAGTTCGTTAAAAAAAATATGCCAAACGGACGGGGCCCCTTTGGTAAAATGATGACCGGGCCCTTTTTCTTAAATCCGCTCCTGCCTAAAAGGTCCAACTTTGTCATTAATTCTACGGTATACCTTGTTGCAAGCAATTGTAAGTCAACTGTCTACTGTCAAATGGCAACGTGTTTGTTTTGTATCTCCCGGTGGTCCCTTAGTTACGCCTTAGTTACGCCTTAGTTACGCCACTGACTTCCTCACGACGACCCCTGCGATGTGCAATGAATCTGATTCGGAGATGTGGCGTTTTTACCTCTTCATCTTTATTTCACCCACTCATCCCCCGACGTCATATGATCCTAGTAATTGTCGATGTACGTCGTTAAACCATGCGTGTTAAACTATAGTCAACGGACTAGTAAGGGATGATTGGAACTTGGAAGCAAAGTCGTCGTACAACAACTTCGGTATTGCTTTCGTCATCAATCAATGACGTGTTTACGGTCTCGGCCAACCCGAGCAGGTATTATGCTACGTTTACAGCTACGCGTTGCGAGCGAAGCGAGGGCGCGAGCTCCAATCAGCGGCCGAGTTTCATGCAAAGAAGTTAAAAGTTTCACGCAAACTCGGCCACTGATTGGAGCTCGCGCCTTCGCTTCGCTCGCAACGCGTAGCTGTAAATCGACTCTTAGAATTAGCCACGGCCGCTGGTTGGTTGCCGCTCACCCACCCGTGACGGAAGCATTACTGAAGTTGTTGTACGACGACTATAGTAAGATATGCTGATTGGAAGCAGCGCCACCTCCGCCAGATACAGAAAACTGCCACTGCGCTTCTCGGCACTGTCATCATCAGTATTGTGCGATAAGTTTTCAGCTTATATTTTTGTAAGCAGTTTTGCATGCATATATGATTATTGCCTCAAGCTCGAGGTGTTGTAAAACATGAGCCAGCATTGTTATATTCACTGCTATGTTGGGAATAAAAAGATGATGATGAACAATTGCAAAAATATGGGTCGTAAATCCCAAATATCATCATCATGATCATCATCATCATCATCATCATCATCATCATCATCATCATCATCATCATCATCATCATCATCATCATCATCATCATCATCATCATCATCATCATCATCATCATCATCATCATCATCATCATCATCATCATCATCATCATCATCATCATCATCATCATCATCATCATCATCATCATCATCATCATCATCATCATCATCATCATCATCATCATCATCATCATCATCATCATCATCATCATCATCATCATCATCATCATCATCATCATCATCATCATCATCATCATCATCATCATCATCATCATCATCATCATCGTCATCGTCATCGTCATCGTCATCGTCATCGTTGTCGTCATCATAAATTCTGCAACGCCGCTCCAGCATGTGTGTATTGCATAGTAGGCTAGACTAGACCACGATAGGTCTGCACACCGCGAACTGTCCATAACTTGTAAGAGTCAGCCTGAGTCACACATGTCCATGTCCATGTCAAGCAAGCCAAGCATACCGTAATAGGGTGACGTTGTGAGTTATTTGTGGCTCGCCTAGTTTCAAATGAGTAAGTTTCAATTATTAAAAGTGGTGGTGGTGGGGACGTTGGGCGATGTGGTGGGGATACCCCCTACTTGTGGCTGGCTACGCCTATCCCTGGAGTGACATACAGACATACGGACATGCTGTTGCACGCACATTGTGCTGCACGGCTGGTTGCTAGGCTGGGTGGATGGGAAGGGCGAGGTGAAGACTGGAAGCCGGGGCCCAGATGCTTCTGCTTCATAGTACCAAAGATTAGACATCTTTGATAGTACTATGCCAACATCTTTGCTCAGCTCAGTCTGTTGGGTCGCTGTCGGCGGGAACACATTTTCTTCGGTAATCGAATCGTACTCTACGGTCTACAGTTGACACTCTACACATATGACGTCCGTCTTTCAGATGCTACATCGCGGGGGTCGTCATAAGGGAAGGGGAGTCCAGCATGGGAGAGCAGGGCCAAGTGGGAGCTCCTTTTCTTGCCCTTTAGGACTATACTTGTCATACAACAACTTCGGTAATGCTTCCGTCACGGATGGGTGAGCGGCAGCCAACCAGCGGCCGTGGCTAATTCAAATACCTGCTCGGGTTGGCCAAGACCGTAAGCACGTCATTGATTGATGACGAAAGCATTACGCAGAGTTGATTACAACCTAATAGGTGTCCAGCAAGGGAGGGCAGAGCCAAGTGGGAGCTCTTTTTCTTGCCGTTTACGACCAAGACCCTAATTTTACCTCGAGATGATGATAATATTAGGGTTTAACGTCACATATTTTTGCAACTTGGCTAATCGAGACGATGAGCGGGTGATAATGAAGATGAAGATGAAGAAAGCCACGTCCGAATCAGGTCCATTGTACGTCGCGTGGGTCGTCATACGGGAGTCCAGCCAGCAAGGGAGGTCAGAGCCAAGTGGAGGACGAATCGTCATGGGGACAAGCTAGGGGAGGGGGAGATGGGACAGCACAGGGTCTCCTTTCGTCGCCTCCTACGACTAGCAGAGTCACTCTGGGTCCACAAATATGAGACGTTATTCCCCATCAATCAATCAATCAATCAATCACGAAACATATCGATGACGTAACGCCTTCAACCGGAGCGAGTTCTCAATAATACTCATCTCATGATATCGCCAATATTAATTTATGGTCTCTTCGTTCTTTGCACAGTCGCAATCTCTCTCTTTCTCTCGACCAATAAGAACGCACCATTCGTTTCTTTTTTTGCACACAACATCTGTTTTCTTTTTGTCGAAGATTGTTTAGGCATTGGGCAGGGCTCGTAATTGTAAAGACCCCCTCCTACCCCCCTCCCCCCCCCCCCCCCCGCCATCCTCTCAACCAGCGACCACGGTGGAAAAAAAACATTCGAGCGTTAAATCCATTATCAAATACTATATAATCGGATAAATAAGTTTCGGATTTATATTTTCCCCTGCACACCACGTAGGGATGGAGGGGGGGAGAGGGGTAGGGGATTATGTGAAGGCGGGTACAGCTGGGTTGGGAATGTACCCCCTTCCCACCCACTCCCTCGTCGGGCTATATTTCGGCAGAGTTTATACAGGGGCTATATCGCGAATGAATGTCGTGGAGGGGGGTTGGGGGGGGGAGGGAAGGTGGGAGAGAGAGAGAGTAAAAGGCTTTGTTGATAGTACTGCGTAATCCAATTTCTTCAATGGTTGCAAACGTCTCGTCTCGCAATTACTGTTGACGTAATACATGGAAGTGTCTGGCGTCTAAGTGCTTGGCTGAAGTAGGCCTGCAATGGCTCAGTGGTAGTACGCAGTAGTATACTGCTCCGTTACCAGTTATCTATAGCGGCAATCCTGATTCCTGACTGAAGGCTTTTTCCCCGAGATTTACCTCTTACTACGTTTATCAAGCGGACTGGGATCGGACTGACTTTAGTGCGCACTGAGTTCGGGACCCGTTTAGCAAGTATACTTCAATCCGGATTTCTCCTTTTAAACCCTATCCCTAGTCATATTAAACCGGGCTAGATCGGCTTCCTAATAGAACTGAAATAATTTCGAGCTGAGGTGTTTTAATCAGTCGAGCTCGGTGCGCACTAAACTCGGCTCGCACCGTCAGTGTGAACCCAGTCCGCTTGATAAACGTAGTATATAGATTGGGATTGAGTTCTGAACTAATGTGTCTCTGGAGAAGACAAATATGCTAACCACGAGATAACATTCTCTCTCTCTCTCTCTCTCTCTCTCTCTCTCTCTCTCTCTCTCTCTCTCTCTCTCTCTCTCTCTCTCTCTCTCTCTCTCTCTCTCTCTCTCTCTCTCTCGCGACCTTCACCGCGGGCCCCTACCAGGTCCCGTTATGCCGTGGCCAGATAACTTGTGTGAATCTCTCAAGAGATTCATAACAAATCAACGCGTTGTAGTGTAGACTAGTTTCACGGATATGAGATGACCAGAAATATATATATACCGGTCTTGTACCGACATCGCATTCAAATTACAAACTTGTACCGGTTGTGTGTGCATTCCGTAAGCTCGACCGGGCTTGACCGCCCGACCGTAGTATCACTGGGCAAATCGTACTATCGAACATTTTAGTGGGTTTATATATTTATTTATAATAAATATAATTTTCATAATCTTTGGACGGGCTGGTCGACCTTACGAAATACAACCCATATGAAGTCGATAACAGTGGTCGAAGTCGAAGGTCGAATTGGGCATCGCACGATAACAACAATTTTCTTATCGAATGTCAATTATTTTAAAGACACGAACTTTTCGCACACACCCATCACGCTTGACAAGGGGGGCGGCGCGGAGGGGGGGGGGGGGTGAGCTGCCTATTGATGGACACACATCACAGAAATCCTCCACACAACAACAACAACAACAACAATCATTTGGTCTGAATTTCAACGACTACTCTCTCGGCAGGTGTGTTTAGAGGGGGTGTGGTAAGGTAGGGGAAGGGAGGTAATCTTCATTCCCCTCAAACCCCTCCCCACTGCCCCTACGATGGCGTGGAGTCAAATTATGTTGTGACAATGGGGGCTGACTGATCGATGGATCATTACTTCATGGTGGTGGGGGGGGGGGGGGGGATGAGGGGAGGGAGGGCATCCTTTTCCTGTTATACGAGCCAGGTTTCCGTGACGACTGACTGACTGACGGACACTTCCCTCCTCCCGTGTCCCCCCCTGTCTGCGGGCTAAGCCGAGGCCCTCGTTATCGGTTCAGTGCTGACCGCAGCCGTAGGCTACATTCTTTGCTCCGGCTGTCTGTCGACCCGTCTTCCTCTGGTCTCTGCCCAGCCAAGCCAACAGCAGCTGTGAGCGGCCCTAACAGGTTTCAGTTTCCTGTCTATATCCATAATGTGCCCTCGGTGACAATCTGTATATTTTTAGGGTGTTTGGTTGAAATAGGATACGCACATCTGACGTAACAGCCGAACTACAACAATGGAATAAATGAATTGAACTGGTGGACAAACAACAAGCCGTCAAAGTAATATCTTTGCAAATAATAAGGAGAAACAATTAACTGCTCGCCAGTTAAAACTATCTGAACGTTTGTTTTTTCCAACTTCAGAACTTCATATTTTTTTTTGACAGCTTGCTTGTCCATCGGTTCAATTCATTTGTTTCATTGTTGTGTTTTGGTGTTGTGCGTACCCTATAGGGTGTATTCACGTATTGCGCATGGTGGCCACATTGGAGGCCACAATGTCATGTGATTGGTATAGGTCTCGCAAAACATCTTCGGTAATGATTCCGTCACGGGTGGGTGAGCGGCAGCCAACCAGCAGCCGTGACTAATTCAAATACCTGCTCGGGTTGGCCGAGACCGTAAAGACGTCATTGATTGATGACGAAAGCATTACCGAAGTTGTTTTGCGAGACCTTTAGTTCATTGTTACCATGTTTTAGCTGGCGTTTGATGCAAATTCAACAGCTGTTCTCTAACTTTGGTTTGATATTATTACTTAAAAAAATCAACATAAACAAACTCTTTTGTCTCGATTACTCTTTTAATCGTTTACAAAAGCATACAATAATCGTTTTCGTACTCTTTATCAGGGGATATACGTATTCAATTAGTAATATTTCCCCGTAAACAATATTATTCGCTATATTTTGACAGCTAAATGCCGATGTGACGTCACGTGAATACTCCCTGTAAGCCTAAATGCGTTCCGCTCACATAACTTTGGTAACTAGAGTTAACGTGCTGTAATGTGAGCAGGGTATAAACATAAAGCCTGTATTAGAAAACACTGCCGGCTTAGTTGGCCGAGGTCGATTAGAGGCGTTGCTCTATAAACCGCGGTTCCAGGTTCGAATCCTGGCTTGGGCATGGATGTCATGTGGCGTTTTTTCATCCTCATAATCACCCACTCATCGCCTCGATTAGCCTCGTTGCAAGAATATGGGACGTAAAACCCCCAAATATCATCATCAGAAGACCCGGTCCAATTTTTTCATTGAACATTTTGAATTCAATGACAAAAAAGCGTCAATGAAAATGGCTGATTGTTTTCGTGTTTTACTGTATCCTGACTGTTTTCGATGTGCTTTTGTCGTGGAATAGCATAAGCCTCGATTCCACAAATAGCCATGCGGTCGTGTTTTGTTTAGGACAAAAATTGAATGCACCAATCAAAGAAAGATACAAATACAACAATGGAGTCCATAGCAACATACTGTTTTATCCACCCTGTGATGCCACAACCGCCTTAATTGAGTCTTGAGTTGGATGACAAAATTTGACTGTGTAATACAATACGCCCTGGAAGAAGCTTTAGGAACGGGAAACTCAAAGAAGCTCATTCTCGGGCTATTGTGCACCGAGCTTTTTCTCTGCCGTACGAAACCCTGCTGTGGGGGTGAACACCATAGGGGTCTGCGCGGGAACGGACTTGGCCCGCAAAACAGTAAAATTTATAACAAACTTCCACTATCAGTAAAAAAAGCTCTAAATCTCTTCCACTATTTAAATACAGACTAAAAACTTTCCTCTGAACTAAACCATTCTACACTTTGAAAGAATTCTTTGATAACAGAACAAACTTAAATTCCCTGTCTCTCTGACCCATCCATGTACATTTTGTAGTTTTGTCTGAATTTTTCATTTTGTTTGTATAGTATAGGGCCTATCTATAGTAGGCTATAGTATTTGTAGTTTATACCAATACTTGTACTCTGTACAAGTCACAAGGTGAAATAAAATAAAATCAAATAACACTAACGACATTCTTCTTTGCACGCAAGAATATTATTGTATCACATGGCCTACATGTCAATGAATGAGACGGGGCTTTGTTATTTTTTTCGTAGTTTGTAATCGGTATTTGCAATCAAAGAAATTTCCCTTTCCTTTACTAAAATTCCGTAAATTAAAAACCCTTTAGTTCCCCGTAATAGCATAAACAAACTTCCAGTCACAACATTTTTGTTGTAATTCTTCTTGGCTACGATGATCTTTGGTTTCGATAGGAATGTTTGAGTGCAAAATAAGTTTGAAGCTCCACCCCATAGTTATGTGACCACATAACAAATGTTATATGAAATGAATAAATATGATATGATTGTCGGGACTCGGGTTGTCACTGGGATAAGGGGTGTCCCACCAATGGAGGGGAGCGTCAAACTAAGAAAATCTCAAGTGTCTGAACACAGATAACAAATAAACTACGTAGTTAATTTGTTATCTGTGGTCTGAATATGCTTAGTGCAGTGCTTACTACCTGGGCTAGGCTCGGGCTTCAATTGGCTTTACGGGCTCCGGGCTTAAAGGCATATTGTCACATGGCATTGTTGGTAACATATGTACAAACTCAAATTGTTTGAGGAATTTAGAAAGAAAAATTAAAGAAATCGGTCCATATTTAGCCGAGTAATTAGCAATTTTGTAAAATATTATTTGCGGGATGACGTCACCCGCGTGACGTCACTGACTATAAGCTGGCTGGCTACCGCGTGCCTGCCTCGCGCATCAACGGCGGCCCGCGCGCTGTTTAGTTGAAGCCTGCCCATACAAGATGCTTGGCCTGTCTCCCTACAGTTTTGAGCCAAATTACACAGAGGGAGAACAATTGGAAAATCAAAGGAAACAGGGGGAGAAAGAAGCCTGGCTTAAAACATTCAGCGGTCGGAAAGGAAATATAGACTGGTGTACTTGTAACGAGTGTATTTCCATGGACATGGACATAGAGTCATTATGTTGTCACGAGTCTGACAAAATTACAAGTGTGCGCGATCATTTTGATTGTATTACTGTATTCGTTTGATTGTATTACTGTATTCGTCGTATTTGTATGATTGTATTCACGACGCATTCCAACACATAATTAATATCCATTCCCTGAACACGGCAAGACAACAGCTGTTGCTACACTCCACGTGCGAAAACGATCGACAACAGTGGCGGGAGACGTCAAGCAAATTGTGGTTTTGTCGCACTTTGGTCGATAATGTTTTCAATCAAATCTCGTTTGTTTTTAGTTTCAATGTACGATGACATTCGTTTTTTTTTTTTAATGAGTTCTCAAAACTACCCCTCAACTTTAAAGATGGTACTGCACATTTTCTTTAGTTCACGTTTCGGTTTCACATTTGGCATTAATTTCATTTTTAAAGTATTAGAAATTTCGTAGTCTTCTTCAACGAAATGTTCGGAACATATACGGGTATACCTAGTTGGTATAAAGTTATCCCGTTTAATTTTCGTCACCCAGTTTTTTAAGCGCACTGGAGATTTATCCCTGTTCGGGAAACGGTGAAACGATATGCCACTTGAAGCTAAAAATGTGTTATAGCATCCGTACACACAACACGCTAGCACCATGTTTACCGATTTAATTAAAACATGAATATATACACCATATTACACTTGAGAATATATACACAATATTTACACAATCGCAGGCATAATCTTAGGTAGGATAAATACAAAAAACTCCACGCCCTTATACTGTTTGACAAACACTCGTACTACACGGCTATTGTAACTTAATACTATTATATCAATCACTAGCACTAACAAGTTTTTAAAATAACATCACGAGAGAAACTTTATAGAATGACAGTGACACTGTGTTTGTATATAAGACACAAGAGCAAACCATCCAGCCAGATCGAATGTCAACCCTTAACTGAATGGTGCGGGTGGTCAGTCATTCTTCCGTGCGACCCTCGCCTGGCGCTCGCTCAGCTCTTTATAGCCACTGACGTCACATGCCTCGGGGCGCGCGACAAAACAAACCGTTGCACGGCGGGTAGGCATCGTCCATGGATGTCATACACCGCGGTTTTCTTATTTTTTCAATGTCTAATTGTGAATAAAAAATACTTTGTTTCATGTGACAATATGCCTTTAAGGTCAAAGAATGCATGTTCCTGTTTCAGGACAACTATCAACTCTTGGCGATCACAACAAACAGAAGTCCTTGATCGTGGTTCTCGCAACCTGCAGGACTCAACAGTCAACACGGGGTGACCGACTAGCGCAAACAAGCAAGAGGGCAAAAACATAATTTATTTCCTCTTCTTCTTCGCCTACAATCTATCTTTACACTAATGATAGTGTAATATTTTTCCTTTTCTTTTTTTACATATGAAATCAGTTTTAACGCACAGTTCAAACATACAAGAAAAATGTGATGATAAGTGACACTATACATTTTTTCAACGCAGATTTTGTTTTCTCGAAGTATTATTCTGTTGTTTGTGCATTATATTTCTCATATTCTAACATGTCACCCCCCCCCCCCCCCATCACCCACCCCTCAATGGAATCACCTACAATTTCACCCATTGGCATTGGTTTTGCCTAGTAATTTCTAAAGTTTGTAAAATGGATAATACATAATATACTCAATATAGTTTAGGGTTAGACTATACAAATATTACGTGGAAAATATATTTTGCAATATGAGGTTTGTTTGATTTACCTACACCTTTTGTAATTTTTACACTGCCCCCCATGGGGCACAGTGCAGGAAGTGCAAAAGGTGTAGGTAAATCAAACGAACCTACTGTTGGTATTACAAATTTACATTGTTATTAAAATTAAATTAAAAATAAAAGCCGTACTAACCGTATAAAATACCAAGGCCAATTTTTTATCGGTAAATTATTTCGAACCCAAATCAAGCTCGGGTTTCACTTTTTCGATGAGGCGTAGGAGTACCGGGATAACGATTTGAAAAATGGTAATTTCGCGCAGTTTTAAGTATTGGCGGTGTTTAAATATTGGCGCACTCATTTATATGACGCAAGTCCATAGAAGTACCGAGAACAATAGACTTGAGATTTTCTTAGTTTGACGCTCCCCTACTGCTCCCCTCCATCGCTATGTGACCACTCTTTACCCCCGTGACAACCCGACAAATGACAAACATATCATATTATATTATTTATAATCAGTCATATTTGTTATGCTGGGTGGTGGTCACATAACTGGGGGGCGGAACTTTCAAACAATGTCAAACTTTTTAGAATAGATACGTCCGTGGTGCGTCTTCTCGATTGTCCTCGGTGCCAGTACGTCGGGTAACACGTCTTGACGTACTAGTCACATCCTGACGGAGTCCAACGGTCGGTATTAGTTGTCTACTTTGAAAACCCTAACACGCTGGCTTGACTATAATGAGGCAAGTGCACTCTAAAAAAAAAAAAAAAAATAATAATAATAATAATAATAATAATAATAATAATAATAATAATAATAATAATAATAATAATAATAATAATAATAATAATAATAATAATAATAATAATGAAAATAATAATAATAGTAATAATAATAAGCTGCAGACTGCCTTAACGCTAAGAATCTGTCGAGTTTCGTTGAGACAGCGTGTATGAAATAGGCGATCAGTAGACAAGGATCTCAGATCGGTAGGGCCTACTATACGTATGTTAGGGGGGCTAGTATATTGTATTTGGAATCGAGGAGCACGTTTTGCGTCGTAGTTAGTAAACTTAGTGAGTAGTTTGCAGAAACATACTAGTGTAAATAAAGCTATCTACTATTATCAAGTTACCTTGAAGAATAATTTATAACGAGAGCCAAAACGTGCCGAGTAGCTCAAAGATTGTCATTTAGTTGTTGTCATTTACTTCAGGAATGTAGGTTCTAA
This sequence comes from Isoperla grammatica, assembly GCA_945910005.1. NCBI lineage: Eukaryota > Metazoa > Arthropoda > Insecta > Plecoptera > Perlodidae > Isoperla > Isoperla grammatica. Next base: position 26,819,191 of record OX246747.1, read on the forward strand.
TGCTGACATTACACGACTCAATACTTTCGTCAAACTTATTGAATTCAAGAACAAAAGCAAATCAAAAACAGTTTGTTAAAAAACTGCAACAATTTAGCTTATATTAATTGATGTTTTTTTGTCCTTGAATTCAATAAGTTTGACGAAAGTAAGTATTGAACCGTGTAAAAGTCTAATGGTAGGCCCAATCCAAGAACATTTTGCTACAGATATTTAAATGTAGGCCTGTACCAAACATGCCGAATAGACCATTTTCAAAATTGATCAAGGACCCATAGAATTAATCACGGTCCTCTAAATCTTCAATGACAACAATGATTCACAACAATACACTTCGACATAACAAAATAGTTTTTATTGTTGTGCATTGTTGTCATTGCAAATAGATCATTTCAAAAACTATCTAGGACCCTTTGTAAGTTTGTATGAGTATCGTCACGGTCTTCTAAATCTTCAAGAACAACAATACACAACCATTAAAAATCAGTTTTCAAATGTTATATCAAGGTTCATTGATGCACACAAGATCATCATCTACTAACCTTAAATTTATATTTTTAATTGTTGTTCATTGTTGCTAATAAAGATTTAGAGGACCGTGATGATAGTCATACAAAGAGTCCTAGATAGTTTTTGAAATGGCCTATTCCAGAATTCAAGACTCAACGCAGAGATATGAATGGTGGCTGGCTTTGAGGCCAACAGAAATGCGCTGAAAAATAGTTTACTGCGTCGATTGTTTATTGAATTCTGGAATTCGGCTAGGCCTCCACAGTTTCTATACCCCTCAATTTCAAATAGGCCTACATTTCTATTTTTATAAAACTAAAGAAGGGCGGATAGATACTCCCACCATAAAATTCGCGCGAAATTTTCATTTTTTAAATCATATATATTATCTCAAGAATGCTACGCGAAATCAAAAATCTAAGTTTAGAGCGCACTGTGGTTTGGCAAGTCCTATAGACTATCAAATATTTTAATCAGTAGGGTATAGTTATATGGATCAAGTACGGCTTAACAAACCACAGTGCTCTCACTGTGGCCTTCGATTTTCGATATATATATTTAAAAATGAAAATTTCTTGCGGTTTTCTACTTTTAGACTTGAGTCTAGGCCCTCGCTTCCTCGTTGTGGTCAATCACGTCGATATAAAATTATTTCTCCTCTACGGCCACAACCACCAAGTTGTCTCTTCTCGATTATTGGCCGTTTCCATTTCCATTCGCCTTCAGTCGGAAACAGTACCCCGCAGAGCGATAACGTGGGTGGGGAGGGGGGGGGGGGGGAAGAGGGGGGGGGGGGGAGCGCCGTCGGGGTGGGGGGTTAATAAACTAAATACTATTATGTACTGCCAACCTCCCCTACTGCCCCTTACCCCCCACCAGCTCCACAACACAACACAGAAATATATATATTTGATTCACGTTTGTTTGTTTTTAGTATTTTCTATGGAGTTCTATTGTGTTAAAATGAAATAAAATACATAATAATAATTATTATTATCTAGTTAAATCAGGATTTAGTTTGAGCCGGAACGTGCGTTTTGGACTCAGCTATTATTTCATTACGAATTCAAATTATATTTTCGAATCAAATGCGTTTCTAAAAATTGCCAAATATTTATTTTGCTGGTATGAAGTTATTCACTGACGGTTGATGAATGACCCCCAGTCAGATAGCCAGAGCGTAATACAAAGGAAATGAACTTCGGAGCTTCCATAATGGAAGCTCCATTGTCCTCTGAGCCAAATTTCTGAGAAACTTCACCACCTGAATCTGTGACTGTGAGTGAGTCACCAATCACAGAGATATTGCCTGGTTTCAGCAGATAAAAACAAAACGCATATGCCGGAGCTATACAAGCTTGCACAGATAGCATTGGCTATGCCTGCTACACAAGTGAGCGTTATCTGGATTAAAATTTATTCTCTTCCCTCTTAGGTGTAATATGAACAAAGACATACTGGAAGATATTTTGATTGTCGCTCAAACACTCTTTTCATCAACAAATAAAATACTTAATTTTCATCTTCAGTCCAGTCAAAAATGTAAATTACACCTAATTCATAAATTAGTCTACGACTCAGTGCTAATTAATATAGGCCTAAACTTAGTTTGAACAAACTTAAAACAAAAATTTGTTTTCTGCTTGGGAAATAAAATAGGCCTATACTAAAAAATTCAAAGTAGTTACTCGAAAACATCTTGCCAAAAACAACTGTGCATGTGAGTGAACCTGAACCCGACCCGTAATTGAACCCGAACCCTTATAAATACAAAACCTGAACCCGAACCCGAATTCTCATCTTGATAAAACCTAAACACGAAACTGAACCGATATTTTTACTATCGCTGAACCTGAACCCGAACCGAAATTAATTTCGGTTCGAATCCCTGCTATATTGTAGTTTGTACCAATACTTGTACTCAGTACAAATCGCATGGTGAAATAAAATAAATAAATGAATAAATAAATAAATAAATAAATAAATAAATAAATAAATAAATAAATAAATAAATAAATAAATAAATAAATAAATAAATAAATAAATAAATAAATAAATAAATAAATAAATAAATAAATAAATAAATAAATAAATAAATAAATAAATAAATAAATAAATAAATAAATAAACGATACATCGAAAGTGATGTTGTATGACATTGTACGATAAATAAATGTTTCTGATAATTGATATCAGCATCAGCATGCTCATTATTTTGTTTACAAACACTGGGACGAAATAAGTAGGCCTAGGCCTAATATTGTTAACAGTATATTATTAGAAATATTTATCATTCAGTCAGTATGTAGTGCTTATAAAACCACATTGGGCTTTGTTTCGCTATTTATTGGAAACTATTCAAAGGCGCGTCAGCATCGCGTTCGCGTGGGTTCGAATCCCGCATAAGGATCAAGTTTTTTTTTGTAACAATCTTTCATTTTCGTCAATCGTCATGCACCCTAGTCGTCTCGAATAGCAAGATTGTAACAATAGATAATAAATAGATAAGAATCATCGACATATAAATCGGAACATAGGCCTATAAATAATTACAAACATTGTGATGAACCATTCTTGAGATAATTACAAAGTTTGTGATGAACCCGTTAGGACCATTCCTGAGATATTATGAAAAAGAGGACCATTTTTCCCGCGCTCAATTGTAGGCCTAACGATAATATTGTAAAATTATATTTAAAAAATAATAAATACAAGTTACATGATACGGTTTTCGGGGCATTAGGCCTATGTTGTGTACGACAAAATAAAATAATAGACACATGACACAAGTACCCCCGTGGTCCCCTAAAACCGTACACAGTGGGGGCCACGAAAACCTCAACCTCCAATCATGCATAAATCTTCCTAACGAATAGGCCTAATACTATCTCGTAATCGCAAACAAAGTTGTCTGTGTATTATATCAAAGGCACCTCTAAATTACCCGTCTACAATAACATGCTAGGCCAAAGTTCTGTTCCATCTAAATTCCATATAATAGTCATAATAATTGACCACGCACCCAAAGTTTGTGCAGAACTGTTACATTTTATGCGCAGCAAACAGCAATGTACCCAGCAATCATTTCATTTCAATCAGTAAAATAATATTGATACAAGAACAAATTATTCATGGGTGTTAAGGCCTAGGCGTATATTGATCACGTCTTTTTCGAATTTGTGAGCTACCGGTATGTAGCTAGCTAGCAAATGTCCAATATAAAAAAACAATAACTCATCTGAATAGGATAGAAATTAAATCAATAAATACTAGAACGACATAAGCTTAACAACATTTTTACCTCATTGGGAAGTTTTTAGTACCTACGGTACTAACTTTTAGAGTTGGTCAGTAACATTTTAATGTTCCAAGTCGAGGGGGAAAGTGTAGGTAAAAACCGTAAAATATTAGTTTTAAAAATGTCTCACATCTAGGCCTTCAGTCAGGGCAATTAATCAAAATTAATTGAAGTTAGACAATCGACAAAAAACAAACCAAACATTACAAATAATAAGACATACAATAATAAGATACATTAGGCCTACAAATAAAACGAAAAAAAAAATACAAAAAGACCTACAGAACATTTGACTATTTGATAAATACGTTCACATCAAAATTAGGCTACATAAATAAGACAAAATACAATGTTTAGGCCTCTACAAAATAACGGCGATAGCTTCACAATCCCACGCAAAGCTACGTCATGAAGTAAAAAGTAGTATCTGAGTGTGTGTGCAAAGAGATGACGAATGGCCAAATGGAACGAATTCAGCCATTTTGAATTCCTGCCATGGCAACCACGAACAAAATAAGCAAAGCAAGGGAACATAATTACGTCAACAACAATCTCTGCAGGCTACACAACAATTAAACTACTTGTTCCCTACGACGCAATATAATTTAACCCGTGGCCTACGCTCATTTTTTTCTCGCCCGTGCTCGAATCCTTGACGGATTGTCCCCGTTGAAAGAATTAATGCTATCTTAATTAACGCCATGAAGATGAGTACGTAGCATAACAAATTAACAACAATAATTTCTTCCATTAATTCTAGAATCATTATTTTCGCCTTTCTAAACTAGGCCTACTAGCTATTCGTAGAAAAAGGGAGTTCTTTGCAATGGTCGTTGGAGAGGGGCTAGGGGAGGGGATTGGAAGTGCAAGGGGAAGGGGAGGGGGGAGCTAGAACCCAGTGCAAGACATAAAATCTACACAGAACTCGGCTCCAAGACCACAAGTAGGACGTAATTCGTGAATTGTGAACAATTTAGTCAGTTTCCCGTGATTTTCGAGTGGTGAAACCGGGTTTTCGAGTGATTTTTAACGTGCTTCAACCACGGTGATATTTCTGTGTAGCGAGCCTCGGTAAAATGGCTAGGATATTTCAACGACAAAATTCACATTTCGGAATATCAATATTAAACGCGTTACACATCTCAACAAGTTGTTCGCACATGACATAATTACCGAAAATAGGATTGTTATTGTTGTGGGCTTGGTTGGAGGCCGATTTCCTATCTAAAAATGTGATTTCTACAAAATATAATATTAGTTTGTTTTCCACTTACCAGTGTCTTCATGTTACATGCCTATTTCCTACGGGGTTTACATTTACTAATTCCAAGGATTCTTCTCTCTGATTGGTCGAATGACGTCATACATTTGAGAAGTTCCTTTCGGGCAGCGTTGGTGTTGAATGGATCAATGACAGAGGGGAAACTTTGCGGGAGTGGGGGTAATGGAAATAAAAACACGAACTAGCGTTATAATTAATTTATTAAAGCATTACCGGCCTGTTTAGCATGCTATATTTCGTGCATAATGTCGGGGAAATTTCCTATGAGAATTATTTCATATTAAACTGGTATTGTTCTGATTATTTTCCAATTATTCCGTGTGCAGCTGTGGCGTAACCTCTGACGTCAGAGGAGTGGGGGGTCCTGGCCTAGAAATATTTACGCTACGACGCTAACCAACTGTCTTGAAAGACTTGAAAAACATCCACAGGAAGCACGAATGGCAGCTTTCTCGATTAAAAACATTAGATACTAGTTGTTTTTATTACTTTGTACGTAGATAATCGAGAAGAAACTGTTTGAAAAACAAGTTATCTGGCCGAGGTTCATAGCCTTTGGGTACGAGACTACGGTTGGTTGGCATGCAGGCAATGTTCCAGTGGAATTTGTTTTCTAAAGAACGATTAAAATATCCCTGCCACAAAGACCACAGGAAAGTTTTGTTTTGTTTATTTTTAAGAGTTCTTTTTACACTCTCAAGTGTACGAAAATATTCAAGGAGAGCCTAATGGTCGTAAAAAACAACCAATCCGGCGTTGGTATCATTTGAAGCCCCAAAAAGGGGCGTGGCCTACGATTACGTAGTTTGATGACGCGACATCCACCCACCCTTTAGACTGGTCGACAAATTTAAAGGTCTCAGCCCTACAGCAGCCAACCAAAACACGACGTGGAAGCTTGATTTAAAATAGATTTACCCCTCCAATCCTAACTATACCCCTCCGAAAAGTACGTTTTTTCTAAAGCTACTATCTTTTTTGGACGAATACGATTCTCGAATAGGAACACCCAGGTTTTATATTTGTTGATAACGGTATCTCGTAGCTTTTTTCCGTGCGAGCTTTCGCGAGATTTTTCTGTACTTGTGGTGCGCTTCTTAGTTCACACTTTTGCCGATAGGTTTCCCACGAACGCGTTCTGTAATTTGAATCTTCTTCCGCTCGAAACTTTTCATGTGAAAAAATTTCAGCCAGAGGCGAAACAAAAGCAAGATATATGACTTCCAGTTTTTTTTTTATTCTTCTTTATGGGATCATCAAACTGGCAACTATTTACGACTGTGTGCTGTGTGGTGTAATAAAGACTACCTTCTATACCTACAAAAGGTTTTTATGCCTAGTTTACACCAGACCTTGTGATTTCCTGTTCAATGATTACTTCCTTTTCTTCCCCTCCTTAAAATAAAATCGATAATCCTTTATTAATTACATTAACAGGGTGTGCAGGTTCTACCAGATTCTCAATATTGGTGCAAGTTTGAAACCTACCAACGTAATTGGAACAGGATTGTGAATTTTCGAAAGACAAAAGTTGAATTTCTAGATTTTACGAACAACAAAATTTGATATTTCTTCATTTCCCACTCAAACAGCATTTGACATAATATGTAAACAACGTTGTGTATGAAGGGCTGTAACATATCTGCTATAAAAATCATATTTCTGTTACAGTTGTTTTGACAAATCAATTTTACTAATTTTTCTGAAATTCTGAAAGTACAGTACATTTTTTACATTTCAGATTCATTGAGCGAGTGAAATACATTTTGTACATTTTATAACACCATTTTTTTTTTTTGACTTTACACTGATGTAATGAACTAAAATGTGTTAAGTTTTTAATTTTGAAGTGATTGCATGGTTACCTATAGTGAAATCCCCTGCTTTTAACTCCACTACAACAATATATGAAATGAAATTTCATCTAAAATTGCTGAATTCATATCACACACATTTGTGGTGAACAAAAATGACGCTATAGGCCTAGTCAAATTACATATTTTAAGAAATAAGTGAATTTAGAACTTCAGGTGACATGGCAGTTATCATCATTTGGTCCAGGAATGTATTTTTTTGGTCTCGAGTAAACCCGTCTTCTTGCTGACGTCTAATGTCAGCCTCGGGTTGATAAAATAGAAACTCATCGCATAAATGTACTTCTTTACGGCAAACGGTAGTCTCACTATAAAAACCATGACACATTTTGTTTGTTTGCAATATCATGTGAACACTACACAATATTGTCAATCAAATCAAATCGTAGTTCCTACCATCTAATTGAAACAGGTTCATTAGGGATAATTTACAACCTTCCGTTGGTTACCTGGAACGGTGGGCGTGGCCAAACAGGTGTGTGCACTCTCCTCAGCAAAAGACTACATTAAGAAATGTGTGTGTGAATGACGTCAGGAATCTGTTGATTTTCACTGAATTAGTGCCTGTGAATGGGGCAGTAGACAAGGATCCAAGGTTGATATGCGTACACTTACGATGTGGCTGGTGTACCGCCACTCACAAATTTTATGACTCGGTGTTTGTTTACCTTAGACACTGATTGCATCGACATAGGCCTATTGGCGACAAACATTAAATAAATATACTTTCCATTTGGACGGTTGATCACTTAGCTGAATCCCATACCAGTTTTAAAGTTAGCAATGTCGGGATAGGTCACGAGGCAGACGGTGACCTAGTAAGCCAAAAATGCAGGCCTACAAAAAGAAGAAGACTTTCCTTCGAAACACTAAATAAAAATAAATAAATTCGTATTTATGGAGTCTATATTTATGGAGTCTACCCACGCAGTAACAAGACTGATTTTCAGTGGGGGACTTTAATTTAAAGCGACTAAACCAACCCTGTAGACTCCGAACACCATCGACGAGTGAGCGATAACCAATCAAACATCTATATTTCAAATATGAAACATATGAATCAGTGATTGGACAGTGCGAACACCTGCCGACAAATGCCAGAATCAACGAGGTTGATTCAGAACAACTTTGAATTTATTGGGTGCTTCGTTGCTAGTAACCGTTGGTTAGAGCAGACTGAAGGGTTCAAAGCTTCGTTCTTCTTATCAACTGCTCGGCACACGACAAACGCAACCACTGTCCCAAGTGGCTGGCGACACCTCTACAGCTTTATAGTCACCTCAAGTGGGATTTCATGGACATAAATAATTTATAAACCCTCTTCTTCAACAGTAAATACAATTTATTGACCTTTGATGTATTAAAAAATAAAGTACAGAACAATACACTATATGTACATCTTTAAACAAATAAAATTAGGATCACAATTACATTATATATAGTAAGTAGTAGTAAATAATACTAAACACGCTGGACTTACTGGGTGCATTGACAACAAAGGCAGATACAATATTCTAGACTTAGTAAAGCCTGTCGCTCACGGTGGAAACGAAACGTTTAGAGCTAATGACCAATGTTTGTCTAATAGACCGTGAAATAGGGTTTAAAGTGCCAACAGGCGTACGCTGTTGTCATTTCCTTGCAATTCTTATTCATTACGTTCTTTCGACTTCCGTTATTATAAAATTGACAGCCGTGTTTTCCAGTAAATCTTGGTTCACAAGCCGATTATAATGGTTCAATACACAAACATGGCCCCTTAGCTCCAAACGTTTCGTTTCTACTATGATTGGACAGGCTTTATATGTGAATATTATTAACTATTTATAATACATAGTATTTTATATATATATATATATATATATATACAATGACTCACAGTGATAATAGATGATTAAGTGTATTTTAAAGGCATGCCAGAGATAACACCGGGACGCTTATTACCGGGAGAGATGACTCGTGTACTGGCCACCACACAGAAGAATAGAACCAAAGGGCAGATGGACTGGTGAACAAGTACGGCAGCAGAGGCATGGCAACCGAGCCCACACTTCCGACGAGCGAGTCATCTCGGGAATTTAAGAGTCCGGGAGGAAAGGGGGGGAATCTGACCTTCCCGTTCCCTTGATAGTAGACGTTCTTTCCCTTCTACACACAAGCTTGGTCGTCGGATATACTCAACTACCTAGGCCTATACGCGGTGACTGTCCTCACGCAACACTCGTTTATTTCGACGTCTATTTTTTCGCTAATGACCGCTTCAAGTAACTTGTGTTTCCGTTGTGGCGGTCACGACCGCTTCGTGATTTTGTTGAAGCGGATGTAATTAGCAGGCCTACTGGTCAATTATTAACATCTGCATAGGTACGTATTTGTTTAACGGGTTACGGAGATAGATGCAAGGGGGCTGACTATGGGGTGAATTACGATTTACGATTATAAAAATAGCCGAGCGGCCGCATTTTATTCCGGACAAAATATATTGAATATTCACAAATCGGGTAGACACAACAATGGTGTTATATAGCAACATATTGTTTGTCCGATCTAGATGACTGTAAGCGACATAACGTCACCCTCAAATATTACTAATTACTTAGTTACTAATTACTAATGCAACAACACAACATAACAATACATTCCCAAATCCAAAACAAACCGATCAAAAGTAAAGGTGGCAGTGGTCCAGTTTTAACTAGGGGTAACTATAAATTGGGTACATCGGTTTGGCGTAACTTGTACGTAGCAAGTTAAAGGTACGATCATCGCGAATGAGCATCGCAAATTGGAGGGGGGGATTCCTTGTGCTTAGAAGAGGCATATTTTAATAAACTTTTCTTTGTTTGTACCACAGATAGTAATGGACTGTAGTAAAGTTGTACTCACTCGTTTGACTTTTAGTTATGAAAAGTTGTCGAAAACAGATTTCGTCTAGCTAGAAGACCGAAATCCGTTGAGAATTACTCCCGAGTTCGACGCAGGTAGCTTGAAAAGGGTGGAAGATTGTTTTTCGATCATATACCTCGAACGTGGTTTCAAAGCTTTTGAAGTTGGAAAAGCAGCATGGTTGACATGATGTTTATGTATTTAATATTTCTATTCATACATATAATTAACAAAGGGGTTGGCACAAAAGAAAATAGCACACACAAAGAGTGACTGCTGCACTCTCTAGCATAGCATTAGTTCTCTGAAGTATGACAGGCAGAGCTACCTAGGTACAGACAAAACATATCGACGATTACGAAATTTCGATATCTGCTTTTTAAGTTTAAATGTTTAAGTTTTGTCTACTTACCTACCCCATCATAGCATCTATCTACGAAAGTTTCAACCACCCTTTCGAGTTACGAGCAAAACATCACACCCTATTTTGTCTACCCTCAACGAACGACTGTATCGCGTGAAAAATCAAAACAATTACAATGTGCATATTTACGTAGATCCTCTCGTTTCCGAAATTGATTTTGTTCACTTTTGTATAGCACAATTCGTCGTCGTTTCCCATTGCCGTTGCATCTACCCGGACGTAATTCGCCCGCAATGCCACGACCGAAAAGCACACAACAAAAACTGTGCGAGTGCGACTGAAAAAACCACCACAAACAGCAGCACCTACACTCGTACTTTACGGTAACCTTCGCCGGATTGCGTCTTCAGTCGCGCCCGCACACTTTTTGTGCCGCTGCCATTTCTACAAACAATCGGGCAAGGTTTCTTGTATCTTCTGTAATATTCTTCGACTTCTTTGAGGGTAGTATTTAGACACAAAAAGAGGCGGAGTTTAATTTAATGACCTTGTATGCAGCTTTGGGCGCAACGACGCGTGACTTACAATCGATGAGATATTTGCACTGACGGTTCCAAATCCATTGCCCACGTGTATTTTTAAGTAACAAGTATATATGTATATAATATTATAATAAGGCTGACACATTCCAGTCATCTTTGGAGTCAACTAAAAGCTATCGACCTAGGGCATCGGGTCTCGAAACCACGACCAAAAGCTGGAATAAATTTGAGATACCAAGAAGCAATAATTACGTTAAATATAACATTTAAAATAGATGCATGTCTCTCTCTAAACTTGCCGATAAGCTTTGTTTTTTAAATATCACACGCTCGACGACTAACGCAAGTTTCCGAACCTAACAGAAAGTGGTTTTAAACGACACAAGCTCCGTTTACTGTGTGGTGTGGGGGTGCAAGAATAAATAGTACAGAGCCGGTTATCAACACGACCGCCGCGAAGCCAGGGTTGCCAACATCGCCGGGGGAATCGTCTTGTCGTGGAAATCACCGACATCACATTTTACCTGCAACAGGTTGGCAATGAAATTAGTAACACAATTTTATAAATAATCGTTGCTAGGTCACATCTTTTGTTTATTATTTAGAAGCAGTGGCTGTGTTGGCTTGTAAGAAGGAAATTTTGGCCACCACAAGGAGAAATCTAACAAGAAATTATTTATTTTCTACTGGATTTTGTTGGCATTTAAGTGTAAGAAGACTATTGATGTCCGAGATATATGACATTCAAGGCGGTTCCAACTCCACCCGCACTTTATATCATCTAAAATGTACCCAAAATGAACCTTGTTCAAACTGATATTGAAATCTGAAGCTAAACGTCATCGAAAATATTTTTAAACGCTTTTTCCAAACTGGCACACAGCAGAAACTGACGTCACAGCCGAACTACAACATGTAACAAATGAATCGAACTGATGGGCAACAACGAGCTGTCAAAATAATAAAATTGCAACATTATGAAGAAAACGAGGTATGGGGATAGTAACTGCTCACCAGTTAAAACGTTTAATGATGGGCAATTAAGTTGTGAAAGTTTTGTATGTTTCTTGTTTGTTTTGAAGATTTGTTTTCAAAATCAGAATATTTTATTGTTTGACAGCTTGTTGTTTGTCCATCGATTCATTTAATTTGTTTCATTGTTGTAAAGCAAGCTTGCAAGAAGCCTATTGCATCTAAAAGACACACTTTTTCGTTTCTGGTATTTCTGCTCACGGGCACTGCAGGTAGGCCTACCGTTCAAGGTACGTTGCGACGACTGTGTTAGTACTTACTTAGTTTCTGGTGCGCTGAGGAACTAGGACGACCTTGGTGCTGGCTCGGGGGTCGTCTTATTCATACGGCGTCCGCGAGCTGACCGTAATCATCTCCGTGGTGCTGCAACACAGAGAGAGGAGACGTCGTCGACATAAGTCAAATTCAGAAGAGGGAAAAATTCAGAAGAGGGCTATCAGGTATATATACATGTAATTGACTGACACGTAATATACCACAAACACACTGTGCTGTCCAACATTATGAAGTGAAATAAAATACAATTATGCAGTACAATATTCTATACAAAGGTCGAGGAAACTGTCAACTGTGACTGTGTGACTGTTACACATTGTACTAACAACGTCTTACTAACATGGGAGCCAAATTTCCAAATACCCTTATCACAAAAATCTCTATGATTCAATACTGATAGAGGTGGCTCAGCGGTAAGACGCGAGACTCTAGTTCGGGACGTCGCCGGTTCGATTCTGGCCACCGGCAGTCCTGATTGAAGGTTTTTTCCGAGGTTTTCCTCAGTCATAAAGGCGAATGCTGTGATTGAGTCCTACTAACAGTCCTCGGACATTCCTTCCCAACTATCCAAACACCCTAATAACCTAGTTAGTCGCCTGAAGAGGGGCACATCAGGTAAAGCTGGTGTGCACCCTATAACCGGTATTCCTAGGAAAAATTATTAATTATTATGATTCAATGAGTCAATATTGTTACAGCTATGAAATGAAATGTACTACTGTCTCCAAATGGAAATAAAACCTACTGCTACTAAGCTACGTATCTCGGCTCACCTCTTGCCACACTTGAGGTGGATGAAGAGGAACACGATGCCCAGCAGGAGACAGATGCAGCCCACCACGATGTACGCTATCCCCAGGAAGGGGTTCTACTACTACTACTACTACTACTACTACTACTACGTATCTCGGCTCACCTCTTGCCACACTTGAGGTGGATGAAGAGGAACACGATGCCCAGCAGGAGACAGATGCAGCCCACCACGATGTACGCTATCCCCAGGAAGGGGTTCTACTACTACTACTACTACTACTACTACGTATCTCGGCTCACCTCTTGCCACACTTGAGGTGGATGAAGAGGAACACGATGCCCAGCAGGAGACAGATGCAGCCCACCACGATGTACGCTATCCCCAGGAAGGGGTTCTACTACTACTACTACTACTACTACGTATCTCGGCTCACCTCTTGCCACACTTGAGGTGGATGAAGAGGAACACGATGCCCAGCAGGAGACAGATGCAGCCCACCACGATGTACGCTATCCCCAGGAAGGGGTTCTACTACTACTACTACTACTACTACGTGTCTCGGCTCACCTCTTGCCACACTTGAGGTGGATGAAGAGGAACACGATGCCCAGCAGGAGACAGATGCAGCCCACCACGATGTACGCTATCCCCAGGAAGGGGTTCTACTACTACTACTACTACTACAACTACGTATCTCGGCTCACCTCTTGCCACACTTGAGGTGGATGAAGAGGAACACGATGCCCAGCAGGAGACAGATGCAGCCCACCACGATGTACGCTATCCCCAGGAAGGGGTTCTACTACTACTACTACTACTACTACTACTACTACTACGTATCTCGGCTCACCTCTTGCCACACTTGAGGTGGATGAAGAGGAACACGATGCCCAGCAGGAGACAGATGCAGCCCACCACGATGTACGCTATCCCCAGGAAGGGGTTCTACTACTACTACTACTACTACTACGTATCTCGGCTCACCTCTTGCCGCACTTGAGGTGGATGAAGAGGAACACGATGCCCAGTAGGAGACAGATGCAGCCCACCACGATGTACGCTATCCCCAGGAAGGGGTTCTTGCCACCGAGCAACGAGGTCGTCGAGAGGATCATCCGCTTGGTCCCCTCGAACGAGGTCACCTGGTAGGCTGGAACAGACGCCGCGAGACCCGCTCGTTAGCTACGCCCGAACACCTTTACAGTATAGTAACCCCCTCCAGCGTTCTCCCCAGAGCCAGGCAGGCGGGCCTAAACTTTAATCGGGGGAATAAATAAAATAAAACCATCGTCCGGGAAAAACCCGACTTTAAACTCTCAAATCTTCTATACTTCACATTTTCTTAGTTTGATGCTCCCCTCCATCACTATGTGACCACCCCTTACCCCCGTGACAACCCACCAATTATCATATTTATTCATTTCATATCATTTATTTGGATTGGAAAGAGTGATAGGAACCGACAGCTTACCTGAAGATTACAGGGAAGGCCATTTGAAGATCGAAGTGCACGAAAAAACACGAAAACTATACAAAAACAAATAATGACATAACGTTTCGGTTTCTACAGCCTTGTTCACTCGTCACTCATATTTATTATGCTGGGCAGTGGTCACATAGCTATACTCCGCCAAGCCTTGAGAAACACAGTGGAGTGGATGAATGAAGTCGAACCCTATTGTTCACGCTAGAAGCGGCCATAAAAAGAAGGTTTACAGAAATCATGAAAACATTGGCCTACGGAAGTCGGAAAACATCAACATCATTCTTTTTATGGCCGCTTCTAGCGTGAACAATAGGGTCCGACTTCATTCATCTACTGTGTTTCTCAAGGCTGGGCGGAGTATAGAGGGTAGAGCTACAAACTATGTCAAACTAAAAATATCTGCACTCTATTCCAGCCGATTGGCATCCATCAACGTAACCTAAACACAACAATGGGTAAAGCGACTAATGGGTAAACTACTCACAGTAGTCGACGACGAGCGTGTAGTTGCCCTTGAGCATGCCGAGCGCGTAACCCTCGGCCGAGTGGTTCACGCGGCGGTACAGCTTGCGGAAGTTTGGCAACGCGGCGGTCCGCATCCAGACGATCAGGTCTTCGTTCTCGAAGCCGTTGTTGTGCGGGAACTCCAGGTCCAGCTCGTACACCGGCTTCTTCCAGTTCTTTGGTTTGGCAAAGTCCTTGAACGCTGTAATCGCACACAATTACGGTCTTGTTAGTTTTTTTTTTTTTTTTTTTTTTTAAGACGAGGGGAATCAGGAACGATGGTGGGAAGATAGAAAAGTATGGACAGAATTTGTAGAAAGAGCAGAGGAAGAAGAAAGTGAACAGGAGGAGCCAGAGGAAGTTAACATGAGGGAAGCGTCAGGCATGGCCAGCTGGCTTCGATGTACTTAAGGGCCAGAATATGATGGGATTGATTTCCTATCCCCTACCCGACTTCATTGTTGGACACAAGGAGCAGATATAAAAAAAAAAAAAAAAAAAGAGGAGGGGATTTTATTGTAAAAAAGGAAATTTGAGGTTTAAAAGCAAAGTTTTGATATTTTTACCATGAAATCACTGATTTGGGGGCAACAAACAAAGAAATGATATTTTTTTCACAAAACTCACCATTAAAGGAACGAAATGATGGTAAAATTTACAACAAAATAACCATTTGGAAGCACAAAAAAAATGAGTTTGTTTGTTTATAACAAATAGGCTAAAGGTGCCATTCTCACTCATCACCGAACCTCCTTTTTTTTGGAGGGGGGGGGGGGGGGGGATGGATACTTGTGATTTTTAGGTTTGGGGGAAATTATACCTAACCTAGATGGTTTCTTACCAAAAGTGCACTATCAGTGTTATATAGGCCTACATTGCTAAATGCATGATTAATTGCTAGACCTAAATTGAAAGTCAACTGTTGAGCGTTCTCAACACAATTATCACAAGTATGGCCTCGCTAGTTGCTTGTTAGATTTTAATCTCGTACCTACGTACTTCCGGAGCAGCTGTAGAGTAGTCTACTTCTAACACCATAACATTTCACCATGACCGGCCCTACAGATAATGAGCCGTGTAACATCGTCTGCCCTTCTGTCTCCCGCTACGCTCAGTTTGCAACTCGCCATTAACAATCATGCACTCGCCTAAATAAAAATAAATAAAATAAATTCCCATTTCACACCCACTCAGTAATTAAACTGATTTGCAGTGGGGAACTTTAATTTAAAGTGACTAAACCAACCCTGTAGGCTTCGAACACCATCGACGAGTGAGCGATAACCAATCAAAGATCTATATTTCAAATATGAAACATATGAATCAGTGATTGGACAGTGCGAACACCTGCGGACAGATGCCAGCATCAACAAGGCCGATTCAGAACAACTTTGAATTTATTGAGTGCTTCGTTGCTAGGACGGCGCCAAAGTCACCGTTTACTTATTCCTACAAGACAAGAAGTAATGGAATTGAATCCACATTAGAAGTTAAAAAACTTCTGCCTGAACCGGGATTTGAACCCTGCATTGGAAGCAGGGATGCTAACCACTGGACCGACGAGCCTATAGGGAGTATGCAATAACGTCATTTCCGGTATCGCACGGTATAGCCATACTGAGGTACTCTGTAAACATTTGTTTACGTTCTTCCGACACTTCATTGTTGCAATATTGCAGATGTCCTTTGACTGACATATCAACTGTTTTCAAACAAAGGTTCCGTATTATAACTGAAAACAAAATAAGAACGCGTAAACTCTGTTTGAAGACAATCATTTACATGTTTTATCATTTGTTATCATTGTTGTTATCATTTTCTTGAACTTTTACCTGCACACATATATCTATACGGCTTAAAACTGTGATTATTCCTGGATAACCTATGTGTCTTCTATTGACCGAACAAATGTAAACAAGCAATGTGTACCTCATAATGGCCGCCACGTGACGTCTATTGAATACGCCCTATGGCGAGCCGGCGAGTGGAATTGTCGAGGTTTGTCGTACTCACCGTCTGCGAGGTTCTTGGCGGGGGGGTTCTTGAACTTGATCTGCTTGTCCGAGGGCCAGGCAATGCCGGTGCGGATCAACGGCACCGGGACGCTCTTGTTGTTCTTACTCGAGTAGAGCTCCAGCTTGTCTGCAACGCAACCAGGCCACACCACAGTTAAGTCTAGTGTACGATTGGCGTCAACGCTAACTTCAACACCTTGATAAACCTGTACATTCATATGGAAGCATTCACGATTGCAGAAATGCGTCAACCGTCAACTTGAACCGTCTACGTCAAAGTTCAACTCATTCCAACTTTGACGATTGGCGTTAACGTTTGACGCTCGCGCAGGCGCATTCACATGTCACCAAAGAGGTTCCAAAGAAATATCTGTTCGATTTCCAAACAAAGTATTTTCTTCTTTTGATTTTGTTGATGTTCACTGGCACACAAATAATAACCTCTAAAATGACAACCACAAACAGCTGTTGTTTACATAAAACCACAGAATGCTCTACATCACAACTTTGGGAACAACGGGTAGAGATGGCCGTGCAATAACGAAGATCAACGAAGTTCACCGATGAGTACCGACGCAGCTTCAGTTGCCGTCGAAAAGTGAATCAAAAACGTTAACGTGAATCTATTACGGGTTGACGATTCAAGTTGACGCCAATCGTAAACTAGGCTTTATTTATTATTACCAGGAAAACGCTTTACAACATGTATGTACGTAAACATCTAAGAAAAAAAAAAAAAAAAAAGAAGAAGAAGACATCAAAACCGTCAAAGTCAACCTTAAATTCTTCCGGCCCATATCCGTGTGTCAAGAAGGAAGGAGAAAATGAACGCAAGGAAAATTGATAAGAAAGAAAGAAGGGTATACGTGGCAAACTTCCGGATGGACACCGGGCACGACTACCTTCAAGACCATCTGCACAAAATAGAGGAGTGGTGGATACGAGAACATGCCCACTCTGCAAAGAACAAGACCAGGATGCGGAACATCTTGCGACATGTGTCTCCCCCGACAGCAGAAAGGGATCTAATGGAGGGGCAAAATATAGCAAGAAGGAAATATTTGTGGCAAACCTTTATTGGGCAACTAGGCAGAGAATGGCATAAGTTCCAACTCTGGGTGTTTGAAAGAAGAAGAAGAAGAAGAAGATTTATTAAAAAGGCATTGCCTAGCTGTCATTAAAAACTCCACCCTACCCCCTACTAAACACTACCTCTTGAAACTTGTGAGCCCACATACTCAAGTGTAATACCTCGTTCGCATTACTCGAGTTAAAGCAACTCGGGTTGAACGCGAGTTGCCGACTTGCGTTTTAATTTAACTGTAATACCGTCGTAAGTTAAGTAGTTTGCAACCTTTACACATGGAGCGCTGTAGAAGACACGTATTTTGTATGAATTTCAGGCTGGCTAAGTATTGTGCTAAGGAGTGTCGTTTCTTCGTCGGAACATTGGTCGGAAAATGTAGACGTTATTAATTCACTTAAAAACAAACTGCGGTAAACACACGTAGGCCTAGCGTCGGACAACAACAAATTCACTACCAAGTTTTGAGGTTATGTAGTCAGACGAACCATGGTTGGCGACCACGCGGTGTTTATACTGACTAGCGTAGCACAATAACGCGAGTAACTCGGAGTTCGGATGCGGGTTGAAAGTGCAACCATTGTAGCAACCTGCGATCGTTCACACAAGGAAATTAACCCGCGTAACTCACCAACCCGCGTTAAACGCTAGTAATGAGAACGAGGTCTAAAACAAGCGGGTATTCCCTAACCTATTTGAAGATCAAGAGCCGTGACCCTCACAGCCAGCCTCCTTACAAGTCAGGTACAAAGTAGTAACTACGAGTCGGGTACTACAGTGAAACTTCTTTATAATGAACTCTTGGGGACCAGATTATTATTTTGTTATGAAGATCATTTCTTTATAAAGATTGAACCTTAACATGTATAAGAACCTTTTGGGACCTCAAATCAGTTTGTTAGAAAGAAGTTTCACTGTAGTAATAAAAGGCATGAGATAGTCCCACCGTCATGTACAAGAATACCACCGGGATGGGTCACACGTCCCACATATCGGACGGCGTCCGGTATTGACACAGTATTCGAAGTAGGCAAGTAAAGAGAAGCGTCTCACCGCTGAACATGGAGTTGGCTATCGCTCCGCACGGCGCGACCGGTCGCTGGGGCAACGAGTCGTTGTTGTCTGTCAGCTGGAACGGGATGCAGTCGGTGGACGGCGTCGTGCTCAGCCTGCCCAGCAGCTGGTTGTCGTCGCGGGACTTTACGTAGCGACGGTGGTTCTGGTAGAAGTTGGTGAGGCCGTAGTACATGAACACCTTGCCCTGCGGAACAACGACCAGACGTCCAGTTTTGTATTAGGGCCTATGTATTAATCCATTTATTAATGTATGTGATACATAAAAACACACAAAAAAAGCGACACTATGGAATTATTCCAGGAGGCCACAAAGCCAAAAGATGGCTGCCATATGGGAATTGTATCAAGAATGTATAAACGTAGCAATAGTAACAAAAACACGGAACATGTAGGCCTAGCCTACTTACAATTAACAAAATAATGTATGGAACTATCCTTGAAACTTCTAATAAAGTGAATTTAAAAAAAATCAATACAAATACAGAGCTAAAATCTTTAAGGTAATTAAGAAAATAAACGGAGGCATGTCAAAAGGTGTCAGAGAGAAGAGTAAGATCACAAAATATGATAATGCATTTATTACATTTTTTTTTTCATTACTAGGCCTAATGTCTTTTCGCTCATCTAGATTACATATTCTGTTATTCATCATTCAGTATTATATTACTATTTTTGATCTCAACTATGAGCTGTTATTGTACTGATCTGATTAACAAATCAATGCTTAAGCATTTTGTGAGTAAACATTTTTCTGATACTTCACGTTCTTTAAGATTATTGGGTGGTGTTGGTTTGTGGGGTTAGCGTTGATTAGCAAGAAAATTTCGAGTCTAAGCTCAATTTAACTACATGAGTAAGCGTACAAAAAGGCAGCAGCATAAACAACAGTGCATAGTATATTATGACAAGAAAAGGGAGGAGAAAGAAGCATGTCTCTACTGGTTGACCAGATCCAGCATGATGACATAACAAGCAGCTATTGTGGGCTTAGTGGCTTCTGAAGTTGGTTAGCTAGTAAAGTAGCAACACTTGCGACACCCAACACGCTTACCTTGAAGTCTTCCGTCAGCGTGAACTCCACCTCGCAGCGACAGGTGGCGGTCGGGTCTTTGATGACGTCGGCACACTTGAACGGGGGACCGACGTTGGGCTTGCGTAGACAATCGGTGTAGTCGATCATCTTCTCGCAAACCTGAGGCGCACAAAAACACGCACGTTTAATCGATGTTGTAGGTAAGTCGCACATTGTAATAGAAATCGAGAGTCACAGATGGTGTTTAGTTATAAATTGTTAAATATTTGAATTGCTGAGCTTTTGTTGAACCTAAAGTGGTGAATCTCGTGATAGTTTTTGTGTCGTAATCGTGTCTACGAACTTCTCCTTCATGTAGGCCTACACTCTCCCATGGTTTGTTCACTTGTTCATTAGCAGAAACAATGTTGAAGAGCAGTCTAATGTCTGTGTGGAATTTTGTGCACATCGTTGATCTGGATACTTGCATTTCCCCATGTACGTTATTCGTTTGCTTATTACACGCTGACATTCTGAAGGAGCATCATTCAGTCACCATCAGACTGATTTTCTGAGTGATACAATAGGCCTCCACTATAGGCCTACTCTAAACGTTCCCAAGTAATCCATTTATCATAACAAATAGGCCTAATCTACTTAAATAATTCTTTTGTCATGTAAAACCAATTTCAGTCTCTAATGCTTATAATGTAACATTTAATGGTTCGGGAAACGATTATTCTTACCATATCGGAAAAGTACAACAGTCCGATGCCGACGGGAATGAAGGCAATTCCGATGACAAAGAACGTCGGTAGAACTGTCCCCGCTGTTAAGATTGGCTGCCATGCCGGAAGTCTCTGCTGTTTAAACGCACTGTCTGTAATATCAACAACGTACATTGTGGTGGCTGAGGTACGGTAGTACTGTACATTGTACAATTCAAGATAAAATGTCATTGAGATACCGTAGTTGGTCGCGGTTACAGAGGACGTATCAAGTGCAGTGATATATCCAGAACGCGACTAAGGGAGGCGGACCAAACATCTCAAACAGGTAGGTGGTCTGGGACATTGGGAAAGTTCACTTATTTAACAACATTGCTTAATGTAGCCTACATTCGTACGTTTTATTTCGTAATCATCAAGGTGCCACTGCTGCTGGAAAGCAACATCATAAATATCAATCTATCAATCAATAGGCTAAATATAGTCATGTGAAAACGCCAGTTTTCTCCTTCCTCCCATTCGGGTATTTCAAGCAGAATTAAGTTGAATTCACTGTAGCCTATGGCACATCAAGATGTTTTCAGTCAATGCAGATTGAGGTTTTATGTGAAGTATGTATACTGAAAAAGCATGTGTTTAAATGGCCCAGCTGGAAGACAAATTTATTTTTACCAGCTCAATAAATTTGTCCACTTATTAGGCTTCTAGATCTTAGACCCTAACATATGGAACGTCACTCCCAGAAAGATATTTGCAATTTGTGTATTTAGCAATTTTATTTTGTTTGCAAGCCTAGGCCTAGGCCTAGGCCTAGGACACTCAAGCTACAGAACAATAACAATGACATTTCCAGGCCAACCATAACCATTGATGTTGAACTGTATTATTTGAGGGAAAAAGGCAGAAGGCAAACCGTAGGCTAGTATTACATATTTAATAGGCCCCAAGCCTAGTGCTTGCAGTCCAATAGGTCTACCAAACACCCTAGGCTAGTGGTAGGCTAGGCCTAGTAGGCCCTAGCCCAGGCTTAAGCCTAGGGTTCCAAAGATTGACAGACTACAATACAAAAACATGCACTAGGTCTAGGTAAGCGCAAACCTCGTCTAAACTCTAGCCTAAGTGTAGCTATATTAGATTCTGGACAACAAACTTAGTCTGGGCCCTAGCCTTGCCGAAGCTAGGCTACAATGCGACATGATTGACATTTTGTCTAGCCTTGAGGCCTGGCTACCTAGGGCCAAACCCTTTCCACGCAAAGTACATTTTGACTAGGCTAGGCTTGGCTAGTTTTAGGTGAAAATTATTTACCTGAAGGTCTTTTAGACTTGCTTATGAGGCCAAGATCTATAGGCTCATTTTCTGCCATTTCAATTAGATGGAATAACGATTAATATTGAACAGTTTATCAAATATTCAATACAAATTTCAAGGAAAGACCGTGCTTATCGTCATCGTTGTCGTCATTGCTAACGTGTTTGACTTTGTAAAGATATGCCAACGAATTTCATTCTTTGACCGCTTTGGACAATATATTGTTCAGTCACTACAACAACAACAACACTGCAACGGAAATGCGCAGTGAAAACGGAAATGTCTTTGATCACGTGATGCAATGATGTCAGGATATAAATGGCGATCGTGTGAGTGGTAATAGGCATATTCTACTTGTGCTGAAATTAAATAACGCCGACTCATAAAATCCTAAATTAAGCATAGGGTATTATTCAATTAAAATAGCTCTAAGATGCTCATCACACTCAAGAATTTACAACAACAAACGTTTACAGTAGAAGTAGAAGCTACTCAAACTGTAAGTTATTAATTGAATGAAAATTAACGAATCTTTTCCAAGCATTTGAATTTCTGTTCGCCTGCCCCAATGTACCTCAAATTAAAGTAGGCTATCCGTAGTACCACTGTGCTTGTCTCTAACAATTTTGGCTCGGCCCTTTTTAATTGAATTACGATAGCTAAAATATGAATGATTCATAAAGAGAAAAGATTTCTATCTCTGTGGATGTCATTTCGGGGGCAGGTGTGTCTAGGCTAGGCTAGCCTAGGCCTAGGCCCTAGCGCTACCCTAGACCTATTCTTGGTCTTATCTGTATCTGTTACGCCTATTATATCTGTATAGCCTTGTACTTTTGCTACAAATTACTTCCCAAAATATTTTGAAGCCTAGGGCCTATTTGCACATGTTATTGTATAAGCCTAGGCCTAGGCTTAGCCTACCTAGGCCTAGGCCCTAGCCCTAGGCCTGGCCTATGTTGCCTAGACTCATAAAGTTAACATTCAGTTATTCAGTTCATAAACCTATAAGGAAACATTAGCCTAGAGGGTAGGCTAGGCCTAGGCCTAGGCCTACACAAATTTTGATGATGGCAATGATGTTGCCCCAAACGGACCATGCTTCCTTTCATAAGATAAGACGGCCTTCCACAAATAGCCTAGGCCTAGGGTAGGAAACTATTCACTAGTGACCAATTTGAACAATGGTTGATAGGCCTAGGCCTATGTGTTGAAATTCACACAACTTTATTATTGACTAACGATCTGAGTTTATTTCAATTCTGTGGTCCAGGTAGGCTAAGCCTAGTCTTGGTAATGGCCAGACAGAAGTCGCAACATAGAAACTTGCAGGCATTCAGCCAATAGGCTAAGTTTGATTCTTCTTGACTAACCAGTAATCATAGGGGGTTAATCAATAGTCAGTGGTATGGAGCCGACTTTAGGTAAGACTAAACCAGCACATAGGCCTATGGCGGACCGTAAAGTGAAGTGACAGTCTAAACTGAGATTGCCTTAGGCATAAACTTCAACTGTCGTCGTTTTAACACGGGGCTTGCAGCAAATTCGACCATGCCTAGATTTCAGAGACCAAAGTTACAATGTAGGTGTAAGCAAGCTGGGCTAGTTTTTACTTTTTTGTTTTATCGGCGTAACCTCCTGCACCATTAGGCCTGACTTGAGTTGACTGTTGCAAACCTGTATGTAAACCCGTTTTGAAGCAAGTCAAAAGTTTTCAAATCTGCATGTAAACGTGGTACATGAGACATATCAAATAGGCTTAACGTGTTAAACATTTAACGTGATTGTATGTAGGCTAAACTACATCTTACATTAAAATTATAATCCAGAATATTCATGTAAGGTTACATGGTTATGTTTGAATGTAAAGTGGAAATTGGAATAATGGAAGGCTGGTAAACCAATCCTCCGATATTGATAAGATGGGGAAAAACCAAATAGGAAAATCCTCTTAAAATTAATAACTAGGCCTGATAGCGTAAATCTGAAATTTGTGTTTTGGCCTACTTCGCAGACTAACCTAACCTAACAATTAGTAACAATTAATTAAAACAATTTGTAATTGTGTTAGTTGGTGAAGCAGGCCAAGTAGCCCAAGAAGTTGATTACAGACGCACCCTAAACATATTTTTACAAGCTCAATCCTTCACAGTTCAATGTAGTCCGGTGTCTGGTTTGTGCTTTTGGCTTGTTGGTTCCAACCTGCCCCATAACCTGGTAGATAGTCCCACTAGTATTTTCTACTGTCCCCTCTCAGTTAAATCAATCAATCCGTACAGCCAAGGTCTATTGATTGTGTACAGACATTATGCCTGTCCCTCTCTGGGGACAAAAAATTGTGAAACGCGACGTGGCTGAATGAATGGTCGACCATTTAGTGTATTGATTGATTGGATTATCTTGGAAGTTAAATTTTCAGAACTATGCCTTCCATGTTTTGGGGAATGCTCTCTCCCTGCACACAGCTGCAGCCTTTTCTCAAGTTCTGTTGTTGCATTTCTATCCCTGGGATCTGGATTCATGAAACCTTTCTATTAGGGATGCACATCGATAAAATAAAAACTATCGATAATCGAAAGATGACTGCATTATCGATCGATAATATCGAACGATAATAAATTTACAAAATTGAAGTAATGTTTTACAGTTTCAGTGATATGTCGCCTAATCGAGCACATAACGATATGGCAACATTACTTTGACACATCTGACGTGACACTGCTGAGAGTATATCACATTTTACGAGGCCCGAGGCCTAGTATTTTGGCGGTATCTTTGAGTATTTCAATACTAGAAAGGTCCGAGAAGAACGAAATAATGCTTTACGAACCGGCTTTTTTAGAAATCAGACCATTCGATAATATTTGTATTATCGATTATCGAAATTTTATTGCATATCGAATATCGAACGATAATATCGATTATCGTGTGCATCCCTACTTTCTATACACGCAGTTAAAGACAACAAGAAGTGCCTACTAGGATTAGGAATAGGGTAGGGCTGCACATAGCAGCTCTGAATTAGCAAGTTGGTCTAGACATCTTGCGCTGAACAAGAATCATTCTATCTAGTACCCTGCGTCATTAAATTTACAAGATAACTATAATAGGAAGGGCCCTGTAAATGTAGTTCATATATAAATGGCAAATGTGGGAGAATTGGGTTAGAGTTACTTTGTCAAACTCAAACTTTGTGTAGATTTTCTTCAACTTCTGAATAATTCTATAAATAAAATTTCTCATGCGTGTAGGTAGCCCGACTAAGTTGGTGAGTAATTCATAGTAAAACCAAATCTAACTAATCAGCCTACCTACAACTTTATTTAAATGATTGTTTCCCCAATTTATTACAACACTAATTTTTGGGGGAAATAAATGGATTATACAAAACTTTTAAAATCAGTGACTATCTTACGAAGTCTTAATAATAACGAGACTAACGTGTAACGGATGGGTGTTTTTGCTATGTCATTCTTTCCCAACTGTTGGCCTACAAAATATTTCATTATTCACTCACTGATTCAAAACATCAAGTACTTGGCAATTGGCATGACATGTATTTCAGGTCATTCTAATAATAACTTAATAATAGGCCCTGCATACTGTGGTCCTTATTTTTAGCACTCTTGGTAAATACAAATTACTATACAGTTTCACAACAACTGAACAAACAACCAAACAATACGTTTACCGAGTGCAGTGTGACAAGAGGGGACGTATTTACTGTTATATCTTTGGCTTTTGCATAGAAATTACGCATACATACTATTTTTAGATACCTGTATATATGCTTCATTCATACACCCTGCTCTTGACTATAGATGCAGTGTGTGAACCATCCAAAGGATCTCGGGGCCAAATGCGTAGTCGTTCCTCGCGTGCTCCTCACCTCAGCTCTTCCTCACACTTGAGTTCACACTTCCACACAGACTTGAGTTGAGGAGCACGTGAGGAACGACTATGCATTTGACCGTCGGTGTTTGTCTTATTATAGGCTATCATAATGAAGTCATACGTTATGTCAGACGCGTTCTTAGTTCGTAGTAATACAAAAAATGTGCGAACGTTTATAAATACGATGAATGAAGTGGTTGCTGGTAATTATATTGCATGGTAGGGATCTACCTGCATAGACACTGGATATAGGACACCATTACTTAGTATTGCCTATGGTTACCTGTATTAGTAAGTGCAAAGCAACATCAGTGTATGAACATTCCGAAAAATATCGAAGGGCAAAAACAGCACTGAAAATAGAATTTTGAATTATTTTCACCTCCACTTTGGGGGTAATAAAACTGAAAATTGGAATTTATTTTTACCACTTGTTACCAATTCAATTGTATTTAATTAAAATCACCTCATTTGAAAATAATTAGACTATATCCCCCGCAGGGGGGGATCGCTTGAGATTTCACTCCTAAATGTAGTTGTTCCCCCTGTAGGTAGGTGGTGGCTCATCCCCATCCCCATATATATTTTATTTTACGTTTTGTGGTTCATCATTGGTCTTGCTCATCTTTATTACTGATTCTGATGTGGAATTTCTCATGTTTTATTGCCAGTTGCGGCGTAGGTTTTGTCCTCTGGATTCGACGTGCATAGCTACAGAAAATGATGAGCGTGTACTGAGCCACAACCTCGGCACATCAACAAAATAGATCCATTTTCGTATTTTTGCACCTACAAGTTCGAATTTTTGAGTGGCTTGTTTTCTTGATGTCGAGTTGGCTGTGAGTTTTAACTCCACTTTAGTTCGTAGTCTCCGTGACTTCGTGTCCCTCTAAGACCAATCCTGGTACATGTAGGCCTACTGTTATTGCTATTTTCACTGTTAACTCTTTTTTGTCTTTGATGAATAGCTTCAAGAAGCTGGAATTTACCAGGTTTTCAATCAATCAATTCAATTCAAAAGCATTTTATCCTCAGTTCATCAGTACAGTATTGAAAAAAACGGTATATGTTTATAAGTAATGAGAAGCCCACAGAAGGCAAGCCTTGAGTGTGGGTAGAACATAAGTTAGAGAGATTAAAAAAAAATGCAGTGCTAGATGGCAGAACTAAAGTGATTTCAATGTTAGATTTGTACAGATTTGCTGTTTGATTTTGAAAAAATTACAAACAAATTAAATTACAATACCAATGTTACAATGTACAGTAGATGTTGTTCTTCTTTTGGAATCTCCCTTTTTCAGTTTTAATAAGTTGGCAGGTGTGGTCTTGTTGTTAAAACACGACACGTCTATGATAGTCTATTATCACATTAGGTTCCGAACTGACAATTGCAATCGTAGATTCGAGCTTACAATTAGCGGCGCATGCGCAGTAGCTCAGTTCGGCCAGTCTACGGTTGCAATCTTTTTATAGACCCGAGCTCTAAAATAAGATTGTTAATTGTAGATCCGAGTCACGTGAACCAATCAGGAAGGAGAACGGTCTAATACGTATTGAGCATTGTCACAACATAACCTCAAGCAACAACTACTTTAATGGAAACAAAGAGCCAATAACTTAAATTATATATTTGTTCGTGATTAAGGCGTGTCTTATTACCGTAGTTATTATTATTGAATTTATTTCCTAGTTGCACGATTTTAGGATTTTCAGCTGGTCAAGTGTGATTGGAGAATTGTAGATTGCGATTGCAATTGGTGACTCCAGTCTACGATTCCAACTGTGGGTCGTTTCGAAACTAGCTGAAATTGCCATTTCTGTGCTGAGGCCGTTCCGTAACCTCCTGCGCCAGCATATTCAGCATCATGAAAACGCCAGCCGGTTCGAGCGAGCATTCACAAGTCATGGCGGCTTTTCAAAATGCAATAATTTAAAAGCTCGTCAAATTGCCAGGAATTATATAACTTTACCGTTATTTATACCACGCGTTGCAGGATTTTATTATCTTTCATGTCGTACTTGTTGTTATTGGGAAACGATTAGAATATTGTTTTTTTAAATTTCATTACAAATTTTTAGCGCGCATATCCTCCATCTTTTCGCTTGTAGGCGTTCCGAAACACTTGACAAAATGTGACGCTTGGACGTGCTAGCTGATGCGGAAACCCCAACATTTACAGGAGGATTCGAATGTACCTTGTAGTGTGATATGGGCTTTTCTCTCCAGGTAAAATTTCTAAAAGAGAAGATCGAGAAGGTGAAGGGGAAGGAGTACCCGGCCGAGAACCAGAGGCTGATCTACGCGGGCAAGATACTAACGGACGACAACCCGCTCAGCGAGTACAACATCGATGAGTCCAAGTTCATCGTCGTCATGGTGGCCAAGCCCAAGAGCTCGCCGGCCGGCCCCAGCGACCCGTCGTCCGGCCTAGGAGACGGACCCAAGGAGGAGGCGGTACCCGTAGAGAGGTCAGTCATGTCTTCGTTATGTTTGCTTTTGTTGGTTTCCATTATTTCAGAAACCTACTTTCTAAATATTGATTTCCTACTTACGTTTCTCTATAAGGCTTGTTCCTATATCATACCTGCCAACTTTCCCGATTTAGTCAGGAAATGCCCGATTTTTAACCTTATTATATTTTCCGATTTCCCGATTTGGCACAGAATTTGTACGATTGTCACGAATTTTCAAGTATTTTACTGTAAATAGATCAATTTTCGTATTTTCGGACCTAAAAGTTGGAATTTTTTGAAGCTTGACCGCCAATATCTTGATGCCCAGTGTGCAGTGAGTTCAAACTCTGCCCACTCACGTAATTTTTCTCCAAAACCAGTCCTGGTACCTACATGCACTGTTATTGCTATTTTTCACTGTTTACAACTATTTTTTGTCTTCCTTCTTTTTGTCTTTGATGAATTGCGTTTTCGCAATAGGCCCGCCAATACCATAAAGGCTATGTTTCTTTTTTTATAAATCTCCCTATTTTCAGTTTTGATAAGTTGGCAGGTATGCTTTTTACGTCATCAGTGTTAGTTCCGTCTTTACTCACGAGATGGCAGCACGGGGGACGGTACAAACATTGCAGTCTGACAAGTGACAGCTGCTAAATATCTTCTAATGTTTCAAGATTTATATGCTACCCAACCACTTCAAATTCATTCCTGTGACAAAGTAGCTAGACCTACCTATAAGCTTAGGTAAATATTATAGAATTGGGGTAGGGAGATTATTTAAAATATGCTGTCACGTCGATCAAACGTAAACATTCCTACGCCATCTTTCAATGTTTGTACCGCCACCTAGACGCCAGCGCTGCGCGTATGTGATTGTTGAACTAGCTTGGAACAAGCCCTATTTCGTTAGGGAGAGAGTGATACGAACCGACAGCTCACCTGAATGGAGTAGAGTAGATAGGGTGGCAGTCTGAAGAGTGAAGAGATAGGCCTATGCATACACACAAATAAGCAACAAAACGTTTCGGTCTCAACCGCTTTTCGCTCGTCTGAGTGGAGGGTGCTAACTAACTGTATTTAGTATTTACTATAGTCGCTGTCAGTGGTGGGGGAGTGAACTAGGTGGAGACAGTATGGTAAGGGTAGTTCACTGTGTTACCCTGAGGTTAGCATAGGTGGGTCCTTTCTTTAACTTTAGCATTTGGTAGGCCAACCAGCTGTTTTTTTTTTGTCAAAACGTTGAGTATGTGGAGGTTTCTTGCAATCCTTTAGAATGTAAAATTATGTGCTGACTGCTGATGTTTTAAAATAATTCAATTGTATCTATTTAATAGATTAGAATGCAATTCTTAACTAAATCTCAATATGAAAGAGAACTCATTACAGTAGTCCCCGGAAAATTCGAACTCGCTTACTTCGAAAACTCATGTAGATTGAAGAGGTTTCCATGTCCCAGAAAAACTACATGTTATTTTCATCTGTTAATTCGAAATTCAGCTATTTCGTAATTCGAAGTGAATTTCAGAACGAAGGTACTGACATTCTTTCATTTGAAGTCGTTTATTTCGAAATAAATGACGGTGACTGTAGTGCAGCTTGAGCCATTTCCCGGTAATTCCAGTTTTTGTAAACAACGCAACGACAATAGCGAGCGGTCGCCCCGAGATGCGTTGCCTGCCTGCAACATTCCACCCCCCCTCCCCCTCCCCAATCCTAATAGCTGTTGCCGACCGACCACAGATGGGCAGCCTCGAAGCAAGTCGGCCGGACGGACGCCTGCGCATGCGCTGGCATTGACTCATCACTTGTTGTTGTTCGAGTGAGCTGGTAGCACGTGTGGTCGAGTGTGTTGTTTGGAGCATATCAGTGTATCAAGTGTGTGATAGTGAACATCGAACTGTGTGAAAAATGTCGGCAACCAAACGAAAGTACAACGAGACTACAATATCAAGTATTACAATATACAATATCGAGTATTTCAGTCGCGCCCGTGTTGCGAATATACCCTTGACTGGTGTAATTTTAAAACAACAAGCGGACATGATCGCGCTCAAATTAAAGATCGATGGGTTTCAATGTTCAAGTGGGTGGTTATGGCGTTTCCAGCGGCGATACAACATAGGTTCTTTGGCGATATGCGGCGAGGAAATTTATATATTTCGAATTTTTATATTTCGAAGTTGGTATTTTGAGGGCCCCTGAATTTCGAATTAAAGGGGGACTACTGTATTAGGGAAAGTTAGCATTTTGTAGCGTTTTCTAAAACATAAGTTTGCCGATTTAGCATCTATACTTGGCCTAACCCAAAATGCTTTTCTTTTTCCTGTGCTGAGATGGCTTCTTCAGCCATTCCTCTTCCTCGCTATCCAATATAAAATAGCTTCTTTTTCTGACCTGCCCATATCATTGGGCGGGCAGGAAGTCAATATCACTGTGAAGTGCGGCACACCTAAAAAGGTGTAAAATGCTAGAAAATTGTACATATTGATTAGTTGTCTGTGTAAACCGGACTTGATGCCCACGTCCTACTCCTAGCACTACGGATGGTAAGTGTACACGTTTACCGATTTTCCATCTAGGCTAATCAGCAAACGATTCCTGCCAAAAGCACGATGCCTGGGCACCCTAACCCCAACTCGCTTCTTGTCAATAAACAATTAACAATTAACCAGTGGTTAGCATCCCTGCTTCCAATGCAGAAGGTCCCGGGTTCAAATCCCGCTTAAGGCAGAAGTTTTTTAACTTCTAATGTGGATTCAATTCCATTACTTCTTGGCTTAGGAATAAAAAACGGTGACCTTGGAGCCGTCCTAGCAACGAAGCACTCAATAAATACACAGTTGTTCTGAATCGGCCTCGTTGATTCTGGCATCTGTCCGCAGGTGTTCGCACTGTCCAATCACCGATTCATGTGTTTCATATTTGAAATATCGATCTTTGATTGGTTATCGCTCACTCCTCGATGGTGTTCGAAGCCTACAGGGTTGGTTTAATCGCTTTAAATTAAAGTCTCCCACTGCAAATCAGTTTAGTTACTGAGTGGGTGGACTCTAAATGTCTTCTTAGATTCTCTTATGCCCGCAATTGGTCTATTCGGCCATCATGCCTTGTCGTGCTAACCAATAGAGACAGGACTCCCTCTGTACATATGTCATGCCATTTGGCATCGCGTCAAGTTCCCTCTTCATCCTTTCACAACCGAAAAGATGACGTCTATTCTGCTCTTCCTTACCACACAAGCTGCACAAGCTCGACTCAGCCATTCCCACTCTGTGCAGATGTTTACCCAGTAAGTCTTGCCCTGTGTCTAGTCTAAACTGAGCTATTGAGACTTTTCTGTTCTTATATCTGGGTCGGTTTGTTTTTGTTGTTACTTGTTACTATCCTCTCCCATGGCTTGTCCTTAGCATCCTTCTCCCATTTCTTCTGCACTGATTTCTTTGCAGCCGCTGTTAGATGGGACTTTACTGCCTTATATGATAATGCCTTTTCAGTTAGTTGCATTTTGCTGCCCCTTTTTGCCAAGAAGTCCGCCTTCTCATTCCCATGCAGATTGCAGTGTGCAGGTACCCACTGTAGCATAACGTCTTTTCCCTCATTATTAATTGAATTAATTTTTTTTTTTTTTTTATTTGATAATAATAACGTGAATCCGGCTTGCTCGTGTCTCAGCCCCCGTACGGAGGTGACCCCAGCAGTACCGGCCGCCCCACCGTCAGCAGCCGTCGCCGGCGCCCTCACTGCCGCCAACATTGTAGAGGCGGAGAGCGCGCTACTCATGGGAGACGACTACAGCCAGATGGTGCAGAACATCGTCGACATGGGCTACGAGAGAGAGCAGGTGAGCCTTCTAGGCCTTACAATTTATTTATTTATTTATTTATTTATTTATTTATTTATATTATTGGTGGAAAACCACCCACCACTCAACTCGACACAGTTGAAACTGATTAGATATCAGTATTATTATTATTTTTAATTATTTACTTATTTATTTATCTATTTATTTATGTATTTATTTATTTATTTATTTATTTATTTATTTATTTATTTATTTATTTATTTATTTATTTATTTATTTATTTATTTATTTATTTATTTGGTCTTTGCTTTTCATATACATTCGTGTGGAAGCCAACAAGGCTGTCGAATATCGAAAGTTGTCGAGTAGTTAAAGCTAGGGTCGAGTGTATTTGCAACGACTTGAATTATTCTGCGTTGCTTCGGCGAGTTCCGTGGTGTCGTAGAAGGCTTTGCCAAGGAGGTATTCGCGCATTTTCCGCTTGAGAATCTCTCGGGTCGGAGCCCGAGAGATCTCTTGCGGAAGATTGTTGTTGCGTTGTGTAGTGGTGGGTTAAAGTTTATTGAATTTGTCACTGGGTTAGCAGGTGTTAGTCAAATAGGAATACGATTCAAATTGCGTTATTGTTGGGAGGGATAATTCTTTCAAATCCTGTCCTAAATGAGGTGTCATTTATCACAGATCCAATTATGTCAGCAAGTGTGTTCTTTGCAGCTGTGAGTGAGTGACTTCAACAAGTATTTATAGTTCCACGTGAAGTCACCGCGGCCATTCTGACGTGGTATGATTTTTGATAACCGAGGAGACGAGCGTGTGTGATTTTTAAATTACATAAAGTAGCGTTTTATACGTAATTAAATTTTATTTCACTTCATTTCTTAGCTGTATAACCACAATACAAGATTGTATGTACATTGTCAAGGTGGGTACTCTGCTACTCCCCCCTACCCGATAAATTAATGTTGGAAACGGGGTATATATATATACGATAGGTAGAAGGATAGACCCCAACAGCTTACCTGAATTGTAGACCGTGGTGGTATAGAGATAAAGACAACATATACAGTAGAATCGCGTTTTTACGAATCCGCAATTAACGAATATCCGCAATTAGTGAATGTTTTAAGAAGTCTACTCAAAACTCCCATTTAAATAATGTTAAAATTATCCGTATTTAACGAATCCGTATTCTACGAATATCCGCATTTTGCGCTCAGTAATTCGAGTCTACAAAGCGTCTTGGCTCTCGATTATACGAATTACAAGTTTCAACGGAGGTCGCCGCTCCCATCAGCCCTTTGAAGGGCTGTTGCCGGCTGCACAACAGCTGGTCCACAGTAGGGGGGCGCTCGAGCTCGCTCGCCTCGAGACGTGCTGGCGCTCGTGAACAGCTTTCGTGATGAAGGGAAGGGGAGGGGGGGGGAGGGGTGGGGTGGAGGAGGAAGGACTGCAGGTGGCGCGGCAACAGGTTTGACAACATGAGTGTTTACTTTCACCCTCTCGCTCGTCGGCTTGCGGTCAGAGGAAATAAAATAAACACTACTCTATTTTCAATAATTGGAAAACCATCACTTTATTTTTTCAATCTTTTACAAAACTGCATAGAAATGAAATTGACTTATTTTTCTATTCTAAATGTAAATGCCTACTCTAAATTGTCATATGAAACTCGTAGTTACTTTTTGAAATAATCAGTGACCTTTTTCTGGATAGTTGGTCTGCGAACTTGAGTCTCATAGAGAGATCTTTCCATAAGCGAAACACCGTTTACAACCTGTTCGTCAACGTCAAATGACATTAAGAAGGTTCGTGCTGCTTCAAAACCTTCAAGCGCCTCTTGAAATGTGGGCACAGTAGCTGGAGCCGGCTCATCTGCATCCTCGTCGCTCTCTTCCGCCCTAGAATCGGCGATTTCTTCAAGAGATTGCACCCCAGATGTTAGAAGCCCGTCATCGCATTCGACGTAACTCGCGAATGTGACCTGATATGTCAAAAGAAACAATGTGTTACAAAGGCCGAATTACTAAATTGAATTTACGTTAATAAAAAAATCTCGTTAACTAACAAATGAAGGGACCCAAAGCGGCTCAAGAGCCACGCGGAGATTACTGGGCATGGACTATTTTTTGCTTCCCCCCCCCCCCCCCCCCCCCCACCCGCTTTGTTGGTGGCATGTTGACCAAAGAAGACTGCGTGATGGTCCGTGCCCTTGACACAGACGGCCAGATTACTTATCTTACAGCGGATGGGGCGAGGGAGGGGTATAAGACCTTTTCAGAGCTATAAATAGCTTCCTGCATAGTACACAAAATGGGCAAAAAAACTAGACCGGACTAAAACATTTTCTTTTAACGTTAGATAGCTTTACTGTATTACGTGGTCGTTTATTTAATAAGAATTAATAAAAAGAAGTTTACGTGTTTTGAAAAAGGTTAAAGCCAAGTTTATACACAAATTAATATTTAACACACAGCTCAAATTAAAAATAGCTCAAAATAAAAACAACAATCTGATTTACTTACGTCATCACTGGTGAATGGCCCAAGGTCTTCTTCAGCCAATTCTTCAACTTCGTCCACGTCGCTGTTGTCCTCGGCATCCCTCTCCTTTGTAAAACCGCAACGTCGGAAGCAGTTGACCACCGTTTCTTGTTTCACTTGTTTCCATGCACTAAGCACAAAGTGCATTGCTTGCAGAACATTTAGCTTCAGCTTTACTTTCAACATGTCTTTGTCCTTATCCATTAAGCTTATGGCCTTGCGCACCAATTGCCGCCTGTAGTAGGCTTTCAAACTGCGAATAATACCGCCATCGAGTGGTTGCAGTTCACTCGTGCAGTTTGCCGGGAAAAACTGCAACGTGATATTTTTTAATATCAAATCAGTGGGATGAGCCGAACACCTGTCGATAAACAATAAAATCTTTCGATGCTTGGCTCCCATCCGCGCATCAAATTCCCTCAGCCAATCTGAAAAGAATTTACCTGTCATCCAGGCCTTTTTATTGTTGACATACTTCGTTGGCAGGGTCCTTGTGTTTCGGAAACAATGAGGCTTTGCGGATTTGCCGATGATAAGTGGTGGCATCTTATCACTGCCATCCATGTTTGTGCACAAGAGAGCAGTTATGCGCTCTTTACTCAGCTTGCCACCGTGGCAAGGATCCCCTTTGTAAACAAGAGTTTTGTCGGGCAGTAGGTTAAAAAACACGCCCGTTTCGTCGGCATTATAGATGTCCTTGGCATCATAGCCAGCTATTAATTGAGGAAGGGTTTCTTCCTTCCATTGTTGGATGGTTTCCTGGTCGACGCTGGCACTTTCTCCCGACACAACTTTAAGGGACATACCGAAGCGATGTTTAAAGCGGTCGGCCCACCCACATGACGCAGTAAATCCTTCAATGTTCATCCGCACTGCTAATTGAGACGCCTTTTCTCGCACCGTTTTAAGATCTACAGGGATATTGGCCGCCCGAGTTTGTTCGATCCATGTGATTAAAACATCTTCTAATTCTTGAAAGGGTGAAGTCTTGCAAGATTTTCTTTTTTTAGCACTTTTTCCACACTTTTCAGCTTCAGTATTTATTTTGTTTCGACTTTTTATAATTGTACACAGCGTTGACGTTGACACACCAAGTCGCGCGGCAATAGACTTTTGTGGTTCGTTTGGGTTATTGTCAACCTCTTCAATGATTTTCTGCTTCTCGCTGAGTGTAAAACTAGAACGTTTGCGCTTTTGAGACGACATTGCTCACAACTGTGTTCGAGACAACTATGCTTTGCAAAAGACTTGAACAGAGTCAACAACCTGATTTGGCCGCTCGTCAATGAAAGAAAAGCCACCCACACTCAAGCAACCTGCTTTTCTCCCCCCACCCAGCCATCGACCATTCATCGCCCGGCGCCTCGATTTTTTTTAACCTAAGGGTCAGTGTGAGGGGGGGGGGGGCAACAAACCCTGCCGCTGGCAACACGACCATGGAAACCAATTTTAGGGCTAGTCGGAACCAAACCGGAAGCGACTTTATGAAGTGGGTTGGGTTTGTCTACGCGGTTGTTTGAAAATAGTGTTCGTAAGGGCTACTTTTGTGCGCTGCACGTTGTCACGGCGGTCCGTGAAGGATCGCGAGGGGTGAGGGGTACTACCTGACCAGCCAATTAGGATACTTTCTTGAGCAGATGTTTTTCTCGCAAAACTGTGTTGTCGTATCTCCCTTGTCATTATGGGGGAGGGGGAGGGGGGCGATGCACCGTAACGCACGCGTCTCTTGAAGGAAGGTAGGATGGATCGGGCAACACTGTGGACAGTTTTCAAGTCGCGCGCGTTGAATTGATGCTCTGTCTTCAGCGTCCGGATTGGTTCCGACTACCCCCCTCTCAGCACTTCTACCGCGGCCTTGGGGATAGTCGTAGACTGCTCAAAAGTGGTCCACACAATGCAAACATGTGTTATTGCCCTAGGAACGTGTCAGGGAAAGATATCTCGATCTTACGAATATTCCGATTTTACGAATTTTTTTAATAGTCTAATCAAATTCGTAAAATCGCGATTCTACTGTATGAAGGACACGGTTGTCACAACGTTGTCCTTTATATATGTTGTTGATATGTTGTCTTTATCTCTATACCACCACGGTCTACAATTCAGGTAAGCTGTTGGGGTCTATCCTTCTACCTATCATATTACTAGCCTTTTGGCCTCTCTTTAATCCTTTATATATATATAAGGTCGTATAGGCCTAGAAGTCATTTTGTGGCTCATAGCTTGGTTCCTTGACCAATAGACGTATGAATATTAAATCTATGAATCACAGAATAACAAGCAAATTACATAATTGTATTTCAAAAACGTGCCCAATGATAACAAAATTAGGTGTTTTGTTTGTATTAAAATTAGGTCCCAACTGTTTCTCCATGGCAACATACTCATTGCCAAGATGGCACCATGAGCAAGGTTCGTGAAAACCATCAATTATGTATTGTCTATTTAACGCGCCCGTCGTTTGCAGGTAGAGCAGGCGCTGCAGGCGAGTTTCAACAACCCCGACCGGGCGGTGGAATACCTCCTCACCGGCATCCCCGCGCAAGTGTTTGACGATCCACCGGGCGCGCAAGATCAATTACGTACTGTCTATTCAATGCGCCCGTCGTTTGCAGGTAGAGCAGGCGCTGCAGGCGAGTTTCAACAACCCTGACCGGGCGGTGGAATACCTCCTCACCGGCATCCCCGCGCAAGTGTTCGACGATCACCGGGCGCGCAAGATCAATTCAATCAGTTACGTATTGTCTATTCAATGCACCCGTCGTTTGCAGGTAGAGCAAGCGCTGCAGGCGAGTTTCAACAACCCCGACCGGGCGGTGGAATACCTCCTCACCGGCATCCCCGCGCAAGTGTTTGACGATCCACCGGGAGCGCAAGAGGGCGATCCTGCCCTACAGGAGGCTCTGGGAGCCGGCAACATTCCGGCAACCGGCGGCTCGGAAGAAGGTAGGCACGCCGGTAACAGTAAACGCTAGGGATGGGACGTTTAAACGTTTAAACGTGGGAGTGGCTTTAAACGTTTGTACTTTATACGCCTCGTTTAAACGTGTATATAAGATAAGAAACAAATATTTTACAACGGAGCGTACTGCAGTACTACCGTAGTCTACTATTAAAGTTTTTTCTAGCTACAAATTTTAATTTTACCTTATGTATCGGAACTTTTCGGTAATTTACTGCATAGGTCATTTTATTCATCTCGTGGCAGGCAAAAGTGCGAATAAAACGTTTAATCACGAGTTTTAAAAACGGTTAAACGTTTAGGCTATTAAACGTATTTGCCCATCCCTAGTAAACGCCACACTTGTTTGATGGTGCCGTCTGAGGTAGCGGGCGGCACGGAGGAGTCGTCCCAACGTAACGAACCGCTCGGGAAAATACGTAGTGGGAAATGTGTATTCCCGAGTTTCCGCACAGTAGGCTAGTCTGTAGAAAGGTCTACTAAATCCCCTGGCGGGGTGTCGTCAAACTCCAAAACAAGGTCATCAGAAGTCAGAACCCATTTCTACAATGTTAAAAATCACATGTTATTCAAATGGGAGAATTATTGAGGGAAACAAATGAATTGATCTGTAAAAACAAATTATGGGCCAAAAAGGCAAAATAACAATCTGTAATGAGATTTTGTCTTCACATTCTATATAGGCCTATATATTTTCAAAGGAAATACTTAACGCGTAAGTTCACATTATTGGTGAGGATTATTTAAATAATAATGCGATTTTTGTGGTTGGATCCAAAATGGTGATTTTGGATCTCATTCAATGACCTTACTTCCCGCATGTTGCGCGCACGCTACTGGCGATCTAGTGGACCTTGGTCTGTAGTAGGGATGGGATAGTGTAAACGTGTACACGTTTACTGTTTCTCTGGAAACAATAAACGCGCCGCGTGTAATACTATACTGTGTACGACCGGCCACGGAGGGCTTGGCGCCGACGAGTGGTTTCATGCGATGTGCGACCGTCCTCACTCCTTAGTTGTCACTTGTCACAAGTGATCCGAGGTCAGAACCATGAAAAACGCTTGATTACGTCTTGAAAGTGTTTGCGGGAACAACCCTTTAAAACATAATTTTTCGGCCTAGACAGAACATGATTTTTTTTTAAAGCGGGACCTCACGGACGTGTACACGGCTTTGCAAGCAGCAGTGTACACGTTTAGTGAAGTACACGCTTTTGCCCATCCCTAGTCTGTAGTGCTTGTACAAGAGCACGAAGCGTTGCGCGACCTCACCTTTTCAATTTCGTGCAGCAATCGCGACGGGAAATTCTCGTGCGCTGTTTCAATCAATTGTGAGACTAACCGACCGTCCGCCTTGTTACAAGTTGTGGCGGCTCCCTTCCGAGATGGCTGGCTGTAGGAAATTATGATTTGCATTTATTTCTAGCCAGTTAGTTATTAATTTGTATGCATTTGTACTTTTAGGTCTCTGCCTACCTAACAGCTTTTTCGACAAGGTAGTTGCGAGACTTTTACTTTTTAGTGTACTAACCCGTAGGCCTACTGCCATTAGGACATTTATACCAGCAACAGACAGACAGTAGTAGGCTTGGACTTTGAATACGCAAGGTTGATTTCCAGGATTGTTTTATCTAGTGTTGGAAATTGGAATCGAGACGGACATTTCCGTCCAAAGTTAATTTGCCGTCATATCTGGCTGCCAGCTCAATAAGTCTGAGGGACGCGCTATTCTTGACCTCTAGGACGGATCTCTTTTCTTCTCCCTAGGCAGTGCGGAATAAAACAAACGTTGGTCGTTGTTTAAATTTTTGGTGACGTAAGTCCCAGAAAGCGCTAGAAATGTGGGCACAAAAATGCATTCGTTCTCTTACCAACTATTTCGTAGTCGTGCAAAGCTTTAGAATGTGAAGTAGGCCTATAGGTTGTGTTTTAAGTACTTAACCATGGTTAAATCCTCTCTATGTTATGTATATATATAGCCTACGGTATGTCTCTATCCAAGATGCACGCCAGTAAAGAGGACTCCCCAAAGGGCGGCTTATTTCCCGCTCACTGTGCAAGGTTGTAAACGTCAAGCTTGTCACCAGGAAGGATGCAAAGTTTTTAAATAAAGTGACCACCAATAATATCTATTCAAATAAGGAAAACTCCCACTTGACAATAGAAAGACGGGGGCTCAGGATTCTGCCCCTTTTCAAAGGGTCGACCATAATTATCTCTTGCTTCGACGATCCATGTGGTTTGGAGCTGTCTACTATGTTAGAAGCTACTTGTGGTTTGCCAAATAAAGGGGATGATTGACAGCATAAGTCTCCAACAATAAGAAACAGTTCCTTTTAGTTCGCATTTTGCCGGCGTGTATCTTGAATCGGGACAGAGAATAGGTAGGTCTTGGCATAACAGATTTTAAAAATTAAAATTAAGGTAAAATGTTGTATTTCAACAGTCCAAAACCACCGATTTTTTAACTGAATTTTCTTCTTTCTTCCCAACAGATCCCCTGGCGTTTTTAAGGACCCAACCCCAATTCCAACAGATGCGACAGGTTATCCAACAAAATCCACAGTTACTAAACGCCGTGTTGCAACAAATCGGTCAGACCAACCCCGCGCTACTGCAGCTCATTTCACAGAACCAAGAGGCCTTTGTACGAATGTTAAACGAACCCGCACCAGGTAACGAGAACTAGGCGCAAACCTTGGTACCGCACCATTATGGTGGTGCTACTCGAAAGGCAATATTGATGTAGACTGATTATCTATCTATAGAGTGAGATGGAATCTAGCCCAGGGTTGCCGTAAAAAAAAATCTCAAGTGCAGAGAATAAAATATCTGCAAAATGCTGTTTTACAAGCACGAAAAATATCTCATTTCATTGCAAATAATTTTGTGCAGATTCAAAATGTAACCAAATGTCTGTAAAAGGGAGAAAACCGTTTTGCTTCGTTAATGCCCGCGAGTACGGATAAGATCTGTGGAAACGGTAACCTTGGTCTAGCCCACTTTTTGCAAATCGCTTCGAGCGACGGGTTCGTTCGGATGCATTTTACGGATCTTGACCCATCGCTGGTGTAGCGTTTTTGTGTGCTTGTCAAATTGTATTCGCCTGCATGGTGTATTGGCTTATGATTTACGCTGTCGGATGTATTCACGAGTGTTTTGCATGGCTTGAGCTTATTTATAATATTAATGGCACTGATTTGATTGCTGCTTGCTTTTTCTCTTTGCTTTGTACTACTATCTTTTGCTTGTTTTTGTTGTTTCTCTTTATTAAATATTTATTTAACAATTGCATCTGGCTTTGTACCTTATTCTTCTGCTGACAAATAGAGAATCGTTCCTCGTTTGCTGCTAAAAATGCGAGTTTACTGGTCCGGCTTACGAGAAGGAGAGATTTTTGACCGAGTCCAGTGTTAACAAACACTAGGTCAGAAACATCACGTTTCTGCGGTGTCCACTGAATGCTAAATGCCAGTCGTGATTGTAACCCCCTGTATCGTTTTGATTGTTCAATCAATCTGGGGAGCTTTGAAAAGTGTGTAAAACATTGTTGTCATTGACTAGTCGTAAGGAAGTTGAATGTGCGACGAATTGATCTCCAATATAGAAACTTAAGTGGACAACTTATTGCACGTTGACGGTTATAGAGAACATTTTTTCATTGAGTTTTAAACTCTTGACTACAGTCGGCTCGAAACATCGGAGTTTAAAACTGTAATGCCAGATAGCCGCTCTTTAATATGTATAATTGTTTTTTGTCTCGACTTCGTGTAAGCTGCGGACCGTGCTAGACTGGCAGAACTATCCTTACAGTCCCGGACCCCCTCCCACGTGACTTTGCTTGGTGTGAATTTGTGCAAGAGAAAAGACTTGTAATATAATTTGGCAACTTGCTGAATGCAAAAGTATTTTATATTTTAAATTTCTAGAAAAGATTTTCAGTTAAAAAAAGTTGCTAAAGTGTATGTGGTGTAAAAAAAATAGTTTCAGCGTCTTTATTGGACTGCATTATGTTTACGGAATAAAGTTTGCCTTCAATATTAAGCCTGTATTACAGTAAACCCTCGGTAAAACAAACTCGGTTAGTGCGAATTCTCAGATAATACGAATAGTAAGCAAGACCCAGCCCGCGTAAATAGGACCCTCAATGTTATATAAAACGGATATAACGAATTTCGCATTATACGTAATACGAAACAATTATTTATCCCCTGGATGGTACTTATACATAATGTTCGTTGTTTAATACGAACTAATAATTTTGAACCCGCACGAACAAAATAATGTGTCCGAGAGTTCAACTCGCAGAGTAGGCGTAGGTATCAAAATTTTTGTGCGCCGAGCATACGTCGTCGCAGGCAGCTACTTGTTTTGTTGGTGCTTGGTTTTCCCTTCCCCCTCCACCGCCCACAGGCGCGATCGGATGCGCGCGCAAGCCCTTACAGCTGTTGAGGGGCGTGGCTTGCACACTGCAACGTGCCCGCTTAGTCCGCCTACTATGCACGCACAAAACATCATACCCGCGCGCTACTATCCATTGGAAAACATTGATTGTTTGTAGATACGTTTATTTTGGCCAGTACTATTGAATTTCGACGTTTTTGCGATATTACAAATTTTTATATTACGAACTGACGATTTGTGGGTCCCTTGATGTTCGTATTAACGAGGGTTTACTGTACACGGTCAAATGTTTTCATTCAACTCCCTGGATTCAAGGACACAAAAGCATCAATAAATAATTCCTATTGTTGTATTTGACTACATACTGACTGTTTTTGATGCGCTTTTGTCCTTGAATTCAAGGAGTTGGATGAAAAAGTTTGATCGTGTAATACAGGCTTTATATGTTTCCCACACAAATGTCAGTATGCCCATCTTTTGACGCATGCAACTATGATGTCACGTAAATACAGACGGCTGTGGGACGGCTTAACCTTGCTCGTGAGCGAAGGGCAAAGGGCGGGCACACTCCTCACTCCAACGTGTGCGTGTTTGTTTGCCTTGAACCAGGTGATCCCACGGCGGGAGGCGGCACACCCCCCAGCCCAGCGGGGGGAGCTAATCCAGCGGGGGCCGGGGGCCAGGACGCCATGTTCAACCCCGGGGTCATTCAGATCACACCCCAAGACAAAGAAGCAATCGAAAGGGTGAGTTGACTGAGTTCCTATGCCACGTTAAATTAAGAGCGTTCGGCAGTAGGAGTTTTACAGATGTATTGGCCGTCAACTAATATCTCTTTAACTAACAGTAGGATTATTATAAATATTTACTCACTTGTAGAGGGATGTCATATCTATGCATGGTATTAAGTACATTTGTCCCCAACCTATTCAAAAACAATGTACCCATTTTTAAACAGATTCTCCGTATTATTTCGCCAAACATTTTCGATGAAAGTAATTTATTTGCATTATTCAAACGTGAGTATATTATTTTTGAGCAGGCTTGTCACAAATGTTAGTACCATGTGTAGATATGACATCCCTGTGCAAGTAGGTACATTTTCATAATAATCCTATTATTTGTTTAAGAGAAATTAGTTGGACTAAAAACGTCAAAACTACTTCCGAACGCTCTTAAGCTAAATGTGGAATGGCTGAAAAAGCCGTCTTTGCATGAGATAACAAAAAAGTGGTTATGTGGTTGGGGAAAGAACAAATAACGGGGTCATAACGCCATGTTCAGTGCTAATGTAGGGCTGCCAACTGGTGTCAATGCTCCATGCACATGCCTTATATATTTAAAGCCTCTCTGCTCATAGTGGAAAAAAAAACATTTAGAGCTTATTACCAATGTTTGTCTAATAGACGGTGAAATAGGGTTAATTAAACATGGAGGGGGTAGTGGTGGGTTAGACGTTATTAAATTTGTCACAGGGTTAGCAACTGTTAGTCAAGTTTTAAATAAATAAAAAGGAATATTATTTTTTTTCCCTTCTTGTGCCAAGATGGCTTTTTCAGCCATTCTGTTGTCTTACTATCCAATATAAAACTGCTTCCTTTTCTGGCCTGCTCATATCATTGGGCAGGGAGTCGATAAGGAATATTATAAGAATTGTGATTTTGACATAGCTGTTCCATCCATAAACTAGTATTGTTCAGTGTTTACATTGAAAATGTTTTGGCTGGATGGGCATCTGAAGCAGTGGTGGGGGGAAGGGGGGGGGGAGCAAATAGACCCTCATTCATCACAGCTCCAAGTATCAACAAGATGTCGAGTTTGTTCAATTGTCTGCTTTGCAGCTGTGAGGGAGTACAAGGAATCGTTTCTTAGTCTTGTCTTAGGACTAAGTAAACAGTGACTTTGGAGCCGTCCTAGCAACAAAGCACTCAATAAATTCAAAGTTGTTCTGAATCGGCCTTGTTGATTCTGGCATCTGTCCCAGGTGTTCACACTGTCCAATCACTGAATCGTATGTTTCGTATTTGAAATATCGATCTTTGATTGGTTATCGCTCATTCGTCGACGGTGTTCGGAGCCTACAGGGTTGGTGTAGTCGCTTTACATTAAAGTCCCCCACTGAAAATCAGTTTCGTTATTGAGTGGGTAGACTCTAAATGTGAATTTATTTATTTTATTTTATTTAAATGTTTGAACTACTTTTTACAAC
This sequence comes from Isoperla grammatica, assembly GCA_945910005.1. NCBI lineage: Eukaryota > Metazoa > Arthropoda > Insecta > Plecoptera > Perlodidae > Isoperla > Isoperla grammatica. Next base: position 26,863,490 of record OX246747.1, read on the forward strand.
AGATTTTATTTTTTTTGGGGGGGGGGGGGGGGGGCGGTTTAGGAAAATAGCTAGTTTTCCCATCCCTGTTGTCTTCCCATCCACCCAGTAGCCTAATACTGTGATTCTTCTCGTACTGACCGGCCCGACTGTTATTCTGTTCCAGCTAAAGGCGTTGGGCTTCCCCGAGCATCTCGTTATTCAGGCGTACTTCGCGTGCGAAAAGAACGAAAACCTGGCAGCCAACTTTCTACTCTCGCAAAACCTGGACGACTGATTACTTACTAAATACGACAAGATTCTGATCGATCTTGACATTTTCCTGGGTTCCGACGCAAACGAACGTGTCGACAGACGGCCGTCTTATTTAACATCGTGATGTTTCGACTACCTACCTACTAGATAATAATAATGATACGGCTACATTGTAAGATGGCTACGTTGTGTTGTGCAGTTGTAAGTCCAGGAGAAATATTTTATCGATTAAAGGCCGACTGTCATATGAAAATAATATAAAATGTTGAATCGTAAATTATTAATTCACAGCATTCACACGCAAATAATCTTCTTTCAGAAGAGGCCGACGTAAATTAAATTATTACCGAGCCGAATCGCTTCTTAAGTCTTCGTCGCGTTATTATTGATTAATAATTAGTGATTGATTGATTGGGACGCGCGTCGGTTGTAAACGAACAAAGTGGAATGCATACGTATGTCGTTTACGAAATGGGTTTTTCAGACTTCACAAGGATTGTTAATATAATTAATATTATGTACCTATTACAAGCTACATTTTTTTGTTCTTCGTGTAAAAGAAAGAAATCAAACTGAACGACGGGAAAATGTGGATGTTTTTGTGCTTTGTTATCTTTAAAACAAAAAAATTAAAAACGGTACAGTAAATCTTCCTTAATTCAAATCACGGGTAAACTTGGGGCAGTTAATTGGAGCCGGTAGTGTGTTGCCGAGTTTTCACGCAGTGCAAACGGGACGATTATTACAACAATATCGGGTTATATACTTATAAACGGATAATTGTAATAGTATAAAAGAAACTTGAGCAACATGAACAAGGTTGCTTTCCGTTTGTATCGCGAGAAAACTCTGGAATGATCCTCCAGAGCTCAGCTAGTCGACATTGATTACAGTAGCCCTCACAAAAAAGAAATGAATAGTTTCTTAGATGCCGCTTTTAGTTTTTTGCTAGATTAATGGCAGAGACTGTTGGCGTACGTAGCGCAAACACATTTCAGCGCCTCTTTGGTGAAGAACTCTTGCGCTATTCATTCATTTAGGCGGTAAAGGTGCTGGCCGAATTTTTTTTTTTTGACAGTCTGGTAAAGAATTGGGATGCCCGAATTTTTTTAGTTATCTAAATTTTATGATTTTATGTCTGAAGTTGAATATATTACATAATGTTTTAGAATACTTTAGATTAATGTTCAAGTACAGTACCTCTACGCAATGCTGTTAATATCGTTGGTTTGGCCCAAGCGTACGTCTAAAATGTTTCTAAGGACTATATGGTTCAACTTCAGAAAGGCGTCTTGAAATGTGTTTACTAATTGACAAATGTTAACTTGTGAATATTGAGAGTGCGTAATGCCTGGTTGAAATCTCGAATTTCGTTATTATTTAGCCGTATTAAAAATTAAATGCTGCGCACCTGGCTGCCTGGACAACTAAAACAGACACCGCTAATTTCGAGCACTGCGTATCAATCATAAGTGTCACGTTAGTTAGTTTCTAAGCTTGTACACTTGTTTGAAATTATGACGCTTGCAGCCGTCTTAACCCGTAGTCGATAAAATGTCGTAGGTACGCAATCCCAGCGAAGCAAAGTAGAACGTTTGGTTTCCGACTGCATAGTAGTACAGAGAAGGAAGTTTGTCATATACTTGGCCCAAGATTACCTTACGTGTGCTTTCGTCAGGCTTGGCACTCATAACCAACCAGCGGACCGCCCGAGACACAACCGCGCACATACCAATCGCTGATTGGCTACGAACCCGTCTCCTGTGACGAAAGCATGTGTTAGGTAGTCTGGGACAACTATAGTGTGGGAAATGTCTCGCCAGTAGATGTAAATTACGAGAACGAGGCTGTCGTTGAATACTTACGTCGAATCATTATCCTTCACACGTTTGTTTATACCCCAACGATTTGCGTCGACATTTAGGTCATTTAAACAACCGCCGTCAACGTGTTTTTGAACGTGCACGGGAATGCTACGAACACACATCGCGTTCTTTGTATTCCCGCTCGCATTGTAACGACGACGGCGAAAGTCATCACGATTTCCGCTCGAATTAATCCGCGTTTGGTTTCCGTGTTTGAAGTCTTGACACGAGGCAGCTTATCGCCTTTTGTGTTCATTTTAATTGCAGCTTGACACGCACGTTTTTTAATCATGTTTAATAATATTTCAATTTTCCAAACTAAATCGAAATAGCTGCCGAACCAATTTCGAGTTAATGAGGGTTTACTGATTTAAACAAAATACAGTGGAATTTCACTTCCGTGTTCTAATAATGCCACGTCATATTAGCGACGGGAGTAATAGTTGTTACGTTGAAATTTTTAGGAGCTCTACGAGTAACAGTCATGTTAGGGAAACGTGTAAATAATATAAAATGTTTTAAGCTCCAGAAGAAATTCCACTGTGCATATTATTTAGGTACGGTATACATTTTTTTTTTTTTCGTGGCAATACAAGGATGAGGACCTATGGTTTGGTTATGATATGATGTATGGGAAGTCATTAGGCTGTTTCTTATATTGTCTAATTTGAATTATTTATAAATCAAATATTTGTAAAAAAAAAAATAAAAAAAAAGATATTTCAAAATGTTTCTTAATTTTAAAAATTAAAAAACTCACTTAAAATATAAGAAGATAATAAAACCAAAATGCTTTTTAATTTGTTGTGTTTATTTCTCCTGTGTAATAACATGTAATCCTGTGTAACCGTCACGAGACTAGAGACGGACTCGTATCCAACCGTAGAACGTTGAGACTGTCGTGAAGGCGGCATAAAACCGAGCGTATCACAGATCGATCGGTTAGAAGACTGCCGAAGCTTCATCAACCCGCCACCAGAGTCACCGAGACACGTGTTGACACCTCGTCCCACTTACCCCGCGTCAAGCTTGTCTGGAGTCAATAGGCACCGTGTGTTAGTACATACAGCGCTATGTGTGGCCAAATTTAGCAACTAACTGCTGAAGATTTCATTCCGCGGTTGAAAATAGTGCTGGATATTATTTATTGTGATTTATCTTGTTTTTTTGGTACATGTTTTGTTTTTTATTGTTGATGTGAATTGTTTTTGTTTTGTTGTTTGGTTTTGTGTTTTTGTTTTGATTTTGATTGTCTTGTTTTGCTTGTGTTTGTTGTGTGTTATTTGTTGTTTGTACATACGTCTAAAACGTGTCCTGATTAAAATGGTGGCTTGCCTTTTTAAGATTTACTGATGGGACTCATAATCTGCCCAAAAATTTTAAAAGCCGTATTTAATGAAACAATTTTCACAATTTGCCATTATCGACATAGAAAGAACGACGCTGCTTCAGCAGGTTGTTGCGCGACATTGCCACTTTGAGCGCTTCATTCGTTTTCACTAGCGCCCTCAGTGGCCTATCTCGGAGCCTATAGGGGCCTGGCGGCCGCATCTAGCGCGTCGTAGCAAGTGCCTATCAATACCCCCGTCGCTCTACAGCTGATGGTCACGTTCTGTAGCCTCTAATGTATTCGGACTCGGTCGTGACTTATTGTTAGGTTGTAGGACGCAGCGTCTGCAAGGATTGGCGCTAAGATTACTGACGTGGGGAACCAGCCTTCTGTTGCTTACCTGGAACGGTGGCCGTGGCCAAACAAGTGTGTGCACAATTCATTTATTTATTTATTTTTTCATTAATTCAACTTGCATTCATTTTATTTATTTATTTATTTATTTATTTATTTATTTATTTATTTATTTATTTATTTATTTATTTATTTATTTATTTATTTATTTATTGATTTATGTACTGTGACAGGCGTGCTTACTGCTTCCTGCCAATATATGGGCTGACAGTTAATACCTATGCACACCAGACATCAAATTTGTAAATGTTTGTCATCCAAGAGGTCTAGAATATAGACTAGAATATTATCTCAATGTAAGGCAATAATTACACAAAACAAATTGAGAATCACATTTTAAAAAACCATTTATTTAAACATTAATTCGTAAATTTCTATAAAAAAGATTCCTCTTAAAGTATTCATGTGCAAAACTACAAAAATCAGTATAAATCATCGGAGTAGTCTAAAACTAATACGTTAAGAACAACGTCCGTTCGTTGCTAATATTTCTTGGATTCTTCCGAGGCTCGACTCCTCGCTCGCTTGTATAACTTCTTGTAGAACTTCTCGAGAGTGTGATAGAATGCTTCTCGATACGAAGGCTTCTCGACGTAACGTGGGTCGGCTTTGAGTCGCTGTACTGTAGGCCTGCCTGTCCTACAAGACATAGAAGCGACTGTTAGCGGGGCTTGTAGCACTTCTCTAGTGTGTGATAGAAGGCTTTGAGTCGCTCTACTGTAGGCCGGCCGGTCCTACAAGACATAGAAGCACTGTTAGCGGGGCTTGTAGCATTTCTCTAGCGTATGATAGAAGGCTTTGAGTAGCCGGTCCTACAAGACATAGAAGCGACTGTTAGCGGGGCTTGTAGCATTTCTCTAGCGTATGATAGAAGGCTTTGAGTAGCCGGTCCTACAAGACAGAAGCACTGTTAGCGGGGCTTGTAGCATTTCTCTAGCGTATGATAGAAGGCTTTGAGTAGCCGGTCCTACAAGACATAGAAGCGACTGTTAGCGGGGCTTGTAGCATTTCTCTAGCGTATGATAGAAGGCTTTGAGTAGCCGGTCCTACAAGACAGAAGCACTGTTAGCGGGGCTTGCAGCACTTCTCTAGTGTGTGATAGAAGGCTTTGAGTAGCCGGTCCTACAACACATAGAAGCTACTGTTAGCGGGGCTTGTAGCACTTCTCTAGTGTGTGATAGAAGGCTTTGAGTAGCCGGTCCTACAACACATAGAAGCTACTGTTAGCAGGGCTGCAGGGCTTGTAGCACTTCTCTAGCGTGTGATAGAAGGCTTTGAGTAGCCGGTCCTACAAGACAGAAGCACTGTTAGCGGGGCTTGTAGCACTTCTCTAGTGTGTGATAGAAGGCTTTGAGTCGCTGTACAGTAGGCCGGCCGGTCCTACAAGACATAGAAGCGACTGTTAGAGAGACATGGGCTGCCTTTCGTCTGACTTCTCCTCCTCGACCTATCCGGCGGCTAGGATGGCCCTACTAAAAGCATACGCTTCCACCGGCATAGCTCTCGAGATCACTAAGCAAGCAATTTGCACTTGTATTTTTATCATTACACAGATATTATTTTATTATAGACAGATGGCAGGAACAAATAATACAAGACGTGGTCGCAAGAGGAGAAGAATGGATGGTGGGTGAGTCGGAAAGAGGGTGGGAGGACCGAGATAGGTGGAGAGAACGACGAGTGAATATGAGAACACTGAAGAAGATGATGCATCAAGATTGGCATACCGGTGCTGATTCTGCACGCCCAAGTATTTGATGACCACACCCCCTTACCTGACAGTGTTGGAAAAAGGTGTACAGATATGTATATAAGATCTTTGTCAAGGCAGAACTATAGAGCATACTTCACTACTATGCATTCTAACACATACAAGTATTACCGATAGAGGTGGCTCAGCAGTAAGACACGAGACTAATTTGGGAGGTCGCCGGTTCTATTCCCGCCACCGGCAGTCCTGACTGAAGGTTTTTTCCGAGGGTTTTCTCAGTCGTAAAGGCGATGCTGGGATTGAGTCATACTATCAGCCCTCAGACATTCCTTCCCAGCTATCCAAACACCCTAATAACCTAGTTAGTCACCTGAAGAGGGGCACACCAGGTCCTACGAAAAAATGCCTGTCTCTACTGGAAAACCAGAAAATGCATGATGGTCCAGTAAGCCGAAAATGCGGGCATAGGAAAAGAAGAAGACATTATGTCATGTATGTGCTGCATTCACACCATTCTTTGCACATCTTAGAGATTAGACATAAGTTGTGTAATTAATTAATTAACGTGGTATTTGAAGAGAATAAACATTTTACAAAGGGTACTCACATCCCAGCCATCCCAGGATTGAGCAGACATTTAGTGCATTTGCTAGGGCACGAGTAGTTGGTGCAGATCTGTGGTGGTGCTGGGTACCCGTACTGAGCAGGCTCCGGTAATCTAGAAGCAACAATAATAATAATAATAATAATACCTGTTTTGCTCTTTTATACTTTTAAAGTTGTTCTTTTTACTTACTACCTTTTATTTGAATACCTTTTTAACTGTTTTGTATTTTATATATTTCGTTATTGCGGGGGGGGGGGGGGGAGTGTGTGAGGAGGAATTCTTAAGCCAGAACTGAGTTCAAATAAATTCCGCCAAAGGATAACGAACTTGCAGAGCTAGCGCTCCTTGCGGTGAGACTTCATACTAGTGGTGAGGCTATCCCAGAGGACTCAAAACTAACATAGATAGCGCTGCTAAGCAACCTCCTTTCAGCGCCATTGATGAATAATAACAATAAACTAACAATGAAAATTGAGAGCTAAACCACTCCTAATAGAAGTTTATTTTATTGCCACCAGAATGCATCTAGTCTATTTTGAGTGCTCTTTATCCTTAGGATAACTAGTTTTCACCATGGCAACAACCACCAATCAGTAGCTTCGAAATGTTGCTTATCCCAAGGATAACTTTACAGTCATGTACAACATCTTCGGTAATGCTTCCGTCACGGGTGGGTGAGCGGCAGCCAACCAGCGGCCGTGGCTAATTCAAATACCTGCTCGGGTTGGCCGAGACCGTAAACACGCCATTGATTGATGACGAAAGCATTACCGAAGTTGTTGTACGACGACATTATCTAGAACTGTAGAACCTTACACTCACCCTGGCATTTGCATCTGTTCTTGACCTCCACCCTGTGTCTGTGTCCTGCACTTACACCCCGGTTGGTCGACCTTGGGTTGTTCGCACACGCAGCCCTGGGGAAACCGCTTCGTCGGTATCTGCAAGTAAGTTAGTTAGTAGTATAGTTAGTATAGACACGCAGAAGCAAACAGCAATTTGTGATACAAGCAAATCCTTTGGCACAGTTGTTCTCTAGACACATTAGAGCACTCACATTATAACTCGTTGCTCCAAATTATTTATCCCAATTGGGATTCCATTCAATATTGCTGCCTTTTCCAAAATGGCCCTTTTAAGCATGGTCTTTGCGCTAGTACAGAGGTGACTGAGGAGTCTTTTTCTATACTCTGAAAATGACGTTTAAAAATAGTTTGGAGTACATTTGAAGACATCATTTGAACGAAAATGTGTGAATTTGAACTTTATTTTGAACATAATAATTTAAGTGTGTGATATTGTAGGTCCGTTGAGTCATGGGCCATATTTCCCGGCGAGTTTTTCACCATCAGACAGCGACAGCAGTAGAATATAAGCTAACCGGGCAGCGACAGCAGTAGAATATAAGTTAACCTGGCAGCGACAGCAGTAGAATATAAGCTAACCGGGCAGCGACAGCCGTAGAATATAAGCTAACCGGGCATCGACAGCCGTAGAATATAAGTTAACCGGGCAGCGACAGCAGTAGAATATAAGTTAACCGGGCAGCGACAGCCGTAGAATATAAGTTAACCGGGCAGCGACAGCCGTAGAATATAAGTTAACACTCACCATCGGACAGCGACAGCAGTAGAATATAAGTTAACCGGGCATCGACAGCCGTAGAATATAAGATAACCGGGCAGCGACAGCAGTAGAATATAAGTTAACCAGGCAGCGACAGCCGTAGAATATAAGTTAACCGGGCAGCGACAGCCGTAGAATATAAGTTAACCGAGCAGCGACAGCAGTAGAATATAAGTTAACCGGGCAGCGACAGCCGTAGAATATAAGTTAACCGGGCAGCGACAGCCGTAGAATATAAGCTAACCGTGCAGTGACAGCAGTAGAATATAAGTTAACCGAGCAGCGACAGCAGTAGAATATAAGTTAACCGGGCAGCGACAGCCGTAGAATATAAGTTAACCGGGCATCGACAGCCGTAGAATATAAGTTAACCGGGCAGCGACAGCCGTAGAATATAAGTTAACCGGGCATCGACAGCCGTAGAATATAAGTTAACCGGGCATCGACAGCCGTAGAATATAAGTTAACCGGGCAGCGACAGCCGTAGAATATAAGTTAACACTCACCATCGGACAGCGGTAGCAGTAGAATATAAGTTAACCGGGCAGCGACAGCAGTAGAATATAAGTTAACCGGGCAGTGACAGCCGTAGAATAAAAGCTAACCGGGCAGCGTCAGCCGTAGAATATAAGCTAACCGGGCAGCGACAGCCGTAGAATATAAGCTAACCGGGCAGCGACAGCAGTAGAATATAAGTTAACCGGGCAGCGACAGCAGTAGAATATAAGCTAACCGGGCAGCGACAGCCGTAGAATATAAGTTAACCGGGCAGCACGTGTGTGCAGCCCTAGGCTAGCTGCTTGAGTTAACGTGGGGTCTGTTTGGGAGGGCGCCAGGAGTTCACACTACCTTGATGGGTATAGGACCGGGTAACTGCTTACCACAAACCCTATAAAGCTATCTTTACTACAATTAGGTACGGAACGTGCTTCCCTACATTTACGTACACTTACATGTATAGCTGGAATAAACACAAAAGTTATCATGAACAATGTTTATTTGTCCATAAACGCACATAAAACAATACATTCATGTAAAGTACGCTAATTCCCAATAATTATACCACAATATACGTTACAAAAAAATAAAACCCAAAAATAATGTCCTCAGCCGGGAAGATCAGTTGTTGCCGGCTTACGTCGTCACTGGGTCAACATCAAAACAAAAGTCATCGCAATACCGCGTGTTGTTATCAACGTCCGATGACTCACCGACTCGGCAGGTCGCGAGAGCGAGTGACGCGTATTCCACCGATCAATGAAGTTCTTATTAAATAATAATATAATAACTAATGATTACTTAATAAATTGAGGTAGATAGTTCTGTTAGCGTTTTTTATTCTGAAGGTATAAGATAATGTCCATTAGATACTTTATAGTTAGCCTGAATAATTAGGGTGATTAACAGTTCAATCAACGAATAAATAAAACGATGATTGTCTGTACTCATCCTCATCCTCCGAGTTCCTCAGCACGTCGTCAACGATGTTTCCAGTGGGGTGGGTGGCGATGGATGATGGTGATGTGGGCGATCTCGAAGCGAGTTCTTGGAGAATCGTTGGGGGGGGATGATGATGAAGATATGGGATGATGATTAGCGGCGTTTGTCACTAAAGTTAAGCGATAGTACTTACTTTAATTATCTCACTCGGTACTTGTACTGACGTACAGTGGAGCGCCACTGAATAATAGATCACCAATGGTATACTTTTATCAGTTCCCGACTGTCACTAATAACAACGTACCGTAACAAAACTTAAACAATGTTAAATACACGCACTCTGCAATCCTATTAAAGTAAATGCAATTTAGTGCCGCGAGAAGTGCTTCTATACACTTAGTCCACGCACTTACTATGCTGTAGGCCTACGCAACGTAGCCAAGCGTGCTTTTAATCCGACTCAGTCGTGGCGGTGTTAACGGCTCGAACTCTCGACCTCGTGTGTTTCGCTATCTTTCACTATCTCCTCGCTTATCGTGGCAGTAGGGGTAGGTAAGGGGTACAGGTAATGGAATGGGTGATCGGTTCTGCAGGGTTCAAAAGACTGTTACAAGCGACAGCAGTAATTAACACTCACCGTTGGACAGCGACAACAGCAGAATATAAGCGTTATATAAGTTAACCGGGCAGCGACATCCATGGAATATAAGTTAACCGGGCAGCGGCAGCAGTAAAATATAAGTTAACACTCACCGTCGGACAGCGACAACAGTAGAATATAAGTTAACACTCACCACCGGACAGCGACAGCAGTAGAATATAAGTTAACCCTCACCATCGGACAGCAACAGCAGTAGAATATAAGTTGACACTCACCATCGGACAGCGACAACAGCAGAATATAAGTTAACACTCACCACCGGACAGCGACAGCAGTAGAATATAAGTTAACACCATTGGACAGCGACAGCAGTAGAATATAAGTTAACCGGGCAGCGACAGCAGTAGAATATAAGTTAACACCATCGGACAGCGACAGCAGTAGAATATAAGTTAACCGGGCAGCGGCAGCAGTAGAATATAAGTTAACACTCACCACCGGACAGCGACAGCAGTAGAATATTAGTAAACACTCACCACCGGAAAACGACAGCAGAAGAATATAAGTTAACACTCACCATCGGACAGCGACAGCAGTAGAATATAAGTTAACACTCACCACCGGACAGCGACAGCAGTAGAATATAAGTTAACACTCACCACCGGAAAACGACAGCAGAAGAATATAAGTTAACACTCACCATCGGACAGCGACAACAGTAGAATATAAGTGAACACTCACCGTCGGACAGCGACAGCAGTAGAATATAAGTTAACACTCACCATCGGACAGCGACAGCAGAAGAATATAAGTTAACACTCACCATCGGACAGCGACAGCAGTAGAATATAAGTTAACACTCACCACCGGACAGCGACAGCCGCTGCATACGTCGAAATACTCCCCGTATCCTTCACAGGTTGGGCAGCAACCATCTTTTTTGTTATACTTGCCGCCATCTTTGTTTTTACACTTGCAGCCAGTAGCTGAAAGCAAGAAGCAATTAGGTATGCTATTAGTCGAGTGGTACCTGGTTGTACCAAAGATATTTTGTGTATGTTTAGTTGTGCCAAGTAAAAGGACCGTATTTCGTCCCATCCTGCCGCGGACGAACCCTCGACTTCTACGGTTCAAATAACTACTGTAAAAAAATCTTCTGTTCCATGTCATTGCGTTGGACGGAGCAAATCCAAAGCCTTCTACTATTATCAAGTAAGATCTTTGGTAAAGCCTCCGTTCTATGTCATTGCGTTTGCGTTGGCCGGAAAGTAAAACCAAAGAGCTTCTACTACTTTACAAATAAGATCTTTGGTATAAAGCCTCCGTTCCATGTTATTGCGTTGGACGGAGCAAATCCAAAGCCTTCTACTTTTATAAAGTAAGATCTTTGGTAAAGCCTCCGTTCCGTGTCATTGCGTTGGCCGGACAGCAAAACCAAAGAGCTTCTACTACTATACAAATAAAATCTTTGGTATAAAGCCTCCGTTCCATGTCATTGCGTTGGCCGGACAGTAAAACCAAAGACCTTCTACTATTATAAAGATATTTGGTAAAGCTTCTGTTCCATGTTATTGCGTTGGTCGGACAGTAAAACCAAAGACCTTCTACTACTATAAAGATAAGATCTTTGGTATAAAGCCTCCGTTCCATGTCATTGCGTTGGCCGGACAGTAAAACCAAAGACCTTCGTCTATTATAAAGATCTTTGGTAAAGCTTCTGTTCCATGTCATTGCGTTGGCCGGACAGTAAAACCAAAGACCTTCAACTACTATAAGATCTTTGGTAAAGCCTCCGTTCCATGTCATTGCGTTGGCCGGACAGTAAAACCAAAGACCTTCTACTTCTACTACTATACAGATAAGATCTTTGGTAAAGCCTCCGTTCCATGTCATTGCGTTAGCCGGACAGTAAAACCAAAGACCTTCAACTACTGTTTAGATAAGAACTTTGGTATAAAGCCTCCGTTCTATGTCATTGCGTTGGCCGGACAGTAAAACCAAAGACCTTCAACTTTTATAAAGATAAGATCTTTGGTAAAGCTTCTGTTCCATGTCATTGCGTTGGCCGGACCGTAAAACCAAAGACCTTCAACTACTATAAAGATAAGATTTTTGGTAAAGCTTCTGTTCCATGTCATTGCGTTGGCCGGACAGTAAAACCAAAGACCTTCAACTACTATAAAGATAAGATCTTTGGAAAAGCTTCTGTTTCGTGTCATTGCGTTGGCCGGACAGTAAAACCAAAGACCTTCAACTACTATAAAGATAAGATCTTTCAGGGGCGGACTGGGATAAAAAGACCCGGGATGCTAAGTTTCGGGGACGAGAGGCCCGTGCGAGGTTGCGTGGCGCAGCTGGGGTCTGGGGCGAAGCCCCAGCCGCCGGAGGCAAATACGCCGAAGGCGTAAAACATTTTTTGGGGTTGCATTGAATTTTATGGCCTAAAATGCGATTTTAGGGCGCGATTAACAGAGGCCACCCTACCAGTAGCAAATTAATTTCAATTATACTCAAATTAATTACATTGAATTTTTTTTTTTATCTGTACACCTTGTTCCAACATTGTCAGGTAAGGGGGTGTTGCCACCAAATACTAGGGCATTCAGGAATCAGCACCAGTCTGCCAGTCTTGATGCATCATCTTCTTCATCTCCTTCAGCTCCTAATCACCAATTGTTCTCCTCCCTCTCCTTTCGTCCAGCCAGCTCTCTCCATCTAGCTCTGTCCTCCCACCATCTCTCCAACTCAACCACCGTCCATTCTTCTCCTCTTGCTTCCACGTCCTGTATTATTTGGTCCAGCCATCTGTCCCGTGGTCTTCCTACTCTTCTCTTCTTATAAGTTTTCTCAAATGTCTGTCTTGGTATGCTCTTTTCATTCATTAAATAAATTCAATAAATATTACAATAAATTCAATTATAATTTCAAAATAATACTTATAGTGGGGTTAAGATTTTTTTAGTAATATACAGAGAAGTATTTACACCAGGAACTTTCTGGTGGCAGTCCGGGGGCCCGGACTGCCCAGGGGCCCGGGATGCGATCGCATCCCGGCATCCCTATAGCCAGTCCGCACCTGATGCTTCCCTCATGTTAACTTCCTCTGGCTCCTCCTCTTCACTTTCTTGTTCTTCTGCTCTTTCTACAAATTATGTCCATACATTTTTCTATCTTCCCACCATCGTTCCTGATTGATCTCTTGCCAACAACAGATCATCATCATCATCTGTTGCCACGTCCAACTCTGCGTTGGGTCGGCATTGATGATAAGCATCTCCATCTTCTTCTATCCTGCCACCACTCTTCCCCCTCAACTACATTCCAGTCCCCTCCTCGCATTTCCACATCCTTCCTCACTTTGTCGTGCCATCTTTGTCGTGGTCTTCCTCTCGTTCTTCTACCTGGAATCTCCAGTTCTAGCATTCTCCTCGGCAATCTTTCTCTTTCCATCCTCTTGACATGTCCGAACCATTTCAGTCTTCTCTCTCCAATACGCTCCAATCAACAACAGCTCCCAACAACGGATAATCGAATCAAATGCAAGTTACCTGTGTGCGCCCTACGAGGGGTGCTGGCCGCCCCGGGCGCCTCGTATCGGCGTCTAGGAGGCGGTGACACCGACCTGGACCGCGTCGTGGGGGCGGTGAGTCCCCCCGCAGCGGCAGCGTCCCTACAGCAGCACGGCGGCGTCTGCGGCTGACTGGAGGAGGCGTCGCGACGGCAGGAGCAGCAGGGAGACGGGGTAGACGTCGTCGTCGTCGTCGCGGGGCCGGCTTGCCACACCGGTTGTGGAGGCCCAGGAGAACTTCCTCCAGAAGAGAGGGGGAAATATTTTATTGGAAATATTTAAATATTACATAATAATTTTATTCAGTGAAGTTTCAGACCAAAGTCTTGAAAAGTCTAAACATTATAGATACGTTATTTTCCGTTATTTCTCAAATCCTTAGCAACACCGGGCGCCCCTAGCGATAGAGGACGGCTACAATTTACACCCTTATGACTTATTTAGACGGTTCAATGTTCCATTTTATATCTCCAATAGACGGTTTAAAGTTCCATTTAATGTCCCTATCTCCAATTTAGAAGAGGTTCAATTATTCACAAAATATGCCCAAATTAGACGGTTCTACATCCCTGAAAGCTGACAATACTCCTTTAGGCCTAAGTGATATCTATCTGATGTAGCGGACCGCGTGGAAAACACTCTCAATCAGCCAATAGCAAGTGATAACCACGTAGAATATCTTCTTCTTTTTTCGAAAACCCAAAGTTGGAACTTATGCCATTATCTCTGCCTAGTTGCCCAATAAAGGTTTGCCACAATATATTTCCTTCTTGCTACATTTTGCCCCTCCATTAGATCCCTTTCTGCTGTCAGGGAAACACATGTCGCAAGATGTTCTACGTCCTGGTCTTACGTAGAATTAGGTGAGTATTGTCACCGTGACAACTGTCAGGCACATCCCCACCCCTGACCCCATCGTACTGACCAGTTACGGCAGCGAGGCCGGCGACACCGTCTGTTGGGCGAGCACACCCCCCCCCCCCCTCTCCTGACCCCATCGTACTGACCAGTTACGGCAGCGAGGACGGCGACACCGTCTGTTGGGCGAGCAGACCCGCGGCCGCTGTTCGGCGCCGAAGATGTCGTCCTGCACGTGACGCACGACGAACGGGGGTCTCAACTCCTGGAGGTTCCGAGTGCGACACGGCCGGCCGCGCAGTCGCCTGTGATACCGACGTGGCCGACTGTGGCACACCTTGCGCTGGCGACGGTTGCCGGGGGGCGGGCACGACGCCTGGCGTGCACACAATAAGGGAATTAATTAATTCATTGATTGATTCATTCATTCAGAAGTAATCTTCACCTCACCCCCAGACCTCTAATTTCTTACAGCCCGTTACAATAGCGTTGGTAGTTCCAGAGATACGCGATAGATAGCGCCAAACGTGGGCAGGCCTAAATACACTATAATCAGACACGTGGCGCCATCTGTGTAGTAACGCGGGGGCTGTTAGTTCCAGCAGGTACACGACAGGTAGCGCCAAACGAGGGTAAGCCTTAATATACTATAATCAGACGCGTGGCGCTATCTGTGTAGTAACGCGGGGACTAATAGTTCCAGCAGGTACACGACAGATAGCGCTAAACGTCGGCGGGCCAGGCCGCGCATTGTGTGCAGCTACGGCGGAACTGCCAACGCTATTGGTTTGCAGCAGGGTCGATAAAGAAGTTTCCCGTTTGGGAGAACTTCTTTATCGACTCTGGTTTGCAGCCATGCAGGTACGGCTCGTTGAAGAAATGACTAAGCTTGTCAAAACATAAAATGACCAATTACAGATTTGGGTGTAGACCCATCATACGTTTCCCATTTAAACATTTTTCTTTAATTGTTCTCTTTTTCCACCATTCCATTTCTTTTTTTACACCGAGCCCTGAAGAATAACGTGTGAATTGTTTCGCATGTAGTTATCGATGTGGTGTGATATCTGAGAAGATTGTACTAAATAAATAAAATAAAATAAATAAATTCACATTTAGAGTCCACCCACTCAGTAACATGACTGATTTTCAGTAGGGGACTTCAATTTAAAGCGACTGAACCAATCATGTAGGCTCCAGACACCATCGAGGAGTGAGCGATAACCAATCAAAGATCTATATTTCAAAACTGTTGGCTCACCTTCGAGGAGAGCATCTTGGGGTTGATGATGCCGAGGTACTCGTTGTCGCAGTCTGGAGGGTTGACCACCTCCTCGATGGTCGTCTTCGTGGACACCTCGATCTTGGGGGACAGGATGCCCTGGGGGATATCATCATTATCATCATCATCATCATCATCATCATCATCGTCATCATCATCATCATCATCGTCATCATCGTCATCATCATCATCATCATCATCATCATCATCATCATCATCATCATCATCATCATCCTTATCCTCATCATCATTATTACTAATTGATAAGTTACTAACATTTGAAAGGATTATAAATAGCCTAGGGAAGTCTATGAGTATTAGTATAGGTCAATGTTTTGAGCT
Source organism: Isoperla grammatica (assembly GCA_945910005.1). Lineage (NCBI taxonomy): Eukaryota > Metazoa > Arthropoda > Insecta > Plecoptera > Perlodidae > Isoperla > Isoperla grammatica. The sequence continues at coordinate 26,879,368 of OX246747.1, forward strand.
TAAGTACGACTTAAGTGCGTCAAGTACGACTTAACTGCGTCAAGTACGACTTAAGTGCGTCAAGTACGACTTAAGTGCGTCAAGTACGACTTAAGTGCGTCAAGTACTCACGGGAAAGCACTGCGCCGGTTCCATGAGGAGGTCAATGTTACGAGCTCAAGTACTACGTAAGTGCATCAAGAACGACTTAAGTGCGCCAATTACGACTTAAGTGCATCAAGAACGACTTTGCGTCAAGTACTACTTAAGTGCATCAAGTGCGACTTAAGTGCATCAAGTACGACTTAAGTGCGTCAAGAACGACTTAAGTGCGTCAATTACTCACGGAGAAATACTGCGCCGGCTCCATGAGGAGGTCAATGTTACCAGCTCAAGTACGACGTTAGTGCATCAAGTACGACTTAAGTGCATCAAGTACGACTTAAGTGGTCAAGTACTCACGGGAAAGCACTGCGCCGGCTCCATGAGGAGGTCAATGTCCACGCCGGCGATCAGACCCCTCTCGGTGGGCGAGGGGTAGAGAAGTTCCTCGAGAGAAGACTCGAAGGTCGCCAGAACTGTCCCGTAGTCGCCCCCTTGCCACTGCACCAGCTCGGCGTAGAGGCACTCCTTGGCGAACACTCGCTGTGCACGGGTGCAAGCAATAGAACACAATAACACTGGGCCTAGAGGCACTCCTTGGCGAACACTCGCTGTGCACGGGTGCAGCAATAGAACACAATAACACTGCACCAGCTGGGCGTAGAGGCACTCCTTGGCGAACACTCGCTGAGCACGGGTGCAGCAATAGAACACAATAACACTGCACCAGCTGAGCGTAGAGCCACTCCTTGGCGAACACTCGCTGAGCACGGGTGCAGCAATAGAACACAATAACACTGCACCAGCTCCACGTAGAGGCACTTCTTGGCAAACACACGCTGTGCACGGGTGCAAGCAATAGAACACAATAACACTGCACCAGCTCGGCGTAGAGGCACTCCTTGGCGAACACTCGCTGTGCACGGGTGCAAGCAATAGAACACAATAACACTGCACCAGCTCCGCGTAGAGACAGTCTAACACGCGCTGTGCACGGGTGCAAGCAATAGAACACAATAACACTGCACCAGCTGGGCGTAGAGACACTCCTTGGTGAACACGCGCTGTGCACGGGTGCAAGCAATAGAACACAATAACACTGCACCAGCTCGGCGTAGAGGCACTCCTTGGCGAACACTCGCTGTGCACGGGTGCAAGCAATATAACACAATAACACTGCACCAGCTCCGCGTAGAGACAGTCTAACACGCGCTGTGCACGGGTGCAAGCAATAGAACACAATAACACTGCACCAGCTCCGCGTAGAGACACTCCTTGGCGAACACGCATTGTGGGTGCAAGCAATAGAACATAATTCGATTTGAGTTATTATCTATAGTTTAATTAACGACGTACTCGACAACTATGATCATATGACGTTTGGGGTGTCTGGAGGAATAGGACAAGCAGAACGTAAAGGGGAGGAAAATGGGAGGACTTTCTGATGAAATAAACTGCAAGAACTGCTTTTAAATAACATGTAAAGTTATTTTATTCGACCAATTTAACTTCATGAGAACAATCTCTACATCTTGTGTACTGGTTGCTATGCAGTTGCTAAGGAGAAAAAAAAATCAACAAGGTCCAAGTGGTCCAAGTGCTTTGCAAATACTTGAAGGCCACTTTCCAAAGCACTTGAAGAGTGATATAGCGAACTTTTTCCCAATGTCTACTAGATTTACTCCTAGCGGAGTATTTGCGAAGCGACTTTTTCCAACACTTTCGTCTGTCTTCTTCACATAACTTCGGTAATGCTTTCGTCATCAATCAATGACGTGTTTACGGTCTCGGCCAACCCGAGCAGGTATCTGAATTAGCCACGGCCGCTGGTTGGTCGGCTGCCGCTCACCCACCCGTGACGAAAGCATTACCGAAGATTTTGTACGACGACTTTACCTAAAGGTTTCGCAAAACAACTTCGGTAATGCTTTCGTCATCAATCAATGACGTGTTTACGGTCTCGGCCAACCCGAACAGGTATCTGAATTAGCCACGGTCGCTGGTTGGCTGCCGCTCACCCACCCGTGACGGAAGCATTACCGAAGATCTTTTGCGGCGAGTATACCTGCAAGTCGGTGAGAAACCGAGCGCTGCAGATCGTCTGCCGGAATATGAACTTCTCGTGGTAGAGTAGCGGAAACACTGGCGGCTTCTTCAAGGTCTTTGCAGTCGATCCCAGCATGCACACGCGTAGGGTGACCTTGCCGGTAGGACACAGCCACACTCCGGGGCAGGTTACCTGCAGCACATAAACACAGTATACAGTGTATTGCTGGAATAAGAACTAAGACGGGGAAGACCAAGGAAGAGATGGAAGGAAAAGATTGCCGAAGACCTACAGACGAGAGGAGAGAACTGAGAGCAAGTAGAGGAAGTACGATTGTGGGAAGATAGGAAGGGGTGGAAAAATTAGGTTGTGAAACCCAAGCTGACCCTGCCAGAAGCAGGAAACGGCGATGGATAATGATGATGATAGTGTATTGCTGTCTTCTCTTATAGTAGTTCCAACGAAAGTATTCGCATAGGTACGGATCTCAGGTCATTGTCTACTGCCCCTTTCAACCGCGTCAATTGAAAGAAAATCAACAGATATAGTTGTCCCAACGAAAGTATTCTGATGCTAACGACACAGCCGAGTCCAAAGTGACAACTTAATTTTCTACTTCATCTAATCTAAACATGTCCACTGGGGATAATTTAAGACCATCCGTTGGTTATCTGTAACGGTGGGTGTGGCCAAACCGCCTGTGCACTCGACTAAGCCGAACCATGCATTTACGAATGTGTGAAAGAACGCCAGGTAATAGGTAGGTATCTGTTGATTTCTTTCAATTCGGGAAATCTGGAAAAACGTTAGTGATTCGCACTTGTTAAGTTGGAAACTGATAGTGGGCGGTCCTGACTCCCGTGACACTATCTTACTTCTTGGTGTGAGAGACCTTTACCTGAAGAGGGACATGAATCATCCCTGTGGTAGGTTTGACATGTTGTTGTTTACTTACGGCTTGAACGTCCAGCTCGACAGTCACTTCAAACGCTTTCCTCGGCATTGCTGACGTCTGATACTGTAGCAACTCCGACGTTTCCTTCTCTTACGCATCAACTATTGATTATTTCTTACAAGTAACTGTCCACTTCTCTTCCATTGCTAAAAACCACCCTTTTTATTGATTTTTTCACTGTACTTAACCTAGACTACTCCATTACAATAAACAACGAGTGGTTGACATGGTGATGGTGACTACATAACACGGAAATCTCTGCCTTCTCGTAGCTTGCAGTGGGCGCAAGGTGTAGTGGAACGCCGCCTAGCGGAGGCTCGTCGAACTCCCAAGTAAACACTGAGGGCCGTATGCTGAGTCCTGTCAAGTACGTACAAGATTTGTTGCTATGGAATTGTTTTATTACATGCTACTTTCCATAAGAAGAACAAACTCCATAGCAATCATGAACAAATCACATACTTATAGCTCGACTCTGCATTCCGCCCTGAGTCACTTGAGTGGACGTTAAGTGACCCGTATGCAGAGTCAAGTGTCAAGTTAAGTATACAAGATTTGTTGCTATGGAATTGTTTTATTACATGCTATTTTCCATAAGAAGAACAAACTTCATAGCAATTAGCAACCATGAACAAATCACATACTTAACTCGACTCTGCATTCCACCACTAGTGACCGATATCGGTAGATCCCCTGGCGGGGGCTCGTCGAACTCCCAGTTTACCAAACCTCCACCAGGTCCGTCACTTACCAGTGACGGACCTTGCCTAGGGTCGACTAGGAAGAAGATTTTCTACTTCTTTAGTTCCTCTCATATTATTAGAACATGTCCATTAGGGATAATTAACGACCTTCCGTTGGTTACCTGGAACGGTGGGCGTGGCTTATTAGTCGTGTGCACTCTACTCCTACTCAGCGGAAGACTGTATTTACGAATGTGTGAATTAAAGAACTCCAGGAATCTGTAGATTTTCGTTGAATTAGCGCGGTTGAAAGAGACGGTAGATAAGGATCTGAAAACCACAACAAGTTAAGATTACTTTCAAGAACTATATTTGATCAATCGAGTCTTATATAAGGTGGCTGATTTTTTGGACTGACAAATTTCTGTTCGTAACGTTTAATCTCATGTTTTAATTTAATTTAATTTACATGTGATTTTAATAGACATTGACGATTATTTAACATGAATGTAATATAATATGTGACGAAATCAGTTGTATGTACACAATGTATGAATGAATAATAAATGAATAATAAGCATTCTTGGGCTAGGTCAGGACGAGGGTGGGTGACCGCTCTCCTCCACGAAACATTAGTTACCGTTGGTTAGAGCAGATTGGAGGGTTCGAAAGCTTGTGTAACAGCTTCGTTCTTCTCGTCAACTGCTCGGCAGTCCAGGTTAGTGGAGGAACCTATAAGGCTGGTCAAAGTTACACCGTCCTTTCGGATGGGACGTAAAGCCGATGGTCCCTTTGTTAGTTTTCGACAGGCGTAGGCTACGTCCCGGTACCAGGCTTCCCCTCCTCCCTTCCTCATTATCATTCATCAATCATCACTCATCAGGCTAAAGAGGGCATTGTGCCCTACACTAAAATAAAATAAAATAAAATTAAATTAAATTAAATTAAATGATATAAAATAAAATGAAATAAAATAAAATAAAATAAAATAAAATAAAATAAAATAAAATAAAATAAAATAAAATAAAATAAAATAAAATAAAATAAATAAAATAAAATAAAATAAAATAAAATAAAATAAAATAAAATAAAATAAAATAAAATAAAATAAAATAAAATAAAATAAAATAAAATAAAATAAAATAAAATAAAATAAAATAAAATAAAATAAAATAAAATAAAATAAAATAAAATAAAATAAAAAAAAGTTAATAGCACATTGTATCACGTGAGCAGCTGGTGGTGTTGTTACATAATCTAACCTTGTCGATTATCCTTGTGAATACAGACTGGTAGTCCGAAGTCATCTCAGCTACTTGAGACGAGAGATAAGCGCTTTGTGCTGCGTTATCAGCTCATGTTGACATTGAAGCCACTGGGGGACACCAAATAAAAAATAAGTTTTCGTAGGAATCCCTGTTATAGTGTGCACACCAGCTCTACCTCATGTGCCCCACTTCAGATGACTAACTATGTTATTAGGGTGTTTGGATAGCTGGGAAGGAATGTCCGAGGGCTGATAGTATGACTCAATCCCAGCATTCGCCTTAACGACTACAAACCTTCAGTCAGGACTGCCGGTGGCCGGAATCGAACCAGCGACCTAATAAATAAAATAAAAAATAAAATAATAAAAAAGTAACTATAATAAAACTCTCTAAATTAAGTTTCTTTTTATTGATATCTTAATAATTAAGAGCGAAGGGTCGTTATACGCGTTAAAACCCTCACAAAAGTTTCACTTTTAAATTATATCTCAAGAATGGATCTTGAAATCGAAAATTTGAATCTACAGCGGACTGTGGTTTGGTAAGCCCTACTATATACAGACTGAATGCTTAAATGTGTCTATGGTTTGTATGATTAAGCGAGCGAAGCGAGCGTTTCCACTTGACTCTTATGCAGTGGCGTTGGAACCGGGGGGGCAGAGGGGGCGCTTGCCCCCCCCTAGAAACTTCAGGGGGGGCAATAGTATATTTTTGCCCCCCCTTCCCCATACTGTGAAATGTGATGCACTGATTTAATTTTGATGCACTGATGCGATGCACTGATTTTTTGAAACAACATATTACGCCCTTAAAATAACAAGATATCAAATTTTAAAGTTGTATATTTCCCAACTTTCAAATAGTTTTTTGGGGATTTAAAGCCAGTCTGTTTCAACTGTTTATAGTTTTCTTATTGATTCCCGGAGATTGAATGAAAGGTTTTGCTTTTGAAAGACTCACAGCCGAGTCTGCACAACAAAGCGCAGGCCTGTGCGTCCCTACGTCTAGGATTATTCGGCGAGATAAGCAGGTATTTCCTATGACCTATTTCCTATACTTGTTCTAATTGTAACAAAAAGGTTTGACATTACGGTAGGCATTAGTGAAATGATTTCACGAAACACTGAGTCGTCGGAACGGGAGTCGTCGAAAGGGGAAGTCCAGCAAGGGAGGGCAGGGCCATGTGGAAGGAGAAATCTTCAGTGGGACAGTGGGGGAGAAGGGACAGGGTCTCCTTTCGTCGCCTCTTACGACTAGCAGAGTCACTCTGGGCCTATTCTACCCCAAGCTCCGCCGGGCTGGGTTTGACCGCGCCCAATCTGGCTGGGGGTGAACCCGGGCCCAGACGGGTCTCCTTTTGTCGCCTCTTACGACTGGCAGAGTCACCCTGGGCCTATTCTTTCCCGGGCCCAGACGGGGTACTGCACATTCATAACGATCGTCTCATGAGCTTGAACATAAAGGAAAGTGGCAATAAATTTGTAAAAAAAAAAAAACACCCGAACGAGCTGAGGTATTTGGGGCGTGCTGAATGATGTGCGTTTGAGCAACGAACATAAAATTAAAACATTATTAAATTTCCAATATTTACCGCTTGTTCGTTCGTTGTTGCTTGTGTTGTGTATATGTATGTATAGACATATGTGTGTGTATTATTTTACTGTAATACGATGAAGTTATCGTTGGTGTTAGTGAAGGCTGTAGAAAACTAATACATGAAAACTTTGCATAAGATTGAAGTGGGATTGACCGAAAAAAAGCTGTGATGTTTGATTCGGTACGAACTTATCATCACCGCAATGCTGTTCATCAATGGTATACACATGCAGGTGTTTTTTGCAAGAAAAGGTGAACATTTTCATAAGAACGTATAAATATAATAACAACCTTTATTCGGTCTCTGCAGACAAAGCTATTGCCGTAAGACACAGAATAACATACAATAACTTATATCAAAACGAAAATCGAAACAAATTACAATTTATACATAAACTTAACAACATTAAGAATACAAATGGTGCCTAAATATAAAAATGTACCACCGTAATACGGCCTGAACAATATCATCGGTGAGACTTGATGGTATTTGGTTCGACTTCCGAAATTTCTCGAAAAAGCCATTTCTACATTTAGCCTATTTATATTTTTTATATTCTGTGACCCATAAGTGCTTGCCCCCCCTAGCAAAATGTACTTCCAACGCCCCTGCTCTTATGGCACTTCGTTCTGTTTTTCTTTTTTTTTTTTTTTTTATGTCTGTCGATAGCGGTCGAACGGAAAGTCCGATCAACTTGAAATTTGGGCCATCCACAAGCCTCGATGTGGATGCAAACGCAATCTGATACGTATTAGAGGCAGAAACTACATTTTAAATGCTGTCAACAACTGTTAGTAACGGTGGCGGACCGCGGCGAAAACATGGCATCGAAAATTCTTAGCAACGCACATTGTACTGCATCCAACAATGTCGGGAAGTATAATAGCTATGGGAATTACAAAAATTTTTGCAATGCGCATTCTTGAATATTGTTGTTAATTGTTGTTTGTATTAGCATTGAAATCTTTTCGCCAGAAAGTTCGTAGATATTGACGCGCTCGCTTATCAACGCGTCAAACAGAGCGTTTTCCTAGTTAATTTTATTACTAATTCTAGATTTAATAATCAAATTAATTAGGTACGCTACTGATTACTAAGCGAGCAAAGCGAGCGTCTCCACTAGACTCTTATGGCACTTCGTTCTGTTTTTGTTTGTTTGTTTGTTTGTTTGTTTGTTTGTTTTTTTATTTATTTTTTATGTCTGTCGATAGCGGTCGAACGGAAAGTCCGATCAACTTGATATTTGGACCATCCACAAGCCTCAATGTTGATTGAAGGTGTATAGTTTTGAGGCAAAAACGTTCGAAAAGTTACAAAGTTACACCATAGTTACTGCCAAATATTTTTCTGAAACAAAATGGCGGCAAAATGTGAGATAGCCAGATTTTTTTACAGATTTGTCCGGTCACGAATATGTTAATCTAATGGCGATCTAATAAGTATTGGCAAAGTTACACGAAAGTTACTCGAAAATATATTTCTGAAACACAGTAACGGCAAAATGTGAGGTGTCTATCTTATAGTAACTTTTTGTCCGGTTACGAATATACTAATCTAAACGCGATCCGATACGTATTATAGGCAGAAATTACATTTCTATTGCTGTCAATAACTGTTAGTAACGGTGGCGGACCGCGGCGAAAATACTAGACAGAATGACAACGAAAATTCTTAGCAACGCATATTGCACTGCATTCAACAATATCGGGAAGTATACTTAATAGCTATGGAAATATGTTTGTAATGCGCATTCTTGAATTGTTGTTAATTGTTGTTTTTATGAGCTTAAATATCTTTTTGCCAGAACGTTCGTAGATATGGACGCGCTCGCTTATCAACGCGTCAAACAGAGCGTTTTCCTAGTAATATTTCATTCAGTATGTAGGGCTAACCAAACTACAGTCCGCGTAGATTCAGATTTTCGATTTCGAGGTCCATTCTTCAGATATAATTTAAAAATGAAAATGTTGATGCGTTTTTTAACGTAAAGCTATCCTTGGCTCTTAACGGTCGAAAATGATTTAGCGTTAATTAATTGTCCGGTATAAAAGAGGGATTAAAAAACGCGTGTCAGTATTCGGGATTTAATAACTATCGGAAGTATGATAGTAGGGAACACGCGTTTGAAAATCTTAATCGATTTTTAAAGACCGTGTCTCTCATTTAATAATTTTGTGTCTTTGAATTTTGAAAAACGGATCAGTCTACGCCTCAAAATAATTGGTTTAGTAACGATAAATAAAAGGGCGCGAAAAACAAGCCGCCGCCATGTTGATGGGATTTGACGTCATGGTTTGTGTCTGTACGCTCACCGCCTCAGCGATTGGTCTGTTACGCCACGTCTACTGAATCATGACGTCACAGCTACCTGTACGCGTTTCAGATCCCCGAGTTTAAACTTCAATAAATGCGACCACATTAAACCTATTTAAAAATGTCTTTTTTACTTGGGACTTGCATTAATATACTTTTTGTATCTGATACTATTAAACTTAGTGTTTGGTTTAACAAACACAAATTGTACGCGTGTTGCCTAATTGGACTCCGTCCTCGATAATCAGTTATCTCTCGCAATTAACTAATCGAAGTGGGCCAATGTTTCGACCACAATGCCAACACTTCGATAGCATCAGACAAAAACCCACTTATCTTCTAAATTTGTTTAGATTGATCAATTCCCGGCTTATCGATAGAGGTGGCTCCGCGATAGCACACGAGGCTCTAATTTGGAAGGTCGCCGGTTCGATACTCGCCACCAGCATTCCTGACAATGTTTTCCAGAATCCATGTCCAGTTGGATCCGTGTCCAGTTGGATCCGTGTCCAGTTGATTTGTGTCCAGTTGTATCCATTTCCAGTTGGATTCGTGTCCAATTTAATCCATGTCCAGTTGATCCATGTCCAGTTGGTCCATGTCCAGTTGATTTGTGTCCAGTTAGATCCATTTCCAGTTTGATCCGTGTCCAGTTTATCCATGTCCAGTTGATCCATGTCCAGTTGATCCATTTCCAGTTGTATCCTTGTCTAGTTGATCCATGTCCAGTTAATCCATGTCCAGTTGGACCCATGTCCAGTTTGATCCGTGTCCAGTTAATCCATGTCCAGTTGGATCGATGTCCAGTTTGATCCATGTCCAGTTGATGATCTATGTCCAGTTAGATCCATGTCCAGTTAGATCCATGTCCAGTTGGATCGATGTCCAGTTGATTCATGTCCAGTTGATCCATGTCCTGTTGGATCCATGTCAAGTTGATCCATGTCCAGTTGATCCATGTCCAGTTGGATCGATGTTTAGTTGATCCATGTCCAGTTGATCCATGTCCAGTTGGGTCCATGTCCAGTTGGGTCCATGTCCAGTTGATCCATGTCCGGTTGGTCCATGTCCTGTTGAGTCCATGTCCAGTTGATCCGTGTCCAGTTGATCCATGTCACGTTGATCTATGTCCAGTTGATCCATGTCTAGTTGGATCCATGTCCAGTTGATCCATATGCAGTTGGATCCATGTCTAGTTGATCTATGTCCAGTTGTATCCATGTCCAGTTTATCCATGTCCAGTATATCCATGTCCAGTTGAACCCATGTCCAATTTGATCCATGTCCAGTTGAATCCACGTAAGGTTAGATCCGTGTTCCGTTGGATTTGTGTCCAGTTGGAATTTTATGTCCAGTTGGATTCATGTCCAGTTGGACCCATGTCCAGTTGATCCATATCCAGTTGATTTATGTCCAGTTGGATCCATATCCAGTTGTATCCATGTCCAGTTGATCCATGTCCAGTTGGATCCATGTCCAATTAGATCAATGTCCAGTTGAATCCATGTTAGGTTAGATCCGTGTTCCGTTGGATTTGTGTCCAGTTGGAATTTTGTGTCCAGTTGGATTCATGTCCAGTTGATCCATGTCCAGTTGGGTTATATCCAACTGAACGATCCCTGCGTTTTGTCCAAAGATAGTAAGATATACCCTGGTTTTGTCTATAACCGTTATGCTTCTGGTAGGGCCACCCTAGCAAGACTGGTCGAGGAGGAAAAGTCAGACGAAATGCAGTCCACACCCCAATCCCCTTGCATCCCCTTTTCTCTTTCCTCACGCGTCCTCCTACTTGCCCCTTTCCACCAAAGAGCCCCCAATTTCATCTTCATTATCACCCACTCATCGTCTTGATTAGCCAAGTTGCAAAAATATAAGACGTTAAGCCCAAATATCAATCATTCGTCTATAACCGTTATCGAATACTCACTCTCATTTGCTCTCATTACTTAAATCAGGTGACCAACTCGTTATCTGCCGAATCGCCTTGAAAACCTGCAGAACTGATGTCTGTCCAAGGAGAAAAACCCAAACGCTATTAATTGTTAATTGTTTACATCAACAACAACGGAACGTGGCTATCTTGACGAGTAGGCCTATGATAAGGGAGTCAAGTATTGTTATGACACCAGCTTTGAACGTGTGAGTGAGTGTTGGGTATAAAAGAGTGGACTGAAGGGTTTGGCTTCACAGTTGGACAACAGCGCGTCATCATGAAGACAGCATTCGTTCTGTGCCTCGCCCTAGCGGTCTCCCAGGTAGGTGTCTGTCCATATGTCTATCCATATGTCTGTCCATATGTCTGTCCATGGTGTCTCCCTAAGAACAATACAAATGAATTGAGAAATAAAAAAATAATATCAAGTTAAAATGCATTATATTAAACAATAAAAAAAACGAATATAAAAATGAAGGAACACGAAGAAGAAATGGTGAAAAAATGGAAAAAAGAAAGATACAAAAGAAAAAAAGAAAAAATCGAAAAAAAGAAGGAAAAAATAAATAGTCACTATTCCAATATGTTTGAAACTAATAGATGATTTTATGTTTCAGGCCGTTGAGCTGGTACCCATTCCCATGAAGCATGTTGCCGGAGAACGTAAGTACTAAAACTATTATGCCTAAGGTAAAAGAGAATTCTTTTATTGATATCTGGAGACCGTTTCAAGATAATGAAAAAGTGATTCATATACATATAAAGTGATGAACCATCTTCAAAACGTATCTAGGATATCCTATCCTCAAGGTCCGTCAATTCCTGGCGGAGGTTGAGAGTTCGACGAGCCACCGCCAGGGGATATACGGACCTTCGGGTGCCCTTATTGTAGATAGAGAGAATCATGGTCCAGTAAATCTTCAACGACAACTATGCACTACAATGAAAAGTTCACTTAAAAACAAGTTGTTATTGTTGTGCATTGTTTTAATTGAAGATTTAGGGCGCCGTACGCAAACAGGATTTGTTGCTATGGAATTAGAGCTACAATTTTTGTGGGGCATGTTGAATGGTAGGACAAACCTGGATCCATATGTAAGACTGCAAGCCTGTAATCGTAGTGCCCAATTTGGTAGGGGTCTATTGTTCAGGCCACCTTTTGCCAGAACAGCAGCCTACCAGAAAGGGTTCTATTATAGGGCTTGTCAATCGTGGAATTCTCTTCCACTGAAGATCAGGATGGCACGCTCATTAGATGTCTTCAAAGCGTCTTTAACGGAGCATTTTTTAAACATTGTTTTGTAAATTTTGTTTTTTTTTATTCTTTTTTACTTCATTTTTAACAGTTCTGTCTTATAATTATATTTTCATTCATATTATGTTTTCATGTTTTTTGTTTTGTATTTTGTATTTTGTATTATGTTCATTTATATATTTAGATTTTAAGTTATTTTAGTATGGGTTGGCAGTCACTCTTGTGTGTTTGGAGCTGTGCTCTTTTCTGCCAACCCCTATTCAATTCACTTTTGTAATGAATACAAATAATTAATAAATAAATAAATTGTTTTATTACATGCTATTTATCATAAGAAGAACAAACTACATAGCAACCATAAACAAATCACACATTTAACTCGACTCTGCATTCTAGTTAAGTAAATGGTTTGTGTTAGAAATCAAATTCTGAGTTGTGGGGAAGTCTTCAAATAACAATAAACACCATATTTTAGGCCGAAAAACTTAATAAAAAAAAATTAATTTAATTTTCGGGGTGTTTTTGAGTCATTTTCCAAATATTAAGAGCATAGGATACCTCTACACCAAAAACACGCAAATAATTTTCATTTTTTCATTATATTTCAAGATTGAAACACAAAATCGAAAATCTGAGTAATCATAGCGCTATGGTTTGATAAGCCCTAAAGACTGAATGATAAATGTATCTAACATTATAATCAGTCTGACTGTGTGATACTTATTTCGTTAGTAATTTAATGCAATAAAAAATAAAATCTTCAGTCTGTAGGGCTTACCAAACCACAGCGCTATGATTACTCAGATTTTCGATTTTTTGTTTCAATCTTGAATATAATTAAAAATGAAAATTTTCTGCGATTTTCGACGTAGAGGTATATGACGCAGCAAAAGGTACCCGGAAGTAACAAAGCTGTCTTGTGTGTTTAGCTTCCGGCAAGATCACTGGAGGGGTGGAAGTTCCTCCCCATTCCCTCCCCTACCAGGTTGGTCTCTTCATCGAGATGACCGACGGCAGCGGGACCGCTTTCTGCGGTGGATCTCTGATCAGCACTGAGTGGGTCCTAACTGCCGCTCACTGCGCTGACCCGTAAGTTACCCCATCCATGCACTACAGTTCATTTTTAGTTGCCCCAACGAAACTATTCTGATGCTTACGACACAGCCAATGATATGTAACACCTATAGTAGGCTAGATCACCAGTCCCCCAACCTTCCACTCAGTAGCGAGCGTAGTAAATTGAAGAGCCTATCCGCCATGTTGAATTGGGCAGGGGATAGGCTAATTTGGACCTTTCAGTACTGCCAGCGCTGCGAGCGGCAGAAAGTCGCGTTTGAGACTCCCATTCCCGCCTGTAGTAGTTGCCCAATTCAAGATGGCTTCTAATTGCCACGCCTGTGGCTGCTAGGTTGCGCATCTAGCCTACTATAGGGGTTAAATACCATTGGACACAGCCGAGTCCAAGGTGACAACTGAATTTTCTACTTTGCTTATTCCTACCATCTAAAATAAACAGGTTCATTGGGGATAGTTGTAAAACCTTCCGTTGGTTATCTGTAACGGTAGGTGTGGCCAAACCGCCTGTGCACTCGACTATAAAAAAAAATGTATACATCTGAACTGAACTGATTTTTTTTTATAGACTGAACTATGCATTGACAAATGTGCGAAATAACTGAAATGTATGGTTGATTAAAGAAAATAAAGCGTTTACTACACGGGCAAGTTGTTTGCTAAGGTAATCTTCTTTGAGGATTATCTCTTGCACCTCCTAAAATGAAGTCTCCGACTTTACTCGCACTCGACCATGACAAGGCTGTAATGTTTGTGTGTTTAGCGGCTATAATGTGTGTTTGTGTGTTTGTGTGTTTAGCGGCAAGACGTTCGAGGTAGTGTTGGGAGCTCACACCATCAAGGACCCGACCGAGTCCACCCAGGTCCGCGTCAAGTCCACCACCAAGGTCGTCCACCCTGAGTGGTCCATGACGACCCTGCGCAATGACGTCGCTCTCATTAAGCTGCCCGCGCCTGTCACACTCAACGGTAAGTACAAGTTCAAGTTCAAGTTTATTTATTTCGTATTACAAATTACATTCAATACATATACACCGATAGAGGTGGCTCAGCGGTAAGACGCGAGACTCTAATTCGGGAGGTCGCCGGTTCGATTCCGGCCACCGGCAGTCCTGACTGAAGGTTTTTCCGAGGTTTTCCTCAGTCGTAAAGGCGAATGCTGGGATTAAAGCCCTCGGACATTCCTGTCCAGCTATCCAAATACCCAAAAACCTAGTTAGTCACCTGAAGAGGGGCACATCAGGTAAAGCTGGTGTGCACCCTATAACGGGTATTCCTACGAAAAATTATTATTATTATTAATACATATACAATGAATTAAGAACCAATGAACGACGTGAACAGTTCGAGCATAACCATTAGAGTTCAAGTTCAACTTAGTAAGCTGCTCCAAATCTTATCTCCCTCGTGACTTCTTTTGGCGTGAAAAAGTTGTTTACCTTTATCTTTAAATTATTTATCTTTATTATAGTGGGGCTAAAGATTTTTATTTTATCAATTTTATTTTAGTGAATTTTTGTTTTAGCACTTAAAAGTTAATAGAAGAATTAAACTTCTGTCTTGTGTTTTCAAAACACATGCTTTTCAATAGGCTAATTAACTAATCTAAAATTTGATCTCAAATTTTAAATATTAGGGGGTTGAGGACGAGTAGGGGGTTGATTAGGGGCTCGGGGTAGAATAGTCCCAGACTCTGGGCTTATTCTACCTCTTCTTCTCCTCTTATTCTTCTCTTTTTTACTGGGCCCCAGAGGGACTCTGCTGGTCGTAACAGTGCAAGCATAGCCATTAAAGTTCAACTAATCAATCTGCTTCAAACCTTATCTGCCTCATAACTTCTTTTGATCTGTCTGGGCCCGGGGTAGAGTAGACCCAGACTCTGGGCCTAATCTAACTCTCCCCCTATTCTTCCAATTCTTCTTTATTTCTCTTGGCCCACTCTGCTAGTCGTAACAGTGCGAGCATAACCATTAGAGTTCAACTTAGTAAGCTGCTCCAAATCTTAACTCCATCATAACTTTTTTGGCCCGTCTTAGCCCGGGCCCAGAGTGACTCTGCTAGTCGTAAGAGGAGACAAAAGTAGACCCTGCCTCTTTCTCTCCCACTATCCAAGATTCACCCTCCCACTTGGCCCTGCCCTCCCTTGCTGGACTCCCCTTATGACGACCCCCGCAATGCATATAATACATCTGATTCGGAAGACTTCGTATTATGACTTAAGCTGTCAAGTACGTCATAAAACACCAAATAATAAATATTAATAATATATTTCTTGTATTAGAAATCAGTAAACGGTGACTTTGGAGCCGTCCTAGCAACGAAGCACTCAATAAATTCAAAGTTGCTCTGAATCGGCCTTGTTGATTCTGGCATCTGTCCGCAGGTGTTCGCACTGTCCAATCACTGATTCATATGTTTCATATTTGAAATATCGATCTTTGATTGGTTATCGCTCACTCTTCGACGGTGTTCGGAGCCTACAGGGTTGGTTCAGTCGCTTTAAATTAAAGTCCCTCTCTGAAAATCAGTCTTAGACTCTAAATATGAATTTATTTATTTAATAAATGTGGATCATTCTGTTCGCCCAATGTTTGTTCAGCAGACAAATAATTGTGTTGTGTTTCTCTGTGTAGCTAACATCCAGACCATCCGTCTACCTCGCGACTCTCAGCTTGGAAACACATTCGTGGACACAAACGCGATCATGAGCGGTTGGGGCAAACAGACTGACGGTGAGTTAACCGTCCATTAACATTAACTAACTGACTTTCGTACGTCAAAAACCGCACAACATTTTCATTTTTAAATTATATCTCAAGGACGGACTTCAAAATCGAAAATCGAATTTATATATGTTGTCGACGAATTTTGTGGTATTTCTACTTGTATTAATTTTTTGAAAAGAATAACATAAAAATTGAATTGAATTGAATTGAATTCAAAATTCTGAATCAACAGCGCACTGTGGTTTGGTAAGCCCTACATAATGAATGCTCTAAATTGTGTCTTACATTATAATCAGTAAAGTTTTTATTTCTAGTTAATTGTAATACTAACTATCGATTTAATAATTAAAATAGCTACGCTAATGGTTATAATATTTCATTCAGTCTGTAGGTAGGACTTAGCAACACACAGTGTGCTGTTGACTCAGATTTTCGAATTTGTGTTGCAATCTAAAGATACAATTAAAAAATGAAACTTTTCTGTGGTTTTTGACGTAGAGGTACCCTTTGCTTTCAACGTAATGGCACAAGCCTTGATTCTAAAAATAGCCGTGTTGCCGTGTTTTATTTCGGACCAACATTGAATATGCAAAAACCAAAGAAAGATACAACAATGAAGTTGCCTAAAGTCGTCGTACAACAACTTCGGTAACGCTTTCGTCATCAATCAATGACGTGTTTACAGTCTCGGCCAACCCGAGCAGGTATTTGAATTAGCCACGGCCGCTGGTTGGCTGCCGCTCATCCACCCGTGACGGAAGCATTACCGAAGTTGTTGAACTGTACTATGGGGAGGCGTAACAAGTGCACAGAGAGCGTTGCGAGCGATCCGGCCAACAGTCACTGAATATTGGATACACACAAAAGAATTCTTTAGTCATTGCAAAACTATTTGACTTCTTTGGAATCTTATAATGAGAGTCGATTTACAGCTACGCGTTGCGAGCGAACTATGTATTAACTTCTTTGCGTGAAACTCGGCCGCTGATTGGAGCTCGCGCCCTCGCTTCGCTCGCAACGCGTAGCTGTAAACGTACCGTAAGTAGTGCACCTAGACGGATAGCTCGGCTCTTTTGGTGAAGCCGAGCTGCGGCAGTTCTAAGCACTAGGTCTGGGCAAAACATTGCCCAGACCTAGTTCATGGTAACTCTTGCGCTGCGTTTGGCTGTACGTCAAGAACTGGAAAACAGTCTGGATTATCATTACACGCTAAATCGGAATGGAACTAATATCTCTGCCCAGACCGACTTCCGAGAATCGCTCTTTTTCTCTCACTCATTTTGTTCTCAGCTCGGCTTCAATCGCTGCAATGGCAGATATAGGCGTGCACTCTGTCCACCGCCTTTATATGGTCTAAGGCCGGAACGCTCGCAGCGCTGCAGTGTAGTCGTTTGTTGTACGGCTCATCTTAGCAACAGATTGTTTGATGGTTTGTCCACCCTGTGATGTCACAGCCCTCTTATCTATGGTCTCCGTGCACAGATTCCACCGCCATCTCTGACACCCTCCAGTCCATCCAGAAGACCGTGATCTCCAACTCCAAGTGCTCGCCCTACTACTTCGGCGTCCTGGTGGCATCCGCCCACATCTGCACTTCCGGCAAGAACGGTCAGAGCACTTGCAACGTGAGTATTGCCCAAGCTTACCCCCCGCCCCCCCCCCCCCCCCCCCCTAGCTAAACCCTACCCTATCCGTACCTAAAGGTGCCCCAACGAAAGTATTCTAATGCTTACGACATCACAGCCGAGTCCAAGGTGAAACTTAATTTTCTACTTTGCTAATTCCACCATCTAATGTAAACAGGTACATTGGGGATAATTTAAAACCTTTCGTTGGTTACCTGTAACGGTGGGTGTGGCCAAACCGCCTGTGCACTCGACTAAGCCGAACCATGCATTTACGAATGTGTGAAAGAACGCCATGTATTTGTTGATTTTCTTTCACATGGCGCGGTTGAAAGGGGCAGTAGACAATGACCTGAGATCGGTATGCGAATACTTTCGTTGGGACTAGTGTACCCGCAACCTACCCTCTAGTCTTCGATTCAAATATAAATATTGACACATTGAATATCAAATTTTTGGAATTATATAAAGGGTAACATGCTATCAAGATCTACAAATAATTGCAAAAAAGGTATTCATAATGTTTACATTTAGGTCAAATTAGACAACTTGACATAATTTTGAAATTGTCTTGTTCATTCGAAATACAATCACTTCTGGATCATATTTTGGAATCTGTACATCAAGAGCATATGTAGCCCCCATAAATAAAAAAATGGGTATATACTGAATGTAATTTTAAGTTAAAAACAAAAAACCTTACATGCTCATGATATTCACTATATTTGTATGAAAAACATGCACGGTTGCACCAAACGTATAGTACCGAAATTTCCCGTTAACAGAAAACTTTCTCCATAGAAACGCATTGTGCGTGCTAGAAGACTCGTTGCATTTTGTATACAACGTTTGTTGAAACCATGGTAACAATACCAAGATTATGAAATTGGAGATTATGGTCCCGATTCTCTAAGCTCCGATTTAGTCAGCTATGTTTGGTAACCATGGTTTCAACAAACATTAATGCATGATAGTTCGTTGAGAATCTCCGCTTGCCGGCTAATCAGTTTTTAAAGAGTTTGCTAAACCGGCCAACAGAATGATAATAATCTAACACTGTTTTTCGGCGTCCCTCAGGGTGACTCGGGCGGTCCACTAGTCTTCGAGGAAGCCGACGCTGTGAAGACTCAGATCGGTGTTGTATCGTTCGGAATCGCCTTCGGGTGTGAGATCGGTTGGCCACCAGTGTTCACCCGCTTGACCACCTACGTTCCATGGATCGTCCAGACTACCGGCATTGCCATCCGGCCATAGACATTACGTGCGCCCAGCTGGCGTAGATACTGCACGCATTACATGCGCCCAGCTGGCGTAGATACTGCACGCATTACATGCGCCCAGCTGGCGTAGATACTGCACGCATTACATGCGCCCAGCTGGCGTAGGTACTGCACGCATTACATGCGCCCAGCTGGCGTAGATACTGCACGCATTACATGCGCCCAGCTGGCGTAGGTACTGCACGCATTACATGCGCCCAGCTGGCGTAGATACAGCGCGCATTACATGCGCCCAGCTGGCGTAGATACTGCACGCATTACATGCGCCCAGCTGGCGTAGATACTGCACGCATTACATGCGCCCAGCTGGCGTAGATACTGCACGCATTACATGCGCCCAGCTGGCGTAGATACTGCACGCATTACATGCGCCCAGCTGGCGTAGATACTGCGCACATTAGATGCGCCCAGCTGGTGTAGATACTGCGTGCATTACATGCGCCCAGCTGGCGTAGATACTGCGCGTATTACATGCGCCCAGCTGGCGTAGACACTGCGCGTATTACATGCGCCCAGCTGGCGTAGATACTGCACGCATTACATGCGCCCAGCTGGCGTAGATACTGCACGCATTAGATGCGCCCAGCTGGCGTAGATACTGCACGCATTACATGCGCCCAGCTGGCGTAGATACTGCGTGCATTACATGCGCCCAGCTGGCGTAGATACTGCGTGCATACGCCGACCATCGGCATCGCCATTCGCCGAGTTGTTGTAGATACTGCGACTTGTTAATTTATTCTCGATTATAATAAAAATGTAACATTAACATGTTTTATTTATTGTTGAACCGAATCCTAAATGCCAATCGTCCTAACAGCAAAGATTTTGCTAACAGTAACAGTAACGGTATTTTAACCAATCCTTTTGGCTGATGATGAGCAAAAATGGGCTCTCATCAGCCAATTAATATGATTGGTTACTGTCACGGTAACTGATAATTTCGGTTGTGAATTAAGTCAGGTCATGGTGGAGAAGCCAGACGAAAGGCACTCTACGTTCTCACCTTTCCTCCCCTTTACGTTCTACTTGTCTCTTTCTTCCAAACACCCCCCGATGTCATACGAGCATGGTTGTCGCACAAATTATCAAATTAAAATTAACCTATGACGTGTTTTCAAACATTTCCCAGTAAGTTAGACATTTAAAATTTTTTTTATTATTTATTTATTTTTAAAATAAAAAAATCTTTTTTTTTATGTTTATTTTTTATTAACAGAAAGTTTAAATTTATATTTACATTGTAACTAATCTAAGTAACCAGTTATGTCCATTACTTCCAGTTTTTACCAATTTTAGTTTTATTTATAATTTACATATAATAGCATGCATATCCAGGATTGTGTTACGACTGTGCACAATATTTAATTTTAATTAGGACGAACCAGCAATACCACAGCAGTTACACAACTACTACAATTACATCAGTAAAATGTTATCTTTTTTAGATAGGGGATGTTAGATTAAAGTAATAAAAAATGCTTGCATTTTTTAAAAAAACTTCTGAAATTGAGGTTTATAGAAAACATAATCATACATAGTATTAACGTTTCATGAAATTTCAAATTATAAATTGCATATCGTGGAGTTGCTCTCTTATCACGTCAATGAGATGGATTACCAACAAATATGTTAAGCAAAATTAATATATTTTACTGTTCCTCCTTCATCGATTGCATGGTTGATTCAATCCATTCCTTTTGGTAGAAAATGTCGGTAAATACTGCGGGTACTGGTGGATCGAAGCAGGTGTTCATGTTGTAGTGTAACAAGCCGGTCACTACTCCGTCGCATACAAGTGGGCTGCCTTCGTCTCCCAGCTGCAATTTATCAGGATAACAGAGCATCACAGCAGGTGTTCATGTTATGTCACTACTCCGTCCCATACAAGTGGGCTGCCTTCGTCTCCCAGCTGCAATGTATCAGGATAACAGAGCATCACAGCAGGTGTTCATGTTGTAGTGTACCAGACCGGTCACTACTCCGTCACATACAGGTGGGCTGCCTTCGTCTCTCAGCTGCAATGTATCAGGATAACAGAGCATCACAGCAGGTATTCATGTTATGTCACTACTCCGTCCCATACAAGTGGGCTGCCTTCGTCTCCCAGCTGCAATGTATCAGGATAACAGAGCATCACAGCAGGGATTCATGTTATGTCACTACTCCGTCCCATACAAGTGTGCTGCCTTCGTCTCCCAGCTGCAATGTATCAGGATAACAGAGCATCACAGCAGGTGTTCATGTTATGTCACTACTCCGTCGCATACAAGTGGGCTGGCTGCCTTCGTCTCCTAGCTGCAATGTATCAGGATAACAGAGCATCACATCAGGTGTTCATGTTGTAGTGTAACAGACCGGTCACTACTCCGTCACATACAAGTGGGCTGCCTTCGTCTCCCAGCTGCAATGTATCAGGACAACAGAGCATCACAGCAGGTGTTCATGTTATGTCACTACTCCGTCGCATACAAGTGGGCTGCCTTCGTCTCCTAGCTGCAATGTATCAGGACAACAGAGCATCACAGCAGGTGTTCATGTTATGTCACTACTCCGTCGCATACAAGTGGGCTGCCTTCGTCTCCCAGCTGCAATGTATCAGGATAACAGAGCATCACATCAGGTGTTCATGTTGTAGTGTAACAGACCGGTCACTACTCCGTCACATACAAGTGGGCTGCCTTCGTCTCCCAGCTGCAATGTATCAGGATAACAGAGCATCACAGCAGGTATTCATGTTATGTCACTACTCCGTCCCATACAAGTGGGCTGCCTTCGTCTCCCAGCTGCAATGTATCAGGATAACAGAGCATCACAGCAGGTGTTCATGTTGTAGTGTAACAGACCGGTCACTACTCCGTCGCATACAAGTGGGCTGCCTTCGTCTCCCAGCTGCAATGTATCAGGATAACAGAGCATCACAGCAGGTGTTCATGTTGTAGTGTAACAGACCGGTCACTACTCCGTCGCATACAAGTGGGCTGCCTTCGTCTCCCAGCTGCAATGTATCAGGATAACAGAGCATCACAGCAGGTGTTCATGTTGTAGTGTAACAGACCGGTCACTACTCCGTCGCATACAAGTGGACTGCCTTCGTCTCCCAGCTGCAATGTATCAGGATAACAGAGCATCACAGCAGGTGTTCATGTTATGTCACTACTCCGTCGCATACAAGTGGGCTGCCTTCGTCTCCCAGCTGCAATGTATCAGGATAACAGAGCATCACAGCAGGTGTTCATGTTGTAGTGTAACAGACCGGTCACTACTCCGTCGCATACAAGTGGGCTGCCTTCGTCTCCCAGCTGCAATGTATCAGGATAACAGAGCATCACAGCAGGGATTCATGTTATGTCACTACTCCGTCCCATACAAGTGTGCTGCCTTCGTCTCCCAGCTGCAATGTATCAGGATAACAGAGCATCACAGCAGGTGTTCATGTTATGTCACTACTCCGTCGCATACAAGTGGGCTGGCTGCCTTCGTCTCCTAGCTGCAATGTATCAGGATAACAGAGCATCACAGCAGGTATTCATGTTGTAGTGTAACAGACCGGTCACTACTCCGTCACATACAAGTGGGCTGCCTTCGTCTCCCATCTGCAATGTATCAGGATAACAGAGCATCACAGCAGGTATTCATGTTATGTCACTACTCCGTCCCATACAAGTGGGCTGCCTTCGTCTCCCAGCTGCAATGTATCAGGATAACAGAGCATCACAGCAGGTGTTCATGTTGTAGTGTAACAGACCGGTCACTACTCCGTCGCATACAAGTGGGCTGCCTTCGTCTCCCAGCTGCAATGTATCAGGATAACAGAGCATCACAGCAGGTGTTCATGTTGTAGTGTAACAGACCGGTCACTACTCCGTCGCATACAAGTGGGCTGCCTTCGTCTCCCAGCTGCAATGTATCAGGATAACAGAGCATCACAGCAGGTGTTCATGTTGTAGTGGAACAAGCCGGTCACTACTCCGTCGCATACAAGTGGGCTGCCTTCGTCTCCCAGCTGCAATGTATCAGGATAACAGAGCATCACAGCAGGTGTTCATGTTATGTCACTACTCCGTCGCATACAAGTGGGCTGCCTTTGTCTCCCAGCTTCAATGTATCAGGACAACAGAGCATCACAGTAGGTGTTCATGTTGTAGTGTAACAGACCGGTCACTACTCCGTCGCATACAAGTGGGCTGCCTTCGTCTCCCAGCTGCAATGTATCAGGATAACAGAGCA
>OX246747.1:26912434-27082434 GCA_945910005.1 Isoperla grammatica
AGAGAAAGTATTAACTCAAATAACCAATCAATACCCAAAGGCAGACATCTGTGTATGCGGTGATTTCAACATTGACTTTCTTCAACCATCCACCCCTAAAACTAATTTTCAGGATGTCTTTAACTCATTCAATATGTCAGCCACTATATCCACACCAACCCGAATAACACCTTCTAGTGCCACTCTACTTGACAACATCTTGACCACATTCGACTCTGACTCTTTTCAGACTGAGACTTTAGACTCGGGCCTCTCTGATCATCTGGCCATCCCCTGCTGAAAAATCTGCTTAGATCTTTCTAAATCTACCAAGGGGTTTAACCAGATCCAAGCAGACGCCTTCAAGCCCTTCTTAGAGCTGACTTAACTAATCAGAATAAAGAAGTCACCAAAATTTCAAAAAAGAAGAATATATCAGCATCAATAAGAATCAAGCAGGACACTTGAAATGTCAGTTCTAAGAAGTATTGAGAAGAAGTAGATGCAAGAAGAAATAAGAAGAATCAGTAAGATACTACTATTTAAGTGGACGCTAGTAGAAATAGTAAGTAGTGGATGTAAGAAGACATGAGCAGAATCAACAAGTACCACTCTGTTATCAGATCCTAGTAGATACAATCAGAAGTGGATGTAAGAAGACATTAGCAGAATCAACCAGTACCACTGTGTAATCAGAACATAGTAGATACAATCAGAAGTGGATGTAAGAAGACATGAGCAGAATCAACCAGTACCACTGTGTAATCAGAACATAGTAGATAAAGTCAGAAGTGGATGTAAGAAGACATGAGCAGAATCAACAAGTACCACTCTGTAATCAGATCCTAGTAGATACAATCAGAAGTGGATGTAAGAAGACATGAGCAGAATCAACCAGTACCACTGTGTAATCAGAAGATAGTAGATAAAGTCAGAAGTGGATGTAAGAAGACATGAGCAGAATCAACAAGTACCACTGTGTAATCAGAACATAGTAGATAAAGTCAGAAGTGGATGTAAGAAGACATGAGCAGAATCAACAAGTACCACTGTGTAATCAGATCCTAGTAGATATAATAAGAAGTGGATGTAAGAAGACATGAGCAGAATCAATAAGTACCACTCTGTAATCAGATCTTAGTAGATACAATAAGAAGTGGATGTAAGAAGATATGAACAGAATCAACAAGTACCACTCTGTAATCAGATCCTAGTAGATACAATAAGAAGTTGATGTAAGAAGACTTGAGCAGAATCAACAAATACCACTCTGTAATCAGATCTTAGTAGATATAATAAGAAGTGGATGTAAGAAGACATGAGCAGAATCAACAAGTACCACTCTGTAATCAGATCTTGGTAGATACAATAAGAAGTGGATTTAAGAAGATTTGAGCAGAATCAACAAGTATTACTCTGTAATCAGATCTTAGTTGATATAATAAGAAGTGGATGTAAGAAGATATGAGCAGAATCAACAAATACCACTCTGTAATCAGATCTTAGAAGATACAATAAGAAGTGGATGTAAGAAGATATGAGCAGAATCAACAAGCACCAGTCTGTAATCATATCTTAGTAGATACAATAAGAAGTGGATGTAAGAAGATATGAGCAGAATCAACAAGCACCACTCTGTAATCAGATCTTAGTAGATACAATAAGAAGTAGATGTAAGAAGACTTGAGCAGAATCAACAAGTACCACTGTGTTATCAGATCCTAGTAGATACAATAAGAAGTGGATGTAAGAAGACTTGAGCAGAATCAACAAGTACCACTCTGTAATCAGTTTCTAGTAGATACAGTAAGAAGTGGATGTAAGAAGAAATGAGCAGAATCAAGAAGTACCAGTGTGTTATCAGATCCTAGTAGATATAATAAGAAGTGGATGTAAGAAGACATGAGCAGAATCAACAAGTACCACTCTGTAATCAGATCCTAGTAGATATAATAAGAAGTGGATGTAAGAAGACATGAGCAGAATCAACAAGTACCACTCTGTAATCAGATCCTAGTAGATATAATAAGAAGTGGATGTAAGAAGACATGAGCAGAATCAACAAGTACCACTCTGTAATCAGATCCTAGTAGATACAATTAGAAGTGGATGTAAGAAGACATGAGCAGAATCAACAAGTACCACTCTGTAATCAGATCCTAGTTGATATAATAAGAAGTGGATGTAAGAAGACATGAGCAGAATCAAGAAGTACCACTCTGTAATCAGATCCTAGTAGATATAATAAGAAGTGGATGTAAGAAGACATGAGCAGAATCAACAAGTACCACTCTGTAATCAGATCCTAGTTGATATAATAAGAAGGGGATGTTAGAAGAAATGAGCAGAATCAACAAGTACCACTCTGTAATCAGATCCTAGTAGATACAATTAGAAGTGGATGTAAGAAGACATGAGCAGAATCAACAAGTACCACTCTGTAATCAGATCCTAGTAGATATAATAAGAGGTGGATGTAAGAAGACATGAGCACAATCAACAAGTACCACTCTGTTATCAGATCCTAGTTGATAAAATAAGAAGTGGATGTAAGAAGACATGAGCAGAATCAATTAACCAGTACCACTGTGTAATCAGATCCTTGTAGATATGATAAGAAGTGGATGTAAGAAGACATGAGCAGAATCAACAAGTACCACCCTGTAATCAGATCCTAGTAGATATTATAAGAAGTGGATGTAAGAATTGACATGAGCAGAATCAACAAGTACCACTCTGCTATCAGATCCTAGTTGATATAATAAGAAGTGGATGTAAGAAGACATGAGCAGAATCAACAAGTACCACTCTGTAATCAGATCCTAATAGATATGATAAGAAGTGGATGTAAGAAGACATGAGCAGAATCAACAAGTACCACTCTGTAATCAGATCCTAGTAGATATGATAAGAAGTGGATGTAAGAAGACATGAGCAGAATCAACAAGTACTACTGTGTTATCAAATCCTTGTAGATAGTATAAGAAGTGGATGTAAGAAGACATGAGCAGAATCAACAAGTACCACTCTGTTATCAGATCTTAGTAGATATAATAAGAAGTGGATGTAAGAAGACATGAGCAGAATCAACAAGTACCACTCTTATCAGATCTTAGTAGATATAATAAGAAGTGGATGTAAGAAGAAATGAGCAGAATCAAGAAGTACCACTCTGTTATCAGATCTTAGTAGATATAATAAGATGTGGATGTAAGAAGACTTGAGCAGAATCAACTAGTACCACTCTGTAATCAGATCTTAGTAGATATAATAAGAAGTGGATGTAAGAAGACATGAGCAGAATCAACAAGTACCACTCTGTTATCAGATCTTAGTAGATATAATAAGAAGTGGATGTAAGCATAAAGTGCAGAATCAACAAGTACCAGTCTGTAATAATCAGTGCCTAGTAGAAGAGCCCCTTCAATTTCGTGTGACCCCCAACTTAAACAGTAAGAATAATGGTTCAGGCACGCAATCACATCGTACATCCCGACACTCTTGAAAAATATAAAACTACATACAATTTTTTTTATCTCATATCTCCCGCCCGTTATATTTTTTCTTATTTGCAAACTGCGAATGAGAAGTGGGCAGGGTAAAAGGGGGGCGGCGTGGCGCTAGGTAGCGAGACCGTAGCCGGGGGGTGGGGGACGGGCAGTACAATCGCATCACGACTTGTCGAGTTGTGAGTGTGCATTCGAATTAGTGCAAAACCATCCCTAGTTCAAATGACTGACAACAAAAAGGCTTTCTGACTCCAAAGAAAATTGATCTTATGTATTTTTCCGTACATTTTGTGAAGATAAGTTTGCACAATTTTCCGCCTTCGGCAAATGACTCTATACCGCCACCCCTTCTCTTTCAAATATCAATACACTTTTATAAGTCTATGGTTAAACTATGAATTCACCCAACAAAGACCCTCAGGATGAAATTCTAGGTGTCCTAATGGAGCAAGCAGGTAACTGTGTATCCGCTGAGTGAGAGTTTATTGTTTAATTGTATCTCAAGAATGTAGGCTATAACGATTAACGATGAAGTTACGTTTATATCTGACATCAAAGTCAGTATCGCGGGCGACAGCACACGAAGAGCCGTAAAGTACGCCGAAAATGTACATGTACAAAATGTTGGTACGGGTAAGGTTGATACAATTGTTGGTAGTCTAGGTAATTATTTACAACTTACGAACTTAACTACAACTATTTACAATTATTATTTACATTTGATAACAAGTATAGAATAGTTTAAACTAGAAGAAGAACGAATGAGACTAAACAAGTTCCAACAAGAGCTTGTTATAATAAGAACAGCACAGTTTGAACTAGTCGAAGAATACATAAGATGGAACTAGATGCAGTAAGATCATTTTGTATCAAGAATAGAATAGGTAGTTAAAACTAGAAGAACGAATGAGACTAAACAAGTTCCAACAAGAGCTTGTTATAATAAGAACAGCACAGTTTGAACTAGTCGAAGAATACATAAGATGGAACTAGATGCAGTAAGATCATTTTGTATCAAGAATAGAATAGGTAGTTAAAACTAGAAGAACGAATGAGACTAAACAAGTTCCAACAAGAGCTTGTTATAATAAGAACAGCACAGTTTGAACTAGAAGAAGAATCCATAAGATGGAACTAGATGCAGTAAGATCATTTTGTATCAAGAATAGAATAGGTAGTTAAAACTAGAAGAAGAAGAACGAATGAGACTAAACAAGATCTAACAAGAAATTATTATATAATAAGAACGGCATACTTTGAACTAGAAGAAGAATCCGTGAGATGGAACTAGATGCAGTGAGTTCATTATATATTTTTTTATCCATGTTACGTTTAAACGAACTACACGTATTTGTATTGGGGTAGTAATGTTTTGTGTATTTGTTTGTCACGGCGATTCTGTGCATCGACCCATACTGTATGGATGGGTAAGGGCGATTCAGTGTCCGTGCCAAGGCGATCCTGTGCTACGGCTCATACTGTATGGGCACAGATAACGGATTGTTGGTAAAGGTCTTGACACATAATTTTTGTGTCACTGCGATTCTGGGCTACGGCCCATAGGTACTGTATGGGTCGAGGCCATTCTGGAAGAGACCAACAAAATTACTTTTCTGTCACAAGACCCATTCGGAAACACTTTGACAATTACCGTGGTACATTTCGGTGCTACGGCGATTCTGTACTACAGCGATTCTGTGTCAAGACCTACACTTCTTGCCCACACCACCCACACTGTTCAAGGACTTTAACAAAACTACTGGTCTGTGTCAAGACCCATTAGGAAACACGTTCGTTGAAGAATTCTGTGTCACGACGCTTCTGTGCCAAGGCGATTCTGTGCCAATGTCCCGCCCCTATTTGTCGAATGTTAATTATAATAGTATTACCTTCCGTTCACCGATATATCTAATAATATTTAATATGTGTTTGTATTTTAATAACTATAAGCATAACACACACTAAAATACTTAAGTTTTACGAATACTAAATTTGTTGGTGAAACTTTAGTTGAGACAATATATTATCTAAATCTATTCGAAAAGTGTATCTTCTCTAGAAGCTGGGTTGTTCCAATAAACCTTTGCACGATTGGAAAGCGGAATCATTAGGCTTACCATTTACGTACGGTTCAGCTAGCACAGTTGCAATATGTTTAAACAATGACAAATTTGTAATTACTACACTTAATGTCTAAAACCCCAAAATTATTATAGTTTACCTGCCCCAATGACGGGACAGCTTGACCACAGATAACGGATTGGCTTGACGATGTTTGTTCAACCTTGCATTGCACTGAGCGCCTGTATGTATGTGACACCCAATGCGTAGCTGTAGCGCGGGTTGCCTAATCTTAGGGCGATAGTCAAGATCGTGCCGATTGTTTCTTGAAGAAATCGGCCTTTTCGCCTCCGGGGGAGTAAATATCAATAAACAATACATAAATCGGGTTGTGTGCATCATTGTAAACTACAGTAAACAGTTTTTGTCGATCACTTATGGAACAAAATGGTATATATGTGTGCGTGAAAGAAAATATAGTGATGAGCATAATATTATTGAGTGGTGCATTAGAAGCCCAATATTCCGTGAGTATGCTAAAGAATTCGATGAAAAATACATGTTCTAAAAATAGTATTTGAAATATTTGACTTTGAGGAATACTAAGTCCCCCAAATTAGGTAAATTGCTCTATTCTAATGTAATCTCATTTAATGGGAAAGACAAAATTACCTGTTCCATCAGTAGGCCTCCATACATCACAATGAAATAAAATTAAAGCCGAAACGGGATGTTTCGCCGCGTGGTGGGTAATGACACGGATAAGGGATTGTAATAAGGTGATCCTTATCTTGACGTTTCGTCCCTTCTGTGAGGGACATCTTATCAACACACGACACGACGCGGCGCAAACTTCCCGTTTTATTTTTATTTCATTAATACCGAGCCGCGAAAGCTTAAAATGTGAATTAATAATAATGATAATGATACTGATAAACGTTTTATACCCTCTTCAGGCGACTGCGTATTGCCGTATTGAAATAGTTGGGAAGGAATGTTCGAGGGCTATTAGTTTGGCTCAATCCCGGCATTCATCCTTCGTCCTTGTGAGTTGTGACTGAGGAAACTATCATAAAAACCTTCAGCCCAGTTGCCGGTAGCAAGTATCGAACCGGTAGCTCTCGAATTAGAAGCTCGTGAGCTCTATCAGTTGCACTATTGTAATAATATAAACCACGATCTCTGCAAATCCTGGCTTGGGCACGGATGTCATGTGTTGTTTTTTCATTCTCATAGTCAACCACTCATCGTCTCGATTAGCCTCGTTGCAAAAATGTGGGACGTAAACCCCAAGTATCATCATCGTAATAATAATTATCATAATATGTATGTGTGTTATTATGTATGAAGGACACACACTACAACCATGCTGTCGCAAAAGATTACTACCGCCACCGGTATTTACATCGTATTCGTATGACCACCTGCAGATATGGCCATCATCACTCGCATGTGTGAACAAGCAGTGAAAGCAACCCTGTCCGGCCGTTAAAACTTAGCCGCGTGCCAATATTCAGCGGCTAAGGAATTGCTTGCAAGCGGAAAAAATCGCCGCTGACTTCGCTTGCAAGTACTTCATATGGCCAGCGGAAAAAGCAGATTGATTTCGAGACGGTGCCGCTGACTAAGCGAAGTCAGCTGCTGAATATTGGCACGCGACTCTTATTTGAAATGTTTACAATGCCACATGCCTATAGGGATGGGCTGGCCGACTTCCTTCCATTCAAGGCTAACCGCTCACAGACCCGCCGCATTCTTCTTCGGCACTCTGAACGAACAAGTCGCAGGCATTGGACACATAAAGCCGCAGGTGTAGAAGACAAGAGTTTCAACTTTCAACGCTGATATTCTTAACTTTTGTTTCAGTACCATACCATACGATTGTATTTTGTTGTGTTGCAGATGATCTTGCCTACATGAAGTTGGTCTAGAGCTGATTGTTTCAACGCTCAGTTGTCAAAAATTAGCAATATACATTATACACTATTTCTGTTTCAGACCTCGCTCACCACCAATCTGTCATGTTGGAAATCATATTTTCTCGTGACGGCAACCATGTCGAATTACATTATTACTGCGATTCAGCTTCATATTACCATATTACGCACCTAATACAACTTCTCTGTTTCATATTGCTGAGGTTATCACTGCGATTTAGCTTGATATAATATACAAAACTTCTCTGTTTCAGATTGCTGACGTTATCACTGCGATTTAACTTGATATAATATACAAAACTTCTCTATTTTAGATTGCTGACGTTATCACTGCGATTTAGCTTGATATAATATACAAAACTTCTCTGTTTCAGATTGCTGACGTTATCACTACGATTTAACTTGATATAATATACAAAACTTCTCTGTTTCAGATTGCTGACGTTATCACTGCGATTTAACTTGATATAATATACAAAACTTCACTGTTTCAGATTGCTGGCGTTATCACTGCGATTAAACTTGATATAATATACAAAACTTCTCTGTTTCAGATTGCTGACGTTATCACTGCGATTTAACTTGATATAATATACAAAACTTCTCTGTTTCAGATTGCTGACGTTATCACTGCGATTTAACTTGATATAATATACAAAACTTCTCTGTTTCAGATTGCTGACGTTATCACTGCGATTTAACTTGATATAATATACAAAACTTCTCTGTTTCAGATTGCTGACGTTATCACTGCGATTTAACTTGATATAATATACAAAACTTCACTGTTTCAGATTGCTGGCGTTATCACTGCGATTAAACTTGATATAATATACAAAACTTCTCTGTTTCAGATTGCTGACGTTATCACTGCGATTTAACTTGATATAATATACAAAACTTCTCTGTTTCAGATTGCTGACGTTATCACTGCGATTTAACTTGATATAATATACAAAACTTCTCTGTTTCAGATTGCTGACGTTATCACTGCGATTTAACTTGATATAATATACAAAACTTCTCTGTTTCAGATTGCTGACGTTATCACTGCATTTTACTTGATACAATATACAAAACTTCTCTGTTTCAGATTGCTGACGTTATCACTGCATTTTACTTGATACAATATACAAAACTTCTCTGTTTCAGATTGCTGACGTTATCACTGCATTTGACTTGATACAATAAACAAAACTTCTCTGTTTCTGATTGCTGACGTTATCACTGCGATTTATCTTGATATAATGTAGAAAACTTCTCTATTTCAGATTGCTGACGTTATCACTGCGATTTAACTTGATATAATATACAAAACTTCTCTGTTTCAGATTGCTGACGTTATCACTGCGATTTAACTTGATATAATATAGAAAAACTTCTCTATTTCAGATTGCTGACGTTATCACTGCGATTTAACTTGATATAATATACAACACTTCTCTGTTTCAGATTGCTGACATTATCATTGCGATTTAACTTGATATTATGTACCTAATTAATTTCCACTGTTTTTGATTGCAGGCGCTTACACTGCGATTTAGCTTGTTATAACTTATAATGTACCTAATAGAGCTCCGCTGTTATAGATTGCTGACGTTAGCACTGCGTTTTAGCTTATTATTTATGCACTAACACTCCACTGTTTTAGATCTCTAAGTCTAGTAGTGTCTTGTTGTTTCTAGTCCGGTATGTTCTTCTTGACAATAGTTCATTCGTGTCAAGCTGGGTCTAGTGGAGCCTTATTGTCTCTCTTTGTATGTGCTCTTATTTAAACTTGCCGATTCTTGTGGTCTTGTTGTGTCTGATTGTATAACGCTTGTTAGAACTTATCTGTACTTGCTTTCTCTAGTCTTGACTGGTGTTTCATTCTTGTCTGTTCTTGTCTCTTTGAAACTTGTCTGATCAATTGGTACAATTTAATAAAAAAAGATGACAAGAATTTTCAACAGGGTAGAACCACTTCCTCTGAGCTCTGACCAAGTCTGCCTAGAACCGCTTCCTCTGAGGTCTGACCAGGTCTGCCTAAAACCACTTCCACTGAGGTCTGACCAGGTCTGCCTAGAACCGCTTCCACTGAGGTCTGACCAGGTCTGCCTAAAACCGCTTCCACTGAGGTCTGACTAGGTCTGCCTAGAACCGCTTCCTCTGAGCTCTGACCAAGTTTGCCTAGAACCGCTTCCTCTGAGGTCTGACCAGGTCTGCCTAAAACCGCTTCCACTGAGGTCTGACCAGGTCTGCCTAAAACCACTTCCACTGAGGTCTGACTAGGTCTGCCTAAAACCGCTTCCTCTGAGCTCTGACCAAATCTGTCTAGACCCGCTTCCTGTGAGCTCTGACTAGGTCTGCCTAGAACCGCTTCCTCTGAGCTCTGACTAGGTCTGCCTAGAACCACTTCCACTGAGGTCTGACCAGGTCTGCCTAGAACCGCTTCCTCTGAGCTCTGACCAGGTCTGCCTAGAACCGCTTCCACTGAGCTCTGACTAGGTCTGCCTAGAACCGCTTCCTCTGAGGTCTGACCAGGTCTGCCTAAAACCGCTTCCACTGAGGTCTGACCAGGTCTGCCTAGAACCGCTTCCACTGAGCTCTGACTAAGTCTGCCTAGAACCACTTTCACTGAGGTCTGACCAAGTCTGCCTAGAACCGCTTCCACTGAGCTCTGACTAGGTCTGCCTAGAACCGCTTCCTTTGAGGTCTGACCAGGTCTGCCTAAAACCACTTCCACTGAGGTCTGATTAGGTCTGCCTAGAACCGCTTCCACTCAGCTCTGACTAGGTCTGCCTAGAACCGCTTCCTCTGAGCTCTGACTAGGTCTGCCTAGAACCGCTTCCTCTGAGCTCTGACTAGGTCTGCCTAGAACCGCTTCCACTGAGCTCTGACTAGGTCTGCCTAGAACCGCTTCCACTGAGCTCTGACTAGGTCTGCCTAGAACCGCTTCCTCTGAGCTCTGACTAGGTCTGCCTAGAACCGCTTCCACTGAGCTCTGACTAGGTCTGCCTAGAACCGCTTCCTCTGAGCTCTGACTAGGTCTGCCTAGAACCGCTTCCTCTGAGCTCTGACCAGGTCTGCCTAGAACCGCTTCTACAAGGGTCTGATTGAGACTAGTAAGAATTGCTTCCACTTATTATACTGATCGGGACAGGTAAGCACCACTTCCCCTAAGATCTGATAATGACTGCTAAGAAACATATCTGTTAAGAACTGATTGCAACTGCTAAAAACCATTTCCACTTAGTTCTGATGAAGACTACTGAACCACAGAAGGAATAACTTATTCTGCTAAACCTGCTAAATACCACTAAAAACTTCTTCCACTTACAGGGGCCATAACGGGCTTAATTCTGCTTAGATCTTCTTATAGTGTACTTCCTGAATCTGACTATATCTACTTCCACTAGGACGTTGAAATTGCTAAGCAGAACTAGGCAGATTTTTCAGCAGGGTCTCCCTTCAATTCTCCTCTCCCATCCCAAATGTAAATGCTACTGTATTCAAACGCAAATACACTGATGAAAACATCTCTTATTTTCAAACTCTACTCCACAAGGAACACTGGGATACTCTCTTCGATGCTAGCTCAGCTGAAGTTGGGTTCCTCTCATTCCATAACCGATTTCTATCATTGTTTAATAGTGCTTTTCCACTCACAAAAGTTAAAATCAACTCCTCGCAAAACCATAACAAATGGATTACAGAACGGATTCGTACGGAGTCAAAGGAACTCCTCCGCCTCCATTCTGCCTGTAAGCTACATCCTTCTGACACTAATCTAAAGGTAGAATATAATAAGAGGAAAAAATCCCATTCTCGTAATATAAAAGTTACGAAACGCCAGTATCATGACCAACTAATTTCCACCTCGTCTAATAAATCTAAAACTACATGGCAAATCATCAAATCTGAGACCTCTTCCTCCAAGCAGTCGCCTAATATCTCTCTCGCTGTTGATAATAATGTAATTGATGATCCTACTGAAGTAGCCAACCTCTTTAATGTGTTCTTTAAAGAATCCAGTTACGTTCTCCCTCCCGTATCTCACCAGTCCCTAACCTTTGCTGGAACAAGTTCCACCTCTCCTCTGTTTACTCCGAGACGGCCAATTAATTCGTTCTTTCTTTTCCCTACTAGTGCCACTGAAGTCTTTAAAGTTATGAGAAAACTTAATTCGAAATACTCCTCTGGCCTCGATGGTATCCCTGGTGCTATCATTGCCAAATGCTCTAGATGGCTAGCGTTTCCCCTTTCTCATGCCATCAACCTATCCTTTCATTGTAGCTCATTCCCTTCTATACTTAAACACTCCATGATTATTCCAGTCCACAAGAAAGGAAAAAAAGATGTCCTTAACAATTATCGACCCATTTCATTACTGTCATCATTCTCTAAAATCTTTGAACTAACTATGCACTCCCGTCTTTCTTCATTTCTTAATAAATATGATATCCTTGATAATAGCCAACATGGCTTCCGCGCACGGAAATCCACAACAACTGCAATCTTCTCTTTCCTCTCTGCGCTATATTCTGCACTTGATAAAGGAGATGAGGCTCTTGGACTATTTTATGACTTAAGTAAGGCTTTTGACACCATTGATCACCAGCTGCTCCTCAACAAACTTATGTCCATGGGGATTATGGGTCCGGCCCTCAGCTGGATTGCTTCTTTCCTGTCTAATAGAACCCAATCAGTAAAAATCTCATCCTCCGTAACCAATAAATCAGTTCTTTCTAACCCGCTTCCAATACAGAATGGTGTTCCCCAAGGCTCAGTCCTTGGTCCTCTTCTTTTCCTACTGTATGTCAACGATCTTCCTAAAATTCTTTCTATAGATTCTGTCTCTGAATATGTGAAAAGCTTCCTCTCACAATATGCTGATGACACAACCCACCTTTTCACATGCCCAAAGCTCACCAACCAATGTACCAATGACCAATCTGTCCCAAAGCCAACTGATCAGCTGCTTATACAAGCTGCCACACTTGGGGCCTCTTGTATGTCCTCATATTGTTCACAAAATCGATTGGCCCTTCAAACGTCTAAAACAGTTTATATCAAGTTCTGCTCAAGTGTTTTAAAACCAACCTCCAGTCCACTCATTCGTCTGGATGGAAACAGCATTGCAGGGGCCATATCTCACAAAATCTTAGGTCTTAATATCACGGAATCTCTTGATTGGTCCCCCCACATTAACAATATTGCATCCAGACTGTTAAGTGGTTGTTTTATGCTCCGTAAGCTGAAAATGATTGCTAGCAAATCATCCCTACTCCTTGTTTATCATGCGTACATTCATTCCATTCTTTCCTATGCTGTCATTTTCTGGGGCTCCTCGCACCATGCACATAGGATTTTTATCATTCAAAAACGAGCTGTTAGAATAATAGCTGGGATATCAAGGGGACAATCGTGCAAGCCCCACTTCAGCAATCTTGGTATCCTCACTCTCCCCTCTACACTTGTCATGACTGCGGCCACCTTTGTTAGGACTAACCCTGAACTTTTCCCCCTTAACGCTTCGAACCATAGTCACATGACTAGATCTAACTCAAATATTTTTATACCCTCTTTCAAACACCCTCTTACAAAACTACCTGCTTCAAAGACTTTCTACAATCTTAACGAATTCCTGATTGCCACTGACTAGACTATTATATGTATGTATGTATGTATGTTTGTGGTTATTATGTATGTATGTATTATGTGTTTGTATCATATGTACGTATGTAATATAAATGTAATGTTAAATGTTAAATTTCTATGTTTGTTCTTGTTAGTTTTAAGTACATATTCACTCTCTCTCTCTCAAGAGGAGTACACCCTTACATTGTAATGGTCAGTGAACTATGAAATAAATATGAAATATGAAATAACGGATTATCTGTGATACTAGCTTTTCGCTGGTTCGATACCATACCCGCTATCGCAAATTCTTACTGAAGGATTTCCCAAGGTTTTCATCAGTCACAGAATAATACTGGTATTGAGTCCTTCTTACATCAGTAATTCGGACATTCCTCCCCAAACTCACGATACGTGAAAAGGGGCATTTGGTAAAAGAAAAAGAAGTTGTTGAAGTATGTAAAATAAAAAGTTTTAAAATAGCGCCCTAGAAACATATCGATAGATCGCAACTCTATCGAGTTCTATCGACTTTTAAGATGCGTTCCAGAATTCATGACACATGTATCTAGGATAACCTGACGTAACGTCAGGATGGATTAGATGACACGACATAAAAATTAAGGCTGAGTTGGATGAGAGTGCGATCAGCTTGCGATAGATTCTGGAAGACAACTAATCAGAAATAGTATTATTTATGTTGGTAGCTCTGTACAATAAATACAATTTCGAATGTGGCGGTATCTTGTGATAAAACTGAAAATGCAAAGTGATAGATTTTCGCATGTCAATTGTCAACTGTTTTTGAGTGGTTTCGTTGATTTTGGAATGGCTTCCCAAAGTAATTAATAATAAATTAAAAATCATTAAAAATGAAATAATTGGTGACGTGCAAGTGTTAAAAGTGTGTTATCTAAGCCTATTAGATTTCCATGTTCTGTGTTTTGCATATTTTGCACTGGAGCAAACTACAAGCCAAAATGCAATCCGGTGTGGATAAGTCCGGTAGGTAGGGCCTAGGCCCTAGGCCCTTGGCATTAATTTTTACCATTTAGGTTTAGGCAGGCCTATATTTACACATTCTACACATTATATGCTTGTAAGCTTAGGCCTTTAGGGTTGGAGGGCCGTAGGGCTGTCGAACTACAAAGAAATTTGACAGCTGTGATTATAGGTTAAAAAACAGAGACTTGTGGTCTGTCCCTGGCCTAGAGCCTTGGCTTTCAGTGTGTAGGCCCTAGGCCTAGGCCTAGGACCAAACAGAAATTGAGAGCCCTAGGCCCAAAGGTCAGGTTGGGGAGTGTTACCGAACCCATGGGGTTGATGAGGGACTGGAAAGTAGGCCTAGGCCCCAAAACCCTAGACCTTCAGAAGTTAGGGCCTAGGTCTAGCGCTTTGGACATGTAACATGATAGATATATGAAAACCTCAATGCTGTAGATTGGCCTAGCTTATCAGCTGACCCTACACAATACAGTAAACCTACAGCCACAGGTATAGGGCTAGACCTAGGGCCTAGGCTAGTCTAGCCAAAAACGTAAACAAAGAACGGAGTGTATATTCCTACGGCAGAACGTAACAATTAATACACACTATTCTTACGTTGAGCTATCGACGGAGCTGAAGAGGTTAGGGGGAATGTTGATCTTGAACCAAATAAAGGGAAATGAGGTAGGCCTAGGCCTACACGGAGATGCAACTTTATAAAGACGTTCAAAAGGTTAGGGAGAATGTTGATCTTGAACCACAATAAAGGAAAATAAGGTAGGTAGGCCCAGTAGGCCTACAAGGAGACGCAACTTTATAACGCAACTTTGGTGGTTTTGAACGAAAAAAAGCGAAAAAAGTGAGTAGAACACCGGATCAGCTGTGCGTAAGTTTTACCGAAAATAATGTAGGCCTAGTAGGCCTAAAGGGTATTTCTTGCACATTAAAGCCTACCTAATTCTTACGTTCGGCGGGTGATGAAGGTCTACTCTTACGTCCTGAAATGAAAATAATGTAGGCCTAAAGGGTATTTATTATTCTTACAATATTCTTACGTTCGCGGATGGCTTCTTACGTTCTAACGTAAGAATTACTAGGCCTAGGCCTGGGCTACACACTATTCTTATGTTGGTGGTGCGTGCGCCTGTCGAGTCGATTAGTCACATGATTAGACAACCAATAGAAACACGGAGCGTAAGAATAATTTATAATAAATCTTACGTTCTGCCGTAAGAATATCCACTGCCAACAAAGAAATGGGGACTACATACAGAATCCTCTGTTGATTGCAAGCATATTGAAATATGAGAACGGCGCGCAGAGCCTAGGTGTATAATTACCCCTTATTTAACTATGAATCACATAAAAACTAGTTCCAACATAAATCCAACTTGAAGGATACAATAGGCCTAGGTCTATGGGAGTGGCCTAGGCCTAGACTGGATTCACGAGCACTTGACTCATATATCGTACACCTATGGGTACGGTCCGAAACCTGCTGAGAATGCTTTGCACCTAGGCCTAGCATTCTCCAGCACGTTAAAGCATCTATAAGCACAATATACTTACGGAACACTTCAAGCATAGGCATGGCTGTTTAGGCCAATCAGGCGCAAGGTCGTTTTGCCACGCCCACTACATTAGCTGTCAAACAGTTTAGTAAAATTTAAAAGGTTGATAGAGGCGTAAGTCAAATCAATTAAATATACTAGCCTGGGCTCTAATACATGTGCAAACATATGATTTTGGCGCAATTTTACCCTTAGGTTAAGCCCAAGGTTAGGTCCGTCTATAAGGCATTTTTAAAATGCCGCCAAAAACCACCTTATGCTGGAGATGCTCAACTGAAAACCTCGGGCATATTGAGCGTGCTGAATATGCTCATGAATGAGGTTTCGGAACGCTGGGTAAAGCACATTCAATAGGTTTCGGTACGGGCCAAGCATGCTTTAAGCATTCTCAGCAGGTTTCGGACCGTAGGCCCCTACCCTAAATATTTTACAGCCAGAATCACATTTTTTCATTTTTTCAATAGGCCTACATGTGCCTAAACTGTAAATGTGAGTGAAAATTTCGATTGATGTATGTAAACAGAGTTGAAAGTTGGCGGGTCCATTGCATTTGTCGATTGTTGTTGTTCAGGTTTGCAGTCAAACTTACAAATTTATGACAAACTAAAGAACGATTCGTGTTATTGCTTGAATCTATAGAATTCCAACAGGTTACCTGCATAGGGTGAGTCACTAAGTGAAAATTATTGTGTATCAGTTTAATTACTGAGTGGGTAGACTCTAAATGTGAATTTTTTTATTTTATTTATTTAACGTATGCCTACTGTAGGCTTGGCTCGTAAAGCAAGCTCCATGAATTGGAAAATTAATGTTTGCAGCAATAACACTGTAGGACGTAGGTACGTTTTTAATGGTAGTGCTTCACCTGTTGCAATATCTTTAAGGGTCTACCTAATACCCTACAATAGTTGCAATGTTGTCGTTTACATAACGATTAGCATAATTAAGGTTTGATTGGTGACTAAATTAAAAATGTAGGTGGCATAATAAGGCCTAATAACATAGGAAATTGCACCCACCTACACATGACCGACCGACCATGTTTCAATAGCGTTCAGTGTTCAGTTGAGATCAAACATAAAGGACATGTAAATTGAAAATTTTATTATGTGTAGTATTTTAGCTTTACAATACCTATTAATAATTTGATGTATTATAGTTGAGTAACTATTTAAGTGAGGTAAACGCCTACATTCAGAACAATCTCACATTCTTCAATTTGGCATTTTGAAATAAGCCTTAGGCCTATATGTATTACCGTATTTACCCTCATAGAAGACGACCTAGAATTTAAGGACTTTTAAACTCAAAAAAGTCATATTTGTATGATAATCTATTTATACCCGAATTTAAGACATCCCCCGATATTTTAACCTTTACAAAATTGAAATAATTATAGTTTTACATTCAGGTAAATATGGTATTTATTTACGCTTTAAAAAATCTACAATCTACAACATTTTCAATGAAGTCAAAACTAGCTTAATGGCCATTTGTTACGACCTTGCAGTTGAGCGCATCAGCAGGTCTACCGGTAAACAATAAACAAGTCTCCGTTATTAGCTAATAAACAAAAAGTGAAACATCTCTTTTAACTCGTGGTGTTATTGAACTGTTTTCATGTTTACTTCACATCTAGGATGTTATCCAAGTTGTGCGTTTGTAATTAGTTTACGTCGAGTTAATTAGGCTCGAAGGCTAATCGCTTTGTTGTTATGGATTTTGGTTACGCCAATGAATTTCAATTAACATTAGGTACTAATAGCCAATACATTTCACTTTTTATGGTGGTTGTCTTTCAGTTTTTGAGAGAAGCGTGGAGGAGGGAGGGGGGGGGGGGAGGGTTAGGGGGTGACTGCTTAGGCCCTTGTAGTAATGATGATAATTATTTATTAGTCTTCTGTGTGTAGCTCGTTTACCTTTTTGCCCTCACACAACACAAATAGTAAAAAGCGTAGTTGTCAAGGCCTACAATCTATATTAACAATTAAATTATTGTAATACGTATTAATTCATCAGGATATATTTGTGTATACTGTATTGTTTAAAAACAGTTACCAGTTAGGCCTATAAAAATATTAACTACTTTGCTCCCATTCTCAAATTAGTTTTTCTTTTAAATTTGGGTATTTCAAACCTGCCTCCCCCCCCCCCCCCCCTCCACAATCCTGTATGGGGTCAAGTCAAGATTTATAATGTATATTTTTTATTGTATTTATGTTCCTCATTAAATTGTCGACCGTCGCGATCTTTCTACCATGTTCGAACCGTTTCTAAAACGTGAATTTTGAAGAAGTGACCGTCGCGATGGGCCTCGCTCTGCCCCGGAGTGAAGTGACGTCACGATCTTTGTTCGCCGTGAACCCATTATTCATCGTGCACAGATATTTACAGTTAGGCTGGTTCCATTCTTTGTTGTGCGTTCGCTCTCGCTCGTGCTAGAAACATCCCAGCCGATGCGACGGCGGCGGCGGCGGGCGGAGACATTTGGCGGGCGTTTTAAATTCGCGCTTTTTCTTCAAGCTGATTGATTGATTGATATTTGGGCTTAACGTCTCATATTTTTGCAACTTGGCTAATCGAGACGATGAGTGGGTGAAATATGAAGATGAAATTCGGGGCTGTTTGGCGGAAAGGGGCAAGTAGGAGTGCGGGGTGGAAATGGGAAAGGGGAGGAAAAGGGGGGGGGATGGGTCCCCTTCGTAATACAGACAGACTTTTCGACAGGGGTAGACTACGTTCGTGCATGTTTCCTCTCCCTCCTTCTTTATCGTCTTAGGCCACCCTATGCATGGTCGAATTGGAAATCTTTCTTTGTGGTGGTGAGGGGGGGGGGGGGGGTTCTAAACACAGCTTTACAGTCAAATAGAGAGCTATCCCGGTTTGAGAGGGTTGAGGGGGTCAGTCAGTTTGGGGAGACAGTCACTGGTCATCAACAATTTCTCAAAGACACAATATTTTCACCTTATTAATGTAGAAGAGTATACAAGCTCCATTTATTTTAAGTAATATTATTTAGAATATGCAAAATCTATCTAAGAGTATGGGGGTGGGGTGACGGGAGAGATCTTCTTGATCACATTCACACAGCCCTGTGCATCGAGCCTCTGAAAAGGACCAAAAAATGCTGATGCTGAAAAATGCTTTTGCTACTGCAAAAAATGCAATGTGCTGTTTTTTTTTAATTTTATTTTTTATTTTTATGGATGTTTAAATACGATATTAGATATTTTGACGTGTTATAACAAGTGATTAATTATTGTATGTAATGGTAGTGCCAAACAAATTATTCTGTACGGGGTGGGAGGGTCCGCATCCCCTCCTCACCCAATTCAACCACAGTCAATGTATATTTTATTTTATGTCCAGTGGGACCGGTTCTGTTGCTAGAATGAAATCAACGCGCATTGGTCTATGTTCTGTTTATCTTCGGCTAGGGTTGATAAATAT
This sequence comes from Isoperla grammatica, assembly GCA_945910005.1. Lineage (NCBI taxonomy): Eukaryota > Metazoa > Arthropoda > Insecta > Plecoptera > Perlodidae > Isoperla > Isoperla grammatica. Next base: position 26,931,548 of record OX246747.1, read on the forward strand.
AATATCAGGTGACTAACTATAGTAAGTAGTAACTAACTAGAGGAAGGAATGTCCGAGGCGAGGGTCAATCCCAGCATTTGCCTTGTGTTGTGACTGACAGTGGCGTAACTAGCACTTGTTTTTTGGGGGGGCGAATACTTTTTAAACCAGAATAGATTATTGGTCGGGGTGACCATGTGTAATAGACCATGGGCCAGCTAATAGAAACCCTCCCCCCCCCCGGTGCGGAAGGTTTGAAAGTGGTTTTGTATACCTCTTAATATTACATTTTGATTTTCACTTGTTAGCCAACACAACTTTGGTGGAACAGCCAACCAGGGGTGTCCAAAGATTTTGGTCTAAATAGTACAAATATTAATTGTGAGTCTTGTAGTAAGAAAGTAGTTAGTTTTACGTAAGGTTATAACTATGTATATTATTGTCTTGTATCTAAAAATTGTTTGAGACCCAATTGGCCATTATCTTCGGAGATATCACCCTGTGTCTTTTTGGACATCATGAAACTCTTTAGTCACAAATGTCGTTTGCGACCACTCTAATGAAAGGTCTTGATGAGTACATTACGAATAAGTAATTTATTATACATGTCAATTATACATTTTCAGGGGTAATTACGCTTTAAACGTCAAAATCCATCTTCGATCGCTATTTTTTGCACTATTAGCTAATAAAAGTGAGAAGTTTCCATTTTTTTTCTTTGTAGCTTTTAAATATATGTTAGTGTATTAACATTGTTTGTAATATGTGATTTCCATAGAATAATATCCATTTTAGGTTATTGTTTTAATTTTTAATTTAATTTTTTTTTTCATTAATTAACGTCGTTAAAAAAGAAACACGTTTATTTAAGGATTGTGCAGATTTAATAATACAAATTCATGTCACTTAGTTGGTGGAACAGTCAAAAGTCACAAAATAACAAACATACTTACATAAACGCTCAAGAAACGCAATTAATATTTATGTATATACATTTGAGATGCCACATTTTGACACCCCTGGTGGGTGCATCCGCTAAAACCGTGTTGTATATTGAGTAAAAATGCCAAGACAATCTATTCAAGTACTCAAATCCGCTTCCATCATCTTCCACAATGTGGGTAATATGGGAGGTCATAAACTGGCAAAACTATATATTATCTACTCAAAGTAAACCCAAAAATGTATATGGAAAGTTTTGTGCACCCCTTAAATGTAAAAATGTATTTAATTAAGTATTTTGAATGTTAAAGAATATATACGTGCAGAATTGTTAATTTACTGTCCAGAATCGCAATTAACATCAATATTACTCCTTATTTCGCCATGTTTGGATACCCCTGGTGGGTGCATCCACCAAAACTATGTTGGCTAACAAGCTAAAATCGAAAGACAGTGTACCAAAGTATCCAAAAATAGTTCTAAACTTTCCGGCATATGGGGAACGGGGGGTTACAAATGGGGTAAACCCTATACATGTTATGCTCAAAGTAAACAAATAAAATGTGTAAATTATTAAATTCAATGTATTATATATTGTGTTGTGCGACCATTTAAATGGGAAAATGTATAATTAACAATTTCAATGTGTTAAAGGTTACTTAATTCCAAAAATGTTCATTTTATTGTCAAAAGCACAATTATCATTAATATTGCTCACTATTTCGACATTTTGGATAGCCCTGGTAAGTGCACTCACAAAAAACCATCTTGGCTAACAAGTAAAAATCAAAAGGTCATGTATCAAAGTATACAAAAACACTTTCAGCCCTTCCAATATTGGAGGGGTGGGGGGTTACAGATGGGGCAAACATGATACATTTTAACCTAAAAAATTCACATAAAATGTACATAGAATGTTTTTCTCACCCCTGAAAAATTAAAAATTCATGTTATCAAGCATTTTAGATGCGTGAGGTTATATACTTACAACTATTTTGATTTATTCTCAAGAATTGCAAATAATATTAATATCGATTTGTATGGTGGCACATTTGGACAACCCTGGTAGATGCACCCGCCAAAACCATGTTGGCTAACAAGTGAAAATCAAAAGTACATATATAATAGTAATCGAAACCACTTTTAGACCTTCCATTATTTGAGGGGTGGGGCGTTACAGAGCGGCCAAACTATATAAATGTTTTGCTCGAAATAAAAACAAAACATGAATAGATAACTAGTTTGTGTAACCCTGAAAATCAACAAATTGTATTATTTAGAAGCTTACGTATAAAAGAGTTCATCCTTATAAAAATAGTTAATTATTTGAACTGGCAACATACCTCAATTAATATTTTTATGGTTTTCACAGCACCACATTTGGACACCCCTGGTGGGTGCACCCACCAAAACCATGTTGGCTAACAAGTGAAAATCGAAAGTCAATATATCAAAGTACTCAAAACCACTTTCAGACCTTCCGCACCGGGGGGGGGGGAGGGGGGGTTATAGCTGGCCCAAGGTCTATAAGAAGTATGAAAAAACAGCAGACTGATAAAGGCTGCTTCTGAGAGCCTGTTCATAGAGAATTATTTCTGTAAGATAGGTTGATATTATTTAGACACGAGTTCCTTACAAATATATTATGATATCTATTAAACAGGGATAATTGCATAGCAAATAGTGACATTTCTCCCGGTCGCAACAGCGGGTGAAACCAATAATAAATTGCATTTTGCCCCCCCATGCCCCTTCTTGACCGAACTAGGGGGGGCGGCGACCCCCCTCGCCCCCCCGTAGTTACGCCTATGGTGACTGAGGAAACCTTCAGTCAGGAGAAATGCCGGTAGCGGATATTGAACCGGCGACCTTGCGAATCTGAGCGCTAGGGTTGACACTCGTAATGCATTCTTCTCTCTCTCGCCGTGAGTAATTATCAAAAGAATGGATTGCACTCCGGCTGGCCGGGCGGGTATGGTTGGTGGTAGCGCCGCCGCGCGGGGGGGGGGGGGGGGGGGGCAAGTTATTGATGACTCGCGCGCCAGCCGCCCTCCCCTCCGTTCCCCTCACCACACCCGCCACTGTCATTGTTGCCAAACGTTCTCGCTGGATTGATTACCAGTAGTAGGAATTCCTCTTCTTCTTTGAATTTTTGAACGCTAAGCGTTTTTTTTTTTACACACATTTTATTTCCGGAAACAAAATGTAATGTGGTGCGTTTCAACATTTTTATGGTAGTCTGAATTCTTCTTTAAATTTTTGAGCGCTAAGCGCTTTTTTTTCTACACACATTTTATTTACGGAAATAAAATGTAATGTGGTGCACGTTTGAACATTTTTATGGTAGTCGTAAGAAGGGAAACACAGCTGTCGGTGTCAGGAATCGGGATCGAAATCTGTGTTCTTATGGCGCTGTCTGTATGTAGGCCTACACAACTTAATCGTAATGTCGCAATCGGGATTTTAATCGTGAAATGTGGCGATGATCCCGATATAAAATTAATCAGTTGAGAGCCTCGGATGCTTTTTGATCGTGTCGAGGTGGTTTATTTAAATCTCAAAAACATGACTTCCGGGCCGCGAAAATCTACACCAAACTATTCATATATTATATAGCGATATTTATCTGGGTTCGATTCCCATACCGGGGCGCCGTCCGCGGTGACTCATGCGGTTGGGGCGCACCGGCTGGGGACGTGGGTTCGAATCCCGCATAAGGCATTTAGTTTTGTTTTTTCGGAATTATCCTTCATCTTCGTCGATCGCCTCTCATCGTCCCGAATAATAGCATATGACTTGCAATAATAGAGAGACGTAAACCAAAGCAACAGTCGTTCGAGGTGACCGGTACCCGCATAGAGATCTCTCGTGCATGTCTCGTATCACACTCTTATTTCTTTCTCATTCATCACTCTTGATATTCAATTCAATTCATTTTCAATTCAATTTATTAGACATTTACAGGTATACATATTATTTCCAGATATTTTATCATTTTTAATCAAGGCAACCACATTTAAGTAAAGAATCCTTGTTCGTGGTTGCCCTGTTATAAGTTTAGTCTTTAATATTTGATTGATAAAAAATAGACAATTTATACTTTAAACTAATCCTACTTACTACTAGTAGAAGCAATGTTATTTTATTGACAATGTTATAGCTTATGACAGCGCTATGGTATTCTCTCCACTTTTCCCCCTTTTCCGTCGTATCATTCTCGCTTCTCATTCTCATTCATACCGCGGCCCTCTTTACGATCTGAGCGCCCCCCCCCCCCACCCCCGCCCCCCCCCGTTATCCCCCCGTTATCAGGGTCTACAGATAACGAAAACAAATATGTATACAATTATGACGGTTCAGATTAAATAAATACGATCGAATGAATTATGCTACATATCAATTTTGTTGCATCTTTGCTCATTGGTCGATTTTCTTCTGGCTTTGTAGAATCATCCAATTCTACTTTTTTGAATCTAGAATACAGCTGTTTTGGAGGCTCAACAGTCTTTAAGACCGCGAATTTATCCCGACACACTCCTATGGTTGTCTTTTTTTGTGGATGAAAGTAGCGCAATCGACTGAGAACTCTTAGTTCTGTAATCAACCTTAAACTCCTCGTATGGAATCTTTGATTGTTTATTCGTCCTCGTGCAAAGAAGATAGCCCGAGAAACTGGTGACTTGTCACCCCCCGACTCGACGAATGTTGGATAAGGGTGTTTGATATATATATATCAATTTTGTTTTCGTTATGTCTGTAGACCATGATAAATATCTGTAGGGGGCCCTACGTCTTGTGTGTGTATTTACCTCAATTTCGATAAAAAAAAAAAAAAACTTGTTTAAAAGATACGAACGTTTAGAAATCCATAAATTCCCACGCCTTGCTACTGCTCGCAAACTCTTGAACGCTCCGCCTTGTATTTATACGTTTAAGCTTTATGCAATTGGGTGTGTGTGTGTGTCGTATTGATTGGCTGAGCTAGTTAGGAGGGGGGGGGGGGGGGCGCCGTTTCTAGATGATTCGAGACGAGGAGGGCATAGATAGATCATCACTCTGAGGTAAACATCGGGCTAATGTGTGTGTCATGTCGTGTTCGACTCTTGGTTCGACTCTTGATTCGACTTCGACCCCTGCGAAACGCACCGAACATCATAACGATGGAAATAGAGCGCTCACTATTAATTTGCTCCTTCCGGCTTGGAGATAACTTTAAGGGTACATTCCGAATTCTCCTGAAAATGATGGGGTTCCTGCATCAGCTAGCACGTCCCAGCGTCACATTTTGTCAAGTGTTTCGGAACGCCTACAAGCGAAAAGATGGAGGAAATGCGCGCTAAAAATTTGTAATGAAATTAAAAAAACAATATTCTAATCGTTTCCCAATACTGTAATAACAAATACGACATGAAATATAATAAAATCCTGCAACGCGTGGTATAAATAACGGCAAAATTATATAATTCCTCACAATTTGACGAGCTTTTAAATTATTGCATTTTGAAAACGCGCCATGATTCGGGAATGCTGGCAGATGCCCTCGCTGCGCGTTTTTATGATGCTGAATGTGCTGGCGTAGGAAGTACGGAACGCCCAGCCTATGATATTCAGGAGGTTACGGAACGGCCTCAGCACGGAAATGGCATATTCTGCTAGTTTCGGAACGTACCCTTAATTTTGTAAACGTTTATTTTTCAAACGTTTAAACGTAACACCACTCCAATTCACAAAATAATAACTGAAATAAAATATAAGTTCAAATTTCCACAAGAAAAAATGTTGAACGAAGTATCACGGGTGAACGAGTAAATAAATGCATCATTCATTATCCATTAATGTGTCTATTTAATATAATTTATTATATTTTATTGTTGATTATATACCCTTCACCTTCTGTATTCCAATTATCCAACTGTCATTTTGTCACCTAGGTGTGTGAAAATGTCAACGTTTACAAGACTCGGCCCTAGTTGCAATCATAGTATGCCATTAATTTTATTGTGCTTCTTTATGTAGCACAGTATTGCATTGCACGGGACTATTATATTACTAAAATAACATGTTTGATATTAGATTAGAATACTACTTTCTGCAGATTTCGTTGTTTGTAGGCGAAACTAATACATTCAAAAAGTGCTCTCATCTTTTTTTTTGCATTATATACACATCTTTTGAGTAGTTGCAGGAGTAGGCTTATATATATATATATACATCTTTTGAGTAGTTGTAGGAGTAGGCCTATATATAGACATTTTTTGAGTAGTTACAGGAGTAGGCCTAGCCTATATATAAACACCTTTTGAGTAGTTGCAGGATTAGGTAGGCCTACTATTGTTTCACGTGCCAAGGCTAGACGTAGAATATAAATCCATTTCCACTTCCACGTATCACATTCCTTTCGTATGCGTTATTAATCACATCGCAATCAATAGAGGGAGGGGTTATAACTTAGCAACGAGCGGGGTGGGGTTGGGGGAGGGGGGGGGGGGGAGGATGCCTGAATTCTGTTGCTCAGCGGAAAGAGTGACATTCAACATGGATGGTAAACCGCACACCTATATAAATAGTAGGCCTAGAGATTTGGTTTACAAGTTCCTGGATAGCTCCCCTCATCATTCACAAGATTTGTACTACCGGTACGTCCGATCATATGGTGATATGGTCCTTAAATAGCCTGATGGATACCTATCAAGTAAAAAGAAAAAAATGTGATTATTTAAAGTAAAAAAAGTAATGACAAACAAAAAAACGTTTTTTTTTGCGCCGGCCGGGTTGAATGCATTTATTTATAGCCTTATCTGTCCACTTTCAATCATGTCATCGTCAATAATGACGACGAGAATTATATACAACCCTACTGTGTGGATATCACAGCTGTTTAGAAACAACGTTATAATACCATGGACTTATAAACGCAGTTACTATTATAAGTCCATGATAATACTAGAGCGCATACGGTTGCATTTTGCCCCCCCCCCCCGCGCCCGCTTGCCTCACCCATTTGGAGGGGGCGGCGACCCCCCTCCCCTTACCCCGCCGTAGTTATTCGCCACTGTGATTAACAGAATATATCCCATTGTTCCGTATGGGTTCGTCGTTATTATACCTAAAGAAAAGAGAATTGTCGAAATAGCTTTTGACCTGCGTAATTAACGTGCGCGCGCACGCGTAAAAACCGTTCACAATAATAAGTGACTTGAGCTGCGTCTTCGTATGTAACTAACTAAACGCTATTGTGGTGTTGAACGAACTTTTGAATGGCACAATGCACAATCAGTGGCGTGCATAATACCTATAATCTACACTTCGACTCCTACCCTGTGGAAACCCCTATGTCTGTAGATTAGAATGCCGTAAGAATAAGATACTTTAAAATTGTCAAAAAGTACAGGTAAAGTCTGTCCGCTCATAGTAGAAACGAAACGTTTAGAGCTAATGGGCCATGTTTGTGTATTGAACCATTATTGAACCATAACCAAGATTTACTAGAAAAACACGGTTGCCAATTTTATAATAAGGGAAGTCGAAAACATGTGACCATTGGAAAGACAAATAATTGCAAGGAAATGACAACAGCGCACGCTACCTGTTGGCCCTTTAAACCCTATTTCACGGTCTATTAGACAAACATTGGTCATCAGCTCTAAACGTTTCGTTTCTACTATGAGCGGACAGACTTTACATCAAAATAGGTCGAACCTAAGTACGTACTTAGATGGATTGTACTTGAACATGTGACTTGTAAGTTGTAAGTTGTAACGTCAGTTTAGGCGCGAAATTGGGTTTTTCAGAGCTATTGGAGGTTATGCTTTTGTTGTTGTGATCGGTTGAACTTGAAATTGTGGTTCAATATACAACAGTGTCAATGATGGAGAAAGGAATTCACATTTCTACGTAGAGGTCTGGCTTTCAAGATGATACAATCATATTTCAGCTTTGTTTTTATTAAAGTAGACTGTGATGCATTCTGGTGTTAAGAAAATAAACTAGTATGAGGAGGAGTTTAGTTGTCAATGGTTCATTGTTGTTTTATTGTTAAGTCAACAATGGCGCAGATAAGGAGGCTGATTAGCACCGCTATCTATTTGTTACCTTCACTCCAATATGTTTCCATTTTTCGACGAAGTAAACTTTAAAGGAACATCCATCTTTTTAACTTAACTATCGCTATTCCTGTGTCACTGCTATTTGTATGTACAGTTGCGCAGTTACCCAGTTACCTACATGAACAAACAAACTGACAACTGTAACGAAATAAATCCATATTTTCGTTTTCGATCCTCTTCTTTTCGTTTTAATAAATGATGACAATGAATAAATGCGCGCCCTAAATAGCTACGACGGGGGTGGGCTACATGCCGGGATGTCTGAACTTCGTCACACACGGTTAATCAATCAAGGTAAATATGTAAAACGATCGTCTGTCATTGATTTGATTGGTTACTCCGCGTCGTTTTCGTATATCAATTAATTAAATTTCACGTGAAAAGTGCCACGCCCAAAATAATGTGACGTTAAATCATGATCTGGCGTTACGAACTTCAATGCACTCTTGCTAATACGCGTGGGAGTTGTTTTTTACATCCACTAGAAAATAAACATAAATTTGCGTGTCGGTATAATAAAAGAAAAAGAAAAAAAATACCGGTGCACAGTTGCGAGAGAGCGAGATATGTCAACACTGGATGCCCGCTACTTGCTGCTGTCGGCAACTTGGCAACCGTGGAAGGAAGTGAAGGAACATTATGGGGGTTTGTGCAGGTAGGGGCTAGACTTCGATTCTTTTGTGTGGTATTCGTACGAGATTAATTGCCAAATAAACATGTGTTCGTGGGTTCTTTACACACGGGGCGTGCGTTACGATTAGATTTCTACGTATTTACATCTTTTGCGAGGCTTATTTCGGCGTCAAAATGGCGGCGCAGTGAAAGTGTACCGTTCTAAAAAAGATTTGTGTATGTGTATGTTCTAAGAATGTCCAGGCCTACAGTGTTTGACATGTCGCGATAATTGTGTGTTCTTTCTGTTCCACGCAGAGTCATGCTAGACTGCGGGTGATTACCTGGACGGGTCTTATACCTCGGGGTGGTTCTATCCCCCTTGGTAAAAACAAAAACCAAGACGACGAACGGCGCCGACGGCCGAGATGGACCAATTCGTGAGGAGGATCGGCGACGTGACCATCGAACGTGTTCTACCCAAGTCGAAGACGACGACGACGACGACGACGGCGACTCCCTTCAACAAGGAGCAACAGCAGAGCTCGAGGGATGTCGCCGCCGAGCCGAAGAAACGACCCCTGGACAGTAAGGACGATTACTGCGAAGGTCTGAGCGTCAGCAAGGACCTCAAGATATTCATAAAACAGCCGCCCGGTAGTAGTGCGCCCAGTACCGAAAACAACAAACGGACAGAAAGTGAATCTCGCGGCGATAGGAGCAAGGATGCGACGTCTAGTGGTAGGCCTAGGCCTAGGCCTAAGAGTGCGAAGGGGAGGGGGGACGAGGAGAGCGAGGACAGCGACACGTCGACGGAGGACGAGGACGGCGAGGACAGCGACGAGGAGGACAGCGACTCGGACAACGAGAAGCTGAGCGCGTTGAAGGTGAGGTTCGGCAAGGACCCCGCCAGGTCCGGGCCGGGGACCGTCGACGCTGCCCCCACTGGGGTCCAGGCCGACGCTGACGACGCGTCGGAGAGCGTCGAGCCGACCCGGAGCGCTGACGACCCGAAGGACGACGACCGGGGAGACGCGGAGACCGAAACGCCGTCGGCCGCCGACGACGCTAAAGACGACGGAGAAGAAGGAGAAGAGGGCGGCGACGGGAAGGAACAACCGGCCGGGGAGACCAACAAGAGAAAGTCGCAGTCGGACAGCGGCGGCGAGAGCAGTTCGGGGAGGCGGAAAAAGAAGAAAAAGAAATCGGGTGAGTGCGTCGCCGACGTCAGCTTGTTGTATGTAGGCCTGTGCTAGGGCTCAAACTACTGAGGTAGGCCCTACATACGTGTCTTGAAACATTGTTGCTGATGCTTCTGTCATGGACAAGGGACTCGTGGCCAATCGCTGATCGGTGTTTGATATTAGATTACCGCTTGGCTATACAGAATGCATCTGCAACGTTGTTTCAGGAGGAATCTGGACATCTGGAAACTCTATTATAAATTGAAGGGGCTGGGACTGATTGAAAACAGGCACACGTATACCATGGAATGCCACATAGTCTAGTGAGGCCTAGTCTTATAAACCGGTGTTATTACCAAAGTTAGGCCTAGTCACCTTGGCTCAGGCTACTTTGTATTTTCACTTTTTGGTATAGGCCTTTAGGCCTAGTTAGGGCTAGGTTACTAGCCTTAGTTTAACCTATTTGACGAAACCGATACCTATTACTAATTGTAGGACTTGTCTTAATCTTATTGATATGTATAGGCCTACAATTAACATGTAATCTAAAAGGTGAATAAAACAATACAATACAATACATAGGACTACGTGTCAAAGGAGATTTTGGCCTAGAGAGGCTTATGCTCTGATGTAGGGCCTACCTTGCTAGGGTTTAAAGGCTTTAGGCACATTTTTAGGGGGACCTAGGTCCATACCTATCGAATCACTAGTCCACATCAAATCTTCAATATTGTGTAGCATTCTCATAATAAACCGTTACTTTGACACTGGTGTTATAGCAAGACTTGGCTACCCTTTGCCGTTCTTGTTCCAGAGTTCATGGGACTCTTCATGCAAATTAACCCTGCACTAGAAACATATAACTAGGGCTACATTGTGTCTAGAAATATGCACAAATAAGGCTTGCTCACGTTTGTGCCGCGCACGTTGCAAAGTAGGCCTACCCTAGCCTAAAATGTCATTATAGAGACTGAAGGTAGTAAAATTAATTTGTAAAACTAGGCCTAGTCCTACTGTAGGCCTCATGTAACTGTAGCCAATAGTCCACTCAAACTAGACTAGATGCAATCTGGTGGCAAGCAAATAAACTTCTGTAAGGAGGAGATTACTCATCGTTGATTTGTTGAAACCATCAATGGCGCAGATAAGGAGGTAGGCCTAGCTTAGCAGCGCTATCTATTTTTAGTTTGAGTCTCCCATATGTCTTGCATAATCAATAGGCCTACTACCCAAAGGCATTTTTTTTATTAGGGTCTTGGAGATTTAGTTATATTTAACTAAATTTGGACTATCCATTGACCAGTCTTATAGCCTACCTAATTATGTAGGGCCTACCTAGGCCTGCAGAAAAATAGAGTGTTTTTAGAGTTAATTTAAAAAAACTTTTGATAGTTTTGCTGTGTATGCCTAGCCTATCTTGTCAAATTTTCATTATTTCTAATTGATTCCCTGCCATTCATGCTGAAATTTCACTTTAATTTTTCGTTTTGACATTTTGTCCTAAATTGCATTGTTGATTGGGCTAAAAAAAGTTGAAATCATTATTAGGCCTAGGCCTACTTTAATTTACAACTATTTGCACCTTAAACTAGGCCTAAATGCACTGTTGTTAGAGGCAATAGTGGGTTGAGGACTAAGCCCAGGCTAGTATGTGTGCTTCCTACTTCTATTTGTCACTTTATGTTCCAATATACAGGCTAATCCCACTCTCTCTGTGGAGAAGAATAGGCCTATTCATACTATGTAAGAATCAAATGTGAATACAGAAATTCAATTCAATTAAGGCTAAGGTTTGCGTGCAAGGAAGTGGCCTGGGCAACCAATCTCAAGTTGAGATTGGGTTTTTGGCATGAATTGGTAACAATTTTTTTTTTTGCCTTGCCTGGCTGGTAGTTTCTAATCCTCTTTCTTTCGTGCACACAACTAAGGTTGGAATTCATAGTCGGCCCCTACACCTAGGGGCACCCATTGTTGCTATGGATTTGTTTTGTTTATGGGAAATAACATGGAAACAATTGTTACCTTAGCAACAATGGGCGCCCCTAGGTGTAGGGGCCGACTATGAATTCCAACCTAAGTAACCCAGTCGATAAGGTCAGTTCTCACAGCCGTCGAAAAGTCTCTGATCGAGTAATAGAGTGTGAATGTGGGACTTTCTAGAAGGTGTTCTGTATATACTGTACATATGAATTTACTAGAATATAGTAAATTTATGTAGTAAATAAACACCTTCTAGAAAGAGAGACACCTTCTAGAAAGTTCCACATTCACACAACTCGATTATAATATTATTATCTTCTTATGTTCCGTATGAGCGGATTAAAATAAAATAAATACAAATAAATAAATTCACATTAAGAGTCCACCCACTCAGTAACAAAACTAATTTTCAGTGGGGGACTTTAACTTAAAGTGACTAAACCAACCCTGTAAGCTCCGAACACCATTGACGAGTGAGCGATAACCAATCGAAGATCGATATTTCAAATACGAAACATATGAATCAGTGATTGGACAGTGCGAACACCCGTGGACAAATGTCAGAATCAACAAGGTCGATTCAGAACAACTTCGAATTTATTGAGAGTTCTTATTAGATTGAATACATACGTAACACTAATAATACCCGTTTGCCGCCAGATGCCGCCGACGGTGCGTCGTCGAGCTCTGGCTCCGACAACGACGGCGACGACGGCAGCGGCAGCGGCTCGGACGACCGGTCGACGATGGAGCGCAAGCTGACCAACATGCGGCGCAACATCCGCGAGGTGATGAGCGAGAACCAGCTGGACGAGGAGACCCTGGCCGCGCAACGCAGGGAGATGGAGCGGTTGCGCAGGGTGCAGGACCAACAGCGCATACTCAGGGAGGTGGGTGTGCACGCTACACATCTAATAATAATAATAATAATAATAATAATAATAGGTAGAACCAGCTGGACGAGGAGACCCTGGCCGCGCAACGCAGGGAGATGGAGCGGTTGCGCAGGGTGCAGGACCAACAGCGCATACTCAGGGAGGTGGGTGTGCACGCTACACATCTAATAATAATAATAATAATAATAATAATAATAGGTAGAACCAGCTGGACGAGGAGACCCTGGCCGCGCAACGCAGGGAGATGGAGCGGTTGCGCAGGGTGCAGGACCAACAGCGCATACTCAGGGAGGTGGGTGTGCACGCTACACATCTAATAATAATAATAATAATAATAATAATAATAGGTAGAACCAGCTGGACGAGGAGACGCTGGCCGCGCAACGCAGGGAGATGGAGCGGTTGCGCAGGGTGCAGGACCAGCAGCGCATACTCAGGGAGGTGGGTGTGCACGCTACACATCTAATAATAATAATAATAATAATAATAATAATAATAATAGGTAGAACCAGCTGGACGAGGAGACCCTGGCCGCGCAACGCAGGGAGATGGAGCGGTTGCGCAGGGTGCAGGACCAGCAGCGCATACTCAGGGAGGTGGGTGTGCACGCTACACATCTAATAATAATAATAATAATAATAATAGGTAGAACCAGCTGGACGAGGAGACCCTGGCCGCGCAACGCAGGGAGATGGAGCGGTTGCGCAGGGTGCAGGACCAACAGCGCATACTCAGGGAGGTGGGTGTGCACGCTACACATTTAGTCAGATAATAATAATAATAATAATAGGTAGAACCAGCTGGACGAGGAGACCCTGGCCGCGCAACGCAGGGAGATGGAGCGGTTGCGCAGGGTGCAGGACCAACAGCGCATACTCAGGGAGGTGGGTGTGCACGCTACACATCTAATAATAATAATAATAATAATAATAATATTAATAATGTGGTACCACTCGTAGAGGTACGTGAAAGTAGCATTTTGGGGGGAAGGATAGGAAGGAACCAACAGCTTACCTTGTGGTGATATGAGCAGGCCGGAAAAGGAAGCTGTTTTATATTGGATAGTAAGACAAAAGAATGGCTGAAATGCCATCTTGGCATAAGAAGAAAAAAAAAAGCTTACCTTGTAGTAGTTGCGGCCTTCGGAGTCGATAGAAACACAAAAAAGATATATACATAACGTCGAGACAGTTTCGGCCTGACGTGACCTTGATCACCCGACGAAGGTGGAGGAAAGACTGGGTCGGAAGTCTCTATTGTCACGTGACTTCCAGTACGGTCGAGACTACATCACTTCCGGTTGACATAGAAAACTTCCGGTAAACTTAAATTATACGCGCTAATTCTACTATTTACACTAGGCCCTATCTATCCTTCCCCCCAAGCTCAAACCTAGCCGTTAGGGAAACTTACACAAATTCACAAAATAGCATTTTGATAATTTTTTTTTTTTTTTTGTCCTGTGCAGAGTTGGCCTCTTCAACTATTCTTCTTTCTTGCTATCCAATATAAGGCTGCCTCCTTCTCTGTCCTGCTCATTGAGTCGGGCAGGGAGTCAATGTCCTTCTTGAGGGCGGCGCATCTAAATAAATCATCAATCTAAATGGATTCATAGCACTTTCATTTTCAAAACTAGGGCCTAACCATTTTGTAGCACTTTCTAGCATCTATTTTTCCCCTACCTTAAACATGTTTTGTATGGGGTTTCTTTGCAATTTGAATTACCAGTTATGCCACAGGGGAAACAGTAACATGAATAGAATTGAAACCAAGCCACACAATGTAAGAATACAATGTCAAACTAACATAAAATACGCACAGAAAAACATAATTTTAGTTAAAAATAGCGCTTTGTAGCGTTTTCAAAACTTTCAATGTACTTGTATAGCATCTATTATACAAAACGCTATTTTCACGTACCTCTATAGGCCTACAGCAATGGCGCTATGCGCTGCCATTTTTCTCACTAGGTAGCGCTTGCAAAATAAATCCTTCTTGCAAGGTCTGACTTGATTCTGGCATAGATATAAATGTTGTTACCAAGATATGTAACTGAATGGAGGTCCGAGGACCTATGCTCGTTCCTCGATGCCCGCCATATTGTATGATTGCCTGTTTGTTTACATTTTAACATGGTGTTTTTCAATGTGTTATACATCGCCTGGCATATGTCATTGATATTGATGGCTTTGAAAAGAAAGTATGCAAGTATCTGTATACCCACAGAACATAAAGTAGTCATTTCAGCATTGAAAATAATAATTTGTAAATATACAACATGGTGACGTTCCGAGAATAATCCATTGTTGAAATCTCAAAAGAGAATCAGTTTTGGTACATCCAGATAGCAGTGAGTTACGTATCTTGGTAACAATATTTATATCTATGATTCTGGTGAACCTATTTGGGAAGTTGGTAGCTGAGATCTAGATGAGATCTAGTATACATTGGCTCGTCCAGAAGGCTGTGATGGCACGCTAGAGCTAGGGACATGACTCTCTAGGTTGGAGCTTTGCCTTCGGAGCCCCCGAAAAGGCTGTGAAACGTTTAGAAGCTATAAACTTGGCGCGCTCTACGTCCAACTTGGTCCGCACAGCGCGATTGGTATGATGCACAGTATGGTATGGTTACAGGTATGGTGTTACAGTGCTCTAGATACATATTATTCTCTGCACCACGCCTAGTACCATAGTTATGGTTAGTATAGGCAAGCCAAGACTACCTTATACATGTTTTCGTCACAGGCGAGGTACTCGTAGCCAACCAGAGAACCGCCCGAGAAAAGCACGCGCAGATAACGATCGCTGATTGGCTACGAATACCTCGCCTG
Source organism: Isoperla grammatica (assembly GCA_945910005.1). Classification (NCBI taxonomy): domain Eukaryota; kingdom Metazoa; phylum Arthropoda; class Insecta; order Plecoptera; family Perlodidae; genus Isoperla; species Isoperla grammatica. The sequence continues at coordinate 26,947,077 of OX246747.1, forward strand.
TGACGAAAGCATGTGTAAGGTTGTCTTGGGTTGCGTATACCAACATAATCTACATTATTTATTAAATAGTCTGGTACTATGTTCAGTGTAATTTTATGGATAAATACATATGACTCTGTTACAAAGATTATTATCACACCGCCTTCCTTCTACCTTCAACAAATTATCTTCCGATTTAACTCGTCTTGATGTATTTTCCCTGCCGAATGTATTTCAAAATGATATCAAATTAGCCGTAAGCAGTCATTGTAAGACCTAATGTTTTGTTACTTGTGTTGTGTTGTTTTGTTTGTTTTGTTTTGTTTTGTAAGTTGTTATATGTTTCAATATAAGCTGGCATTTGCTGTATTTGAAACTTTGAGAATAAATAAAAGAAAAAAAAAAAACATGCATACGGAAGTACGTGTTTGATGGTACGAGTGTTGACCGCGTGTTGTGTGTCGTGTCTCAGGTGCAACGTCAGATGGCGCTCAACAAGCAAAACAACAAGACGCAGACGCGAGTCATCTCGCTGCTCCAGGGCAACTCGTCGATACTTAAGCAGATACCGGGAACGTCTACGTCGGCGACAACGGCGGCCGGCTCGCAGGTCCGGCTACCCAACACGGTGCTCGTCAAGCTGGCGGCGGGCGGGGCCAGCGCAGCGCAGCCCGGCAACAAAAAGGTACGTATAGCAGACTCGAAACTAGCATAGATGGCGCTGTTAAGCAACCTCCTTTCAGCACTATTGATGAATAAAACAACAATGAAAATTGACAGCTAAACCAAATACTCTAGATGCTATCGCTTAATACAGGAAACTGGGGCAGTTTAACATTGAGCGCAAGGCGACACAAGTTCACGTATAAAGTTGAATACCAAGCCACTAGATCGCAAGCCAGTCGATAACAAAATTTGGCAGCTTTAGATGCAGCGAGTGAACTTCTTCGCGTCGATCATTCACCTAGTTTAACTCCCAGCCGCTAGGCCAGCTGTCGCCAAAAATCGACGGAAGCTTCCTGTATTAAGCGATAGCGCCTATTACAGTATTTGGCTAAACCACTCTTCTTAGAAGTTTATTTTCTTGCCACCAGAATGCATCTAGTCTATTTTGAGTGCTCTATGGTCCTGCGTTACCTCACATGTCCATTCTGGGCAGACCAGGGGTTTACCTAGTTTTTTAAATTGCATTCCCCCCAAAATCCCAACTTTAGTTATACTCTGCAAATCATCCAAAGTTATGCGATTACATGTTAATTTGCTATTTGTTTAGTTAAGAAATATTCCGTACAGATGAAATTGTTAAAAATTGTTATAATACTATAGATTAATAATGTTTGTGTTATGTATTTATATCAGTAAAACACCAAGTGACTTCTTCTAAAACATTAAAACCACTTGAAAAATACGTATCTTTAAAAAAATTGCGAGGGGCATTTCTCCCACACCCCCTCCATTGTGTCGTCTGTGGAGCACCTTTCTACAGCTGTTATGTCCTACTTTGGGTAGTCCCGCCTGAAACTTCTTCTCTTATGCCCACATTGACACATTTATGTCATCATGCGTCTCGCCAACCAATAGAGACAAGCCTCCTGCTCCTTCCTGTCCAGCCCTCCTGGCATTCCTTCGTTGTGCTCTTTCAGTATCGAGCAATGGAATAGATGTTGCCTGTCCTGTATGCCATTCCCTCAGAGCTTGCATGTACTGCTCTCTGCTAACCCCATTCTATGCAGGTGCTTTGCTAGTAAGTCATGGCCAGTATCTAGTCGGAACTGTGCTGTCGTTGTCCTTCTTCGATACTGATCCGTTTTTCCTTTTTTCCTTCCTCCTGAAACATATCCGTGTGTACTGACGTGTGTGACGTGTCCGCAGGTGTTCGAGCTGCTGCGCGTGCAGAAGGGTGCCGGGGGCCGCGGGGGCATCCGTCCCAGCCTGGGGGCGGGGGCTGCCGCCGCGCGTACCCTCCTGGCCAAGCACGGGGGCCGGCTGCCCCACATGATGACCCCGTCCGTGTCCATCGCCCCCGTGCCCCCGCGACACCGCGCCGCCGCGGGGCTGCGCCCCCGGGGGCCGGCGGGGGCGGGGGCAGCCGGGGACACCTCGGAGGAGGAGGACGAGGACGAGGCAGCCAGGGCAGCGTTGCGCAAGGTCGCAGGCAAGCCAAAGACCAAGGGGAAAGGTAAAAGTGCGTCCCGACACATCCTGCTATACGTGGGCATGATTGTTGGATGTCTATAGTTTGTCTTGTTTAGCAAAGGGTTCCCCGTATTCATTATCTTGCATGGGCCATGGATAATAATAATATATTACAATGAAACTTCTTTATAACGAACGTTTTTATAGCAAAATGATCTGTAACAAATTGTGGTATTTCTTCCGAACAACTGATCCGGTTTCTACTCACTTTTTGTGTGTATTCCTATGGATTACGTACGTAGTACATACACATTATCTGATTATTTATCTTTAACTTCCACTTTTTTTTCTACAAATAGTAGCCTACATTTTTTGATAGTTAATTTCCATTTTTAAAATGCATTGTTTTGACATGTGAATCACGTTAAATATGGCAATATGGCGTACGAGCGAGGCCTAGGCCTACACGGTGACGCAACTTTATATAGACGTTCAAAAGGTTAAGGGGAATGTTGATCTTGAACCACAATAAAGGGAAATGAGGTAGGCCTAGGCCTACATGGAGACGCAACTGGAAATTTATTACCCCTTCCAAAAAAAAAATGAATCAGCTGTGCTCCAGTTTTACCCAAATTGTTTATGAGGCTACAAAAGATTCTTATGCATGTAAAAGTACCATCTTTATGAAGAAATCTTCTTTATAACAAAATAACAATCTGGCCCCCAAGAGTTCGTTTTAAAGAAGTTTTACTGTATATACCGTATTTACCTGAATCTAAGACCATAATTATTTCCATGTTGTATACTTAAAATATCGGGGGTCGTCTTAAATTTGCATGTTAAGATTATGAGTGTAAATATGATTTTTTTTAGTTTAAAATTCTTGAAAATAGGGGGTCGTCTTAAATTTGAGGTCGTCTGCTTTTCGGGTAAATACGGTATTGGTCTCCTTACTCCAACTAAGTAACCTGCCGATAGGCCCCTATCATAAACCATCCACCACCATCTTTGACCATCTTTGACTCTTATCTTGTAATTTTAAAGTCGTGCATGTATTCATTGGACAATGATTCTAGCGATGGTAGTACTAATCGGTCTTGGGGAATTATTCTCCACGTCTTTGATCGTGAGTTGGTCAGTTCCGGTCAAAGATTTCAGAGGCCATTAAATAGGCCTAAGCATGTGTGTATATGTTTTAGGCCCGGTATTATGAACGTTGGATGAATATTTAGTAAGCTACTAACTTGTTTTCACCATAGGAAGCAGAATTCCTGTTGGTTGTTGCCATGGTGAAAACTAGTTAACTTGGGGAGCCGTATAAATGTTTATCTCAAGTTCGTGAACCAGGCCTTAGCTCCTTTTCAATCTGCTTTCAATCTGTGCTTTTAAAAGCGGGGAACCCCTTATTAGTTTGTAGAACAGTAGGGCCGGACGCGTACTCTAGACTCACTCCTCGATCTTGGCCAAACATAGAGCCACTCCGTGATTGGTGGTCGAGCGAGAGAAGAGTCCGGACTACGCGTGAGGCCCTTAGTCTAGTCACGGTGTAAGAATCCGTACAGTACCGAAACTCTTATAGCCAGCACATTGAACAACCTGCAAACGGCGACACTAGTGCGGCATATCGGTGATTGGGTTGATATGCATTGTTTACCATTATAATATCTACCTCAAGTTGTAGTAGTTACTTTAGGTTTGTTTGCCCGATGTACTCTAACTTACTCCCTGCTCTACTCCGATCAGACCCGAGCAAGCCGCGAGTAGGCTTCTGAAACGTCAGAGCAACTCCGAGCACTGATGACGGAAGAACGCGTTTCCAGTCCTGAGAGTAAACAAAGATGTAAAACACGCGGCCTATAGCTCGTATTCCAGGCTACAGCCACACCTTGGCTATGAATAGGCCTAGTCTTTCTACCTGAATTGAAATATATTCGTGTTCTTGGCTTAGCACGGGCATTGCATGGGTTTGGCGGACGCCAAAGTGAGGTTATGTGGAAAAAAGGCAGGGGTAAAACAGATGATGAAACTAACTAGGTATATAATAATAATAACTGACGGTAATTAACAACTTTCTGACGAACTGTCCTGTACAGGAAACATCCGTCGACACTTTCTTCTATGTTTACACAAACACTTCATCGGCCATTTTCGCGCGCGAGCTTGATTACTTACTTACTCTAGCTTGAACGGACTTCAAAGCGAGAGTAAGAAAATTGTGATCTAAGTTGCTCGGATCACTTTACTCTGGTCGGGCGAACACAGCTTCGAGTATGAATCTGGCACGAACAAACGCATTTCCGTGGTCTAGAGCAGCCAGATCAAGTAGAGTACGTCGGGCGAACAAACCTTTTATCGGCTCTTCTTCTACACCCACAGCCCATCCCATAGGCATTGGACCGCATGTGTTTGCAGCAAGAAAATTGCTCGAGTTTCGGTATTGTATGGATTCTTATGCTGTGGTCTAGTTGTAGTTAAATAATTATGTTTCGTGTTGTTTCAGTTGAGTGTAGGGATAGGATTCGACGGCTTTCGTTCGATTAAGATGTCGAGTTTGAAAGTCGAGAAGTTGATGACTAAATAAATAAATAACGACGCGTTTGGACAGAAGGTCTCTGTCACTCGGTGGCACGTGCAGTTAGGGCGAAGGTCCTAAGCGAAGGTCCTAAGCGAGTTACAGCACCTTGCGACGTGGCTTCGAATCCCACGTAATAAGGCATAGGTTGCTCAAGTAGCTTTGTCTCGAACGAATAGCATGCTTGCGATAATAGAGACATAAAGCAACACAAATCATCATCATTATCTTGGTCACTCGGAAGAAGATTCCTACTGAATAGAACGTATTATGGGAGTTGCCATCTTCTGAATGATCAAGATGCTATCTTGCTTGAAACACCAAGATTTATTTAGTTTCAGTGTCAACTTACAAACTGATAAATTCGTCATCTTACTCGAACGAAAGCAGGACGATCCTATGCCTACACTCGACTATTTCAGCCGATTGGCATTAATCTTTGATTTGTTTTATTTTCACCATGTTTCATTTGTATGTATCTTCAGTAAGTTGGCCTTTTTTAAATTAAAATATTGATGCTATTAATCAAACTAGAGTTTCGGTTTTTGTCCTATCTTAGTTTTAGAATGCAAAAGGATATATAGGTACATATTAGATAAAATACTATTTTGCAATCATTGAAAAGTTCGCCGTCGGTCCTCAAATCTGCTCCGTGATTATTTATTATTTGTTGTGTTAAAAATATTTGCCCTACATTTTCCTTTTATTTTAATTTTTCGTTTCTCTTGCAGTCGAATATGATTCAAACGGTGCTGTGATACAGAATAGTGGCGGTAAGAGACGCATTCCTACGAGTTGTGTGTGTGTGTGCTAAACGTGCCGTGTCTTTGTGCTTAGCTCGAAACTCGAATTAACTGTGTGCGTTGCGTTGATGGTGCTTGTGTGGTTTGAGAATAACCTGGGATAGAGAGAAAGAGGCGCCATTTCGATCACCCCCGTTCACTGGCGATGCGTTATTATGTCCGTCTTGTCGGTCGGTATTGCCAGGCTTGTGCTACCAGTAGGCCCTACTAACTACAGTGAAACCTCCTTTGTACGTTTTCGAGGGACCCGAGACAAAAAAACGTGGTAACGGGAAAAACGCACTAGATTGAAATACTTCAAATTTGTCTTTTCATACATTCTTAACACTTATAATCTTGTAAAAGCTTCCCCCCCCCCCCCCCCCCCGACACCATTCTTCATTCTTTATCTAAGAAGGGTCGTAAGCGAGGCCTGGCGACCAAGGTCATGCAGCTAGACTAGGCTGTGATGACGTATTATAAAAAACTCGAGTGGGTAAAAATATTGTCTTCTATACTTAGGATAATAGGAGTAGTCGAAGTGCGAGGGCAATGTTTAATTATCTCTGTAGTTTGACAAAAGCCTTTTGTAAAGAACCTCAGTGCCGGCAGCCGAGATCGTAGATAAAACGACCCTTTCAGAGACCCCCCCCCCCCTCCCACGCGGAACGAGATGCAGCTGGTCAAGGTCAAGGCACTCACTGGCCGCTGGGTTGCATTGTGTTGAGCGAGGGAAGGGGGTGGGGGGGGGGGGGGGGGGCGCTTTGCAGAACTGGGATGAATGAATGACTAACGTGGTCGGCTTGAACAATAACAACTTGTAATTCGACTCACTGGCTGGCCGGAAAAACCGATCATGAGAACACAGAAAACGTACTATAGGATCTAATTACCTTGACGGACTGATTTTTGAAACGCATTAACGTAAAAAAAGGAGTATTGGGAAACGTACTAAAGAAATAAATTATGCAGAAATGCCATAAGGCTTCGCGTTTTTTTTTTGTAAAAAAAACGTAGAAAAGCGAAACGTACAAAGGCGGTTCTACTGTATTCTGTATGCTTGCATTGCAAATCAAGGTTCGACATAAAGAAGGTTCCACGGGTTTTCTGAGAGTACATGCTGTCGCTAACTTAGACCGACATCCTATATTTCTAAATACTACTCTAATAACTGCGTAACAATTTGATAGGCTCTTTTTTTATTTTTCCGGAGCCTTTTCTCGTGTCTATCTTTAGCCTCTTGACGGTCATGCCCGGCACTGATGCTTGTGCCATCCATGGTCACAATTTGTTTAAGCACCTCGTTTTTTTTTGTGTGGGGGGGGGGGGGGGGGATCGTTTAGTATATAGCTGTTTGAATTTCTTGTTTGAATCATGTGTTGAGATACCTCTAAGCTATATTTGTGTCCGGTATCTAGTTTCTTTTGACACGTGTTTCCGTGACTACTAAATGCGAGCTGAAGTAAATGGACATTGGCAGAGAACCTAGCGTGTGGCAACTTGACTGTCGAGTGCTTACGGTACTATTTGCCTCGCCCCTTGTCAGTCACTTTAAAAACAGAATAAATTCTAGGGATCAGAAGAAGCATTTAAGATCCTAAACACGCTTACCTTGAACGTAAATCCCCTACCCACCCACACACACGTAATGTGTTTTTTAATTTATAGAAATTACACGTTCAAAGAGGGCATATCACGCACAGCGAGAACAGAGATGTTTTTTCCACTTTGACACGACTAGAGAAGTTAGATTTAAACAAATTATTCGATATTCTGACTTCCGAAAGCTAGAATTTCTTGTCGTCCCCGTTTATTTTTCGTTTGAACAACCCAGAAGTCGAAACGTTTAGAGTCGATTTACAGCTACGCGTTGCGAGCGAAGCGAAGGCGCCAGCTCCAATCAGTGGCCGAGTTTGCGTGAAACTATTAACTTCTTTGCTTGAAACTCGGCCGCTGATTGGAGCTCGCGCCCTCGCTTCGCTCGCAACGCGCAGCTGTAAACGTACCATTAAAGTGTACCCTCGCTGATCTGCTGTCCCCCCTGCCCTCAGACGTGGTGACCATCAGCAGCAGCTCCCCCACCCACACACACGTAATGTGTTTTCTAATACATGTAAATAACACGTTCAAAGAGGGTATATCACGCACGGCGGGAACAGAGAAGTGTTTTCACTTCGACACGACACGAGAAATTGGATTTAAACCATTTAAACGATTTTCTGACTTCCGAAAGAGAGTTTCTTGTCGTCCCCGTTTATTTTCCGTTTGAATATCTCAAAAGTCGAAACGTTTAAAGTAGGGCTGCCCAACGATAAAAAAATTCTTATCGATATCGCGGATGTAATTATCGATATCGTATCGCGATATCAAATTTTTTAAACTCGGTATCGATATCGCCGATATCGTAATTTTTTTTTTCAAACCAGCCAGAGACCATTCATTATAAACAATTTAATATGAATAATTTAACGTCGAAATGTTTTACTATGTGCGTCAATTTGTGTGTTGTATTATTTAAAATGTATCCGCAAAACAGCGATGTTATGATTGGCGTGACGTGACGTGAGTGTGACAGACTGGCAGAACGAGCGCGGGCGCAACAAACTCCCGGCCGGCGGGCGATGAGGGCGAGTAGGTACCAACGCAAATGTTGCAGTGTATGTATCACAAAGATGCAGAAGCACAACCCTGCCAAACTTTTTTTTTTTTACGATAGTTGACATTTGATCGATATCGTGAAACGTACGATATATTAATTCTAGGCCTATATTGATATCGAATTATTTTTCTATTATTGATATCGTATCAAATCATCGATATCGTTGGGCAGCCTTAGTTTAGAGTGTACCCTCGCTGATCTGCTGTCCCCCCTGCCCTCAGATGTGGTGACCATCAGCAGCAGCTCGGAAGACGACTGCATCCTGCTGTCCGAGCCGTCCAGCTCGGACGAGGCCGACCCCGGCGACGACCCGACCAACTCGGGCATGCACACCAACGACCTCTACAACGTTCCCGACGAGCAGGGTCGCGTGTTGGTCAACGTGGGCCACCCCGCCCAGGAGAAGGACGTCTTCCTCGCGCCGCAGATAGCCAGGATCATCAAGCCCCACCAGGTGAGACAGCGTTCAGATAGATTGATACGTGCCCGACGAGCAGGGTCGCGTGTTGGTCAACGTGGGCCACCCCGCCCAGGAGAAGGACGTCTTCCTCGCGCCGCAGATAGCCAGGATCATCAAGCCCCACCAGGTGAGACAGCGTTCAGATAGATTGATACGTGCCCGACGAGCAGGGTCGCGTGTTGGTCAACGTGGGCCACCCCGCCCAGGAGAAGGACGTCTTCCTCGCGCCGCAGATAGCCAGGATCATCAAGCCCCACCAGGTGAGACAGCGTTCAGATAGATTGATACGTGCCCGACGAGCAGGGTCGCGTGTTGGTCAACGTGGGCCACCCCGCCCAGGAGAAGGACGTCTTCCTCGCGCCGCAGATAGCCAGGATCATCAAGCCCCACCAGGTGAGACAGCGTTCAGATAGATTGATACGTGCCCGACGAGCAGGGTCGCGTGTTGGTCAACGTGGGCCACCCCGCCCAGGAGAAGGACGTCTTCCTCGCGCCGCAGATAGCCAGGATCATCAAGCCCCACCAGGTGAGACAGCGTTCAGATAGATTGATACGTGCCCGACGAGCAGGGTCGCGTGTTGGTCAACGTGGGCCACCCCGCCCAGGAGAAGGACGTCTTCCTCGCGCCGCAGATAGCCAGGATCATCAAGCCCCACCAGGTGAGACAGCGTTCAGATAGATTGATACGTGCCCGACGAGCAGGGTCGCGTGTTGGTCAACGTGGGCCACCCCGCCCAGGAGAAGGACGTCTTCCTCGCGCCGCAGATAGCCAGGATCATCAAGCCCCACCAGGTGAGACAGCGTTCAGATAGATTGATACGTGCCCGACGAGCAGGGTCGCGTGTTGGTCAACGTGGGCCACCCCGCCCAGGAGAAGGACGTCTTCCTCGCGCCGCAGATAGCCAGGATCATCAAGCCCCACCAGGTGAGACAGCGTTCAGATAGATTGATACGTGCCCGACGAGCAGGGTCGCGTGTTGGTCAACGTGGGCCACCCCGCCGAGGAGAAGGACGTCTTCCTCGCGCCGCAGATAGCCAGGATCATCAAGCCCCACCAGGTGAGACAGCGTTCAGATAGATTGATACGTGCCCGACGAGCAGGGTCGCGTGTTGGTCAACGTGGGCCACCCCGCCCAGGAGAAGGACGTCTTCCTCGCGCCGCAGATAGCCAGGATCATCAAGCCCCACCAGGTGAGACAGCGTTCAGATAGATTGATACGTGCCCGACGAGCAGGGTCGCGTGTTGGTCAACGTGGGCCACCCCGCCCAGGAGAAGGACGTCTTCCTCGCGCCGCAGATAGCCAGGATCATCAAGCCCCACCAGGTGAGACAGCGTTCAGATAGATTGATACGTGCCCGACGAGCAGGGTCGCGTGTTGGTCAACGTGGGCCACCCAGCCCAGGAGAAGGACGTCTTCCTCGCGCCGCAGATAGCCAGGATCATCAAGCCCCACCAGGTGAGACAGCGTTCAGATAGATTGATACGTGCCCGACGAGCAGGGTCGCGTGTTGGTCAACGTGGGCCACCCCGCCGAGGAGAAGGACGTCTTCCTCGCGCCGCAGATAGCCAGGATCATCAAGCCCCACCAGGTGAGACAGCGTTCAGATAGATTGATACGTGCCCGACGAGCAGGGTCGCGTGTTGGTCAACGTCGGCCACCCCGCCCAGGAGAAGGACGTCTTCCTCGCGCCGCAGATAGCCAGGATCATCAAGCCCCACCAGGTGAGACAGCGTTCAGATAGATTGATACGTGCCCGACGAGCAGGGTCGCGTGTTGGTCAACGTGGGCCACCCCGCCCAGGAGAAGGACGTCTTCCTCGCGCCGCAGATAGCCAGGATCATCAAGCCCCACCAGGTGAGACAGCGTTCAGATAGATTGATACGTGCCCGACGAGCAGGGTCGCGTGTTGGTCAACGTGGGCCACCCCGCCCAGGAGAAGGACGTCTTCCTCGCGCCGCAGATAGCCAGGATCATCAAGCCCCACCAGGTGAGACAGCGTTCAGATAGATTGATACGTGCCCGACGAGCAGGGTCGCGTGTTGGTCAACGTGGGCCACCCCGCCGAGGAGAAGGACGTCTTCCTCGCGCCGCAGATAGCCAGGATCATCAAGCCCCACCAGGTGAGACAGCGTTCAGATAGATTGATACGTGCCCGACGAGCAGGGTCGCGTGTTGGTCAACGTGGGCCACCCCGCCCAGGAGAAGGACGTCTTCCTCGCGCCGCAGATAGCCAGGATCATCAAGCCCCACCAGGTGAGACAGCGTTCAGATAGATTGATACGTGCCCGACGAGCAGGGTCGCGTGTTGGTCAACGTGGGCCACCCCGCCCAGGAGAAGGACGTCTTCCTCGCGCCGCAGATAGCCAGGATCATCAAGCCCCACCAGGTGAGACAGCGTTCAGATAGATTGATACGTGCCCGACGAGCAGGGTCGCGTGTTGGTCAACGTGGGCCACCCCGCCCAGGAGAAGGACGTCTTCCTCGCGCCGCAGATAGCCAGGATCATCAAGCCCCACCAGGTGAGACAGCGTTCAGATAGATTGATACGTGCCCGACGAGCAGGGTCGCGTGTTGGTCAACGTGGGCCACCCCGCCCAGGAGAAGGACGTCTTCCTCGCGCCGCAGATAGCCAGGATCATCAAGCCCCACCAGGTGAGACAGCGTTCAGATAGATTGATACGTGCCGGACGAGCAGGGTCGCGTGTTGGTCAACGTGGGCCACCCCGCCCAGGAGAAGGACGTCTTCCTCGCGCCGCAGATAGCCAGGATCATCAAGCCCCACCAGGTGAGACAGCGTTCAGATAGATTGATACGTGCCCGACGAGCAGGGTCGCGTGTTGGTCAACGTGGGCCACCCCGCCCAGGAGAAGGACGTCTTCCTCGCGCCGCAGATAGCCAGGATCATCAAGCCCCACCAGGTGAGACAGCGTTCAGATAGATTGATACGTGCCCGACGAGCAGGGTCGCGTGTTGGTCAACGTGGGCCACCCCGCCCAGGAGAAGGACGTCTTCCTCGCGCCGCAGATAGCCAGGATCATCAAGCCCCACCAGGTGAGACAGCGTTCAGATAGATTGATACGTGCCCGACGAGCAGGGTCGCGTGTTGGTCAACGTGGGCCACCCCGCCCAGGAGAAGGACGTCTTCCTCGCGCCGCAGATAGCCAGGATCATCAAGCCCCACCAGGTGAGACAGCGTTCAGATAGATTGATACGTGCCCGACGAGCAGGGTCGCGTGTTGGTCAACGTGGGCCACCCCGCCCAGGAGAAGGACGTCTTCCTCGCGCCGCAGATAGCCAGGATCATCAAGCCCCACCAGGTGAGACAGCGTTCAGATAGATTGATACGTGCCCGACGAGCAGGGTCGCGTGTTGGTCAACGTGGGCCACCCCGCCCAGGAGAAGGACGTCTTCCTCGCGCCGCAGATAGCCAGGATCATCAAGCCCCACCAGGTGAGACAGCGTTCAGATAGATTGATACGTGCCCGACGAGCAGGGTCGCGTGTTGGTCAACGTGGGCCACCCCGCCCAGGAGAAGGACGTCTTCCTCGCGCCGCAGATAGCCAGGATCATCAAGCCCCACCAGGTGAGACAGCGTTCAGATAGATTGATACGTGCCCGACGAGCAGGGTCGCGTGTTGGTCAACGTGGGCCACCCCGCCCAGGAGAAGGACGTCTTCCTCGCGCCGCAGATAGCCAGGATCATCAAGCCCCACCAGGTGAGACAGCGTTCAGATAGATTGATACGTGCCCGACGAGCAGGGTCGCGTGTTGGTCAACGTGGGCCACCCCGCCCAGGAGAAGGACGTCTTCCTCGCGCCGCAGATAGCCAGGATCATCAAGCCCCACCAGGTGAGACAGCGTTCAGATAGATTGATACGTGCCCGACGAGCAGGGTCGCGTGTTGGTCAACGTGGGCCACCCCGCCCAGGAGAAGGACGTCTTCCTCGCGCCGCAGATAGCCAGGATCATCAAGCCCCACCAGGTGAGACAGCGTTCAGATAGATTGATACGTGCCCGACGAGCAGGGTCGCGTGTTGGTCAACGTGGGCCACCCCGCCCAGGAGAAGGACGTCTTCCTCGCGCCGCAGATAGCCAGGATCATCAAGCCCCACCAGGTGAGACAGCGTTCAGATAGATTGATACGTGCCCGACGAGCAGGGTCGCGTGTTGGTCAACGTGGGCCACCCCGCCCAGGAGAAGGACGTCTTCCTCGCGCCGCAGATAGCCAGGATCATCAAGCCCCACCAGGTGAGACAGCGTTCAGATAGATTGATACGTGCCCGACGAGCAGGGTCGCGTGTTGGTCAACGTCGGCCACCCCGCCCAGGAGAAGGACGTCTTCCTCGCGCCGCAGATAGCCAGGATCATCAAGCCCCACCAGGTGAGACAGCGTTCAGATAGATTGATACGTGCCCGACGAGCAGGGTCGCGTGTTGGTCAACGTGGGCCACCCCGCCCAGGAGAAGGACGTCTTCCTCGCGCCGCAGATAGCCAGGATCATCAAGCCCCACCAGGTGAGACAGCGTTCAGATAGATTGATACGTGCCCGACGAGCAGGGTCGCGTGTTGGTCAACGTGGGCCACCCCGCCCAGGAGAAGGACGTCTTCCTCGCGCCGCAGATAGCCAGGATCATCAAGCCCCACCAGGTGAGACAGCGTTCAGATAGATTGATACGTGCCCGACGAGCAGGGTCGCGTGTTGGTCAACGTCGGCCACCCCGCCCAGGAGAAGGACGTCTTCCTCGCGCCGCAGATAGCCAGGATCATCAAGCCCCACCAGGTGAGACAGCGTTCAGATAGATTGATACGTGCCCGACGAGCAGGGTCGCGTGTTGGTCAACGTGGGCCACCCCGCCCAGGAGAAGGACGTCTTCCTCGCGCCGCAGATAGCCAGGATCATCAAGCCCCACCAGGTGAGACAGCGTTCAGATAGATTGATACGTGCCCGACGAGCAGGGTCGCGTGTTGGTCAACGTGGGCCACCCCGCCCAGGAGAAGGACGTCTTCCTCGCGCCGCAGATAGCCAGGATCATCAAGCCGCACCAGGTGAGCGAGCGTTCAGATAGATTGATACGTGCCCGACGAGCAGGGTCGCGTGTTGGTCAACGTGGGCCACCCCGCCGAGGAGAAGGACGTCTTCCTCGCGCCGCAGATAGCCAGGATCATCAAGCCCCACCAGGTGAGACAGCGTTCAGATAGATTGATACGTGCCCGACGAGCAGGGTCGCGTGTTGGTCAACGTGGGCCACCCCGCCCAGGAGAAGGACGTCTTCCTCGCGCCGCAGATAGCCAGGATCATCAAGCCCCACCAGGTGAGACAGCGTTCAGATAGATTGATACGTGCCCGACGAGCAGGGTCGCGTGTTGGTCAACGTGGGCCACCCCGCCCAGGAGAAGGACGTCTTCCTCGCGCCGCAGATAGCCAGGATCATCAAGCCCCACCAGGTGAGACAGCGTTCAGATAGATTGATACGTGCCCGACGAGCAGGGTCGCGTGTTGGTCAACGTGGGCCACCCCGCCCAGGAGAAGGACGTCTTCCTCGCGCCGCAGATAGCCAGGATCATCAAGCCCCACCAGGTGAGACAGCGTTCAGATAGATTGATACGTGCCCGACGAGCAGGGTCGCGTGTTGGTCAACGTGGGCCACCCCGCCCAGGAGAAGGACGTCTTCCTCGCGCCGCAGATAGCCAGGATCATCAAGCCCCACCAGGTGAGACAGCGTTCAGATAGATTGATACGTGCCCGACGAGCAGGGTCGCGTGTTGGTCAACGTCGGCCACCCCGCCCAGGAGAAGGACGTCTTCCTCGCGCCGCAGATAGCCAGGATCATCAAGCCCCACCAGGTGAGACAGCGTTCAGATAGATTGATACGTGCCCGACGAGCAGGGTCGCGTGTTGGTCAACGTGGGCCACCCCGCCGAGGAGAAGGACGTCTTCCTCGCGCCGCAGATAGCCAGGATCATCAAGCCCCACCAGGTGAGACAGCGTTCAGATAGATTGATACGTGCCCGACGAGCAGGGTCGCGTGTTGGTCAACGTGGGCCACCCCGCCCAGGAGAAGGACGTCTTCCTCGCGCCGCAGATAGCCAGGATCATCAAGCCCCACCAGGTGAGACAGCGTTCAGATAGATTGATACGTGCCCGACGAGCAGGGTCGCGTGTTGGTCAACGTCGGCCACCCCGCCCAGGAGAAGGACGTCTTCCTCGCGCCGCAGATAGCCAGGATCATCAAGCCCCACCAGGTGAGACAGCGTTCAGATAGATTGATACGTGCCCGACGAGCAGGGTCGCGTGTTGGTCAACGTGGGCCACCCCGCCCAGGAGAAGGACGTCTTCCTCGCGCCGCAGATAGCCAGGATCATCAAGCCCCACCAGGTGAGACAGCGTTCAGATAGATTGATACGTGCCCGACGAGCAGGGTCGCGTGTTGGTCAACGTGGGCCACCCCGCCCAGGAGAAGGACGTCTTCCTCGCGCCGCAGATAGCCAGGATCATCAAGCCCCACCAGGTGAGACAGCGTTCAGATAGATTGATACGTGCCCGACGAGCAGGGTCGCGTGTTGGTCAACGTGGGCCACCCCGCCCAGGAGAAGGACGTCTTCCTCGCGCCGCAGATAGCCAGGATCATCAAGCCCCACCAGGTGAGACAGCGTTCAGATAGATTGATACGTGCCCGACGAGCAGGGTCGCGTGTTGGTCAACGTGGGCCACCCCGCCCAGGAGAAGGACGTCTTCCTCGCGCCGCAGATAGCCAGGATCATCAAGCCCCACCAGGTGAGACAGCGTTCAGATAGATTGATACGTGCCCGACGAGCAGGGTCGCGTGTTGGTCAACGTGGGCCACCCCGCCCAGGAGAAGGACGTCTTCCTCGCGCCGCAGATAGCCAGGATCATCAAGCCCCACCAGGTGAGACAGCGTTCAGATAGATTGATACGTGCCCGACGAGCAGGGTCGCGTGTTGGTCAACGTGGGCCACCCCGCCCAGGAGAAGGACGTCTTCCTCGCGCCGCAGATAGCCAGGATCATCAAGCCCCACCAGGTGAGACAGCGTTCAGATAGATTGATACGTGCCCGACGAGCAGGGTCGCGTGTTGGTCAACGTGGGCCACCCCGCCCAGGAGAAGGACGTCTTCCTCGCGCCGCAGATAGCCAGGATCATCAAGCCCCACCAGGTGAGACAGCGTTCAGATAGATTGATACGTGCCCGACGAGCAGGGTCGCGTGTTGGTCAACGTGGGCCACCCCGCCCAGGAGAAGGACGTCTTCCTCGCGCCGCAGATAGCCAGGATCATCAAGCCCCACCAGGTGAGACAGCGTTCAGATAGATTGATACGTGCCTGACGAGCAGGGTCGCGTGTTGGTCAACGTGGGCCACCCCGCCCAGGAGAAGGACGTCTTCCTCGCGCCGCAGATAGCCAGGATCATCAAGCCCCACCAGGTGAGACAGCGTTCAGATAGATTGATACGTGCCGGACGAGCAGGGTCGCGTGTTGGTCAACGTGGGCCACCCCGCCCAGGAGAAGGACGTCTTCCTCGCGCCGCAGATAGCCAGGATCATCAAGCCCCACCAGGTGAGACAGCGTTCAGATAGATTGATACGTGCCCGACGAGCAGGGTCGCGTGTTGGTCAACGTCGGCCACCCCGCCCAGGAGAAGGACGTCTTCCTCGCGCCGCAGATAGCCAGGATCATCAAGCCCCACCAGGTGAGACAGCGTTCAGATAGATTGATACGTGCCCGACGAGCAGGGTCGCGTGTTGGTCAACGTCGGCCACCCCGCCCAGGAGAAGGACGTCTTCCTCGCGCCGCAGATAGCCAGGATCATCAAGCCCCACCAGGTGAGACAGCGTTCAGATAGATTGATACGTGCCCGACGAGCAGGGTCGCGTGTTGGTCAACGTGGGCCACCCCGCCCAGGAGAAGGACGTCTTCCTCGCGCCGCAGATAGCCAGGATCATCAAGCCCCACCAGGTGAGACAGCGTTCAGATAGATTGATACGTGCCCGACGAGCAGGGTCGCGTGTTGGTCAACGTGGGCCACCCCGCCCAGGAGAAGGACGTCTTCCTCGCGCCGCAGATAGCCAGGATCATCAAGCCCCACCAGGTGAGACAGCGTTCAGATAGATTGATACGTGCCCGACTAGCAGGGTCGCGTGTTGGTCAACGTGGGCCACCCCGCCCAGGAGAAGGACGTCTTCCTCGCGCCGCAGATAGCCAGGATCATCAAGCCCCACCAGGTGAGACAGCGTTCAGATAGATTGATACGTGCCCGACGAGCAGGGTCGCGTGTTGGTCAACGTGGGCCACCCCGCCCAGGAGAAGGACGTCTTCCTCGCGCCGCAGATAGCCAGGATCATCAAGCCCCACCAGGTGAGACAGCGTTCAGATAGATTGATACGTGCCCGACGAGCAGGGTCGCGTGTTGGTCAACGTGGGCCACCCCGCCCAGGAGAAGGACGTCTTCCTCGCGCCGCAGATAGCCAGGATCATCAAGCCCCACCAGGTGAGACAGCGTTCAGATAGATTGATACGTGCCCGACGAGCAGGGTCGCGTGTTGGTCAACGTCGGCCACCCCGCCCAGGAGAAGGACGTCTTCCTCGCGCCGCAGATAGCCAGGATCATCAAGCCCCACCAGGTGAGACAGCGTTCAGATAGATTGATACGTGCCCGACGAGCAGGGTCGCGTGTTGGTCAACGTGGGCCACCCCGCCCAGGAGAAGGACGTCTTCCTCGCGCCGCAGATAGCCAGGATCATCAAGCCCCACCAGGTGAGACAGCGTTCAGATAGATTGATACGTGCCCGACGAGCAGGGTCGCGTGTTGGTCAACGTGGGCCACCCCGCCCAGGAGAAGGACGTCTTCCTCGCGCCGCAGATAGCCAGGATCATCAAGCCCCACCAGGTGAGACAGCGTTCAGATAGATTGATACGTGCCCGACGAGCAGGGTCGCGTGTTGGTCAACGTGGGCCACCCCGCCCAGGAGAAGGACGTCTTCCTCGCGCCGCAGATAGCCAGGATCATCAAGCCCCACCAGGTGAGACAGCGTTCAGATAGATTGATACGTGCCCGACGAGCAGGGTCGCGTGTTGGTCAACGTGGGCCACCCCGCCCAGGAGAAGGACGTCTTCCTCGCGCCGCAGATAGCCAGGATCATCAAGCCCCACCAGGTGAGACAGCGTTCAGATAGATTGATACGTGCCCGACGAGCAGGGTCGCGTGTTGGTCAACGTGGGCCACCCCGCCCAGGAGAAGGACGTCTTCCTCGCGCCGCAGATAGCCAGGATCATCAAGCCCCACCAGGTGAGACAGCGTTCAGATAGATTGATACGTGCCCGACGAGCAGGGTCGCGTGTTGGTCAACGTGGGCCACCCCGCCCAGGAGAAGGACGTCTTCCTCGCGCCGCAGATAGCCAGGATCATCAAGCCCCACCAGGTGAGACAGCGTTCAGATAGATTGATACGTGCCCGACGAGCAGGGTCGCGTGTTGGTCAACGTCGGCCACCCCGCCCAGGAGAAGGACGTCTTCCTCGCGCCGCAGATAGCCAGGATCATCAAGCCCCACCAGGTGAGACAGCGTTCAGATAGATTGATACGTGCCCGACGAGCAGGGTCGCGTGTTGGTCAACGTGGGCCACCCCGCCCAGGAGAAGGACGTCTTCCTCGCGCCGCAGATAGCCAGGATCATCAAGCCCCACCAGGTGAGACAGCGTTCAGATAGATTGATACGTGCCCGACGAGCAGGGTCGCGTGTTGGTCAACGTGGGCCACCCCGCCCAGGAGAAGGACGTCTTCCTCGCGCCGCAGATAGCCAGGATCATCAAGCCCCACCAGGTGAGACAGCGTTCAGATAGATTGATACGTGCCCGACGAGCAGGGTCGCGTGTTGGTCAACGTGGGCCACCCCGCCCAGGAGAAGGACGTCTTCCTCGCGCCGCAGATAGCCAGGATCATCAAGCCCCACCAGGTGAGACAGCGTTCAGATAGATTGATACGTGCCCGACGAGCAGGGTCGCGTGTTGGTCAACGTGGGCCACCCCGCCCAGGAGAAGGACGTCTTCCTCGCGCCGCAGATAGCCAGGATCATCAAGCCCCACCAGGTGAGACAGCGTTCAGATAGATTGATACGTGCCCGACGAGCAGGGTCGCGTGTTGGTCAACGTGGGCCACCCCGCCCAGGAGAAGGACGTCTTCCTCGCGCCGCAGATAGCCAGGATCATCAAGCCCCACCAGGTGAGACAGCGTTCAGATAGATTGATACGTGCCCGACGAGCAGGGTCGCGTGTTGGTCAACGTGGGCCACCCCGCCGAGGAGAAGGACGTCTTCCTCGCGCCGCAGATAGCCAGGATCATCAAGCCCCACCAGGTGAGACAGCGTTCAGATAGATTGATACGTGCCCGACGAGCAGGGTCGCGTGTTGGTCAACGTGGGCCACCCCGCCCAGGAGAAGGACGTCTTCCTCGCGCCGCAGATAGCCAGGATCATCAAGCCCCACCAGGTGAGACAGCGTTCAGATAGATTGATACGTGCCCGACGAGCAGGGTCGCGTGTTGGTCAACGTGGGCCACCCCGCCCAGGAGAAGGACGTCTTCCTCGCGCCGCAGATAGCCAGGATCATCAAGCCCCACCAGGTGAGACAGCGTTCAGATAGATTGATACGTGCCCGACGAGCAGGGTCGCGTGTTGGTCAACGTGGGCCACCCCGCCCAGGAGAAGGACGTCTTCCTCGCGCCGCAGATAGCCAGGATCATCAAGCCCCACCAGGTGAGACAGCGTTCAGATAGATTGATACGTGCCCGACGAGCAGGGTCGCGTGTTGGTCAACGTCGGCCACCCCGCCCAGGAGAAGGACGTCTTCCTCGCGCCGCAGATAGCCAGGATCATCAAGCCCCACCAGGTGAGACAGCGTTCAGATAGATTGATACGTGCCCGACGAGCAGGGTCGCGTGTTGGTCAACGTGGGCCACCCCGCCCAGGAGAAGGACGTCTTCCTCGCGCCGCAGATAGCCAGGATCATCAAGCCCCACCAGGTGAGACAGCGTTCAGATAGATTGATACGTGCCCGACGAGCAGGGTCGCGTGTTGGTCAACGTGGGCCACCCCGCCCAGGAGAAGGACGTCTTCCTCGCGCCGCAGATAGCCAGGATCATCAAGCCCCACCAGGTGAGACAGCGTTCAGATAGATTGATACGTGCCCGACGAGCAGGGTCGCGTGTTGGTCAACGTGGGCCACCCCGCCCAGGAGAAGGACGTCTTCCTCGCGCCGCAGATAGCCAGGATCATCAAGCCCCACCAGGTGAGACAGCGTTCAGATAGATTGATACGTGCCCGACGAGCAGGGTCGCGTGTTGGTCAACGTGGGCCACCCCGCCCAGGAGAAGGACGTCTTCCTCGCGCCGCAGATAGCCAGGATCATCAAGCCCCACCAGGTGAGACAGCGTTCAGATAGATTGATACGTGCCCGACGAGCAGGGTCGCGTGTTGGTCAACGTGGGTCACCCCGCCGAGGAGAAGGACGTCTTCCTCGCGCCGCAGATAGCCAGGATCATCAAGCCCCACCAGGTGAGACAGCGTTCAGATAGATTGATACGTGCCCGACGAGCAGGGTCGCGTGTTGGTCAACGTGGGCCACCCCGCCCAGGAGAAGGACGTCTTCCTCGCGCCGCAGATAGCCAGGATCATCAAGCCCCACCAGGTGAGACAGCGTTCAGATAGATTGATACGTGCCCGACGAGCAGGGTCGCGTGTTGGTCAACGTCGGCCACCCCGCCCAGGAGAAGGACGTCTTCCTCGCGCCGCAGATAGCCAGGATCATCAAGCCCCACCAGGTGAGACAGCGTTCAGATAGATTGATACGTGCCCGACGAGCAGGGTCGCGTGTTGGTCAACGTCGGCCACCCCGCCCAGGAGAAGGACGTCTTCCTCGCGCCGCAGATAGCCAGGATCATCAAGCCCCACCAGGTGAGACAGCGTTCAGATAGATTGATACGTGCCCGACGAGCAGGGTCGCGTGTTGGTCAACGTGGGCCACCCCGCCCAGGAGAAGGACGTCTTCCTCGCGCCGCAGATAGCCAGGATCATCAAGCCCCACCAGGTGAGACAGCGTTCAGATAGATTGATACGTGCCCGACGAGCAGGGTCGCGTGTTGGTCAACGTGGGCCACCCCGCCCAGGAGAAGGACGTCTTCCTCGCGCCGCAGATAGCCAGGATCATCAAGCCCCACCAGGTGAGACAGCGTTCAGATAGATTGATACGTGCCCGACGAGCAGGGTCGCGTGTTGGTCAACGTGGGCCACCCCGCCCAGGAGAAGGACGTCTTCCTCGCGCCGCAGATAGCCAGGATCATCAAGCCCCACCAGGTGAGACAGCGTTCAGATAGATTGATACGTGCCCGACGAGCAGGGTCGCGTGTTGGTCAACGTGGGTCACCCCGCCGAGGAGAAGGACGTCTTCCTCGCGCCGCAGATAGCCAGGATCATCAAGCCCCACCAGGTGAGACAGCGTTCAGATAGATTGATACGTGCCCGACGAGCAGGGTCGCGTGTTGGTCAACGTCGGCCACCCCGCCCAGGAGAAGGACGTCTTCCTCGCGCCGCAGATAGCCAGGATCATCAAGCCCCACCAGGTGAGACAGCGTTCAGATAGATTGATACGTGCCCGACGAGCAGGGTCGCGTGTTGGTCAACGTGGGCCACCCCGCCCAGGAGAAGGACGTCTTCCTCGCGCCGCAGATAGCCAGGATCATCAAGCCCCACCAGGTGAGACAGCGTTCATTTGGCTGATTGATTGATATTTGGGCTTAACGTCTCATATTTTTGCAACTAGGCTAATCGAGACAATGAGTGGGTGATAGATTGATATTGATATTTGGGCTTAACGTCTCATATTTTTGCAACGAGGCTAATCGAGACAATGAGTGGGTGATAGATTGATATTGATATTTGGGCTTAACGTCTCATATTTTTGCAACGAGGCTAATCGAGACAATGAGTGGGTGATATATGAAGATGAAATAGGGGGCTGTTTGGAGGAAAGGGGCGAATAGGAGGGCGGGGTGGAAAGGGGGAGGGGGAGGAAAGGGGATGGGGGTGTGGACTGGTGTTGAAAAGATGTCGAAATTTTATTCGCTCTCTCGAGGATGAATTATCATGAGGTAATTATCTAACATGGCGGCAACAAGGGATAATTAAAACGGAAACATAGTAGAACAGCTAAAACGTTATAAGACCTAGTAATAAGGTGAATAGTTAGTAAGTAAGTAGTAGTAGTAAAGTAAGTAGAGTAGTAATTTTCGCCTGTTGAAGAGCTCTGATCAGGGTTCGAAATATTGCGTTTTAAATTGTTTTTATATGTGACAAGGAACAGTGTACAGTCCAATTACTAGGTCTTATATAACAAGGGATACTTTTGGTCGTCTTTGTTTACAAACGATTGCAATATCGGCCAATCCGCACAAAGCTGCAGACGATGTGCACGCAACTCCTTTGCTCTAGGGACAAGTTTTCCCGCTAGGAAGCGTATCTCAGCTTTGCGATGGCAAATAGTTTTTAGGGATGATATAGAATATAGGCTACTAATATATACTTGAGATTTTCTTAGTTTGACGCTCCCCTCCATCGCTATGTGACCACCCCTTACCCTCGTGACAACCCGACAATCATATATTCATTCATTTCATATTACATTATTTATAATCAGTCATATTTTTTATGCTGGGCGGTGGTCACAACTAGGGGATGGAGCTTTAACTAAATCAAACTAAATATGTCTGCACTTAGCACATTATGGAATCCTCCCTGGAGCTTTGGACATCGAGTGGGAATCCGCAGTGCGTTAATTCCAGGGCGGACGCGTACACCCACTCCTTTTTCGTGGCCAGATGCCTCTGCTCACTTCTTCTTTGGAAAAGTCCCCAAAAGTCCCCTCACAATTTGCTTAAATGCTGATGTAGGATAGGGTGGCCTGGTACACGAACACGTACACTCTCATCTTCAGTCCTATGTATTTTTGTTTTTCTTAAAGTTACGCAGGTGACAAGAAATAGTCCAAGGCCTATGCCGCTTCAATGTTTAAGGATACCCATATATGTAGGCTACAATGTACTTATCAAAGGGAAGATCAATAAATAAAATGAAAGGAAATATTTACGATTGTGTTCGTGTTGCAGATTGGCGGAATAAGATTCCTGTACGACAACGTGATAGAATCCATAGACAGATTCGACTCGTCGACCGGATTCGGTTGCATCCTGGCGCATTCTATGGGACTGGGGAAAACACTGCAGGTAAGTGATCGTTACTTATTTTAACAACTCTTTCCCAGTTCTCGAGATATGCTATTCCCCCTGCAGTTAAATACATTTTCAGTATTGAAAAATAAATGTACAAAATTAATTTTTTTTTTTTATCCAATATTTTCTTTGAGTTTTTGCCTTGTGGCAACCACCTAATGTAGTCCAAAATTGATTTTGGACTTCTTATGATGAGCCACCGCTCGTTTCCACTGATACCAAATAATACAAAAAGTAATGGGATGATGATATTTGGGTTTTAAGTAGGGATGAGCCGATACCGATATCCGATATATATATCGGCCGATATCTTGCTTTTTTCCGATAATCGGATCATCCGATATTTATCAATATATCGGCAGATTTGAATTTACCGCCAAACGCAACTGCGTATAGTTGAGAAGGCTGTGGTGTGTGAACATCACTGAGCGTCAGATTATTCAACATGGCCGCCGTGGTAGTGTCTTTTATCTAACGCGTCGTTTTGCGTTGTCTCTTGTCAGAAGGGCCTAGGCCTAGGCCTTGTTTTTGTACAATTATTAATAATTATGGAAAATAAAAGGAGTGAAGTTTGGAATTATTTCAGTGTTAATGTCAGGTCGCCGGAAATAGCCACCTGCACTGTGTATAAAACCAATGTGCTACCATGTATGTTAATTGTAATGGGCAAGATGGGGAACGTGCAATGCAAAGTGCCTTCTTAAATGTAAGAAAAATATCGGATCGGATATCGGATTTTTGATAGTGTCTAAATCGGTATATCGGAATATCGGAAAAAACCCATATCGGCTCATCCCTAGTTTTAAGTCCCATAGTTTTGTAACTTTGGCTAACCGGGACACAAAAACAAAATTAAAAAAATGAGACTGGAAAGTGTCAAATAGATAATAAAGAACGACTGTGTCCCCCACCGTAGCTGGGTTCGTTCCCACTGATACTAAATAATACAAAAAATAATGGGATTTTTTTTTTTAAGTCCGATAGTTTTGCAACTTTTGCTGATCGGACACAATTTTTCTTTAAAAGAATGCGACCTCAAAGTGTCAAATAAATAATAAAATAACAACACTGTGTTCCCCGCCGTAGCTGGTGTCGTTCTGTGATATCTTCCTCCGCCACACGCCCGCGCGTACCGTGCTCTGCATCCTGCCCATCAACACGGTGCAGAACTGGTTGGCAGAGTTCAACATGTGGCTGCCGGCGACCGACCCTCAGTCACCGCAGGGCGAGGTCAGGCCGAGGAACTTCTCTCTTCACGTGCTCAACGACTCACACAAGTCTCTGGCGGCCCGGGCCAAGGTGGGTGTTACCTGATTGATATTAGAACATTCAACAACGTGACAGACCCTCAGTCACCGCAGGGCGAGGTCAGGCCGAGGAACTTCTCTCTTCACGTGCTCAACGACTCACACAAGTCTCAGGGCCAAGGTGGGTGTTACTGTTACCTGATTGATATTAGAACATTCAACAACGTGACAGACCCTCAGTCACCGCAGGGCGAGGTCAGGCCGAGGAACTTCTCTCTTCACGTGCTCAACGACTCACACAAGTCTCTGGGCCAAGGTGGGTGTTACTGTTACCTGATTGATATTAGAACATTCAACAACGTGACAGACCCTCAGTCACCGCAGGGCGAGGTCAGGCCGAGGAACTTCTCTCTTCACGTGCTCAACGACTCACACAAGTCTCTGGCGGCCAGAGCCAAGGTGGGTGTTACCTGATTGATATTAGAACATTCAACAACGTGACAGACCCTCAGTCACCGCAGGGCGAGGTCAGGCCGAGGAACTTCTCTCTTCACGTGCTCAACGACTCACACAAGTCTCTGGCGGCCAGGGCCAAGGTAGGTGTTACCTGATTGATATTAGAACATTCAACAACGTGACAGACAGACCCTCAGTCACCGCAGGGCGAGGTCAGGCCGAGGAACTTCTCTCTTCACGTGCTCAACGACTCACACAAGTCTCTGGCGGCCCGGGCCAAGGTGGGTGTTACCTGATTGATATTAGAACATTCAACAACGTGACAGACCCTCAGTCACCGCAGGGCGAGGTCAGGCCGAGGAACTTCTCTCTTCACGTGCTCAACGACTCACACAAGTCTCTGGCGGCCAGGGCCAAGGTAGGTGTTACCTGATTGATATTAGAACATTCAACAACGTGACAGACAGACCCTCAGTCACCGCAGGGCGAGGTCAGGCCGAGGAACTTCTCTCTTCACGTGCTCAACGACTCACACAAGTCTCTGGCGGCCAGAGCCAAGGTGGGTGTTACCTGATTGATATTAGAACATTCAACAACGTGACAGACCCTCAGTCACCGCAGGGCGAGGTCAGGCCGAGGAACTTCTCTCTTCACGTGCTCAACGACTCACACAAGTCTCTGGCGGCCCGGGCCAAGGTGGGTGTTACCTGATTGATATTAGAACATTCAACAACGTGACAGACCCTCAGTCACCGCAGGGCGAGGTCAGGCCGAGGAACTTCTCTCTTCACGTGCTCAACGACTCACACAAGTCTCTGGCGGCCCGGGCCAAGGTGGGTGTTACCTGATTGATATTAGAACATTCAACAACGTGACAGACCCTCAGTCACCGCAGGGCGAGGTCAGGCCGAGGAACTTCTCTCTTCACGTGCTCAACGACTCACACAAGTCTCTGGCGGCCCGGGCCAAGGTGGGTGTTACCTGATTGATATTAGAACATTCAACAACGTGACAGACCCTCAGTCACCGCAGGGCGAGGTCAGGCCGAGGAACTTCTCTCTTCACGTGCTCAACGACTCACACAAGTCTCTGGCGGCCAGAGCCAAGGTGGGTGTTACCTGATTGATATTAGAACATTCAACAACGTGACAGACAGACCCTCAGTCACCGCAGGGCGAGGTCAGGCCGAGGAACTTCTCTCTTCACGTGCTCAACGACTCACACAAGTCTCAGGGCCAAGGTGGGTGTTACCTGATTGATATTAGAACATTCAACAACGTGACAGACCCTCAGTCACCGCAGGGCGAGGCCAGGTTGAGGAACTTCTCTCTTCACGTGCTCAACGACTCACACAAGTCTCTGGCGGCCAGGGCCAAGGTGAGCATTTCTTCATGGATTTTAGAGCACTTAATCTGAAAAGCGTAATAGGCCTATGCATGTTTGTGAATAGTTTCCAGCATAGCAAAATGTTCTAGCGATTGAATATTTCTAATATTTTTTGTTGACCTGCCTACTACTACTAAGGTTACCTGGAAGATACTTAAATAAACAATTTTTCTACTGGTAATCATGTTAAAAATATTAATTTTCGTAATTTAATAAATTTTTAATTTTGTGAATAGAATTATTTTAAATCGTTATCAAAGCTATTTTTTTATTAAGCCTATAATTTAAATGTATGTAATTTATTTATTATTTTAATTAATTATTTTTTTTTTGTCCTGTGCAGAGTTGGCCTCTTCAACTTTTCTTCTTTCTTGCTATCCAATACAAGGCTGCCTCCTTCTCTGTCCTGCTCATTATAATTAAATTAATGTAGGCCTGTAATATTCTAGAGTGTTAACAATGTATTGCGGCTTGCAGGTGATACACGAATGGAACAAGGATGGGGGCGTGCTGCTCATGGGCTACGAGCTCTACAGACAGTTCAGCCTGAAGCGATCTCACCGCGGCAAGAAGCGATCTCGCCCCAAGATAGGGGAGGCCGTGGACGTGGACGATGACGATAAAACCAAGGCCGCGCTTGATGGTAGGTTCTACCCCCTCCCCTCTGCCCTCTCGTCTCCGTCGTGCTCTACGGTACGCTCCCTCCCCTCCCCTCCCCTCCATCACACTAGACGGTACGTTCTCCCCCCTCCCCTCTCTGTCGCGCTCTACGGTGCACTCTCCTCCCCTCCATCACACTGGACAGTATGTTCACCCTCCCTTCCCCTCTGTCGCAATGGAAGGTAGGTTCTCCCCCCTCCCCTCATGCCTCTCTGTCACGCTCTATGGTACGCACTCCTCCCCTCCTCTCCATCACGCTGGACAGTACATTCACCCCCTCTTCCCTCCCTTCCCCTCCGTCGCGATGGACGGTACGTTGTCCCCCCTCCCCTCCCCTCTTTCCTCTGTCACGCTCTGTGGTACGCACTCCTCCCCTCCTCTCCATCACGCTGGACAGTACATTCACCCCCTCTTCCCTCCCTTCCCCTCCGTCGCGATGGACGGTACGTTGTCCCCCCTCCCCTCCCCTCTTTCCTCTGTCACGCTCTGTGGTACGCACTCCTCCCCTCCTCTCCATCACGCTGGACAGTACATTCACCCCCTCTTCCCTCCCTTCCCCTCCGTCGCGATGGACGGTACGTTGTCCCCCCTCCCCTCCCCTCTTTCCTCTGTCACGCTCTGTGGTACGCACTCCTCCCCTCCTCTCCATCACGCTGGACAGTACATTCACCCCCTCTTCCCTCCCTTCCCCTCCGTCGCGATGGACGGTACGTTGTCCCCCCTCCCCTCCCCTCTTTCCTCTGTCACGCTCTGTGGTACGCACTCCTCCCCTCCTCTCCATCACGCTGGACAGTACATTCACCCCCTCTTCCCTCCCTTCCCCTCCGTCGCGATGGACGGTACGTTGTCCCCCCTCCCCTCCCCTCTTTCCTCTGTCACGCTCTGTGGTACGCACTCCTCCCCTCCTCTCCATCACGCTGGACAGTACATTCACCCCCTCTTCCCTCCCTTCCCCTCCGTCGCGATGGACGGTACGTTGTCCCCCCTCCCCTCCTCTCTTTCCTCTGTCACGCTCTGTGGTACGCACTCCTCCCCTCCTCTCTCCTCTGTCGTGCTGGACAGTATGTTCACCCCCTTCCCTCCCTTCCCCCCCATTGCAATGGACGGTATGTTCTCCCCCCTCCCCACCCCTCTCTCCTCTCTGTTGCACTGGACAGTACATTCACCTCTTCTTCCCTCCCTTCCCCTCTGTCGCGATAGACAGTATATTCTCCCCTCCTCCCCCCCCCCCCCCCCCTCCATAGCGCAGTAGCGCTCAACGGTACATTCACCCCCTCTATCCACCATAGCTGTCCATTTCCAGTTCGAGTCCTTGCTTGGGGATGGGTGTCATGTGTAATTTATTTGTAACTGTAATAACACAACATTTTTTTGTAATATTGACCGACATGAGCTTCTCTTTACAGTGACAATTTAAAAACTAGATAGACTGACAACAACCAATCCACCGTGACAACACCGCCTTGCAAGTGTCAAAGCGACGACGAGACCTAAAGGAATGTATTTATTTGCGCAGACATCCTGTCGTCTCTGGTGAAGCCGGGACCCGACCTCGTGATCTGCGACGAGGGTCATCGCATCAAGAACAGCCACGCGTCCATATCGCAGGCGCTCAAGCAGATACGCAGCAAGCGGAGGATAGTGCTCACGGGTTATCCCCTGCAGAACAACCTGCTAGAGTACTGGTGAGTAGTGAGGGCCACCCGCCTCTCTTACACACTATCTCAAGCAGATACGCAGCAAGCGGAGGATAGTGCTCACGGGTTATCCACTGCAGAACAATCTGCTAGAGTACTGGTGAGTACAGTGGGTCCGTAACTTAGTTGAGAACAAGAAAATCAGTCGATAACTCTTCATCAACTGAAAAAGAGAGCAAACTCCTCTCCCCCCCCCACCCCCTTTCGTCGAACTTAGCATTTCACAAATGACGTACACCCCCACTACCTGGCTAGCACAAACACGAGACGAAATCCCCGAATTCATTACCGGAAGCCATAACAGAGGTTCAACCATGCGGACATTTCTTGGAAATCCAACATCTAGTCAAATAATAGGCGTCCACACCACAAACAAACGATTACATTTGATTACTTTTTGACAGTTCGGACCCAACAATTTCAAGGAAACTGCGGTCGCACTCGGGCTGTACAAACAACTTATTATAAATGCAGTGAAAAAATGCCCTGCGCCGTTCTCAGCTTTGCTACGGACATAGTTTAGTACAGTAGTCCCTCGTTAATTCAAACTCGGTTAATTCAAAATTATGTATAATTTAAACTATTGATGGAGTCCCAGCAAAAGATTTAGGTATGGTCATAGTGTTAATGTTCTTTTAATTCAAAATTTTATAATTCAAATTGGAGTTTTTAGGGTCCCTTGAAATTTGAATTAAAGGGGGATTACTGTAGGGCCTCCGCCTCTCTTCCACACTATCAGCTGTTAAAGCGCGATTTACACACCTTTTTAAGATTTAATATTTTGACGTATTTTTTCCTAACTGCTATAGGCCTACTTACGATCGTTTCCATTGGCCAGATTTATAAAAAGTTGCGTATCATTGGCTGGGCTAATAATTTTAGGGACGAATTTGGAACTTGACTTTTGCCTATCAGTGTTCTCCCCAGGAAAAAAATTCAGTGGTTGTTTCAAAATAATTGCCGGGTAGTGTATTTTCAGGGTAAACAAAGAAAAAATGGGGGTCTGGGGGCTTGCCCCTGGAAATTTTTTGGATCATAGATCTGTTTTGGTGAGTTTTAGAGATTTTTAAAGGCCTCTCAAGGTAACTTTATGTTTTGTGGTAAGAGCATTTCTTACTATTGAAATCAAACATTACTTTGTCATTTTGGTATTTAAGCCTAGTATTAGTACAATGATTAGGCCGACAACTTTTGCTGTCATAATATTAATTTTCTTTTGTATGTTTCTGTTCTGTGGGCCATAAGGATTTACACGTTTGCTAATTGGCGCCAGAAAAGTTAGCCGGGCGGATCGCCCGGCTAACCGGCTCTGGGGAGAACACTGGTTTGGTGTACATTTAAGTGGTGACTTAAGTAACAATGAAGCACATAACGAATTGTATAAATATCCCCCACTGAAGATCAGTTCTTGTAACTGAGTGGGTAGGCTAGTATAAATACGCATTTTTGTACTTATTCCGTCGTCACTGACGTGCGTCTTCTTCTCCCCTCGACAGGTGCATGGTGGACTTTGTGCGTCCCAACTACCTCGGCACCAAGACGGAGTTCTGCAACATGTTCGAGCGTCCGATACAGAACGGCCAGTGTTACGACAGTACGCCGCAGGACGTCAGGCTGATGCGGTATCGGGCCCACGTGCTGCACTCGCTGCTGGAGGGCTTCGTGCAGAGGTGAGTCCCCTCTGGTAACACCGCCCGGAAACAACGGGCACTTCCTCAAGTTAAATTATGATTTTTTGGGGGGAATTTTTTAAGCAGAAAATCATTGTTTACAAAATGTAAAACAAGCTCTTTATATCTTCTCAAACATTATTTCATTTCATTTCTTAGCTGTATAATCACAATACAAGATTGTATGTACATTGTCAAGATGGGTTAAATATTACCGTATTGACCCGAATATAATACGGCCTCGAATATAATACGAGTGTGGATTTTGGAGCAGCCAGTGGGGAAAATATCATGTCTCGAATATAATACGATCGTGAAAAACAACAATATAGCACGTCAGCTACTGCCGCCTTGCCGGCGCTGCGAGCCAGATGGCCAGCGCCCGTGAGGTAGGCAGCCCCGCGCCACAGTAAACCTGTTACGAAGGCTCGATCGGGGCCGCCTAGCACACATGGAACGATGTCCGCCCCGCCTGAGCTCGTGCTAGCAGTCTCGCACAGAACACGACAACGCATTCTAGCGGAGACATTGCGCAGCGGAGCGCTGGAGTGGTGTATAAACTCTCCGGTAGAGTGCGATATGCACGAGCACTAGCCACGGAGCCGTGATTCGTCAATCTGCGATAGTACGCAATTATACACGCGTGGGAAATTTGAATTCACGCTTCGAACCTTAGACCGCGAATATAATACGAATACGATTCTAGATTATTTTTTTAGGGGAAAAAACCTCGTATTATATTCGGGTCAATACGGTACATCATAAGGTTGTATAGGCCTAGAAGTCATTGTATGCCTCTTAAAGGTAGGCTCCAGTGATGGTTTTTTATTTATTTTGATGGAGGAAAGCATCAAAAGTTGAATGCAAAAAACGCGATGCTTGTACGCCGTTTGTAGCACTTTGAATAGGCATTTGACTGTTGAGCGGCAGAGAGCTGTGATGTCATCGGTACCCACCACACCGCTACCCACCGGCCGGCCGGCTGGCTAGCTGTAGCACAGCGATACATCTGGTAAGTTACTCGCGTATTTTCAAAGATACACAAGTTAGTGGATTTTGAATTTCGACTGTGCTTTCTTGTTTGTATCTAGTGTTTATTTACTCCTTTACATAATTAAAATAACGTCTTGCTGCGTGTTTGGCTGCACTTCTAATAAACCCGGAAAACTTGTTAGTGATGAGACATTTAGTTTCCATAAACTCCTGGATCACGGGCGATCGCCAACTCATCAAGAAGTGTGGTTGGTAAAAATACACAGAGGGAACTTTATCATGTCCTCTATTGTTATTGTGTGCTCCGTTTAATTGATCAGAACGCTTTTGAATTAATATCCAGGCTGAAAAACAGAATGGTGTGTTAACCAAAACGTCCAACATAAGTTTATAGAAATCAGCTGTACCTTTCACCAATTTGAATGGTAGGTCCGCAGTCGGAGGGGGGGGGGGGGGGGGGGGCGGGTGCAGGTCAAAAATGACGTGTGTGGGGGTCGGGGGCCCATATTGTTTGCAAATCATAGTCAAACGTAGAAAAACTATATACTACGACTAACTAATCTGCGCCGGCAAGCGGTAAATGAAAATCATGTCTGGCTGAGCGTATATAGGCCTACACAAGCCATCAACAATGCTTTAAGTTATGCGTGGGCTTGAAAAAATTGACATTACAACAGTGTCTAGGTCAGGTGTCACGTGTCAGAAGGGTGGCTGTCAATCAGTAACGCTTATAAGAACCTCTGCCAGTTATGGGTGGTTTCACTGTACAGAACCGCGCCAAATAAACGTGTTTTAGTTATATTTTGAAGACGCTACACAACATTGAAAACGTGAAAAATTAGGGATTGTGGTTTCATAAGAACTAAACTCTAGATTAGCAAGATTGAAAATTCAAATTTTAAATTAAACCAATTAATTATTAATTGCACATTTAATTGGCTTCCCTAATGTCAACCGTAATGAGCGCAATATTTGGAATTTGCTAAATCCAGATTTTAGTTCTTACGAAACCACAATTCCCTCACTTGCCTCACTTTTGCTATATGCTGTAGCGTTCTCAAAATATAACCAAAAAACTTGAGATAGTTTCAGTCGAACGCTATATATGCTAACTTAATATTATATTTGATTAGTAAGGAAGGGGGGGGGGGGGGGGGGGACCTAACAAACTCCTGCGAGGGGCCCAAATATGAGTTTACGCCACTGCCAACAATGAGAAACACACCTGCCAATTATACGACGTATTTTTGGTATATTGGGAATGTTTTAAAGGGTTGTTTTAAAACTGCACAAAATGTGGATACTGTTATACGAACACAACAATCGACCGAAGCTTCCATATTGAAAGAAGAGATTCACTCGATTCCAGCAATATTGAATTGAAACTTCAATAGGTTGGTATTAGGTGTATCACCCATCTTCACACATCAATGTGATATTACCACTTATTTATTATTTGGTTAATTAGCCATTAATTTCTCTGATACGACAGTTCAATGTACTATGTAATTTTAAATGTTTTGGGTAAAATATTTAAAATAATCTTTGGCCTTAATTCAGTAAGTTGTACAAGCTTCGTTTGTTTATATAACACACTAATTGTAAGCTATGGTTATACAATTGTATTTACATGATAATATGGCCTTAGAAGTTAGCCAGATAGCCTAAATCTAAATTAGTTTCCAGAAATAATATAAATAAATAATGTAAATAAAATAATTGAAATAACTTGAGAACAATGACTTGATATCAGAGAGAGTATAACAAATACGAATATAATATGATTGCAGGCCTACTAAGTGTCGGGTAGCCTAAAGGCCTAGCTAGCGGGAGTTATATACTGTTAATTAGTTATTAATTATTATTATTATTTTTACTTATACTAAATAGTAGTTATTTCAATAAGCGGTAGCTGGAATTGAACCGCGGTGACCACCCGATAGACCACTAGGCCTACCGACGTTGATTAGGCCTACACACCTTTGAATCTCATTTTTTTAATAGTATTGTGGAAAATCCTTGTCTCATTACAGCTATGATTGGGATCATTTTACTATGCTAAAATACTAAAAGTTTTAAATGACAAATAGTGCTACATTATTTGATATAGCCAAAATACGCAGGTCGTGATCCGCGGCGGCAGCGAACCCCAACGTATCATCTTGTCATCATCTTGTCGGATGGCGTGGACCACGCAAGAAGGAATAACAGTTTTCCCCGAAACTCGTGCAGGAATTCATCCAGTGTAGGCCTATACATTGTTTGTACACGCGATGCGATTAGTGTCTTGGTTCAATTCCCATCTTCACGTAAACAAGCATCGCTTGACGGGTTGCAATCAGTTTGTCGAGTTTCAACACGGTATAGCTCAAAAGGCGTATTTTTTAAATTGTCTCACTTTGGTAGCAACAACTTTTTCGTGATCAGTAAGCTTTGCCTATGCATTTACATTCGCCGCACTCGCACAAATCACTCCCACTCTACCTACAATATCACTGATTATCATCTTTTCTTTTTTGGACTTTTCCTTCCTTTCAGAATTGCGAGGGTCCTCTTGAAACGGAAAAAAGCTTTCAACACATTCAAAACTGTCGATGTACAGACACAAACTGTAGCAAGTAGCGAGTTGTAGGCGAATTAAGCCGTCCGACATACGGGCATAGGGAGCGCGGAGAGGTTGGGTAGCGATGACGTGTTTACCCCCACCACTGCTCACTTGCAAGCGAAGCAGCTCCGGCCAGACGCATGCTAGAAGCGCCTAGTTTTCGACTTTTCATTCAT
Source organism: Isoperla grammatica (assembly GCA_945910005.1). Lineage (NCBI taxonomy): Eukaryota > Metazoa > Arthropoda > Insecta > Plecoptera > Perlodidae > Isoperla > Isoperla grammatica. The sequence continues at coordinate 26,980,849 of OX246747.1, forward strand.
ACGACTACATTACATCGAAAGATAAAATAATCCGAAAAACACCCATATTCCCCGGAGCCTACCTTTAAGAGGTGAAGTTTTGGGTAATTTTTTGTTTTAGGAGAAAATCACCAGAAAAAAATTCAAAACAATCTTTTTATCTTTTTTCCTACATTAGGCTATATGTGACCAAAGCCATGGCAGTCAAGAGGGCTATTATTGCCTATTACAGTACAACCTTGATATAACGTCGCTGAAGGGACTACTGATTTTCGACATTATGTCAAGCGCGACGTTGTACCAGATTATCACAAAATTATCAAAAAATAAAATTACACATTATCATTATGGGGGGGGGGGGGGGGGGTAGACGTTTGTATGGCCCCCCTATCTTAGGTATAGACCTACACACTTCTAGTTTGGCCAGGGCTATTGTGAGTCGGCTGTCACCGCTATTATCAAGGAGGAGGTATGGGTGTTTGTACGTGGCATGTTGCTGCCACAGGCTCACGCGAGCTTCCCCCCCCCCCCCCCCCTCCCAACCATTGACCGCCTGGCGAGTTACGGGCTAAGGGAATAATGGGTAATGTCAAAAATAAAACGACTGATAAACAAATAAAGATAAAATGTATTAAAGGTCTAAATAATGTACCATGATAATATGACGTCTTGAATTATCTAAGCTCTTAGCGCTTGAAGAAGTCTGTTATCTTTAACTGAACTTACTAGATTTTGTATACACATCGTACAATGCCCCGTTTATATTTAGTAACTGCTTTTGGACCTCGTCACTTATTTCGTGCGCCACTAAATAACTACGAACGGTTTCGTATGCAGCCATAGCTTCTTGAAACTTCGGGGGGGGGCTCTGGGGCTTCTACAACGCTGTCTACGTCGCTGAGGTCGGCGCCATCAATGGTCTTATTTTCCTCGATTATATCATCAACTGACAGTACCGCGCTCGTCACTAAGTGGCTGTCAATTTCGAAAAATTCTTCCATTGTACAGGCTCCTCCCAAACTCTCCCAATCCCCCGGGGCGATCTCATTAGGCGGGCTCTCGTCATCGCTCTCGTCATAGGCCTCGTCATCGGCCTCGCCGTCAAAACGTCGTGCTCTTTCACGAAACCAGCTTTGAGAAAGCATTTCGCTATTGTTTCTGGTTTGACAGTAGCCCAAGCCCAAGCAATGAATGACATCGCCTAACAAAGAAGAGGGACAGAGTTGTTAAACCTACACAGCCACGCACAATAATCTACCGAAGGTCGCTGTAATAAAACGCCGGCGAGCAAGGCCGCAGCTGCCGGGAAGCGGAGTGCGTGGCAGGCGGGGGATGCGGGGGGGACTGGAATGTGGCAGCGGCGGGGTAGGGGAGGAGGGGAGGATAACGCGGGAACAATGCCGTCGAAGGGTCGACTCAACTTCAAGTTGGAAATTGCGAATTCCGTGATCGTGTTCGGCGGGAAAATCCATGTTAACAAGGAAGTTTGAATGAAACGACGTTGTAACGCTCGTTTGACTGCTGTACGGTCCGAAAATAGGCGTCGTAATGTCGGATACGACGTTATATCAAGGGACGTTGTATTAAGCTCTAGATAACATTATCTCTTATGGGAATTCGCCGGGACTTTGTCAAAACGACGTGATAATGCGAACGACGTTGTATCGTGCGACGTAATAACAAGGTTGTACTGTAAAGAGTATGTGACAGGTAAACACATTAGAGATGGATGCAGAGTAGAAGAGATCCTATATACCTTTTTATACAAGAGATTGGCCAATGGATAAGGCGACGCCATGTTTTGTGAAAGGCCTCGAGCTTCGTCCGCTAGGCGGAGCTGATCAAGTAGACCTTGGCGCGCAGTTCTTGTCTGGCAAGGTCCACCGGATCGCCGTAACCGCGGGGCGATCGGCGATCCAATGGACCTTGGTTGGACGAATTTCAATCTGTACGAGTCATGGTGGCCAACATGCCGTTTCAAAAACGCTCAACAATGTTTTGACCGCCGACCAATAGAAAAATGATCACTCCTATGGGCAATCTCTTGTCTGAAGTCTTTATATAGGATCTCTAGGTATGATCCCTCACAGCGTGCACTAGCTCTCGTACGGTCTTCCGTTGTCACTTAGAGAGTACATGACAGGTAAACACACGCGAAAAAACCGTCATTGTTGTAACTCCTTCTACAACCCGCTCCGCGCTTGTTCCAGGCGTAGCCACCAGGTGCTGCAGGTGTCCCTACCGCAGAAGGAGGAGTACGTGCTACTGCTGCGCATGACCGAGTTCCAGCGTAAGCTCTACGACACGTTCATGAATGAGGTGGTGCGGACCAAGGCCGTGCCCAACCCGCTCAAGGCGTTCGCCGTCTGCTGCAAGGTGAGAACATTTCACTGGTAGACTTGAGATTTTCTTAGTTTGACGTTCCCCTGCTGCTCCCCTCCATCGCTATGTAACCACACCTTACCCCGGTAACAACCTGACAAAATAATTTTTTTTTTCCCCTGTGCAGAGTTGGCTTCATCAGCCATTCTTCTTTCTTGCTATCCAATACAAGGCTGCCTCCTTCTCTGTCCTGCTCATTTTGTTGGGCAGGGAGTCGATCATATATTTATTCGTTTCATATTAGTATAATCTCATATTTGTTATGCTGGGCGGTGGTCATTTAACTAGGGGGTTTCAAACTATGCCTCTCTTCAGACTGTGTCAAACTAAAAATATCTGAACTCTAGACATCCATGAAAATGCTTTTATTTTATAGTAGGCTAAACTTCATTCTTGAATTAACAAATTTCAGTTTTATCCAGTTAAAGGCCTAGTTATAAAAGTAGAGCCATGAAAAAATGGCATTTTAATTTTTAATATTTAGCACTTAGGCTTTTTTATAGGATAGTGGAACATATCATCTTTAGTATTTTGTAGCATTATTTTTGCATATTTTTCTCTTCCCACCTAAAACCAGCCTGTGGCTGTTTCTTGCAGTTTGTAAAGGAAAAGAATGTCTTATAGGTAGGTTTCAAAAGGTAAGGTAAGTCACAAACGGTACGAGGAAGCCATGGTTTTAGTTTAATTAGTAGTTTGTAGCATGTTTTAAATCGTATGTTCAGTAATTCAGCACGTATAATTTACTAAACGCTATTGTTACGCCGGCGCCTCTAGTAATGACGTGTTACGTTGTTGTTTTGTAGATCTGGAACCACCCGGACGTCCTGTTCAACTTCCTGAAGAAGAGGGCGGGAGGTGAGGCGGTGGACCTGGACCTGGAGGAGGCCACCGCCGCCTCTATGGCCAACAGCGCCACCCCCAGCGCCACCCCCATGCCCAGGGGGGTGGGGGGACGGAGGGGGAGGGGCCGGGCGCCCCGAGCGTCGGGCCCCTCGCGACGGGATAAGAAGGTACGTCGCGCATGTTACAGTCCAGCCCGGGAGTAAAAGATAATAAGTTTTTTCACAGACAGTTATTTGTGTTGACGCACTTTTAATACAGTCTAGCCCACTTATAACGAACTTGAAGGGAGCTGATTCTTACTTTGTTAAAAAAGAACTTTGTTAAAACAGAACCAATTTGCATGTATTTTTGTTTAAGACGAATCAAAATTACTTTGTTAAATCCATAATTTTGTTAAAAGCCAGTTCTTTAAACAAAATCATCTGTAATCATCTGTACAAAATCATTACACACTTCCGATAGCCGTAACATACCCGTCCGTAACAACCAGTAACTGTCTTCTGCCGCATTATTGTAACTTTTGTACGGGTGTTTTAGTTGTCGTCATTAAAGTGCTGCTCTAGGAGATTAGGAATGCCTTGGTTGGATTTCTCGTGTGCTATAGTTGGGCGAGTTATTTCCACTGACCTCGCGGTTTCCGTTTCAGGCTCCGTTCGCCAACAGTTCGCTGATGAACAAGCCGGCGGCGACCATCACTCCCAACTCGTCCGCGAGTCTCGCGGGGGAGTCCGGCCCCCTGCCCGGCATGAGTCAGATGCCTCACGGGGGCTACGGCGGGGGCTACGTCCAGCCCTACGACATGGGCTTCCCGGGGCAGCAGTTCGGGGGCAGCCAGAGCTCCGCGGCGGGGGGCTACGACATGGGGGGCTTCGGGGGCCCGGCCGGGGACCCCAATAGCTACCCCGACTGCCGGGGGGCCGAGAACTCCGGCTTTGGCGGGGGCGGAAACGCCGGTGGCGGCGGGGGAAACTCGTATCCCTACCCCAACAGCTCGTCGTCGCAGAACCAGTTTGGTTCGTACTACGGGGGGCAGCAGGGGGGGGGGAGCCACCGCGGGGGAGCCAACGACTTCTCGGACAACGCCAACCAGGGCGGCGGGAACTACTGGCACGGTAACCAGGGTTTCTACGGGGGCGGCAACGCGAACGCCGCCAACAATCAGAACTACCAACAGAACAGTTCGAGCTTTGAACAGAATCCGGGCGGCGCCCCGGGTAACTACCAGGCCAATCCCGGCACGCAGTCCGGGGGAAGCTTCACCCAGAATCCGGGGGCCGCGTCCGACTTCCCCGCGGCCCAGGGTGGCGGGGGCTACCAGCAGACTCCGGGGGGTGTGTCCGGCTCTTCCGGGGGCTACCGGGGGGGATACCATGGCGCGTCGGAGGGGGGCGGAAACAACTTCCAGGGGAACACGTCGACCAATCAGTATTATGAGGGGGGTGGGGGCGGAGGTGGCTTCGGAGGTGGGGGCTACTTCATGGGACAGGGGGGCTACGGTTACGGGGGCGGGGGACAGGACCCTTACAATATGGGACAGTCTGGATACAACATGGCGTCGAACCAGGTGAAAATGGAGCCCGGCACGATGGGATCTCACAGCGCTGTGTCCGAAGGCATGCAGGGTCAGAACGCGTTGATGGGTAACACACAGAATGCACTAGGGGCGACAAATCCGATGCAGAGTCAAAACGCTTTAATGGGGAACATGCAGAATGCCCTAAGATCAAATCCGATGCAGGGACAGAACCCACTTATGGGAAACACGCAGAACGCCCTAGGATCAACCAATCCGATGCAGGGACAGAATCAACTGATGGGAAACTCACAGAACGCCCTAGGATCAACCAATCAAATGCAGGGACAGAACTCACTGATGGGAAACACGCAGAACGCCCTAGGATCAACCAATCCGATGCAGGGACAGAATGCTTTAATGGGAAGCACGCAGAACGCACTAGGATCAAACAATCCGATGCAGGGACAGAATCCACTGATGGGAAACACACAAAACGCCCTAGGATCAACCAATCCGATGCAGGGACAGAATCCACTGATGGGAAACACGCAGAACGCACTAGGATCGACCAATCCGATGCAGAGCCATAACGCATTGATGGGGAACACACTAGGGGCGAACCATCCGATGCAGCAGGGCCAGAACGCCATGGATCAGTCTCGGAACGCGCCGGGACAGATGGGCAGCAACAACAACAACAACAACGCCATGTCTGTCGACGGATCTATGGCGACGCCCACCAACCAGCAACAACAGTCTGCGCAGGGCGGCCAGATAGATCTCAAGAACCTGTTGGAGTCATCGCAGAACATGATGCCCAACGCCTCGACGCCCGGCGGCCTCCAGAACGCCATGCCCAACCCCCCGGGCTCGATGCACATGGGCGACGCGAACCCATCGCCCTATTCGACGATGGGCGTCGGGCCCTACGCCCACGGTCCGTACCAGCAGAGCGGGAGAGGAGGTTTCCGCAGCGGCAACAACGACGAGAACTCGTACGGAAACGCGACGGACTCGAAGTTCCCCGACGTCAAGCTGGAGGCCATGCTCGGAATGGACACGAACGCGATGTACCCGTCCGCAGGAAACGAACTCCCCAACGCGAACGCGTTTGGGCACAACATGGGCGGCTCCGAGTCGAACTCTTGGAACGCGGATTTCGGCGGACTGAAACTCGACGACGCGAAGACGAAAGACGACGCGAAGGGATTCCCGGACTTTGACACGGCGACAAAGGAGCCCAAGTCGGAGTTCCCGAAGTCGGAGAAGATGGATTTCCCGAAGTCGGAGAAGATGGAGTTCCCGAAGTCGGCTCTTGATAGTCTCAAGGAGGAGTTCTCGCTGGACAAGGAACTCTCGAAGGAAACGGACACGCAGAAGAGTACGGGAGTGGTCAACCCCAGTAAGGCGGAGGAGGTGGTGGCAGCGAAAGAGGAGGGCGACTCGGCAACAAAGACGGATGTCAAGGACGCCGAGGACGCTAAGGACGTCAAGGAGGGGGACAAGGACGCGCCCGCGTTCGGCTGCTTCAAGGACAAGGAGAAGGAGGCGGACGGGACGGGTGCGGAGGGGAAGGAGGGCGGGACCGAGAGCCCGGCGGGGGGGGAGAAGGCGGCGGGGGAGGGGAGGACGCTGGACCTCGCCGCGGTCAAGAACAGCGGCAGGGAGGACCCGGGAATACCCTACGACTGGGTGAGCCACTCTCTGACACTCTCACTTCTCTCTAGCGTAGCATGTGCATGTTAGATATTAGTTAGTTTTTTAGCAAGGTTGGCAGCAGAAGGTTTAGATTAGCAGGAGTGGAATTAGAGCGTGACAATGATTTTCAACACCTATAGTAGGCTAGATCGCCAGGCTAGCAGCAGCAGGCGTAGCACTTTGATGCCATCTTGAAATGGGCAAATAACACAGGCAAGGATAGGATTTTCTAATGCAACTTTCTGCCATTGGCAGCGCTAGCAGTACTAAAAGGTCCAAATTAGCATGTAAATTGCCAATTTCAAGATGGCTTCAAATCTCTACGCTTGCTACTGAGTGGAAGGTTGGGGGACTGGCGACCTAGCCTACTATAGATGTTGAAAATCATTGGAGCGTGAGAATTAGCGTGGGTGAGCAGTGTGGGCTGGTGGAGTGTTGGAGAGGGAATATATATCGTGTTAGAGAGAGGAGGTCGAGTTGTTGAGACAACGAGCAAGAGTTTATCGAGCAGTTTTGTGAGGAGGAGGATCGTGTGTGAGTGAGAATGAGGAGTGCATGGACTGTGGAGAGTTGCAGAGAGTAGTTGGCCTAGTGCAGTGTGGAGAAGTGTAGTAGGCCTAGGAGTTTAGAGTTTGGCATTAAACCATTATCAGAACATGGTGTGTGAGTGAGAATGAGGAGTGTGGACTGTGGAGAGTTGCAGAGAGTAGTTGGCCTAGTGCAGTGTGGAGAAGTGTAGTAGGCCTAGGAGTTTGGAGTTTGGCATTAACCATTATCAGAACATTGTGTGTGCATTGAGAAGTATCTTCACTCTTACATGCACGAGCTGTATTATGTCCACCTAGCCTGCAGAACTCAAGTACTCAGTCTGTTGTGATTGCTTTAAAATGTGTTTTAATTGCCCCAAATGTAAATCACAGTTTGTCATCCTGTACAGAGAATTTAGTGGTCTTATGAAAGTTTATTTTTGTTCCAATCAATATTTACGTTCTGGGGTGGGGGGAATGACCTTCATTTATCACAACTCTTTTTTTTCCCCTTCTTGTGTCAAGATGGCTTTTTCAGCCATTCTTTTGTCTTACTATCCAATATAAAACAGCTTCCTTTTCTGGCCTGCTCATATCATTGGGCAGGGAGTCAATAAAAACCTTGAGGTTCAACATGAGACTTCAAGTGTCTTCTTTGCAACTGTGACGGAGTACAAGGGATTATTTTTGAAGTGTTGTTGGGACTTAATTTAATCAGAATTTTTAAACAGATGGGGGAAGGTGGGGGGGGGGGAGGTTAACCTTTTAACCCAATTAGTCTATGGGTTTAATCACTTAGGAAAATAGCTGGTTTTTCCATCTCTAGGAACTACCTATAAAAATAAGTATTTATTAGGGGTGTGCGAGTACTCGAAAAGTCGAGTTTGATCGAGTAGTTACTAGGCCTACTCGACTCGAGGTGATAAGAGTTTTTCACGAAAAACGAGTCGAGTTCGAGTAGTTTTGGTCGACTGAGCTGCCGTATTCAAGTGGTTATTTATACCGCCAATAGGTAGCACCAGTATCCAAAAATAGCTTAAGTACCAATATCGATTTTACGATTGACTTTGAAGAAAAAGTGACCTATCTATCATTATCGAGCAGATCGATACACGCGGACCACGCAGACGACGCTTATTAGGCCTATACTTCCGCAAATTCGCAAAAGTGTCTGCGGTTTTTGTGAACTAATCGATGAAAGTGTGGATGATGTAGAAGTGGCAGCCAAACAAATGGAAGGGAATCTTCGAGAACCTAGGCCTACGAGATTGCTGACGTATAGGCCTTGGCCTACTATGTTCAAAGAGCCTAGCATAGCCTAGGCCTTGACCTAAGGGTACCTAATCATCAAAGATATTATATTATTATATTCCCTACTGATCATTATGTATTTAGAATCATTTTTAAAACGTTCCATACAACTTGAGTTCAAAATGTAATCTTGGCATTAGTAGGTAACCTCAAATTGGGGAAACACTCGCCAACATGGTCACACAAAAACAAAAGTGGCCATCTGACAACAATCTATCTGCAAAACAGATTACACTGTAGTGTTATTGTTTCTCTTAAAGTCCTCCTGTGCCAGGTCCCCGTGTACAGTGTAGGCCTAGTCCTAGGCCTAGTCCTAGGCCTAGCATATGGCCATGCTTCAAGCATAGCCTATCCCAAGCCCAAGACCTAGGCCCAGCCTTGGTACTTTCCTTGTCTAGCCTAGACCCAGTTGGCAGAATTTAGCATCTATTGAGCCTTAGGCCTAGGCAGACAATAATATTGAACAAATTATATGGTTCTAGGCCTAGCCTAGGTAAACTCTGCGGTAGCTTAGATGGGGCCTAGGTCTAGTTTGCCTAGTCCTCTACCGGTAGTTATTCCTTTCCTGTATCTTTTTATTATATTCAGGCCCTACTCGAAACTCGCGAGTTATTTACTACTCGAACTCGACTCGATTTGGAAAAGTTCTACTCGCACGCACACCCCTAGTATTTATTTATTTACTTACCTATTTATTTATTTGTATTTATTTATTTATTTATTTATTTATTTATTTATTTATTTATTTATTTATTTATTTATTTATTTATTTATTTATTTATTTATTTATTTATTTATTTATTTATTTATTTATTTATTTATTTATTTATTTATTTATTTAGCCTATTTATTTATTTATTTATTTATTTATTTATTTATTTATTTGTATTTATTTATTTATTTATTTATTTATTTATTTATTTATTTATTTATTTATTTATTTATTTATTTATTTATTTATTTATTTAGTTAGTTACTTCGATGGTATGGACACATGAGAAGAATGGGGAAACATAGAATCCCAAGACAAGCCTTTGAGTTAGTGAATAAGCAAAGAAGAGTGGGAAGACCTGGAGATAGGTGGCAGGACCAGGTACAAGTAGATGTGGAAGAGAGAGGAGAGGAGTGGCCAGTGGTAGAGGATAGAGAAAGATGGTGGGAGGACAGAAAAAGGTGGAGAGAGTTGGTGGAACGGCAAGAGATATTCATTCACGAAGCGAATGAAGTTGAAGAAATGATGTTTTGAGCTTGGCATACCGATACTGATTCCTGGGATGCCCAAGATTAATGGTGGAAACACCCCTTTACCCAACTAAATGATGTTGGAATAAAGAGTAGCGATATATATATTTATTTATTTATTTATTTATTTATTTATTTATTTATTTATTTATTTATTTATTTATTTATTTATTTATTTATTTATTTATTTATTTATTTATTTATTTATTTATTTATTTATTTATTTATTTTATTTATTTATTTATTTACTTATTTATTTATTTTATTTATTTATTTATTTATTTATTTACTTATTTATTTATTCATTTATTTGCCTAGGCGGTGGAGCTGCTCAAGAACTACGTGACAGGCAACATAGAGAACTCCGCCAAGATGGCCGTCTTCTTCTGCATCCTGGAGGAGTCGATGGCGCTCGGCGACCGCATCCTCGTGTTCAGCCAGTCGCTGTTCACGCTCAACCTGATAGAGGACTTCCTGCAGAGCAACCGGCTGCCGGGCCGCGAGGAGAGATGGGCGCGCAACGTCAACTACTACCGTGAGTCACTGAGTGGGGGAGCGAACGCGACACGACGCGACTCGCGCTCGTTTGCTGTCGGGTTTAAATCGATTATAATCTGATATGTATATATTCTACCTATCATATTACTAGCCTTTTGGCCTCTCTTTAATCCACACCATAACTCCTTTTGGAAGGGCATTCTACTCTCTTTTGGCCCTGGCCAGAAAGGAGTATTTCCCGGTGTTACACCTGATGCCTACAACCCTCAGTTTATAGGCATGGTCACCTCTCCCTATATAACCGGCCTTTACAAGCCTGCCAGATAGGTCTACCCATGCTGGTTCACCCATCTATATCTTGTACATGGCACAGAAAGCCTTGCAATTTTCCTCCTCCCTTCAAGCGTTTCCCAGCCAAGCTTTCCTAACATACTTGTAGCACTCGCTTTCTGTCTGAAATCCATCATAGTAGGCCTATATCTTGCTGCTCTCCTCTGCACCATCTCTACTTTGTTGGTGTGCCCTATCTGGTAGCAGCCACACACACTTGCACAATACTTTAGCTAAAGGCCGGTTGAGACACTTTGCTAAGGATTAAGGCTAGAAGATAACTACGGCTAGCGCCAAGGCTAACGACTAGCGCTATGGCTAACAAAAGATAACTAACTTTCATCTTCTGGCCATAGTTATTAGCTCGACCAATCAGAAATGAGAATATAATTTCCAAACAACCAATAACATAAAAGCGACGGTAGTCAGTGCAGTAGTTGCTATCGTTATGAAAGTATTATTATTATTAAAATATTAAAGTATTATTGTGAGGTGTCTTCCTTTTAAAATGCTTTTAAAGATCTCGGAAAATTCGGTTAATCCGGACGTTATGTGAACCGGGAGCTCTTAGTTCTTAGCACTAGCTGTTAGTCGCTAGTCGTTAGCCTTAATTATTTGTGTGAACTCGCCTTAAGTTACTTCCCAACACTGGTGTGAATCTACCTCCTGATGTGACCGGACCTGTTATCTGTCATGTCGCCAGGCCTGGACGGCAGCACAGCCGCGCTGGAGCGAGAGAAGCTGATCAACGAGTACAACTCCAACCCGAACATCCACCTGTTCCTTGTGTCCACGCGCGCAGGCTCGCTGGGCATTAACCTGGTCGGGGCCAACCGGGTGATCGTGTTCGATGCCTCGTGGAACCCCTGTCATGACACGCAGGCCGTCTGCCGGGTCTACAGGTCAGTCCACAGTACACAGTAATAATAATAATAATAATAGTAACAATAATAATAATAATAATAATAATAATAATAATAATCGTCCTAGCAACGAAGCACTCAATAAATTCAAAGTTGTTCTGAATCAGCCTTGTTGATTCTGACATTTGTCCGCAGGTGTTCGTACTGTCCGATCACTGATTCATGTGTTTCGTATTAGAAATATCGATCTTTGTGTGGTTATTGGTTATTGCTCACTCGTCGATGGTGTTTGGAGCCTACAGGGTTGGTTTAGTCACTTTAAATTAAAGTCCCCCACTGCAAGTCAGTTTCGTTACTGAGTGGGTAGACTCTAAATGTGAATTTATTTTTTATTTTTATTTATTTTATTTTTGGAGATTCAAGCTAACTAATAGATAGCGCTGCTAAGCAACCTCCTTATCTGCGCCATTGGTGATTTACTACCGCGTTACACGGTGAGTAACACGGTGAGATAGTTGGCTCACGCGAGTTTCTTATCATCTCAGATACACGACCGATTAATTGCAAGCGTCGTTAGCCCTACCTATTGGCGTTCATTACAAAACTGTTGGTTACAAGAGTAGCCGCCAGAACAGGCCTAGTAGGCCTCACAGACACCAACGTTCGAGAAGGCTGTGGTAGGTCTAGCTAGAATTTTGTAATCAACTATGTAAACAAGCTCACCAAGCTGTCATTCCGACTTTTTGATTTTCCTAAATTGATTCTTGAATTATGTCAGCTTTGGCACAACCACAGGGAGAATAGGCCTAGCCTAGTTTTGGTTTCTAGACTAGGCCTAGCAGGACACAGATGTATAAACTACTTTGTTTGAATAATTATCGGTTATGGGCAATGTTTACTTTATTTCGCGGGCAAAACATGATTAATTTCATCAGTATGCGTCACTAGTCACGTGTTAAAACTTAAAATAACGGGTTTTGATTGGAGCTCGCTAACTTTTCTCGCTCATTGTTCCGAGCTTGCGCAAGCTAGCTTCCTCGTGTATCGGGCTGCCGGCAAGTTCCATGTTATCAAGTGCAAGTCTACTCGTAGCGATGGGCTCACGGGAGAAACTATCGCGAGTTTCTCACTGTGTAACGCGGCGGTTAACAGTAAAACAACAATGAGAATGGACATCTAAACTTCTCCTCACAGCAGTTTATTTTCTTACCACCAGAATGCATCTATTTGATTGGCCAGTAGGTAGAGCTGTTGTCTTTCGCTAGGCGCGATAAAACGAAAAGTTTCGTGTCACTTGATGCGTTACGTCTTTATTGTTTGCAAATCTCCACATGATATTGATTTTCTAATTACTTCTAAATTTCATAATGTTCATTAATTCATTTCGTATCTTACATAAATTTTCCGCAGCTTTTTTTATTAGTTCTGTAATTTTTAAGGCTGTTTTCAATTTTTTCGGTGTTTTTAATTTTTGGGTTTTTCAGTTTTTTCCCGCTGACATTTGCACATTCTTGTTCACATATCTCCACATGATAATGATATTATAATTAGGGATGCACACGATAATCGATATTATCGTTCGATATTCGATATGCAATAAAATTTTCGATAATCGATAATACAAATATTATCGAATGGTCTGATTTCTAAAAAAGCAGGTTCGTAAAGCATTATTTCGTTCTTTTCGGACCTTTCTAGTATTGAAATACTCAAAGATACCGCCAAAATACTGGGCCTCTGGCCTCGTAAAATGTGATTATACTCTCAGCAGTGTCACGTCAGATGTGTCCAAGTAATGTTGCCATATCCTTATGTGCTCGATTAGGCGACATATCACTGAAACTGTAAAAGATTACTTCAATATTGTAAATTTATTATCGTTCGATATTATCGATCGATAATGCAGTCATCTTTTCGATTATGCAGTCATCTTTTCGATTATCGATGGTTTTTATTTTATCGATGTTCATCCCTAATTATAATTACTACTAAATTTTATAATATTCATTTATTCATTTTGTATGTCTTACGTACATTTTCCGCACTTTTTTTTAAATTGTTTTTAGTAATTTTCTTCATGTTTTCATTTTTTCGGTGTTTTTCATTTTTGGGTTTTTCATTTTTGGGTAATTTCAGTTTTTTTCCCCGCTAACGTTTGCATCTCGTGTCTCGCAGGTACGGCCAGAAGAAGCCGTGCTTCGTGTACCGCCTCGTGATGGACAACTGCCTCGAGAAGAAGATCTACGACCGTCAGATCAACAAGCAGGGGATGGCGGACCGAGTAGTGGACGAGTGCAACCCCGACGCCCACCTGTCGATCAAGGAGGTGACCAACCTCTGCTGGGACGACGAGAAGGACTCGGACGTGCAGGACTTCAGCGCCAACAAGGACAAGTACATAGACGTGGTCATGCAGAAGATGCTGGACAAGCACAGCAAACATCTCTCCAAGGTACGTTACGTTCGCTGCAAGTACCAACGTATGAAGAAAAACGCATTTTTTTTTTTTTTTTTCGAAAGTTCGAAAGAAAAGTTGCAATCTGTTTTGAGCGGCACTGTCTGCAGACGCCGAGTGTTGTGGCTGGTCTCGTATAACACAATGAGTGCTCTGTCTATCGGGAAGGCGCTAGCGACCTCAGAACCGATACAGCTGTACTACGCTTAAGAAGAAAAATGCAGCAGAGCTGGCGAAGGAAATCTAGTAGAATAGCTAAATGTTCACTATTTTTTTTCTTGCATTGAAGCAACCTATATCAATTTTATTTTACACTTAACTGAATTTCATGCACTTATGACTCCTTGGTGTTTTTTTTTTAGTTTTTCACCTGACTATCCCTTAAACGCATGGTTGTCTGTCTGCCTGCCCAGGAACCGTTCCAGCACGAGTCACTGCTTGTCGACCGCAAGGAGAAGAAGCTGTCGCAGGCCTAGAAGCGTCTGGCCTCCCTATTAAATATCTATTATCGTATGCAGCGCTGTTGTTAACGCGTGGTTGTCTGTCTGCCTGCCCAGGAACCGTTCCAGCACGAGTCTCTGCTGGTCGACCGCAAGGAGAAGAAGCTGTCGCAGGCCGAGAAGCGTCTGGCCTCCCTATTAAATATCTATTATCGTATGCAGCGCTGTTGTTAACGCGTGGTTGTCTGTCTGCCTGCCCAGGAACCGTTCCAGCACGAGTCTCTGCTGGTCGACCGCAAGGAGAAGAAGCTGTCGCAGGCCGAGAAGCGTCGGGCCTCCCTATTAAATATCTATTATCGTATGCAGCCCTGTTGTTAACGCACGGTTGTCTGTCTGTCTGCCCAGGAACCGTTCCAGCACGAGTCTCTGCTGGTGGACCGCAAGGAGAAGAAGCTGTCGCTGGCAGAGAAGCGTCTGGCCTCCCTATTAAATATCTATTATCGTATGCAGCCCTGTTGTTAACGCACGGTTGTCTGTCTGTCTGCCCAGGAACCGTTCCAGCACGAGTCTCTGCTGGTGGACCGCAAGGAGAAGAAGCTGTCGCAGGCCGAGAAGCGTCTTGCCTCCCTATTAAATATCTATTATCGTATGCAGCGCTGTTGTTAACGCACGGTTGTCTGTCTGCCTGCCCAGGAACCGTTCCAGCACGAGTCTCTGCTGGTGGACCGCAAGGAGAAGAAGCTGTCGCAGGCCTAGAAGCGTCTGGCCTCCCTATTAAATATCTATTATCGTATGCAGCCCTGTTGTTAACGCGTGGTTGTCTGTCTGCCTGCCTGCCCAGGAACCGTTCCAGCACGAGTCTCTGCTGGTGGACCGCAAGGAGAAGAAGCTGTCGCAGGCCTAGAAGCGTCTGGCCTCCCTATTAAATATCTATTATCGTATGCAGCGCTGTTGTTAACGAGTGGTTGTCTGTCTGTCTGCCCAGGAACCGTTCCAACACGAGTCACTGCTTGTCGACCGCAAGGAGAAGAAGCTGTCGCAGGCAGAGAAGCGTCTGGCCTCCCTATTAAATATCTATTATCGTATGCAGCCCTGTTGTTAACGCGTGGCTGTCTGTCTGCCTGTCCAGGAACCGTTCCAGCACGAGTCTCTGCTGGTCGACCGCAAGGAGAAGAAGCTGTCGCAGGCCGAGAAACGTCTGGCCTCCCTATTAAATATCTATTATCGTATGCAGCCCTGTTGTTAACGCACGGTTGTCTGTCTGCCTGCCCAGGAACCGTTCCAGCACGAGTCTCTGCTGGTGGACCGCAAGGAGAAGAAGCTGTCGCTGGCCTAGAAGCGTCTGGCCTCCCTATTAAATATCTATCATCGTATGCAGCCCTGTTGTTAACGCATGGTTGGCTGTCTGCCTGCCCAGGAACCGTTCCAGCACGAGTCTCTGCTGGTGGACCGCAAGGAGAAGAAGCTGTCGCAGGCGGAGAAGCGTCTGGCCTCCCTATTAAATATCTATTATCGTATGCAGCCCTGTTGTTAACGCACGGTTGTCTGTCTGCCTGCCCAGGAACCGTTCCAGCACGAGTCACTGCTGGTGGACCGCAAGGAGAAGAAGCTGTCGCAGGCCGAGAAGCGTCTAGCCCAGCGTAGTTACGAGCTGGAAAAGCAGGCCAACATCCACCACACGCGACCCTACTACCCGGCCGCGGGCGGAGTCCAGCCCGGCCTGCACATCAGGTGGGTACCCTGCGGAAACAACCTTCTTATTCCAGCTGAATTAGGCCAACCAGGATCCTTGATTGGTGATGATCAAACTTCTAAGGCTTGTTCCTATTTACGTCATCGATGTTAGTTCCGTTTTTACTCACGAGATCGCAGCACGGGGGACGGTACAAACATTGCAGTCTGACAAGTGGCAGCTGCTAAATATCTTCTAATGTTTCAAGATTTCTATGCTACCCAACCACTTCAAATTCATTCCTGTGACAAAGTAGCTAGACCTATAAGCTTAGGTAAATATTATAAACATGCCTCAGTCAGAATTGGGGTAGGTAGATTATTTAAAATATGCTGTCACCTCGATCAAACGCAAACATTCCTACGCCATCTTTCAATGTTTGTATCGCCACCTAGACGCCAGCACTGCGCGTATGTGATTGTTGAACTAGCTTGGAACAAGCCCTATAATGTGATCGTCACAGCCCATGCTTTTGTAATAATTTTCTTCATAGTTATACCCATCATAATTGGAGGTTTCGGGAATTGATTCGCGCCTTTAACAGTAGGAGCTCCTGATATAGCATTCCGTCAAATGAATAATATAGGCTATAAGTTTTTGATTGTTGCCCCCAACCCACAATTTAAATCCGTTCATGTTGCCTTAAAATGCTCTAATATTGTTGCAAAGTAAAACAAAATCTGGGTTTAATTATAAATACAGTAGTCGCTCGTTAATTCAAACTCGTTTAATTCAAAATTATGTATAATTCAAACTATTGATGCTAGTCCCAGTAGAAGATTTAGGTATGATGCTTAGTGTTAAAGTTCTTTTAATTCAAAATTTTGTAATTCAAATTGGAGTTTTTAGGGTCCCTTGAAATTTGAATTAAAGGGGCATTACTATATAACTATGAATTAATTGTTGGTAAAAATATATTAATAATATTATTTAGGCCGTAATTAATAGGCCTATTAGTTCCACAATAAATATATTAAGGGCTAATATAGTTTAAAAACTAAGAATGACTGCCCCCTCCTTATCCCCACCACTGCTACCCGACCCCCCTCAACTCCGTGACAACCTAACAAAATGAAATGCGTAACTGAAAATCAGTTTGTTTCAGTTGTTCAGTTTGTTGTTTCATGGAGTTGAGGGGGGTTGGGTAGCAGTGGTGGGGATAAGGAGGGGGCCGTCATTCTTACAGTTTCTCAACTATAGTAGGCCAGATAATAAATTTGTAACTGTTATTAAACTCATATTGATTAATTAACAATTATGAATAATTATATATATCTTGACCCCGTTTCCAACATTAATTTATCGGGTAGGGGGGAGTAGCAGAGTACTCCATGTCTTGGGCTAATGTCTTCGTTGCCGGCTAGCCAGGCCTGACACAATCACCTCCTCAACCTCTTCCTCGATCACTTCTTCCGTTACCAGAGGGCTGTTTAGTAGTTCCCTCCATCTCTCACGGTTTTCCCATAGTCTTTCTGCTTCAACTTCGTTCCATGATCTTCCTCTATTCTCCACACTGTCTTTGATCTGATTTATCCACTAATATGATTTATCCACTTTAATAATTAATATCAATTATTAATTGATATTAATGATTAATTATGTTTTAATAAATAATATTAATATAGGCCTAGGCTAGTAAATTAATAATAAAATTGATATTAATTTTACTGTTATTAGTAGGGATGAACATCGATAAAATAAAAACTATCGATAATCGAAAAGATGACTGCATTATCGATCGATAATATCGAACGATAATAAATTTACAAAATTGAAGTAATCTTTTACAGTTTCAGTGATATGTCGCCTAATCGAGCACATAAGGATATGGCAACATTACTTGGACACATCTGACGTGACACTGCTGAGACTATAATCACATTTTACGAGGCCCGAGGCCTAGTATTTTGGCAGTATCTTTGAGTATTTCAATACTAGAAAGGTCCGAGAAGAACGAAATAATGCTTTACGAACCCGCTTTTTTAGAAATCAGACCATTCGATAATATTTGTATTATCGATTATCGAAATTTTATTGCATATCGAATATCGAACGATAATATCGATTATCGTGTGCATCCCTAGTTATTAGGCCTAATTCTTTATAATTTTATTTATTTAGGCCTATTATTATTATGAATAATTATTAAATAAACATTAATGTATAATTATATTGTGAATGTGTTAGATTGCCTAACGGCTGCGTAATTGAGCTAGGGGAGGACAGGAAGGAATCAACAGCTTACCTTGTAGTAGTTGCAGCCTTCGGAGTCAATATAGATAGATAGATAGATAGATAGATAGATAGATAGATAGATAGATAGATAGATAGATAGATAGATAGATCGTTTTATTTCCTTATGACTATTACGTTTTGCTACAGATCGTCTTTTTTTTTACATACAAGTAATAAATTTCAGTCTTGACCCTAGAAGGGTGTATGGAAAGTATGTGTTTTAAGCAAAGGCTATAGCCTATGATTAAAAACATCAGTTCTAATAGGTACATAGAAACACTTTTTATAATTGTTCTTATCACCACGATGACGCTATGTGCTTGCAGGGCTATCCGTACGGACGGCACGGTGGGCGTGATGCCCAAGCCTGTGGCCAGCGTACGACCCATGCAGAGCGAGCCAGGGGGTTCACTGAGGTCAACCGTCAGCGCCGTCAGCACCGGGCGGACCAGGTGGATCCCCGCCGACGTCTGGCAGCGACAGGGGATGAGCGCGCAGGAGATGACGCTACCCCTCGGTCAGTACTCGACCCAACAACGAAGCACTCGATAAATTCAAAGTTGTTCTGAATCGGCCTCGTTGATTCCGGCATTTGTCGGCAGGTGTTCGCACTGTCCAATGATTTATGTGTTTCGTATTTGAAATATCGATCTTTGATTGGTTATCGCTCACTCGTCGATGGTGTTTGGAGCCTACAGGGTTGGTTCAGTCGCTTTAAATTATAAAGTCCCCCACTGAAAATCAGTTTTGTTACTGATCTATATGTGAATTCATTTATTTATTTATTTGTGATTCCGTTTTATGTATCTTCTATCTTCAACTATTCACTGTTCTTTATATATATCTCTTGCTCGTACACCTGTTTCCAAAAAGGGGATGGTTAGCCATCAATATTCGTAGTAATAGAGTTGCTAGCAGAATGGCTTGCCGGGCACCTGTCATGTCTCTCCTTCCACCTTTTCTTCTTCTTCTTTCTTACTTCTTCCCACTAATTTACTCCATTTCTCTCAATCTTCCTACGCTCTTCAGCTTCGATGCTATCCCACAGTTCGCCCCTCTCTTCTAAATCATTTTTCAGTTTTTCCTCCCACTTTTCTCTTGGTCGTCTACAGTGAAACTTTTTTATGTTCCCTGAAGCAACAAATTCCTTGAGGGTATTTTTTTTCTGGTCCCAAATAACTTCCCAAAAGAATAATGTGTTTTCTATTTACGAATTCCTTGAATTAACGAATTTTGTATATACCCCGTTCATCATCATCATCACTATACATTGCCGTTTCCTGCTTCTGGCAGGGTCAGCTTGGGTTTTACAACCACATTTTTCCACCTATTCCTATCTTCCCACAATCATACTTCCTCTACTTGCTCCCAGTTCTCTTCTCTCTTCTGTAAGTCTTCAGCAATCTTTTCCTTCCATCTCTTCCTTGGTCTCTCCCCCCCCCCCCCCCCCCCCCCGTCACTTCATATACCCCGTTACGTTTGTAAAATCAAATTTATCACTGTACCCAGTCTTCTAATGTTCCCGTTTCCACTGGTATTCTTTGCTTGCCCATTGTTTGCTTGCCCATTGTTTTCATATGTCCACACCATCCATACCGCCCTTGTTACAGCGTGTGCTGACGAATGTGGTTTGTGTGTTGCAGATGTGGTGATACCGACCAACTCAGCGGACCGGGCGTCCATAGTTCTCAAGGCCGGACAGAGGGTGATGGTCCTCAAGAGTCCCAAAGGTAGGTTGTCGTGACGCAAAGCAAAGAACTAAGTTGTAGAGTAACCTACTTTTATTTTTATTCATATGATAGGTAGAAGGATAGACCCCAACAGCTTACCTGAATTGTAGACCGTTGTGGTATAGAGATAAAAGACAACTTATATAGAGGTCAACAAAAGTTTTCCGAGACGTTTCGGTACAAGACCTTGATCACTCGGGGGTAAGAAGACTACTAACTAACTAACCTAACCTATGAACTAAATGTATTTATCATCAATGGGGACAAAGCCCCACAAGTGTGATACTGATATAATATATATGAAATACATACACAGATATACACAGGTATACACAGAGATGAGATAAAATAAAATGTGAATTTGTGGATGGGTGTGTAGGTGCGGGTGTGTGTGTGCTACGGTTAAGATACCCTGCCCAGGGGCCCCTACCTTAATGAGGTGGATAGCAATGGGTAGGTTTGTGTGTTTGTGTGCTTGTGTGCACTGGCGATCCTGAGAGCTATGCCGGCGGAAGCGTACGCTTCTGGTGGGGCCAAGTGGGAAAAGACTGACAAAATGCATTCCACGTCCACCACTTTGCCTTTTCCTTCCCTTTACGGCTGTGTGTGTGTGTGTGTGTGTTGCGCTAATGTGCGTGAGTGTTGTGTATGCTGCAAGCGAGCGTGTACGTGTGTTGTGTCGGTATGCGTGTGTTGCAAGAGAACATGTGCTAATGCGCGTGAGCATTGTGTATGTTGCAAGCGAGCGTGTGTGTTGTGTCAGTATGCGTGTGTTGCAAGAGTACGTGTGCTAATGCACGTGAGCATTGTGTATGTTGCAAGCGAGCGTGTGTGTTGTGTCAGTACGCGTGTGTTGCAAGAGAACATGTGCTTGTGTGTTGCAACAGCGTGTGTGTGACTAACACGCGTGTGTTGTGATTGTGCGTGTGCTAATGCGTGTGTGTGTTCTGCATGTACAGGCATCTACATGCAGCTGTGTGTGTGTGTGCGTGTGTGCTAATGCGTGTGTGTGTTCTGCGTGTACAGGCATCTACATGCAGCTGGAGAACGGCAAGATCATCGCCATACGAACGGCGTTCAAGGTGGGCGGGGCCGGCAAGAACGCCCAGGACTCCAAGACGGATCTCAAGACCGCCTCGTTCCTCTCCGGGGGTGGTGACAAGTCTGACGACGCCAAGCTCGACCCCAAGAAAGGTGAGTACATCGTAATACGTACGTATGCCTTCTCAAGACCTGTGCCAATCGGAGCAAAACCAGAAAATGCATGATGGCCCAGTAAGCCCAAAATGCCGGCATAGGAAAAGAAGAAGATTTTCTTACAGTTTCATCATTGGGGTCGGGAGGAACGGTTTAAAATCCTATATGTTTAAACTCTTTTAAAAACAACGCCTCAAACGCCTCAAATATAAGTTATTGTAAAGTTAAACCTATTGTATATAGAATATGATATAGTGTAGGGCCTACATATTATGTTATTGTAAAATTGTAAAGCTATTGTATATATAATATAATAATATGTAGGGCCTACAAATAAGTTATTGTTAAGTTGTAAAAGTTTGAATGTCCAATTAAATATGTACATGTATGTATTTATCAAAGACAAAATAAACATATCTCATATCTCATAAATAGGCCTAGGCCTAGGCCTACATATTATTAAGTATTTATTATTTAGGGGTGTGCGAGTAGCACTTTTCCAAATTGAGTCGAGTTCGAGTAGTAAATAACTCGCGAGTTTCGAGTACAGTGAAACTTTGATTTTACGTACCTTGAAGCAACGAATTCCTTGATGTTAGGTATTTTTTTCCTGGTCCCAGATAGTATAGTTTCTCATAACAATGTTCTTTGATTTTACAAATTCCTTGAATTAACGAATTTTTTGGTATACCCCATCACGTTCGTAAAATCAAAGTTTCACTGTAGTGCCTGAATATAATAAAAAGATACAGGAAAGGAATAACTACCGGTAGCAGACTAGGCAGACTAGACCTAGGACCCCATCTAAGCTACCGCTGAGTTCACCTAGGCTAGGCCTAGGCGTTGGCCTAAAAGCTGTCCCTGAGGCCTAAGCCTATCTGGGGCCAGGCCTAAAACCATACTATAATTTGGTTATGAAAGTAGGTGCCAATCGGCTGGAATGGTATATAAAGTGAGGAAAGGATCCAACAGCTTACCTTCGTGTAGTAAGATGACGGATTTGCGAGTTTGAAGTAGGCTACACATAAAAGAAAAAGACATAATACAAAATATAACGAGACGTTTCGTTTACTATAATTTGTTCAATAGTATTGTCTCCCTAGGCCTAAGGCTCAATAGATGCTAAATTCTGCCAACAGGGTCTAGGCCTACGTGATCTAGACAAGGAAAGTACTAGGGCTTGGCCTAGGTCTTGGGCCTTGGGATAGGCTATGCTCGAACCATGGCCAAATGCTAGGCCTAGGACTAGGCCTACACTGTACATGGGGACCTGGCACAGGAGAAGGACTTTAAGAGAAACAATAGAACTACAGTGTAATCTGTTTTGCAGATGGGTTGTCAGATGGCCACATTTGTTTTTGTGCGGCCATGTTGGCGAGTGTTTCCCCATTTTGAGGTTAATAATGCAAAGATGACATTTTGAACTTAAGTTGTATGGAACGTTTTAAAAATGATTCCAAATACATAATGATCAGTAGGGAATATAATAATATAATATCTTTGATGATTAGGTACCCTTAGGTCTACGGCTAGCCTAGGACCAGGGTCTAGGCCTAGACCTAGGCTATGCTAGGCTCTTTGAACATAGTAGGCCCAGGCCTAGGCCTATGGGTCAGCAATCTCGTAGGCTTAGTTTCTCGAAGATTTCCTTCCATTTGGTTGGCTGCCACCTCTACATCATCCACACTTACATCGATTAGTTCACAAAAACCGCAGACACTTTCATTCATTCATTTACTTTTGCGAATTTGCAGAAGTATATGCAGCTGGATATTCACTGGTATAGGCCTAGGCCTAATAAGCGCCGTCTGCGTGTATTGATCTGCTCGATAATGATCGATAGGTCACTTTTTCTTCAAGGTCGATTGTAAAATCGATATTTAAGCTATTTTAGGATAGTAGCGCTACCTTTTGGCGGCATTTTTAACCAGTTGAATACGGCGGCTCAGTCGATCAAAACTTCTCGAACTCGACTCGTTTTTCATGAAAAACTCGATCACCTCAAGTCGAGTATTAACTACTCAACCAAACTCGACTTTTCGAGTACTCGCACAGCCCTAGTTTAAACTCGTTAAAAAACAACGTTTCAAACGCAAATAGGCCTACATATCATTAAGTATTATTCAATACCATCAATAATATATTGCATTGTATTGATAAAGAACATGATATTAATAGGCCTAACCAATAATTTAAACAAAATTAGGTCCGTGCCTTTCCTCATTCTTTACTCTCGTGAATATTATTATGATTTATAAATAGGATCCAACAGCTTACCTTCGATGTAAGATGATGAATATGAGATGTAAAAGAGTAAATTGAAAACATTAAACAGAAATGATGGGATGTTTCGACATGAGGTCTTGAATGACCCACAAAATTTCACCTACCCATGGTGCAATATGTCAATTGGAACTCGGAACAAGACAAACATGTTCTAGTGAGGGAAAAGGTACAGAAGGACGACAGCTTACCTGAGAAAGTAGATAGGCCGCTTAGAGAAACATATAGGGGAGAAGACAAATAAATAAACTAACACGTTTCGGCCAACTTCTGGTCTTGATCACTCAGTGTGAGTAATGTAAACCAGGGCCCGGATTCACAAGAGGTTGTAAGTCTTTTTTGGTCTTATCTCTAAGACCGGCCTAGGTTTGAGTCTCTTATAAAACCAGGAAAATATTTTAAAACAGGTTTTAAAACATATTATTGGAACGTTCATTCCCACCAGAAATTAGTAACTTTTCATGTGGCCTGGGTCTGGATTTACAAGATGTTCACAGTTAGGCCGGTCTTAGAGATAAGACCAAAATAATACTTAGGACCTCTTGTGAATCCGGGCCCAGTTGTGTTTCAATTTTATAATAATACTAAAGTGAGGAAGGATGTGGAAATGCGAGGATGGGACTGGAATGTAGTTGAGGGGGAAGAGTGGTGGCAGGATAGAAGAAGATGGAGAGGCTTATCTTCAATGCCGACCCAACGCAGAGTTGGACGTGGCAACAGTTGATGATGATGATGATGACTAAATAATACTGTCTGTTGTTCACAGAGGGCAGCATCACGGTGACGCGCTCGCCCAAGGTCAGCAACGTCCTCCCGCTCCGCAACAACCCGGCGATCACCATCATCCCGAAGAACTCTCCGTCGACGGTGCCCCGCGGCATCATCCCCACGCGAGGTGGCGGTGGCAAGCCTTGGGGTGGCAACGCCAAGCTGGGCACCGCGCGGCAGCGCATGCTCGGCAAGATGGTGCAGCCGTGGAAGGGGGCGGAGACGGCCCAGGCCGGGGGCGGAAGCAACCAGCCGACGGGGACGGCGAAACCGTTCTACCGGCACGAGAAGGAGGACGGAGGCGGCGAACCGGCCGCGGAAGAGAAGACCAAGGACAAGGAGGAGGAGGTGCCCAACGCGGCCGACAGCGAGAACACGAAGAGCTCGGCGTCGTCGTCGACGAACGCCAACGATTTTGCGCGGAACCTCGAGGACATGGACCTCGACTCGGAGATGTCGTTCGAGGATGCGGCCGCGGCCCCCAAGGGCGCGGGCGATACTACGACCACGACGGCCTCGGGAGAGTTTGGCGACCCCTCGCAGCAGCAACAACAGCAACAACGGACGACGGAGCTACCCGCTTCCGCCGCGACGGAGAAGAAGACGGTCGACGAGGGAGACGCGTCCTCGTCCGACTTTGCGTCACCGCCTCCGCATCACGACAAGTACCGACACGAGGACTTCCTCCCCGACATGGCCGCGGGGGGATTCCCGCAGACGGACGTGCAGAAGATGGAGGCGAGTCTGGACAGGATGCAGCCGGCCGATGTGTCGACAAAGAGGTTCGCCGAGCAGACCGCAGGACAGTTCCAGACGCAGAAGACTCCCGCGGCGGCCGGACACAAGAAGTTCCACATGGAGCGAACATTCCAGAAGAGCGGCCTGCCGCCCGTCGCGGTCAATCCGCTCCACGACCCGCAGCACAGCTGGCAGCAGAAACTACAGCAACACATTCAACAACAACAACAAGTACAACACATGCAACAACAACAACAGGGCGACAACAGTTACGCTCCGCAACAACAGATGACGTATCCGAACTTCCCGCCCCAACAACAACAGCAACAGCAGCAACAGCCGAGGGTGCCAGAACACCCCAAGTCCCCGGGCGGGTCCATGTTGGACTCTTCCGACGACGACAACAGCAAGAAGATGATGTCACCGCGATCGGACATTCTCTCTCCGCCCCCTTCGGCCGGCAAGAGCTCGCTGAAGAGCTACCGGCACAACTTCACCCACTCGCTCGCCGGCAGCGCGAACAAACCGCCGGACAAACCGTCGGACGAGCCGGATCCGTTTGCCCGCGCCCCCTCGCCGCTGTCGAAACCGTCCGGCAGGGCCCAGCCCAACTACGTGCCGAACCTGACGCAGAGGAACCCCGCCGCGAAGAAGGCGAGAGCCCCGAAGAACGCCGCGACGAAGAACGCCGGCCCCGTCAACTACCAGAGCTTCGGCGAGCCGGCCGACGTGAAGCAGCAGCAGCCGGACAAACCGTTTGGCGTCGCGGAGCCACCGCACGCGCCTCCGCCCCCGGCCTACCAGCGTCCGCACTACGCCGCCGCGCCGGCGCAGCACTTTGCCGCCCCCGGCTACGGATACGGTTTCGGCGGCGCGTACTACGGCGAGGGGGCGTACGGCGCGGGGGCGTACGGCATGCCTCCCCAGGCCGGGGCCGGACCCCAGATGCCGCCGCAGCAGCACGGCAACGCCTACGCGGACAAGATGGAGGCGGCGAGCCACCCCCAGGGGACGGCAGACAAGGGACGGCTGATGTTGCCGGAGCTGCCGCAATACGGGCTAAGCGACAAGAACCTTCACCTCGGCCTCGCGGATCATCACGGTCTGGACGAAGAGCTCAAGAGCTCGCGGGGGAAGGAGGGAGACGGGAAGAAGGACGGGAAGAAGGAGGACCGGAACGTGCTCAGTCCGGAGAGCAACAGCGGGAACAACAGCGCCCGGTCTACGCCCCCCGCCGCGATACAGGCCCCCGTGCTGGACCCCACGTTGCAGTACCCCGGTAGCTACCCCCCCTACCCCCCCGCGGGCGCCTCGATACCACCCCCGCACCAGAACCCTTACGACATGATGATGAACAGCTACCCACCCCCGCCGCAGTACGCCAGCGCGCCCGCCCCCAACCCCTACCGACCCCAGGTGCCCAACCCCTACCCCTCGGCCGCGGGCTACCCCTACGGCGGGGGAAACAACTACGACGCGGACTACGCGAGAGCGTCGATGTATTCGGCGTTCCACCGGCCGGAGCCCCACCACTTTCCCCCGCCGCCCGGCGACCTCTCGTCCCCGTTCCTCGCGCCCCACCACCGCTACCCCCCCGCGCCACCGCCCAACCCCCCCGTGGCGCCGCCCCCCACGCAGAATCCCAACTACTACGCGCAGAACATGTACGCGCCGTACGGCACGCGGCCCGGGGGTTACGGCGCGGCAGATCCCTCGGCGTACAACCCATACGGAGCGGCCGCCGGGTTCAATCCGTTCCTCAACCCCCACCTGGGCCCGCCGATGCACCAGGGCTACCCCGGTCTGCCCCCGCCGGCCCCCGCACAGAACGCCCCAGCGCCCGCCCCCCAGTGAACAAGTGGCCGGATGCCGTGATCTAATCTCGTGGTCGGTTCTCTGCGCGGTGTGTCGGTTATTGAAGGTTTCCGCGACCCGCCCGGAACAGACGGTCGCTCTTGTGATTAATTGATAACACTCGAAGGAAACGTCCCCTCGAAACTGCGGCTCGGCGATTATTCGTTTACGTCTCCGAACCGGAGTGGTTTCGTCGCGAGTGCTGCCGAGTTGCGACATTGTGGGTCGACGTGACAAATTAAAGATACAGTGTCTGTCGTACAGAGCGTGTGGAAAGATGTTTCTTGCTCGGAATATCGGCTCACGGCAGTGAAACGCCCGGCTTTAAACTAGTACGCCTGGATTCCGAACGGTAATGAGGGTGCCGTGCGCATGAATGACATCCCCCCCGTGGAAATGTTTCAAACTGTGCCCGAGTACGCACACCTGCCAGAAGTATAATCGTCTCGTCGTACGATCCGAAAACTGTGCGAGTTGAGATGGGTCAACTTCTTCCTTTTCAGTGTCACACAACATTTGCCCGTTGGCCCGAACGCTTCGGGCTACATTATTTATTTAGCCGGAATGTGACGAACGTTTCTAAACGTCGCAAATTCTTCGTTTGATTGGAAGAACAGATTGGTAGGACGACCTACCAGGATCTGAATTAATAGTATGTTTTACAGACGTGAACGATGTCTGGAATCACCCGAGAATTACTAGTACCAACCATTTTTTTTTTACGCCATCATTGAAAATTGTTCTGGTGACAAATACGTTAGAAATTGGAACTGGCTGGTTTTCAGTGTCGATAACAACGTCTTATTCTTCCGGTAACTTTCACTATTTCAACTGCCACTTTGAAACTATTCACTAGCTATGGTTTTTTTCTATGTGGTTGTAAATTGAAATAGTACTACTGTTGTAATTATATTGTTTGAGGTTTAGAGATCTCAAAGTATTTTTTTTTTTTTTCAGGCCAGCCCTAATCGTAATACATTGGAACTTCTTTATAGCAAATGTATTTATATAACAAAATGATTTATAACAAACTGTTTTGGGAGTCCCAAATGGTTCTTATGCATGTAAAGGTACCATCTTCATAAAGAAATGTTCTTTATAACAAAATAATCCCTAAGATTTGGATTATAATAAAGAAGTTTCACTGTTGATGCATTCGGAAGTCTTAGTGCAATTGTGTTCTCCGTTCTGTGCTTTTCCAACGGTTTGGCGCCTGACGACGAGCTAGAGTTTTCTTTTTCTACTGTAACCCATCAACAGATGCGCCATACGCCTTCACAGGTTGATTTTATATCCAAGTGCAAAATACCGTTGTAATTTCCTTTTTCTCGGAGTCTTAATTCCTAGCATTAACCGAGGAAAACTTTCACCTCGCTGCGGAAAGGAAAACAACACTATGGACGTGTCTGTCGAGTTAGGCCACGATAGAAGTGGAAGTTCGCCTGCGTGTGGTATGAACGAATGTACCGGTACCATTGATTTTCTTTTCGTTTGGAAAGAACGCACAAGGTCGTGTAAAAATTCCGACGCTAAAGACGAGATGTTTGCAATCCTCGACCGTGTCCAGTGGTATAGTTACACGAGAGCGAGAGTAACGGAACGATATAGAAAGTGTCCGTTACGTCGGTCGTAAACCTTCGAGTCACGATTCGCCAACGAAATGAACCCGTGTACAAATCGATATATGCATGTTTTTATAAATAAAAGAAACGTAGGCGTGTTGTTACCGACCTATTACTAAAAAAAAAAGATGAGGTGTTACGCAAAATGTGATTTTAAAGAACACGCGAGCGTGAAAATGTCCGCCGCGCTCAACGGTGATCGTTGCGAGCCGTTGGCCGAGGTACTTACTTACGTCGAGTGCGATTCCGTGTTTTTCTGCGCGGTTAAAAACGGGAGTTGACTTTCCGGGGGGTCGATTGGAACGTCCGACGTGGACGAAACATTCCAATCCTTTCGGGACAATCGGCGACCGTGCGAGCTTTCCGCACGGGCGATGCGACTAATCGCTTCTGATCTCCCGTCACCCCTTTCTACGCGGTCGAGTCGCCAGATTCGATCTCTCCAATTCACGTCTGCAAGCGATACGGGAATCTGTTCAAAATACAGTATTGTTCGGGATATTTCAAGTCTGCAACCGATTGTACGAGACTGGAGGTTTCCGGGCCGCGTCGTTTTTTCTTTAGTGTTGTTGAATTCTACGATACGGTGGCACGAACTCTTGTCGAATTAAATCTTGGTTTTGTACGCGTAAGAACGTCACGATTGCTCGTTGACCAAGTGAAACTCGAGGTATACGCAGGCCTCTTTGGTGACAACGTTAATTAACCGTTCGTCTTGTTCCTGCTGACTGTCGAGACCCGATTGGGGTGAAATCGAGTTGGCAAACTTTGTAATCTAGACAGATAAATGTGAAAAATTATCAACCAGTTTCCTTGAATTGAAAAGAAATAAGTCTGAATACAGTTGTCCCCTATCTCTAGGTGCGCCCGTTGTTACCAGGTAACAATTGCTTGCATGTTATTTCCCATAAAGGAAACAAATCCTTTGCAACACCGATCGCCCCTAGGGGTAGGGGACGGCTGTGAATTCCAGCCAGTGCTTGCCAGAACTGAGTTCAAACAAATCTCGCCAGAGGATAACAAGGTTTGTGCGTGCAGAGCTAGCACTCCTTGCGGTGAGACTTTATACCAGTGGTGACAGACTAGAAGTCACGTTCCCTATCCCTAGGGGCGCCCATTGTTGCTAGGTAACAGTTTCATGCATGTTATTTCCCATTTATAAAACATCCATAGCAACAATGGGTGCTCCTAGGGGTATGGGACGACTATGAATGACAGCCACCAATACTGGAAACATTTTATTTGGGTGGCAGCAGAGAAATTTGTATACTTGCAAAACGTATTTCCCGTGTGTCATCGCTTGCTTTACCGAGAGACTGCAATGGGAACAAGGGTCAAACGACGGTTAAATAACGCGTTTAGGTGTAGACGTCCGCGAACGGTTATGTCCGGTCGGTTTGCCGATTGGGTCAACTCCCTCCTTCAGGAATATAACGTGCGTAATCGACACAAAACTGGCGGTCGCTTGAAATGGGCCGATGCGCATACTAGCATTTTAAAAACGTGTGCAATAGACAAGTCGTTCGTACTAAGTCATTGGCTGCCGATCGACAGCGTAGGGACCCGTGAATATACTGCCCTGCGAACATGTACAATGTTCGACACGATTCGGACGTTCACTACGTAGATATAAGTATGTTCCTCAATTTTTTCGTTTCTAGCTAATGACAAGCTACAAACTATTAAGTACCGTCTCAATCCCCGTTTCTCGCGGAGATGTATCAAAACTTTGTTAGTGATCTACGGTATAAATATTTAGTGTTCACATTGTCTGTTAAGTCTAGACGAGACTCGTTGGAACTGGACTTGAAACTGGTTTTATTATTGCCGACCGGTTTCGTGTTGGGAAAGTGTATTTTCCATATATAAGTAATTTTATAGAGTTCTGCTAAATTGTTGGAGATTCAATAATGAATGTATTGTATGTATGTTCATTTGTTACCAAATATCGTAGCGTAAAGTGGACCGTGCCGGAACGAATGTATATTATGTTTATTATGAATAGAGCAGGTCAACCCAAGCATGTAGTAGAAATGTGAAAACAGGTCCGTCGTTTTGTCGTTTATAATAACGACGAGTTTTAACCTGCCGATGCGTCGGCCGCGAATTTACAATTAATTTCGTCGCGATTTCCGATCAATTCAATCAAAGTATGGTGGCCCTATTGCGACCATGCTACTCAGTTTTATTCATTTATTCGTGTAGATAATGTATTTATTTTCGTACAATCATGTTTTTAAAAGGAGAAATCATTTTTGTTGTTTTCATATCGTTTTATATTTTGTGACATTTAATAAGTAAGAAATAGAATTATAATAAGCTATTACAATATTATAAATAATGTGTCTGCAGATGAAATGTGTATTTGTCTCTGTGTAAATAAAGCTGCTTCCAGATTGGAGTCTGTTGCGATTATTTTGCCTCTTCCTTCTCGACTGGAGAACTAACATTCTGGCGCAACCACCGCAACATTTTGGATGTAAAATCAGCAACCTACCCAACCTTATTGTAACCCAGATTGTAGGCCTAATGGTCGGTGCACAATAGCCCGGGAAGGTGCTACGGTAACGGGAAAGTTAGCTATAATTTAACATTGCCTGTTAACGGTAACGGGAAGCTCCTTCCCGGGCTATTGTGCACCAACCATAACTCCTAAAATTTTATTGTTTGGTATTTGTGGAGTGTGTTGTTAACACTGAGCTCACTTTTTTCTAAGAAATACATTGAAAATCCACTGTTTTTTATGTCACAGCATTAGTTTTAGTATTTATGAACAATTTTAACTATTTTTAGTCATCGAAATTATTTGGGTAGTTTTTTAATTTGGCAGTTGGAAGCGCTACAATGGAGGCAAATGTAAAAAAAATCTCATTCAAATACACGCGGTCCATCACTGCACCTTTGATACTTCGTGTAAATATGCAGTGACTTTCCTCTCAGAACAGGGAAGTTTGATTTGTAGTGTTGGTTTTCTGGGGAATTTCTCGTCGCGTAGTTGTTGTAATCGCAGCTGGTAGCGCTGGCATCAGTCGAATTAAAATCGAAAGAAGGATTGCCCGGGAAGCAGTCTTCCTAAAATGAGGCGCAGCGGTGGTAGAAACGCGGTACAAATCCAATCAAAAGCTGCAAATAACTATGATAAACCTAGTCTAAATGAAAGGTAAATACATTTTTTCATTATTTAACAATGCATCTATGTTAAATTCGAGGTAATTTGGCAAGCTTTTATGTGTAAACAATCGGCGCAATTATTGCGCGCCAAAGCGTGTTGTAGGGCTACGTGGATAGGTTGTCTTTTACATTTTCCTTTCGTAAGTATCTTAAGATATACAATTTTCTAATTAATATCGTTGTATTCAGGTGATTAAGTGATTTATTTCATCTTTATTAGAGCCAATTTTTGGATATAAAATATTTCAGTTGCATGAAAAGTTGGGTTAGATCACTAGGCCCTGCTCAGGTGGCTTGGGCTCAGCTGCTTCAAGCTCTAATGTCACTTTGCTTAGCACTGCCGTTAATTGGCGAGTAAAATAAATATATGGTTGCAACAAAGCGTTGTAAGGTTGTGAAATCCAATGCTTTTGCCCTATCCTAGGCCTAGGCCTAGGAGGACCCTAGGCTGGGTGTACTGGGCCTAGGCCCTAGGCCTAGGGGCTTAGGCCTAGCCTAGCCCTAGCTTGTAGGCATAGGCCTATCACTAGGCTTAGGCATAGGCCTATCACTAAGCTTAGTCCTAGGCCTAGGCCCTAGGCAGTGAAAAGTCTTCCAAGTGTTAGGTCTGGGCTAGGCCTAGGCCCTAGGCCAACTTGGTCCACAAGATAAATCCCAAGTGGTCGACTCTCAATAGGGCTATCCCAGGAAGGAACTCCATGGTTACAACGGGAAAGTTTGCCATGGTTCAGCATTGCTTGGTAATTGTAGGGCCTAACGAGAACTGGCTTATTCACAGCCAATATATTCACCTTAAATTCCTGGGACTTGACCATTGTAGAATGCCACCAGCAGTGACTGCCGATCTTTGAACACAAGCGATCCTGTCACTTGCTCTTTCCTCCTATTAATCCACTTAGAGACAGAAGACTTGGTATGAGGGGACCAAGTGCAAGAGAGTGTAATAAGGAAGGGATATAGAACCCTAAGGTTTGTTATGAGAAATCTGAAGGGAACTAGTAGGGAGGTTTGGATAGGGCTTAAAAAAAACAGTAGTTCGGCCTATTTTGAAATAGGGGGCGAGGGCGGTGTGGGGTCCATAGGAAGGGGAGGTCTTGGAGCTAGAGAAGGTGCAGCGTAGGGCGGCAACGAAGATTACGGGACAAGTTAACCAATAGAGATATGAGGAAGATAAGTTAGGGAATGTGATGAGGGTTTATGATAGCATTACAGCAATGATAGGGGAGCTGGCTTGGAAAACGTTAAGAGGAGAGGAGAATAAGGAGTGATAGGATGTGTAATCTATACAAAGCAGCTAGGGGGAAAAGAGAGTGGGGGGGGAAACCCATAGCAGATTGCAAGAAGGGGTATACAGAGGGAGGGGCGGATCATAAATGGAAGTTTCAGCGACAAGACGTGGTAAGAAGTGATCTGGGTAGGTTTGGATTTGTTGAAAGAACAGTTAGGGAATGGAATGAGTTGTACCCAAGGAGGTTGTTGAGTATGAATCGGTAAAGGAATTTAGAAATAGAATGAGGGATATGAAGGGATGAGGGGGGGGGGGAGGTTTGGACAGGTTGCCACCGGGCAGTTATGGCCCATTTGCAGCCTTGAGGTGTTTAATCTAATCTAATCTAATCACTTAGGTTTAAATCTAGCTTCCCTACGTGTCCATTTTCACCGAGTTCCTGCCCCCCCATTTGCCTTTGGCATGGAATCAGTCCAGTGTGCTTATTGCATCTAGAGCAAGCCTAGGTCTAAGTTAACACCTCTAGGACCAGCACTAGCCTGGGTGCAGTGTAGGCCTATGGGACTAGACGTTACTGCATATTGCAATATGCTCATTTGTTTGTACTCTACAACAATGACTTTGACAAGTATTCATAGCCGACATAGCCTACCTAGCCCATTGGAAATAATAGGTTGTCCATTGTTTTAGCTTCCATGGGCTATCAAATCCCATGTCAAGAATGGCCTGGTGTTTAATGCGTTGACGTACGCGCAGTCTATGACTTCCAACTAAATACTTCTTTGCTATCTTGTTTCACCAGGTCAACCAGCAATTACAAGCTGTGAAATCAAGGCAGCTGATACCCAAAATATTTAGGGTAGTTGAAAGTCGTGACCGGACATAAGTGTAGCCTACAATGGCAGCTATAGACCTATGTTGGAACTGTAGGCCCTAATCTATAAACACGAATGTATGTATGTATGTGTGTATGTCCTTTATACATTACTACACGATTCATCCGATTGCGATGAAACTTTGGTGAGTTGTTGTGTCACGCCCGCGATGGTTTCTGGATGATAACAACCCCCCTCAACCCCCACCCCCACTGAGACACCAACATGCAATAATGCTTTTCTAAACCATTCATCCGACTGCAATACAATTTTGGTGAGTTAGTGTATGCGCAACCGCCAA
The DNA here is from genome assembly GCA_945910005.1 of Isoperla grammatica. Lineage (NCBI taxonomy): Eukaryota > Metazoa > Arthropoda > Insecta > Plecoptera > Perlodidae > Isoperla > Isoperla grammatica. Next base: position 27,014,667 of record OX246747.1, read on the forward strand.
GGTTTCTGAATGATTACAACCCCCTCCCAGCCCCCCTCATCCCCCACCCCCACTGAGACACCAATATGCAATTATGCTTGATCCTAAACCATTCATCCGACTGCGATACAATTTTGGTGAGTTAGTGTATGCACGCCCGCTAAGGTTTCTGAATGATTACAACCCCCCTCACCCCCCACCCCCACTGAGACCAATATGCAATAGGCCTAATGCTTTCCTAAACCATTAATCCGACTGCGATACAATTTTGGTGAGTTAGTGTATGCATGCCTGCTAAGGTTTTTGAATTATTACAACCCCCCACCCCCCCCCCCCCCCCAACCCCCCTCACCCCCCCACCCCCACTGAGCAACCAACATGCAATAATGCGTTATTATTATTCATCCGATTGCAATAAAACTTTGGTGAGTTATTGTACGCACGCCCGCGAAGGTTTCTGAATGAGTACAACCGCCCCCCCCCTTTGTGTACCACCAGACGGAAAAAGATATTGGCTGTCAAAAAGCACTTCAATAGAATTAAAACATAAACACTTTATTTCTTTTAGTGGCATTGCAACGCATGCCGGGTTTGCTAGTACCTAATAAAGGGGAGTATGGCTGCCAATTATGTCCGTAGTATAGAATGATGATGTCACTGTAATTATGTCGCCAAATTGCAAATTGTTCCTTTTGTCCATAAACTATTGATTTTGTATTTATTAATTTTTGAGTTTGAGTGAACTTACAATGGAGAAACAGTTAAAGCCAATAATTACTGTAGTAGTTCCAGAAATAAAACAACTCATTTCATTAAGATTGGGCGTGCTTTTGAAACAAACTTTATTTGTCTGATACTTTGTGATTTTTATTGTGAAATCAAATCATTTCTTTTTTATTCTGAACAGTGCTTTTATGCAATTTAAACATCATACCATCTCAGTTTCGAGGTTATGCTTAAATCATCGGTGTGGGTATGATTCTTAAATTGCTTAAAAGCAGATCCATTTTGACGTCACGCGAAATTCGAAAACTATTGATTGCAAATGGAAAAAGAAAATCGCTTAGCCTACTAATATCCAGACAGTTTACGATGGAATATTTTCAACAGTCAAATGTTGAAATAGCTAGGCTACATGAAGGCATCTTCCATTATATAGGTATTGTCCTATTTATTTTATTTGTTCCTATTTTCTGTGGATAATTGTTATGGTATTCTATAAATTATTCAACCAATTTAGGTAATTTAATGTACAAGACTGGTATTACTTTGGCATTTTGTACTGTAGGCCTATTTATTTGCATAATGTCGACCCCTCACGCGATAATCTTGGGCCATATTATATTACCAGTGCTCTAAGTGGGGTGGGATACCATCCCACCACTTCTAAACATGCCTATAGCCATCCCACCACTTATTATTTACCATCCATAAAAAAAAAAAAAAAAAACATCCAGAATGGTTAAAATTAGGAACACACCCTAAAAGTAGCTTCTCTTATTTACATGACATTTACAAGGGAGGGAAGTTTCTGGAAGGAATAATTGTCGAAGCCTTCTGTCATCCCATCACCACCAAGCAATGAGGCCGTAACTCAAAGAACGGATCATCTGCCTAAACACACCCCTCAGCACCCTCACCCCCTTCTGCACCCTGTGCAATGAGTGTTGTGTACAGTTTTGTCACCCCCCCCCCCCCCCCCACCATTTACATGTGCAGATGTTATAATATTATAATAGTTTTTAAAAGAAGCCATTTTATATTGGATAGCAAGTGTTAGATATTAGTTATTAAGTGAGTTATTTTTTAGCAAGGTTGGCAGCAGAAGGTTTAGATTGGCAGGAGTGGAATTGGAGCGTGAGAGTTAGCGTGGGTGAGGGGTTAGGGGGGGTGGGTCAATGTGGGCTGATGGAGTGTTGGAGCTAGGGAATGTATCGTGGTAGAGAGAGGTCAAGTTGTTGAGGAGACGAGCAGGAGTTCATCGAGCAGTTTCGTGGGGAGGAGGATCTTGTGTGATAGTGAGAACGAGAAGTGTGGACTGTGGGGAGTGGCAGAGAGTGGTTGGCCTAGTGTGTGGCCTAGTGTGGAGAAGTGTAGTAGGCCTGGGAGTTTGGCATTAAACCATTATCAGAACATTGTGTGTGCATTGAGAGGTGTGTTTTCTCTTACACAAGGAAGAGGAATGGCTGAGGAAGCCATGTATGCATAGGAAAAAAAAAGTGTTTGATGATTAAATACTGCATACTTGAATTCACAATCCTACCACCTTTTTATTTCCACTTCGAACTCTGCATTTTACAAGTAATTTCTTATAACCAACTTAAACTAGAGAGGTACAAAAGTAAGTAACTGATTCTTAGTAGATAGATACTGAAAGAAAACCCTTTAGTGCATACAATGTAATTTATAGCCACACAAGTACAAGTCTCTACTAGAAAACCAGAAAATGCATGATGGCCCAGTGAGCCAAAAATGCAGGCATAGGAAAAAAAGAAGAAGAAGTACAAACGACCCGCGTCGCCTAACTTGTTGCAGCGCACAGATGAAGCGCAAAGCTGAGGAGGAGAGGGGAAGCGGGCGGCCCAACAAGCGATGGTCGGTCGCCGACTCGGAGATGGAGCCGGAGATTCTCGAGGATCTCGGGGTCAAGAAGCTCGGAGACGAGAACACCTGGTGAGTAGCGAGCAAGTACACAACACAAGCCAAATGTGGCCGTACGATAAGAAAGAAGACGTTCTTGTAACTTGAGTGGGTAACTGAAAATTCAAATTTGTTTATTTTATTCCATGCAGGTACTCACTTAATTCTCAGGTAGCCTATTCACAGTTAACACACTTCACTCACAGGTACTCGCTTTACTCACAGGTACTCACAGGTACTCACTTTACTCACAGGTACTCACTTTACTCACAGGTACTCACTTTACTCACAGGTACTCCCTTTACTCACAGGTACTCACTTAATTCACTGGTAGCCTACTCACTTTACTTACAGGTACTCGCTTTACTCACAGGTACTCACTTAATTCACTAATAGCCTACTCACTTTACTTACAGGTACTCGCTTTTCTCACAGGTACTCGCTTTACTCACATGTACTCGCTTTACTCACAGGTACTCACTTAATTCACTGGTAGCCTACTCACTTTACTTACAGGTACTCACTTTACTCACAGGTACTCACTTTACTCACAGGTAGCCTACTCACTTTACTCACAGCTTAATTCACTGGAAACCTACTCACTTTACTTACAGGTACTCACTTAATTCACTGGTAGCCTACTCACTTTACTCACAGCTTAATTCACTGGAAACCTACTCACTTTACTTACAGGTACTCACTTAATTCACAGGTAGCCTACTCACTTTACTCACAGGTACTCACTTAATTCACTGGTAGCCTACTCACTTTACTTACAGGTACTCACTTTACTTACAGGTACTCACTTAATTCACTGGTAGCCTACTCACTTTACTCACAGCTTAATTCACTGGAAACCTACTCACTTTACTTACAGGTACTCACTTAATTCACTGGTAGCCTACTCACTTTACTCACAGGTACTCACTTAATTCACTGGTAGCCTACTCACTTTACTCACAGGTACTCACTTAATTCACTGGAAACCTACTCACTTTACTCACAGGTACTCACTTAATTCACTGGTAACCTACTCACTTTACTTACAGGTACTTGCTTTACTCACAGGTACTCACTTAATTCACTGGTAGCCTACTCACTTTACTCACAGGTACTCACTTAATTCACTGGTAGCCTACTCACTTTACTCACAGGTACTCACTTTACTCACAGGTACTCACTTAATTCACTGGTAGCCTACTCACTTTACTCACAGGTACTCACTTTACTCACAGGTACTCACTTAATTCACTGGTAGCCTACTCACTTTACTCACAGGTACTCGCTTTACTCACAGGTACTCACTTAATTCACTGGTAGCCTACTCACTTTACTCACAGGTACTCACTTTACTCACAGGTACTCACTTTACTCACAGGTACTCACTTAATTCACTGGTAACCTATTCACTTTACTCACAGGTACTCACTTTACTCACAGGTACTCACTTAATTCACTGGTAGCCTATTCACTTTACTCACAGGTACTCACTTTACTCACAGGTACTCACTTAATTCACTGGTAGCCTATTCACTTTACTCACAGGTACTCACTTTACTCACAGGTACTCACTTTACTCACCGGTACTCGCTTTACTCACAGGTACTCACTTTACTCACAGGTACTCACTTAATTCACTGGTAGCCTACTCACTTTACTCACCGGTACTCGCTTTACTCACAGGTACTCACTTTACTCACAGGTACTCACTTAGTTCACTGGTAGCCTACTCACTTTACTCACAGGTACTCACTTAATTCACTGGTAGCCTACTCACTTTATTCACATGTACTCACTTTACTCACAGGTACTCACTTAATTCACTGGTAGCTTACTCCCTTTACTCACAGGTACTCACTTAGTTCACAGGTAGCTTACTCACAGGTACTCACGGGTACTCACTTAATTCACAGGTCCTCACTGGACTCACAGGTACTCTCTTTACTCACAGGTACTCACTTAGTTCACAGGTAGCTTACTCACAGGTACTCACAGGTACTCACTTATTGACAGGTCCTCACTGGACTCACAGGTACTCACTTAATTGACAGGTCCTCACTGGACTCACAGGTACTCACTGTACACACAGGTACTCACTTAGTTCACAGGTAGCCTACTCACAGGTACTCACAGGTACTCACAGGTACTCACTGTACACACAGGTACTCACTTAGTTCACAGGTAGCCTACTCACAGGTACTCACAGGTTCTCTCAGTCAGAGGTACTCACAGGTGCTCACAGTCAAAGGTACTCACAGGTACTCTCAGTCAGAGGTACTCACAGGTACTCTCATGCGCAGGTACTGCACGGACAGCTCGTGTGACTCCACCGCGACGGCGTCCACCGCCTCCCCCTCCCGCTGTCGCGCGCGTCGCTCCGGCCCGGTGTCGCGCCAGCGTCCCGAGCCGGTCGCGACGCCGCCGCCGGCCGCGGACTTCTTCGCGCACCGGCCCGGTCGCGGCGCGACCCAGCCCGAGAACCTGTTCCCGCGCCTGCCCGACGAGGTGGTGCTGCTCATCTTCGGCATGCTCAACAAGAAGACGCTGCTGCGGTGCGCGCTCGTCTGCAAGAAGTGGCTCGGCCTGGCGTACGACGAGACCTTCTGGTCGCGCCTCGACCTCAGCAACAGGTCCATCGCGTCGGGCAGCCTCGAGCACGTCATGACGCGAGGCGCGCACACGCTCAGGCTGGCGCAGGCCGAGGTGAGTGCACGTCTGTCTGTCTGTCTGTCTGTCTGTCTGTCTGTCTGTCTGTCTGTTTGTCTGTTTGTCTGTCTGTGTGTCTGTCTGTCTGTCTGTCTGTCTGTCTGTCTGTCTGTCTGTCTGTCTGTCTGTTTGTCTGTCTGTCTGTCTGTGTGTCTGTCTGTCTGTTTGTCTGTCTGTCTGTCTGTCTGTCTGTCTGTCTGTCTGTCTGTCTGTCTGTCTGTCTGTCTGTCTGTCTGTCTGTCTGTTTGTCTGTTTGTCTGTCTGTGTGTCTGTCTGTCTGTCTGTCTCTCGGTCTGTCTGTGTGTCTGTCTGTCTGTCTGTCTGTCTTTCGTCTGTAGCGTCGGGGCTAAACGTCTAGAGACTACGATGGAAGTTGAAATTTAAAAATAGAAAATTTTCTTGGATTAAATCTGTTAAGAATGTAATGTGAATGGCGTGGGCAACATAACCTATAACTCACCTCACCGCCTGGTATCTTTTGAAAACGTGTATGATTTTTAACAAGGCAGTGCCAAATTGATATAAGTTAACCGCTAACTATTGTATTTACCTGCAAATCTAAAACTATAATTATTTTCATTTTGTAGGCCTATTGTTAAAATATCTGGGGTTGTCTTAAACTCGCATATTAAGAATATGAATATGACTTATTCCAGTTTTAAATTCTTGAAAATAGGGGGTCATCTTAAATTCTTAAGATCGTCTTCTATTCGGGAAAATACGGTACGTACACAAAACTCATTTAGTGCTTGATGTCAGTTAGGGCTAACAGGATCATCCAATAATATCGAACGCCTTGAACGTCGCTAACCGCCGTTGGCCTAACTGCTGTTGGCGGGTGTAGTGTGTGAACGGAGTATCAGCGGCTTGTCTGTTTCTCAGCTTGAGGAGCCGGTGATGCCCGGGGGACTGATGCCGTGCAAGCTGCAATACCTGGATCTGAGCATGGCCGTGATAACGGACCCGGGTGAGTACGCCGGCCTCTCTCTCTCTCTCTCTCTCACTCTCTCTCTCACTCTCTCTCTCTCTCTCTCTCTCTCTCTCTCTCTCTCTCCCTCTCTCTCTCTCTCTCTCTCTCTCTCTCTCTCTCTCTCTCTCTCTCTCTCTCTCTCTCTCTCTCTCTCTCTCTCTCTCTCTCTCTCTCTCTCTCTCTCTCTCTCTCTCTCTCTCTCTCTCTCTCTCTCTCTCTCTCTCTCTCTCCTCTCTTGCTCCCACTATCCCTCTCTGTAGGGTGTTATTTGTTTTTGTAAGGTTGGCAAAACCACCCATGGGGTTTTCCATGTTCTACTCTGTTTGAATTTTTTTTCCCCTGGTTTTTGGCTTGAAGTTATTTTTGTGTTTTCTCCATGGCAACCACCAATCAAATCTTTTGAAATCCTCCAAATAGCTTATTTGCTACAAATAAGGGCCGGTATTACAATCTCTTGCTAAATGTTACTGATAACTATCATCTGGATATCGTTATCTTCCCGATAATGCACTGCGCTGTATTATGAGCAACTAGCAGCTACTACAAACATCCCGATAGTTATCAAGTGGTTTCGTCGCGGATATTTGCTGTTGGCTGCACTGCCCCTATTGTTGTTGTTCTATCGTGGCGCTAGTGGCGCTATCGTTTTGGATAATGGCGGACAAGAAGAAGCGCTCGCGAGCAACCAATTTTTCGGCGGAAAATACGCACACACTTGTAGATCTGGTTATGAAATATTCAAGAATTATAGAAGACAAGAGAACGGACGCCGTGATATGGCGAGATAAAGTAAGTATGATTTGGTACATCCAACGTAATCTGCGAATTTGGGTTTTAGTGGCGGGAGAGAGGGATTGCATGGTCAGACGCTGTTAAACGTGTATGCATATTTGTACGCGTATATTTTCGCGCGGGTGTTTACACGACTCAGCCCTACTTGGTAGTTGGTTTATAGAATCATACCGGTAACGCATTTTGTAGATTCTAATAGAAACGAGTTGATTGTTTAATCAACTACGTGGCTACATGGCATTCCAAATAAATATTGAACACCTCCCATTGTTTTATTAATTAGGAAAACGCTCTATTTGACGCGTTGATAAGCGAGCGCGTCCATATCTATGAACTTTCTGGTGAAAAGTTTTCAAAGCTAATAAAAACAACAATTAGGTGGCTCGTTGGTCCAGTGGTTAGCATCCCTGCTTCCAATGCAGAAGGTCCCGGGTTCAAATTCCGCTTCAGGCAGAAGTTTTTTAACTTCTAATGTGGATTCAATTCCATTACTTCTTGACTTAGGAATAATTAAACGGTTACTTTGGAGCCGTCCTAGCAACGAAGCACTCAATAAATTCAAAGTTGTTCTGAATCGGCCTTGTTGATTCTGACATTTGTCCGCAGGTGTTCGCACTGTCCAATCACTGATTCATATGTTTCATATTTGAAATATCGATCTTTGATTGGTTATCGCTCACTCGTCGATGGTGTTCGAAGCCTACAGGGTTGGTTTAGTCACTTTAAATTAAAGTCCCCCACTGCAAATCAGTTTAGTTATTGAGTGGGTAGACTCTAAATGTGAATTTATTTTATTTTATTTTTATTTAACAACAATTCAAGAATGCGCATTGCAAACACTTTTCTAATTTCCACAGCGATTACACTTCCCGGCATTGTTGAATGCTTTGCAATGAGAATTTTCGTTGTCATTGCGTAAAGTGTTTTCTATGGAAGGAAACGATATCTTTGTGGGGCGAGCGTGAGTGTGTGTATGTGAAATATACTGAAAGGGAAATTGATTGAAGAATGAAAAGGGATGTGATTATAGAATATGTTGTTGTTTAAGATGAGCGTGGTGATTCCAGTGGATTCCGTCAGGACGTTTATTACGTCCATGCCCCATGTGTCTGTAATAGAGTGTTTAAAACATTAGTTTCATAACGCCGTAAAGACGTCATTGAGAGATATAATGACGACAGTCGGTGTCCGTAATGACGTCTTAATAACGCCGTAAAGACGTCATTGAGATACGACAGTGGGTGTCCGTAATGACGTCTTAATAACGCCGTAAAGACGTGTGTGTGTTAAGCCGTGGGGTGCTCCAATCGATGCTCAATCAGGTTCAGAAGGTGTTGAACAGTAGGCTTTGTTAATCTAAATCGCATAAAAAGCTCTTCATCGTTCCAAAACTCCAAATGGTTAGTCCTAGCCCTTATATTTTTGGGCTGGCGTGTTCTTGCAGCAACATACATTAAAAACTCGTCGTCAGAATCAGAGTCCTCATATCGGTTGACATCCATGTTGTTTTTGCAAAAATGTGGTTGCTAACCATGCTGCTAACCTTATCCGGTACTTCATCCAGCTGATAAGAAATCGTCCTGCTAGCTTAGCAGTATCTTGTGGATAGTCCTATCGGCAGGTCATAATACGCCAAAAAGTGCTATCAGGATGATAATCATTAGAGGGAGCACTATCAAGAGATTGTAATACCGGCCCTAACTTTCCTGTTAGTTGACTGTAATACTGGCTCTTGTTTTACAGTATGTTTTGGTTTACATTCGCATGTGGCACATCATTACCAATTAATGATAAATAATAACAAAAAGCTTCTATAGGCCTACCCTACTAATAGTAGTAGAATAATATAACTTACTTTCTATACTTGTATTGTATTTATTAGCATCCTTAGACCCATTTATATACAGATATCTTTTTTCACACTTGTTGTAGATCCATTTTAGTTTGTAGTTTTGGCTGTGTTAATGATTGGCTTCCCGAGCTGGTTGTAGGACCTGGTAACAGTGTTGAACTCTGGAGCAAACAGTTACCGGTACGCATGATTTAAATGTAGGTATTGTAATCACGGATGGCATTTTGGGTACCAATTGAACAAGTTATTCATGGAACGTAATGTTAACTCGGGTATTGTAAATTAAATTGTGTATTGGCTTCGTAAGAAATGTTTGTGCTTGAGCATGCTGAGCCGGTGCGTTTGCTATCGATCGCCAGTATTCTAGCCCCGACGTAAGTATTCGCATACCGACCTCAGATCCTACTGCCCCTTTCGTGCATGCTAATACCATTAAATTGACTACAGATTCCTGTCGTTCTTTCGCACATTCAGTCTCTCGCTGAGTAGAGTGCACATGGCTGTTTGACCACGCCCACTGATCCAGGTAACCAACGGAAGGTTGTAAATTATCTCTAATGGACCTGTTTCGATTAGATGGTAGGAATTAGGGAAGTGGGGTACCATTGGACTCGGCTATGTCAAAAGCATGAGAATACTTACGTTGGGGTAAATTTATTCCCCTGTTCCACTGCACTTCTGATCCTTGTTTGCTTGCTTGCTAGCTTGCTTGCTTGGTTGCTTGCTTGGTTTGTTACTCCTAATGTGCCTCTATAGAACCTTATTTCAGTGTCTTCAAACCCGCTCTCTGATTTATGCCCGGTGGCCAAGCCGTGCCGTAGCAGCGTACGTAAGTATTGCCGGTGGCGGTAGCTAGTTGTACATAAGTCGGTGTTGTCAAGTTCCGCTATATTAAAACTTCTTCTTTTCCTATGCCTGTATTTTTGGTTTATGGGCCATCATGCATTTTCTGGTTTTCCAGTAGAGACGGGCTTCCTTTTGCTTATAGCTCATGCCAGGTGGAAGGGCATCTACTTCATCTTTAAATATTAAAACAGCTCACAATTATCATTTGCTCTAGTCATAACTCGAGAATCTAGTAGAGAATCGTCTAGAGAATCTAGTGTACCTAGTTAGTATGAACGTTTGTTTGTTCCAATAAATATTTCCTTTCTTCAAACGTTTGTAATAACTTTTTTAATGTGATGACGTCTGTTTTTCTTAAGCCGGTCAATGAGTTATCACTGTGGAGGGATTATTTTTGTATTCAATACTAACTCTAAATTGAAGATTACCCATATGACACTGCATAACAAAAAATACAGAAAATTGAACAAATAGTCAAATACCATATTTACCTGAATCTGAAACTATAATTATTTCCCTTTTGTATAGCTAAAATATCGGGGGTCGTCTTAAATTCACGTATTAAGATTATGAATATGAATATGTAGGCTTATGATTTTTTTTCGTTGAAAATTCTTGAAAATAGGGGGTCGTCTTAAATTCGAGGTCGTCCTATTTGGGTAGGTAAATAGTAATATGGTAATAAACTAATTACAAACATTAAATAGTACAATTTTGGTACATATTAAACTTATATAAGATTCATTTGTGTGTGACTTTATACTTTCTCCATAGGCCTACAAATGACTCGGAAAAATAACAACGATAGACCTAATAATAATAATAATCAGTGCTTTTTTTCTAAAATAAAGTTAACCGGTACGTTCGGTATAATGTTTCATGTGACTGGCGTAGTATAGCTGGGGTCTGGGGCAAAGCCCCAGCCGCCGGAGGCAAATTCGCCGTAGGCGGAAAAATTTTGGGATACTGCATTAAGTTTGATGGCCAAAAACGCATTTTTAAGGCCGATTTGTAACGGAGATATCAGCGAAATATGAAGCTTATGTTGCACAGCTCATGACTGGGATTAGATCCTGTAGCCACACGATCGAGCAGCGCGTGGGCGTGAACTGGCGTCCACAGACACACATAAAATATCTTTTTAAAAAACGTGCCAATAGTGATGGTTTATTGTAATAAGACGGAAACTTAAATTATTTTTTCAGCCCCCCCCCCCCCCCCCGCGCCTCATGTTTGAATCCGCCCCTGTTTAACGTGACCCAAACACGAGATGTGCATTTACTCACTACAAATTTAATAGTTAATATTTATTTTTAAAATAATTTAAAATATAACTCATTCTTTTAAGTCACCAAACTCGATGATATTGAATTCAAAGCAATTTCCAAACATTACTCATAGTCTTGTTCTCGTCAGCAACACGTCGGTCTCTTGCTCTGCTTCGGGTATCGGTGGCGAGGTGACGAACCAAGAAGTTATTTTTCGGTTCATTTTTATTTTTTACACTCTCACTAAACACACACACACTCGCTAATCACGACGACATCTCCACTCGTCACCAGAGAGGAAACTAACCCTGCCACACACAACTTACAATCCCTTTACCACCGATCTACCCCTTCCTCCCCCAACACAACCCAATCGTTGTCTGTAAATTTAAAATGCGCTTTCAAGGAAAACAGAAAAGTAAGAATATAGGTAAATTCTCTTTGGCGGTTCCCAGAACCTACTCTTGACAAGAGATGACATTTTAGTCAAAACAACTCTAATTATTCTTCCTTAGAACTAGTGACCCAAATGGTAGAAAAGATAACTGTAGTAAGTGGCCGCCAAAAGTCTAAAAATAAGTGATTTACTACATGTCACATCCATGTCACCAGCAGGTGGCAACATCCTTTTATTACAAAATGAAACATATTTTGCAGTCTCAAGCATGTCACACTGCACAATTCAAAGTTATTCACGCGCTTCAAGGCTAATCGTAGCGTACCGGCTATAATGTGACTTAATTGCCTTTTACCGGTACGCTTCTTGTGTTAGCCGGTACGCGTACCGGCTCGTACCGGCCGAAAAAAAGCCCTGATAATAATAATAATAATAATAATAATAAAAATAATTTTTTTAAATCTGCTCCCTGTGTCCAACAATGAAGTCGGGTAGGGGATAGGAAATTAATCCCATCATATTCTGGCCCCTAGGTAGATCGAAGCCGGCTGGCCATGCCTGACGCTTCCCTGATGTTAACTTCCACTGGCTCCTCCTCTTCACTTTCTTCTTCCTATAATAATAATAATAATAATAATAATAATAATAATAATAATAATAATAATAATGATAATAATAAAAATAATTTTTTTAAATCTGCTCCCTGTGTCCAACAATGAAGTCGGGTAGGGGATAGGAAATTAATCCCATCATATTCTGGCCCCTGGGTACATCGAAGCCAGCTGGCCATGCCTGACGCTTCCCTCATGTTAACTTCCTCTGGCTCCTCCTATTCTTTTTCTTCTTCCTATAATAATAATAATAATAATAATAATAATAATAATAATACTTTTTTTTTATATATATCTGCTCCCTGTGTCCAACAATGAAGTCGGGTAGGGGATAGGGAATTAATCCCATCATATTCTGGCCCTTAGGTACATCGAAGCCGGCTGGCCATGCCTGACGCTTCCCTCATGTTTCAACTTCCTCTGGCTCCTCTTCTTTTTCTTCTTCCTGTGATAATAATAATAATAATAATAATAATAATAATAATAATAATAATAATAATAATAATAATAATAATAATAATAATAATAATAATAATAATAGTATAATAATAATAATAATAATAATAATAATAATAATAATAATAATAATAATAATAATAATAATAATAACAATAATAATAATAACAATAATGTCGTCTGCCCCCCAGAGCTGTCCGTCCTCCTCGAGTGTTGCCACCAGCTCAAGAAGCTCAGCCTCGAGCACGTCCACGTCAACGACGGCGTCTGCAAGGCCATCGGCAACAACATCAACCTCGACACACTCAACCTGGCCATGTGCTCGGGCATCACCACGCGCGGCCTGGCCTACGTAGTCACCGGATGCAGGAGGTAAGCGATCACTATCTATTCCAATAGATCGTCTGAATCGTCTGAAAGAAATTGATATTCGGCACTAAATGTTGCAGAAATGATCTCTGGCGGCGAAATCGTGAAGTAATAGTTAGAGGGCAACAAAGCCGCTGGATGTCATTTGTCAGTGTCATTTGTCATTGTTTATATGAGAATGGCAACGATTCCAAAGAAACATAAGCGATATTGTTGCGTCAGTGAATATCCAGCTTTGCTGGATATTCGCTGGTTGCGTTTTGTATCCAAGATGCCTTTGATATTATGGGGATTTTGGATCAGGGGACACACCAAGGATCCGAAGGTCCGAAGTTCATGTTCTGATCATAATGTTAATTAACCACATGCAATTAAAAGGCCACCGATTAACACTGCCTCTCTTTCATTGAGGTTCCTTTGGGCTCTATTTGCTTTCAAATATATGTATATTTCAGAATAAAGTTAAAAACTTACTTTGCGCAATAACATGTTTAGGCGGATCCATGCTCTCCTGTCAGTTTGTTACCCTCTAACTGTCAGCCATGTTGCGCAGCAGTGGTGCTATCTCTTGACACATTTAGTGTCGAATAGTGTGTCTAAAAAAACATGTTTTATATTGATTTAAATTTATTTATTTATGTATTTATTTATTTATTTAGTATTTCCTTGGTTGGTTCGTTAGTTAGTTAGTTAGTTAGTTAGTTAGTTAGTCAGTTAGTTAGTTAATTAGTTAGTTAGTTATTTACTTGAAATACAAATACAAAATTTAAAAAAAACAATTAGTACAAAATATTGATTATAATGCTAGACACATTTTGAAGCATTCAGTCGGTAGGGCTTACCAAACCACAGTCCGCTGTTGATTCAGATCTTCAATTTCAAAGTCCATTCTTTAGATATAATTTTAAAATGAACATTTTTTGTGGTTTTCGACGTAGAGGTGCCCATTCCCGTTTTAAGGTAAAGAAGTTACTTTGTGTATCAACAACAAAGCATCCAGGTGGGGGGGTTTGCGTGCGAGCTTAGGCGCACCCCTTGAGCGCGTTGGTGCCTGACACAAAGTGCCAATAATCCAACCAAAATTGCGAATGTCTTTAGAATCATCTTCTTTCTTCTTCTTCTTCTTTTCTTATACCCACAATTGACATCTTATGTCTAGAGATGCAAGTTTTTTGCAATGCGCGATAAAACGAAAAGTGTAACAAAACACTCTAGAGTGCTGGTTTCAACATTTCTTTACGTTATGCGTCACTGGGATTCAGATACAAATCGCGAAATAACACCATAAAATGCTTATAAAACGAATAATGAGTTTATTTGCGATATAACACCATAATTGCCACTTTCTAGCAAAATAACACCAATTTTAACAGTAATTCGTAATTTGGTATTCCCTTCCGTTCAAATCTTCTCAAGAATTACGAGATAAAAAGCGAAAATAAGCAGTCCGCATCATCACCACTTACTTCTCTGCAGTCTAATCTAATCTTTGACGCCCATCACTATGTATATATACATTTAGGGCCATACACATATAATAGTTTAGAAAATGTAACCTTTTTTAGTTTTATCAATGATTTTATGTAAAAACATGATTTTCGATTAAAAAAACAATAACACCACAAAACACCATAATTCTCAATTTCTCAAACGAAAAGTGAAGAAAAATAAAACCATTTTCTTGCATCTCTACTTATGTCATATGTATTTTCAGGTCAGCCAGTAGAGATAGGACTCCTGTTCCCTCTGATCCATGCCACCCGGCATTTTGTCCCTTTCATCCTTTTCATATGTACACACTCAAAGAGATGCCTCCTGTCTTGTTCTCCGACCCCACACAGTGATGTGTCATAACTTGTCTCTTTTCTTCCAGGCTGACTTCTCTGAACCTCGCGTGGGCGAGTCTCAGCGACGCGACCTTGGAGAGCTGCACCCAGCTACTCCCAAGGTCGATCGTGCGACTCAACCTCTCAGGCTGCCGGAAGAACCTGTACGATAAACGTGAGTAGGCCTACGCTACATTATGACAATAATATACGTGTAGAAATGTAGCGTTTCGCACGATAGAAAAAGCCACGTAAATTTGCCAGTGACAATTTTTTTAATGTAATGTTATCCTACTTAGTTATCTCTTCTCTCTTCTTTTCTTCTCTTATGCCCACATTGACAAATTTATGCCATCATGCGTCTCGCCAACCAATAGAGACAAGCCACCTGCTCCTTCCTGTCCAGCCCTCCTGGCATTCCTGCGTTGTGCTCTTTCAGTATCGAGCAATGGAATAGATGTTGCCTGTCCTGTATGCCATTCCCACAGAGCTTGCATGTTAGTTATAAATTATACTATTGAGTTTATTAGTGGAGGGTAGAGGCCCAGCGGCCATTGGCGACTGTCTACTAGTAGTAGTACTAAGGGGAGTCGCCAGGTGTCACCACACGTACCCACTGATTAGGCCGCGCTGATGTGGCGGCACCTAGCGGCTCCCCCCAGCACTACTAGCGTACACGGGCGATTTATGGGTAGACAGTCGCCAATGGCCGCTGGGCCTCTACCCTACACGAATAAACTCAATGCTATAATTAACTACAATATTAATAACTAAATAATCGTAACAGAACAAAACAATGAAGCAAACTTACTACTGGATACACGAATATATATACTAGACTACTATTTTTGGAGTAGGCCTACCTATAATAATACTATATAATATCAGAATGTGTAGAAATATTACTATTTCCCAAATGAACATAAATTGATCAATTTTATACCTTAAAATTACAAAATTGTAATAAAAAGAACAAAGGTAACCCCCCCCCCCCCGAAAAATAGGTTTAAAAAGAAGTCCCAACACTTAATAAATTATCCCTTGACCCCTTGTACTCCCTCACAGCTGCAAAGAAGACACTTGAAAAACACTTGGAAGTCTTGCTGATACTTGGAGCTGTAATGAATGGGGGTCATTCCCCCCCCCCTGCTTTAAATGGCAATTCAACCAACAACAATACTACTTTATACTATACTTGATACAATACTAGTTTTTGCCAACATAACAGATGTCAAAATCACAATTTTTATGATGTTCCTATTTATTTATTTGTTTATTTGAGATTTAACATTTAAATTAGAGTTGGACGTGGCAACAGATGATTTGTATATTTATTCAAAAATTGATTTTAACAATTAACTAACCCTGTGACAAATTTAATAACTCTTACCCACCACAACAGTTGAACGTTCGTTTAACCTTCCCAACCCTACCTACTATGGACTTATGATTATGATAGAATTGATAATCCTTGTGCCTGGCGAGTCTTCTACAACATGCGGTGTGTGTCTGGTTGCAGACGTCAAGCGGATAGTCAAGAACTGCTGCGATCTCGTTGAGCTGGACCTGAGCGACGCGACGGCGATCAGCGAGAAGTCCGTCGACGTCGTCGCCAAGCTCGCCAGTCTCGAACATCTGGCGGTGTCGCGGTGCTACAACATTCCCACCACGGCCTACAGGTGAGCGAGACTCAGCCCGCCCCCGGCACTCGATAGCGGGAGGGCGGTGGAAATCTATTGCAAATTGGGCTTTTCACGCCAAGCGTGACGCAAGGTTCGTCGATCCCGTGGCAGAGGTTCGGTAAACCTCAAAGTAAGGTATTTTCATGGGCCCACGAAAATCGCCATTCTCGTGTCCACTACAAAAACTGGTTTATTACTTTAATCTAAGCGTGTTTGAAGCGTGTCTCTACTGGTTGACCAGATCCAGCATGATGGCATAATAGCCAAATGTGGGCATTTGAGAAGAAGACTTTAATCTAGGTACTAATTTATTATGCAAAATTTGATTTCAAAACACTTCACTTCAAAATGTAGATAGACTACAAGTATAATTAAATTATTTCAATTAGATGTAATGTGGTTTTGAGTGTCTGTCTTGTCTGTTTCAGCCGTCTGGCCGAGATGCCGTCTCTGCTCTACCTCGACGTGTTCAGCCTGATGACGGACGAAGCGCTCGTCGTCTTCCAGAAGTCTCTGCCACAGATCCTCGTCAACAAGTTCAACAACTCTAGCGTCGCGCGACCGACGGTCGGCGTCAGGCGGACCAGCATCTGGGGGCTGCGTGTGCGAGACTGAGCCATCGTGCGCGTGCGTGTGTACGCGAGACCCGAGAGTCGCGTGTGTGTGTGTGCGCCAAGAGTCAAGTGTGAGACCGAAGAGTTGCGACTTAAGAGCTGGACTTCGCAGCGTTGCGTTCAAGTGCTAGACTAAACTGTTTTATGTGCGTGCAAAGGGCCGCGTGTGCGAGACCCAAGAGTTGCGTTCAAGTGCGAGCCGAAGAAGAGTTGCGACTTCAAGTTGGACTTAAGCGTTGCGTGTTGGTGCGAAACTAAACCGTTTTGTGTGTGTGCGTGCAAAGGACTGCGTGTGCTAGACTTTGCCTTCGCTCGTGTGTGTGCGAGACCCAAGAGTCGCGTTCAAGTGCGAGACCGAAGAGTTGCGACTTCAAGTTGGACTTCGGCGTTGCGTGTTGGTGCGAGACTGGACTGTTGTGTGTGTGTGTGTATGTGCAAAGAGTTGCGTTTGCACAAGACCGAAAAGTAGTTGCGTGTGTGCAAGACTTCAGCGTCGCGTGTGCGAGACCAAACTGTTTTGTGTGTGCACAAAGAGTTGCATTCAAGTGTTAGTCCTAAAAGTTGCGTCTGTGCAAGACTTTGCATGCGTGAAATGAGTTGCGTTTGTGCGGGCGACCGAGGATTCGAATTTGCGCTCTCGTTGCGGAGCAGCTCGCGTTTGTACTGTACTGTACTGTAAGTGTTAGGGCGGTCAAGTTTTCTGGCGAAGAGTGTGACTGGGTTTCAATCGTAAAAGCACGTGGAGGTGGAGAAAGTGAAGCTTCGTTTGTATACGTGAGTAGGCCCCTAGGTTTAAGGCTCGTTCACGATGAAAGTTGGCCTCCAAAGCCCAAGCTGCATAGACTGAATTTAAAGCTTAGAATTTGTGATATACGTAAATCAGTGGTTCACATAAAACGTAATATTTAAACAGCTCTTCATCTCGGGCCAGGCTAGAATTGGTTCAGGGTGGGTACCTAGCTCTGCCTGTTGTGAAAGATCAGTCCGTGGTGAGGCCACCCTTTGCCTTCGACTGCTACACACGTGTTTTATCATTGAAATCTATAACCTCTTGTTCAGAATTAGGAAGGTTATGGTTCCTTGAGCACTACTTTACGATACCGTTGTGTGTCTAGATATGCGGAAACGATGTTATTTTTTTTACGATACGGTAGCTTACGTTAGGCCAAGCTGTGTTAAAACAGACGGCTGTAAACTTATTGTTTTTCACGTATGCAGCGAATAGCAACTGCATTCTGTGTACAGGTACTATTAATTAGGCAGACATAGTTATTTGTTAATTCATATAAGGGCTAGGTGTAGCCTACTGTTAACAGTCATTTGTTTACTTTTGTGGGGAACGAGAGTTTTTGTATACTATTGAGAGAATGAATGTTTGATATGAGTGATTGATATTTAAGACGAATACAAAGCAGCAGTTTCTCGATATTCAGTTGCTAACTTAGCGAATGTTTTTTTATGTTGCAACCTATTTGGGGCCTACTAGAGGTGCGCAAAAATGGTGACAACGAAATTCGTGATTTTTGTTTGTTTCTTAGTTGCAGTAATCCCTTCAAATTCAGTTTGTAGACTACACGAGTCATGTTTGTAGGCTACACGAGTCACGTGAATAGTGATAAATGGGACCAGTTTCACGTTGTGATATAGTTGAAACCGCTAACTAGCGTCGAAACTAGCAATTGCATCTTAAAACGCAATTTGCATACAGGTGGCATTTTTAAATTCACTCTAAAATTGGCTTGCATATGCACTTTGAATATAATCTTAACCTTTAAGCACTGAATGAAATTTGTTTGTCTTTCAAATAAATCTTGCGGTTCCATATTTTTGCGTTTTTTTTTTTGTAACAAAAAATATCACAATTTACTGTGTTTTGCATATTTCTAGGCCTACCAATGACTCCCCAACATCTTCTGGTTTTTACCGATTTCTAAATCATCTGTTCTAGGGATAGGTGTTCAATAGTTAGTTGTAGGGCCTGAAGCTTTGCTCAGAAATGATGTAATGCACAAAAAAACTGTGGAGTTATTGCACAACACAAGATAGGTGTTCGATAACAGTAGATGAGTGGCACTCGTCATTGGCTAAATTAAGAAATAATTAACGTGGCGTGAGATTCGTGAATTCAACTTTTCCGTGCCTTACGTAACCCTATGTTCGCTAAAAAGTGGGGGTGAACTGTCCCATTGTTTCACAGTGTTTCACATCTTTTCAAGGTTGATTTTTAACGCAAATCATCGGGTGGTTGTGATCGTCACTTAAGTGTCTTGGCGCCTATTTTGCTGACGACAACACCGAGTATATGAAAACGACTACGTTTTGTCGATAGAACATGTTGGCCCACCCTCAAACGTGAATGTCAGTACAATAATTTGTGAGCGAATGTACAAAAAATGTATAGGCCTACCTGTGCGTGAAGTTATTGAATTTGACTCTGATTTTTGTTAAATTTGTAAATGATCTTAACAAAAAACATATTTTGACACGTATTGTTTTTTACTCAAACGAAGATTACCATAAACCACATTCCATGTACTATAATGTAATCATCATTGTAATCAATCACTCAGTATGATGACTACAGTAACTTGGGTACGGTTATCAAAATGTAAAAATCTGTATGCAATTAAATTAGGCCTACCTAATATCTACTAGTAATTTTACCTTTGCTGTTTAGTATGTTTGCACTTTACTGTAGGCCTACATAAGGACTTATATGTGGTAAATAGAACATAAGAAATTACTGTGCTTCTATCTTGACAACTTGCTCAAGTGCTCAATTTGGTAAATAATGTAATTCAGCAGAGTGTCTATTAGCCTGCTACTGTTGGTTATAAAAATGATATATTTCTAGTTCTGTCTATACCCATTGAACGTTTTACTCGTCTGGGTCCGGGGATGACTCTGCCTGTTGAACGAGGTAAAAAAAAAGTTTCGCCACATGGCAGAAGGTCCACGATTTAATTCTTGGGGTTTTAACTGGTGTCAAAAGTTACGCTACTGCTATGTACGCCTATGTAAGTCGAGACTTAGGAGAAAGGCGACAATAAATTGGTGGCTCAATGAATTGACTGCTTGAAGTCACTTTGTGTATATGAGTGATGAGGTATAAATAAAGATTTATGTTTACTTATACTTTATGTATGTATTTATTTATTTAACATTTTCATCCTACTTCTACCCTTGCGTCCAATCTCCTGGCATTCAGCTCCCGGATAACTCTACCCAAAACATGAGGAACATACACTGTTGAGGGTCAAGACTAGTTTGTCATTTGTCAAACAATCTAGCCTATATAACTACAAATGTTTACCAATGTTGAGTTATAATTACAATCTTCATTTGACACTATTTTACTTTATGCGTACGCCATGCCACACGATGGAAGATGCATTGCTTACACTGGTTGATAATACACTGAGCTCAATGTATGGCCTAGCCTAGCTTGTTGTATTCAGATAGCTCGTCATTAAACATTAAAACAAGTTTCCTCGGCTAACCGTTAATGCAAGGCAAACATTAACATGTTTCATGTATAGACTAGGAATGTCCAAACCAAAAACTGTAATCACTATTTTCTTAAACCTTTAACAAGAAACGTGTTATGTTTCACGACATAGATAACCCAAAATGCTCTCAATGTACGCATTTATAATTCTCATTGTATCTCGATTCATTCTTATTGTAATTGTAACACCAAATATAGATGGATTTATTAACAGGGGGTCTCATTGTATTTAAAAAATATCCAAGAATACAATCTGATAAAAAAAAACTCTGAAAATTGAAAGAAAAATTTAAGCCGTTTTTTTCAAAGTCCAAACAAAATTTTTTTCCAAGTCTTTAAAATCGCATAGAATTTGATCACATGATTGCAAAACAGTTAAGCGTTTTTGGCGGAAACGTACCGTTTACCTGTAAAAAAAAAAAAAAATAAATATTCAAGTCGATTCTTCTGATTGTAATTGCAACTCCAAATATTGATGGATTTATCAACTGATGGTCTCTATGGATTCAAAAATTATCAAAGAATAAGATCTGATGATAAAAACTCTGAAAATAGCAAAACAAATTTGAAGTTGTTTTTTTTCTAAGTCCAAAAAATGAGTTTCAACACATGGTCTTTTTAAAATCGCATTTGATAGATCTTGTCCCCGTGATCGCGAAACTGTTAACAGTTTTTGGCAGAAACCAACCGTTTGTCTGTAAAACAATAATGAATATTCTGCTCTATTCTTCTTATTGTAATTGTAACTCCAAGGATCGATTTACGAACTGATGGTCTCACAGGATGCAAAAGGTATCAAAGAATGCGATCTGATCATAAAAACTGCAAAAATGGCAAAAAAAGATTTTTAGCCGTTTTTCAACTAAGGCTATATACCCATCTCAAAAATCCAAAATCCACACTTTGTCGTTTTAAAATCATTTCGATAATCTTGACCCCGTGAATGCAAAACTGTAAACGGTTTTTTGCGGAAACAAACCGTTCGCCTGTAAAAAAATAATTAATATTCTAATTGATTTATTCTTTTCGTAACTGTAACTCCAAATAGGGATAGATCTACGAACTGATGGTCTCTCTGAATTCACAAAGTCGCCAAAAATACGATCTGATGATAAAAACTACAAAAATTGAGATATAAATGACATACATGTGTAATGTTTCCCTCGTACCGGAGCACGGGATAGGAAGGAGTAATATTGAGTTCACTGATTAAAAGATTAAAATATAGCAGACTTTATTTAGTTAAGCACGTAAATAGCAACCGTAGTTACATTAGATGCCGCCGTAGCTGGCAAGAGACGGGTGTTTCCTGCGCGAGGGCTCCACGTCCACTGGTCAAGCCCACCGCTTCACGTCACCATCTTACCCCCTCCAACTACCGTCACATGACGTGTAGGGTGGAACGTCACAAATATCCCCCCCAGATTTTATTTTCATTGCTAGAACAGTGAATATAATAAGATTACACTTGAATAAATTCCTTGTTGAAACCATTACAATTAAAAGCCGCACATTTTAGTATAATATAACATAACATCTCAATACAAAACAAGCTTCGACAAACACCATGTCGATGTAAAATACAAGAAAATTAGTTTATAAACACACACACACAAGTTATGAATAGCACAATCATGTCAAGATATAATATTGAGTGAACAAAATAAAGTACTACAATACACATAGGTGCTATAGTTGTATACAGTGTCAATTACAAGTTGAATGGAAAATGTACCATATGTAATTGAATTAAATACAATAAAATTAACTAAATTACCTTAAATTAAATAAAATACAGTAATAACCATTTTTAGACATCGACTACAATCTGAAACTAAAAACCCCATAAAACATTGGTTATCGTACAGCAACACACGTTCTTGGAATGGGAATAAAATCGACCAATGTGTGCAGTCAACCCAGTTGTGGTAAGTAGTAAGGCTTCAAATTTACAACATTGAAAATTCCCTTATTGCGATCATGATCATCAACGAGGTGGTAGGCATTGGGGCCTACTTGTCGGTAGATGGTGTAGGGGCCCTCATAAATCATGAAGAACTTGTAAATTTGTTTGTTCGTCGCACTTGAGACGTGATTACTTTTCAACAGTACCTTGTCGCCTGGTTGAAACACGGTACATGTTGCGCGACTGTCGTGGGCGCGTTTACGTTTCGCCGCTTTGGACGACAAGCGTTCACGTGCTAGAACAATCTTCTGAGGTGTTGACAGTGGTAGTGATGTCTGAGGTGGAAGGTTAAGCATATCGGCTATCATTCGTTGTGGACTACGGCCAAATTGCAATTCATACGGGGTAAAGCCGGTACCTTCATGAGTAAGGACATTAAACCACTGTTGTATAAATGGTAAGCATGATACCCAATTAGTGTGTGTATTGTGACAGTAGGTCCGGAACACTCTCCCAAGTTCACGCATTATCCGTTCAGTAGGATTGCTTTGGGGGTGTCGGATCGATGAATGTAGGGGTATAATGGACTCCTCTTCCAACACGCGGTACCATTCTCTCGCGGTATACTGACTACCGTGGTCCGACAAGAGTTTTTGAGGCCTCCCCACATTCGGTATGTAGTCGGTTAAAAGTTTATTCAGAATAGCCTTCGTCGTCGCTCGTTTCAATGCGTAAATCGTGACGTACTTAGTGAATGTGTCGAGGAAAACCAAGATATAATTAACACCTCCTTTAGCCTGTGGCAACGGCCCGTATAAGTCCGTCGTAACAAGCTCATTTGGCATCGTCGGAAGCACATGCGCCATTTCTCCCGATAACCCTCGTGTCGCGCATTTAGCCTTCTGACAAACGTCACATGAACGTGTGACTTTCACGATCAAGCGTCGCATGTTCTTCCAATAGAAGTGTTCGGAAATGATTTTGTATACTTTGTATGATCCTACGTGACCGTAAGCTGCATGAAATTGTTTTACCAACGTTATGCAGTCATTCATAGGAACCATAATCCGCCATTCACTGTCGTGATTGCTTTTGTGATACAAGATGTTGTCATGTATTATGTAATCTCCGCAGTTATCCCGATCTCCCGATGAGGCCTCTATTTCGCGGATGAATACCCCTAATTGGGGGTCGGCTCGCTGGCGCTCAGGTAGTTCCTTGACCCAGTTCGTCAGGTTTGTTGTGGCTGCGTCCACCACCTGGGCTATTGTGTGTATGCGTGGACATTCCTCGTCGTTGTATTGTACTCCATTGACTGGCGCACGACTCAGTGCATCGGCAACAACGTTTTCTCTTCCGGGACAATATTTTATGTCGAAGTCGTACTCTTGAAGTATTAATATCCACCTGGTAATGCGTGCACTAAGTAGTTTACATTGTTGCATAAATGATAAACTTTTGTGATCAGTCCAAACGGTAAATTTGTGCCCAATTAAATAAATGCGGAATTTTTGTAACGCGTAAACAATAGCAAGCCCCTCCTTCTCGGTGGTAAAATATCGCCGTTCTTGGCATTTCAATGATCTACTCGCAAACGCGATAACACGACGTTCGCCGTTTTGATCGATTTGAAATAAATGTGCCCCGATTCCTACATCTGAACTGTCAGTGGAAACGTGATATGGTAGTGTTGGAATCGGGTGGTGCAACATAACCGTATCCAGGAACAACATCTTTACGTTCTCAAACGTGTCATTCATCTCCGTCGACCACGACCATTTAACACCCTTCTTCAACAATGTCAGTAGAGGCGCCGTCGTGTGAGAGTAGCGGTCACAAAACCTCTTAAAGTATGTGCACATACCGAGAAATCTACGTAACTGTTTGGCGTTTTGTGGCCGCGGGTAGTCTAGTATAGGTTTGAGTTTCTCTTTGTCTATTCTTACTCCGTTCTCTGATATGATATGCCCCACAAAATTGACCTCAGAACGTAGAAATTGGCATTTGTCGAATTTGAGAGTGATAGCTACTTGGGCTAGAGCATCTAGCACCAACTGAATGTGGCGTATGTGCGACTCAAAGTCCTCACTAGCGATAAGAAGGTCGTCTACATAAAACGTGGTACATGCTTTTAGTTCTGGTGTGAATACTTTATGTAGACATCGTGTTAAGCCAGCAACACTAGACTGCAATCCGAACGGAACAACACAGTATTGGTATGTAATTCCATTGTACGTAAACGCAGTATATTTTCTGTGTTCTTCTTTTAGAGGCAGCTGCCAGAACGAACTTGTTAAATCTAAAGTTGTAAAGAACTTTTTACCGTGAAATCTTTGTAGAAGCTCTTGAATAGGCTGGGGTGAGTCGTTTTGTGGCGCAATTCTTGAATTTAGTAATCGGGCGTCAAGGCAAGGACGAACCCTTCCATTCGACTTGACAACAAAGACTAGTGGGTTAGTGTATGCGGATGGGGCAGGTTCTATGATATTCCAGGCGAGCATTTGTTGTATTTGTTCGTCTACTGCTTGTCGTTTGGAGTATGGGATGGGATATGATTTTTGGGTAAAGGGCGCTGTATTCGTCATCTCCAACTCATGAATATAATTGTTAACCCTCCCAGGTCTGTTAGAGAATACGGAAGAATGGTTTAATAGCAGGGTCGAAATTGAGTCTTTTTGTGATGGCGTAACCGTGAGAGGCAACGACTGGACAGTCTCTTTCACCAGTTCTGTAAAAGTCCTGTCATTGTCCTTCCCAAGCGATCGGGGCTGCTCAACAAATACATTCAAGTTGTCTGTCTGAGGGCTCTCTATAAGTGACAAATGTCGGTTATAATTTTCTTTTACATCTCCTGACTCAGAGAGTTTGAAACCTATTGTTTGAGTTGTTTTACCATTTGAAATACATAGTTCGTTGGTTTTGAAGTTTATCTCGGCGTTTAAACACCGGAGCCAATCTGAACCTAAGATTAATTGACGGTGTAAATTGGGTACAATAAGCATAGGTATTTCATGCAATATGGTATCGATAACAACAGGAAGATAAGTCTGCCTATTAACAGCGTGGCTCTTATCATCAAACGCTCCTGTGACCATAACAGTACGAGCAGGTAGTAGTGGCAAATCGGGCTTTTGTGAGATTAAAGTGTCCCAAAAGAGTTCTGATATACAAGTAATCTCACTACCCGTATCAATTAAAGCATCAATATTGTGAGCACAGACACTTACAGTTATTTCTGGTGTACAAACGACGTTTGCTCCGTCCTCCACGACGTCCTCTGACAGAAGATCATCACGTAACGAAGCGTGGTCGAACATCACGACCGTCTGGATTGTTCTGACGTCACGTGCAGGGGATGTACTCCTTGATAATGTAACTGAAGACAGCGGAGTTACCTGACCAGTTACAGCTCGTTTCCCGATTCCGAATTACCGCAGGTGTCTTGGGCCTCGACTGCGAAGTCCGTCTCGGCGGCGGGCTCGGCGTTGGGTGAGGACTCGGTACACGTCAGCATGTTGACCTTTTGTCCCTGGTTGGCGTCACCGCCGCGACGCTGCGTCTGGTTGTTGTCTCGCCAGTTCCCCGATGTAGACACTGGGCGGCTGGTCGCAGCTGGTTGGATGGTCTGCCGATGTGGAGGTGCCGGGTTCGAGGTCCGTCGATCCCGGTCCGCGTACATCCCGGAACGCTGCACTGTCTCTCGTTCGCGACGGCGAGATGCCGCGTCATCCAACCCCCGTAACAATGAAAGCATTGCTTCCGGCGTCTTAACATTTGCGGCGATCAAAGTATTTTCAACATTCGCGGGAAACAAATGGGAGATTCGGCGCACGAAAGTCTCATCTGACATGTGTGCGGACACGTATTTTAGTTTGTTCATCCACGAGAGGAAGAACTCCGTCATCGTTCCGTGAGTCTTTCGATCATAATAATCGCGTGCAAACTTGAGATCGACTGCGTCTTGTATGTCATTCGACCAGAACATGTCCTTAAAACACCGCGAAAACACGTCCCACGTATGCCACGATCGGCGGAAGGCCGATGCCCAGTGTTTGGCCGGGCCGTCTAATTGACGAAATGCAATGGATAGCCATTGGTTTTCCGGTATGCCGAACTGGACACAAGTATGTTCAAAACCCTCTAAAAATTCAAGAGGATGGACCTTACCGTCATCACTAAAAGTCGGAAACACAGGTACCATCCACGGCATAGGCGTGTTACCGTTGGCCGCCACCGGCGAAGGAAGAACGGTTTGTTGGCCAGTAGATAGGCCTATCGATGGAGACGCCGACGACGTTGCTGACGACGACGGTCGCTGGCTATTTGTCTCGAGCGCCGTCAACCGTTCTAACATCCCGGACAATTGTTCGTTGACCGAAGTCAACATGTCACAAGCCGTCGGAAAGTCCTCCTGTCGCTCACTACGCACACGGCCTTTTGGCATTTTATCACTGTTCGAACACTGGATTGGTTTAAACAAACACTAATATATCGCGCCAATGTAATGTTTCCCTCGTACCGGAGCACGGGATAGGAAGGAGTAATATTGTTGTAGGTAGGTTTGCGTTGGGCGCCAATGTAATGTTTCCCTCGTACCGGAGCACGGGATAGGAAGGAGTAATATTGAGTTCACTGATTAAAAGATTAAAATATAGCAGACTTTATTTAGTTAAGCACGTAAATAGCAACCGTAGTTACATTAGATGCCGCCGTAGCTGGCAAGAGACGGGTGTTTCCTGCGCGAGGGCTCCACGTCCACTGGTCAAGCCCACCGCTTCACGTCACCATCTTACCCCCTCCAACTACCGTCACATGACGTGTAGGGTGGAACGTCACACATGTGTGAATATGGTGGTAAAAAAAATTGGGGATAATGGGTTCCGATCCCAAGACCTCAAGTATTCGAAGCCACGTCGTTACTGCGTGCGCTATGCAGAACGATGGAACAGCATTGCTTAGACTGGTAGATAACACACTGGTCTCAATGTATGGCATAGCTTGTTGTATTCAGATAGCTCGTCATCACGCCAACATTAAAACATGTTTCCTCGGCTAACCATTAATGCAAGGCAAGCATTAACATGTTTCATGTATAGAGTATGAATGTCCAATGGAGAAACTCTAATCATTATTATATTAACCCTTTAACAAGAGACGCTACGCGTCGTCAAAGACGTGCTCAAATACACTCTGTTTCTTAGAATTATATTCTTTACGGCTATATTGTTTATTTGGGGGATCTAAAAGTTAATTCTCAAGGTAGATATGAACATAGTCTACTTTCGAAAAAATCATCGCGTCGCTATGTTTCTTGTGAGCGACGTGAGGCGTCGCCGAAATTTCAAAGATTTTCTTGTAAGTTCCACATTCGGTACCGATTGTGGATGAACGGTGGTACCTAGTTAGTCGTAGCGTCGAACTTAAGGTCAGTAGGAATCCTTGGTGAAGTAGTATGAGCGTCGGTAGCGTCGGTTTGTACAGGTCGTGGTGAGGCGACGCCAACTTCAGGTAACCAAAATAGTTGATTTTTTGAGGTTTTTATTTTTTTACGGGTAAACGGTTTGAGATAGAATTTTTTGGTTGCCAATTCCTTCCTATTCATTGCTCTCTTGATATGATTCGTATTTTTAAAAAAATCAAAAAAATCAAAAATTTCAAAATTCTCCGATTGTGCTCTTCTGAGACAAAATTTGAAATTTTGGGCGCCTGTATCTCTGTAAGTATGACCCCCAGTATATTTTCGTTTTCAGAATGTCTAGATAATTAACGCAAAAAAAAATAAAAAAAATACAGAAACAAATTTGGACCCCCCGTATGGTAGATACGAGCGCAAGAAAAAACAATTTCCCCTTAGTAAATAAACCCTTCCCAACTTTGCTCGTCCGAATATGGAAGAAAAAAAGTCTGCCAGTTTCGGGTATCGAACCCCGGACCGCGAAAACACTAGTCGACGTCGCTACCGCGTACGCCACACCACTCGATGGAAGTTAGGTCGCTTAGACTGGTATAGATAACACACGGCTCTCAATGTATGCATGTTACCAAATATATATGGATTTACAAACAGAGGGTCTCATTGGATTTAAAAAATATCAAAGAATACGATCCGATGATAAAAACTCCCGCGAATCGAGTTATAAACGACATAAATGTGTGAATATGGTTGAAAAAAAATTTGGGGGTAATGGGTTCTGAACTGAAGACTTCAAGTATTCGAAGCGACGTCGGTACTGACTACGCTATGCCTCACGGTGGAAATTTCTTTGCTTAGACTGGAATATAACACACTGGTCTCTAAGTATGGCATAGCTGGTTGTATTCAGATAGTTCGTCATCACGCCAACATTAAAACATGTTTCCTCGACTAACCGTTAATGCAAGACAAGCATTAGCATGTTTCGTGTATAGAGTAAGAATGTCCAATAGAGAAACTTTAATCATTTTTTCCTTAACCCTTTAACAAGAGACGCTACGCGTCGTCAAAGACGGGCTCAAATTCACTCTGTTTTTTAGAATTATATTCTTTACGGCTTTATTGTTTATTTAGGCAATCTTTATTAATTCCCGAGGTAGATCTAAACATTGTCTACTTTGAAAAAAATCATCGCCTCGCTACGTTTGTTGTGAACGACGTTAAACGCCCAAATTTCAGAGATTTTCTTGTCAAGTTCCACTTTCGGTACCAATTGTGGATGAACGGTGGTACCTATTTAGTCGTAGCGTCGAACTTAAGGTCAGTAAGAATCACTGGTGACGTAGTATGAGCGTCGGTAGCGTCGGTTTGTACAGGTCGTGGTGAGGCGACGCCAACTTCAGGTAACCAAAATAGTTGATTTTTTGAGGTTTTTATTTTTTTACGGGTAAACGGTTTGAGATAGAATTTTTTGGTTGCCAATTCCTTCCTATTCATTGCTCTCTTGATATGATTCGTATTTTTAAAAAAATAAAAAAAATAACAAATTTCAAAAATCTCCGATTGTGCTCTTCTGAGACAAAATTTGAAATTTTGGGCGCCTGTATCTCTGTAAGTATGACCCCCAGCATATTTTCGTTTTCAGAATGTCTAGATAATTAACGTAAAAAAAATAAAAAAAATACAGAAAGAAATTTGGACCCCCCGAATGGTAGCTACGAGCGCTAGAAAAAAAAATTTCCCCTTAGTAAACCCTTCTCAAATAAGCTCGTCTGAATATGGAAGAAAAAAAGTCTGCCAGTTTCGGGTATCGAACCCCGGACCGCGAAAACACTAGTCGACGCCGCTACTGCGTACGCCACACCACTCGATGGAAGTTGGGTCGCTTAGACTGGTATAGATAACACACGGCTCCAATGTATGCATGTTACCAAATATATATGGATTTACAAACAGAGGGTCTCATTGGATTTAAAAATATCAAAGAATACGATCCGATGATAAAAACTCCCGCGAATCGAGTTATAAACGACCTAAATGTGTGAATATGGTTGAAAAAAAAAATTGGGGATAAGGGGTTCCGAACTGAAGACCTCAAGTATTCGAAGCGACGTCGGTACTGACTACGCTATGCCTCACAGTGGAAAATCTTTGCTTATACTGGAATATAACACACTGGTCTCTAAGTATGGCATAGCTTGTTGTATTCAGATAGTTCGTCATCACGCCAACATTAAAACATGTTTCCTCGACTAACCGTTAATGCAAGACAAGCATTAGCATGTTTCGTGTATAGAGTAAGAATGTCCAATAGAGAAACTCTAATCATTTTTTCCTTAACCCTTTAACAAGAGACGCTTCGCGTCGTCAAAGACGGGCTCAAATTCACTCTGTTTTTAAGAATTATATTCTTTACGGCTTTATTGTTTATTAAGGCAATCTTTAAATTAATTCCCGAGGTAGATCTAAACATTGTCTACTTTGAAAAAAATCATCGCCTCGTTACGTTTGTTGTGAACGACGTTAGGCGTCGCCGAAATTTCAAAGATTTTCTTGTCAAGTTCCACTTTCGGTACCGATTGTGGATGAACGGTGGTACCTATTTAGTCGTAGCGTCGAACTTAAGGTCAGTAAGAATCAATGGTGACGTAGTATGAGCGTCGGTAGCGTCGGTTTGTACAGGTCGTGGTGAGGCGACGCCAACTTCAGGTAACCAAAAAAAAAGATTTTTTGAGGTTTTTATTTTTTTACGGGTAAACGGTTTGAGATAGAATTTTTTGGTTGCCAATTCCTTCCTATTCATTGCTCCTTTGATATGATTTGTATTTTTAAAAAAATAAACAAAATCAAAAATTTCAAAATTCTCCGATTGTGCTCTTCTGAGACAAAATTTGAAATTTTGGGCGCCTGTATCTCTGTAAGTATGACCCCCAGCATATTTTCGTTTTCAGAATGTCTAGATAATTAACGCAAAAAAAATAAAAAAAATACAGAAACAAATTTGGACCCCCCGTATGGTAGCTACGAGCGCTAGAAAAAAAAAATTCCACTTAGAAAAACCCTTCTCAACTTTGCTCGTCTGAATATGGAAAAAAAAAGTATGCCAGTTTCGGGTATCGAACCCCGGACCGCGAAAACACTAGTCGACGCCGCTACCGCGTACGCCACACCACTCGATGGAAGATGGGTCGCTTAGACTGGTATAGATAACACACGGCTCTCAATGTATGCATGTTACCAAATATCTATATGGATTTACAAACAGAGGGTCTCATTGCATTTAAAAAATATCAAAGAATACGATCCGATGATAAAAACTCCCTCGAATCGAGTTATAAACGACATAAATGTGTGAATATGGTTGAAAAAAATATTGGGGGTAATGGGTTCCGAACTCAAGACCTCAAGTATTCGAAGCGACGTCGGTACTGACTACGCTATGCCTCACGGTGGAAATTTCTTTGCTTGGACTGGAATATAACACACTGGTCTCTAAGTATGGCATAGCTTGTTGTATTCAGATAGTTCGTCATCACGCCAACATTAAAACATGTTTCCTCGACTAACCGTTAATGCAAGACAAGCATTAGCATGTTTCGTGTATAGAGTAAGAATGTGTTATAAAGAAACTCTAATCAGTTTTTCCTTAACCCTTTAACAAGAGACGCTACGCGTCGTCAAAGACGGGCTCAAATTCACTCTGTTTTTTAGAATTATATTCTTTACGGCTTTATTGTTTATTAAGGCAATCTTTAAGTTAATTCCCGAGGTAGATCTAAACATTGTTTACTTTGAAAAAAATCATCGCCTCGCTACGTTTGTTGTGAACGACGTTAGGCGTCGCCGAAATATCAAAGATTTTCTTGTCAAGTTCCACCTTCGGTACCGTTTGTGGATGAACGGTGGTACCTATTTAGTCGTAGCGTCGAACTTAAGGTCAGTAAGAATCAATGGTGACGTAGTATGAGCGTCAGTAGCGTCGGTTTTTACAGGTGGTGGTGAGGCGACGCCAACTTCAGGTAACCAAAATAGTTGATTTTTTGAGGTTTTTATTTTTTTACGGGTAAATTGTTTGAGATAGAATTTTTTGGTTGCCAATTCCTTCCTATTCATTGCTCCTTTGATATGATTTGTATTTTTAAAAAAATCAAAAAAATCAAAAATTTCAAAATTCTCCGATTGTGCTCTTCTGAGACAAAATTTGAAATTTTGGGCGCCTGTATCTCTGTAAGTATGACCCCCAGTATATTTTCGTTTTCAGAATGTCTAGATAATAAACGCAAAAAAAAATAAAAAAATACAGAAACAAATTTGGACCCCCCGTATGGTAGATACGAGCGCAAGAAAAAACAATTTCCCCTTAGTAAACCCTTCTCAACTTTGCTCGTCTGAATATGGAAGAAAAAAAGTCTGCCAGTTTCGGGTATCGAACCCCGGACCGCGAAAACACTAGTCGACGTCGCTACCGCGTACGCCACACCACTCGATGGAAGTTAGGTCGCTTAGACTGGTATAGATAACACACGGCTCTCAATGTATGCATGTTACCAAATATATATGGATTTACAAACAGAGGGTCTCATTGGATTTAAAAAATATCAAAGAATACGATCCGATGATAAAAACTCCCGCGAATCGAGTTATAAACGACATAAATGTGTGAATATGGTTGAAAAAAAAAATTGGGGGTAATGGGTTCCGAACTGAAGACCTCAAGTATTCGAAGCGACGTCGGTACTGACTACGCTATGCCTCACGGTGGAAATTTCTTTGCTTAGACTGGAATATAACACACTGGTCTCTAAGTATGGCATAGCTGGTTGTATTCAGATAGTTCGTCATCACGCCAACATTAAAACATGTTTCCTCGTCTAACCGTTAATGCAAGACAAGCATTAGCAAGTTTCGTGTATAGAGTAAGAATGTCCAATAGAGAAACTTTAATCATTTTTTCCTTAACCCTTTAACAAGAGACGCTACGCGTCGTCAAAGACGGGCTCAAATTCACTCTGTTTTTTAGAATTATATTCTTTACGGCTTTATTGTTTATTTAGGCAATCTTTATTAATTCCCGAGGTAGATCTAAACATTGTCTACTTTGAAAAAAATCATCGCCTCGCTACGTTTGTTGTGAACGACGTTAAACGCCCAAATTTCAGAGATTTTCTTGTCAAGTTCCACTTTCGGTACCAATTGTGGATGAACGGTGGTACCTATTTAGTCGTAGCGTCGAACTTAAGGTCAGTAAAAATCAATGGTGACGTAGTATGAGCGTCGGTAGCGTCGGTTTGTACAGGTCGTGGTGAGGCGACGCCAACTTCAGGTAACCAAAATAGTTGATTTTTTGAGGTTTTTATTTTTTTACGGGTAAACGGTTTGAGATAGAATTTTTTGGTTGCCAATTCCTTCCTATTCATTGCTCCTTTGATATGATTTGTATTTTTAAAAAAATAAACAAAATCAAAAATTTCAAAATTCTCCGAATGTGCTCTTCTGAGACAAAATTTGAAATTTTGGGCGCCTGTATCTCTGTAAGTATGACCCCCAGCATATTTTCGTTTTCAGAATGTCTAGATAATTAACGCAAAAAAAATAAAAAACATACAGAAACAAATTTGGACCCCCCGTATGGTAGCTACGAGCGCTAGAAAAAAAAATTTCCACTGAGTAAACCCTTCTCAACTTTGCTCGTCTGAATGTGGAAGAAAAAAAGTCTGCCAGTTTCGGGTATCGAACCCCGGACCGCGAAAACACTAGTCGACGCCGCTACCGCGTACGCCACACCACTCGATGGAAGATGGGTCGCTTAGACTGGTATAGATAACACACGGCGCTCAATGTATGCATGTTACCAAATATCTATATGGATTTACAAACAGAGGGTCTCATGCATTTAAAAAATATCAAAGAATACGATCCGATGATAAAAACTCCCGCGAATCGAGTTATAAACGACATAAATGTGTGAATATGGTTGAAAAAAAAAATTGGGGATAATGGGTTCCGAACTGAAGACCTCAAGTAATCGAAGCGACGTCGGTACTGACTACGCTATGCCCCACGGTTGAAATTTCTTTGCTTAGACTGGAATATAACACACTGGTCTCTAAGTATGGCATAGCTTGTTGTATTCAGATAGTTCGTCATCACGCCAACATTAAAACATGTTTCCTCGACTAACCGTTAATGCAAGACAAGCATTATCATGTTTCGTGTATAGAGTAAGAATGTTCAATAGAGAAACTTTAATCATTTTTTCCTTAACCCTTTAACAAGAGACGCTACGCGTCGTCAAAGACGGGCTCAAATTTACTCTGTTTTTTAGAATTATATTCTTTACGGCTTTATTGTTTATTAAGGCAATCTTTAAATTAATTCCCGAGGTAGATCTAAACATTGTCTACTTTGAAAAAAATCATCGCCTTGCTACGTTTGTTGTGAACGACGTTAGGCGTCGCCCAAATTTCAGAGATTTTCTTGTCAAGTTCCACTTTCGGTACCGATTGTGGATGAACGGTGGTACCTATTTAGTCGTAGCGTCGAACTTAAGGTCAGTAAAAATCAATGGTGACGTAGTATGAGCGTCGGTAGCGTCGGTTTGTACAGGTCGTGGTGAGGCGACGCCAACTTCAGGTAACCAAAATAGTTGATTTTTTGAGGTTTTTATTTTTTTACGGGTAAATTGTTTGAGATAGAATTTTTTGGTTGCCAATTCCTTCCTATTCATTGCTCTCTTGATATGATTCGTATTTTTAAAAAAATAAAAAAAATCAAAAATTTCAAAATTCTCCGATTGTGCTCTTCTGAGACAAAATTTGAAATTTTGGGCGCCTGTATCTCTGTAAGTATGATCCCCAGCATATTTTCTTTTTCAGAATGTCTAGATAATTAACGCAAAAAAAAATAAAAAAAATACAGAAACAAATTTGGACCCCCCGTATGGTAGCTACGAGCGCTAGAAAAAAAATTTCACCTTAGTAAACCCTTCTCAAATAAGCTCGTCTGAATATGGAAGAAAAAAAGTCTGCCAGTTTCGGGTATCGAACCCCGGACCGCGAAAACACTAGTCGACGCTGCTAATGCGTACACCACACCACCCGATGGAAGTTGGGTTGCTTAGACTGGTATAGATAACACACGGCTCCAATGTATGCATGTTACCAAATATATATGGATTTACAAACAGAGGGTCTCATTGGATTTAAAAAATATCAAAGAATACGATCCGATGATAAAAACTCCCGCGAATCGAGTTATAAACGACATAAATGTGTGAATATGGTTGAAAAAAAAAATTGGGGATAATGGGTTCCGAACTGAAGACCTCAAGTAATCGAAGCGACGTCGGTACTGACTACGCTATGCCCCACGGTGGAAATTTCTTTGCTTAGACTGGAATATAACACACTGGTCTCTAAGTATGGCATAGCTTGTTGTATTCAGATAGTTCGTCATCACGCCAACATTAAAACATGTTTCCTCGACTAACCGTTAATGCAAGACAAGCATTAGCATGTTTCGTGTATAGAGTAAGAATGTTCAATAGAGAAACTCTAATCAGTTTTTCCTTAACCCTTTAACAAGAGACGCTACGCGTCGTCAAAGACGGGCTCAAATTCACTCTGTTTTTTAGAATTATATTCTTTACGGCTTTATTGTTTATTAAGGCAATCTTTAAATTAATTCCCGAGGTAGATCTAAACATTGTCTACTTTGAAAAAAATCATCGCCTTGCTACGTTTGTTGTGAACGACGTTAGGCGTCGCCCAAATTTCAGAGATTTTCTTGTCAAGTTCCACTTTCGGTACCGATTGTGGATGAACGGTGGTACCTATTAAGTCGTAGCGTCGAACTTAAGGTCAGTAAAAATCAATGGTGACGTAGTATGAGCGTCGGTAGCGTCGGTTTGTACAGGTCGTGGTGAGGCGACGCCAACTTCAGGTAACCAAAATAGTTGATTTTTTGAGGTTTTTATTTTTTTACGGGTAAACGGTTTGAGATAGAATTTTTTGGTTGCCAATTCCTTCCTATTCATTGCTCCTTTGATATGATTTGTATTTTTAAAAAAATAAACAAAATCAAAAATTTCAAAATTCTCCGATTGTGCTCTTCTGAGACAAAATTTGAAATTTTGGGCGCCTGTATCTCTGTAAGTATGACCCCCAGCATATTTTCGTTTTCAGAATGTTTAGATAATTAACGCAAAAAAAATAAAAAAAATACAGAAACAAATTTGGACCCCCCGTATGGTAGCTACGAGCGCTAGAAAAAAAAATTTCCACTGAGTAAACCCTTCTCAACTTTGCTCGTCTGAATATGGAAGAAAAAAAGTCTGCCAGTTTCGGGTATCGAACCCCAGACCGCGAAAACACTAGTCGACGCCGCTACCGCGTACGCCACACCACTCGATGGAAGATGGGTCGCTTAGACTGGTATAGATAACACACGGCTCTCAATGTATGCATGTTACCAAATATCTATATGGATTTACAAACAGAGGGTCTCATGCATTTAAAAAATATCAAAGAATACGATCCGATGATAAAAACTCCCGCGAATCGAGTTATAAACGACATAAATGTGTGAATATGGTTGAAAAAAAAAATTGGGGATAATGGGTTCCGAACTGAAGACCTCAAGTAATCAAAGCGACGTCGGTACTGACTACGCTATGCCCCACGGTGGAAATTTCTTTGCTTAGACTGGAATATAACACACTGGTCTCTAAGTATGGCATAGCTTGTTGTATTCAGATAGTTCGTCATCACGCCAACATTAAAACATGTTTCCTTGACTTACCGTTAATGCAAGACAAGCATTAGCATGTTTCGTGTATAGAGTAAGAATGTTCAATAGAGAAACTCTAATCATTTTTTCCTTAACCCTTTAACAAGAGACGCTACGCGTCGTCAAAGACGGGCTCAAATTCACTCTGTTTTTTAGAATTATATTCTTTACGGCTTTATTGTTTATTAAGGCAATCTTTAAATTAATTCCCGAGGTAGATCTAAACATTGTCTACTTTGAAAAAAATCATCGCCTTGCTACGTTTGTTGTGAACGACGTTAGGCGTCGCCCAAATTTCAGAGATTTTCTTGTCAAGTTCCACTTTCGGTACCGATTGTGGATGAACGGTGGTACCTATTTAGTCGTAGCGTCGAACTTAAGGTCAGTAAAAATCAATGGTGACGTAGTATGAGCGTCGGTAGCGTCGGTTTGTACAGGTCGTGGTGAGGCGACGCCAACTTCAGGTAACCAAAATAGTTGATGTTTTGAGGTTTTTATTTTTTTACGGGTAAACGGTTTGAGATAGAATTTTTTGGTTGCCAATTCCTTCCTATTAATTGCTCCTTTGATATGATTTGTATTTTTTAAAAAATCAAAAAAATCAAAAATTTCAAAATTCTCCGACTGTGCTCTTCTGAGACAAAATTTGAAATTTTGGGCGCCTGTATCTCTGTAAGTATGACCCCCAGCATATTTTTGTTTTCAGAATGTCTAGATAATTAACGTAATAAAAATAAAAAAAATACAGAAAGAAATTTGGACCCCCCGTATGGTAGCTACGAGCGCTAGAAAAAAAAATTTCCCCTTAGTAAACCCTTCTCAAATAAGCTCGTCTGAATATGGAATTTCGTTCATTTCGTTTGAGCTGGGACCGTTAACAAATCAGTTTTTCTTTTTTTCTTTTTTCTTTATTCTTTTTTCTTTTTTCTTTTTTCATTTTTCTTTTTTCTTTATCCTTTTTCTTTTTTCTTTTTTCTTTTTTCTTTTCTTTCTTTTTTTTTCTCTTCTTTTTCACTTTTATATATATACATATATTTATTTTTTCCAACAATTTTTTTTTGTTTCTTCATGTTCTTTCTTATTTGCATACTTCTATTTTTATTTTTTTTTTTTTTAATATGTTGAATTTCCACTTCATGTGATTTTATTTCATTTCTCAATTATTTTTTCTTGTTCTTGATTATATTTTATATAGTTCAGTAGTTTGTTTTGTTTTTGTTGTTATTGTTATTTATGATTTCATTACTATTCATTGTTTGCATAGCTTAGTTTTATTTAAGGTCCTCCTTTGTAAATCAGTTTTTATAACTGAATAGGATAGACATTAAATAAAAAAATAAAATAAATAAATAAATAAATGGAAGAAAAAAAGTCTGCCAGTTTCGGGTATCGAACCCCGGACCGCGAAAACACTAGTCGACGCCGCTACTGCGTACGCCACACCACTCGATGGAAGTTGGGTCGCTTAGACTGGTATAGATAACACACGGCTCCAATGTATGCATGTTACCAAATATATATGGATTTACAAACAGAGGGTCTCATTGGATTTAAAAATATCAAAGAATACGATCCGATGATAAAAACTCCCGCGAATCGAGTTATAAACGACCTAAATGTGTGAATATGGTTGAAAAAAAAAATTGGGGATAAGGGGTTCCGAACTGAAGACCTCAAGTATTCGAAGCGACGTCGGTACAGACTACGCTATGCCTCACGGTGGAAATTTCGTTGCTTAGACTGAAATATAACACACGGGTCTCTAAGTATGGCATAGCTTGTTGTATTCAAATAGTTCGTCATCACGCCAACATTAAAACATGTTTCCTCGACTAACCGTTAATGCAAGACAAGCATTAGCATGTTTCTTGTATAGAGTAAGAATGTCCAATAGAGAAACTTTAATCATTTTTTCCTTAACCCTTTAACAAGAGACGCTTCGCGTCGTCAAAGACGGGCTCAAATTCACTCTGTTTTTAAGAATTATATTCTTTACGGCTTTATTGTTTATTTAGGCAATCTTTAAATTAATTCCCGAGGTAGATCTAAACATTGTCTACTTTGAAAAAAATCATATCCTCGCTACGTTTGTTGTGAACGACGTTAGGCGTCGCCGAAATTTCAAAGATTTTCTTGTCAAGTTCCACTTTCGGTACCGATAGTGGATGAACGGTGGTACCTATTTAGTCGAAGCGTCGAACTTAAGGTCAGTAAAAATCAATGGTGACGTAGTATGAGCGTCGGTAGCGTCGGTTTGTACAGGTCGTGGTGAGGCGACGCCAACTTCAGGTAACCAAAATAGTTGATTTTTTGAGGTTTTTATTTTTTTACGGGTAAACGGTTTGAGATAGAATTTTTTGGTTGCCAATTCCTGCCTATTCATTGCTCCTTTGATATGATTTGTATTTTTAAAAAAAAAACAAAATCAAAAATTTCAAAATTCTCCGAATGTGCTCTTCTGAGACAAAATTTGAAATTTTGGGCGCCTGTATCTCTGTAAGTATGTCCCCCAGCATATTTTCGTTTTCAGAATGTCTAGATAATTAACGCAAAAAAAATAAAAAAAATACAGAAACAAATTTGAACCCCCCGTATGGTAGCTACGAGCGCTAGAAAAAAAATTTCCACTTAGAAAAACCCTTCTCAACTTTGCTTGTCTGAATATGGAAAAAAAAAAGTATGCCAGTTTCGGGTATCGAACCCCGGACCGCGAAAACACTAGTCGACGCCGCTACCGCGTACGCCACACCACTCGATGGAAGATGGGTCGCTTAGACTGGTATACATAACACACGGCTCTCAATGTATGCATGTTACCAAATATCTATATGGATTTACAAACAGAGGGTCTCATGCATTTAAAAAATATCAAAGAATACGATCCGATGATAAAAACTCCCGCGAATCGAGTTATAAACGACATAAATGTGTGAATATGGTTGAAAAAAATATTGGGGGTAATGGGTTCCGAACTCAAGACCTCAAGTATTCGAAGCGACGTCGGTACTGACTACGCTATGCCTCACGGTGGAAATTTCTTTGCTTGGACTGGAATATAACACACTGGTCTCTAAGTATGGCATAGCTTGTTGTATTCAAATAGTTCGTCATCACGCCAACATTAAAACATGTTTCCTCGACTTACCGTTAATGCAAGACAAGCATTAGCATGTTTCGTGTATAGAGTAAAAATGTCCAATAGAGAAACTCTAATCAGTTTTTCCTTAACCCTTTAACAAGAGACGCTACGCGTCGTCAAAGACGGGCTCAAATTGACTCTGTTTTTTAGAATTATATTCTTTACGGCTTTATTGTTTATTAAGGCAATCTTTAAGTTAATTCCCGAGGTAGATCTAAACATTGTTTACTTTGAAAAATCACCGCCTCGCTACGTTTGTTGTGAACGACGTTAGGCGTCGCCGAAATTTCAGAGATTTTCTTGTCAAGTTCCACCTTCGGTACCGTTTGTGGATGAACGGTGGTACCTATTTAGTCGTAGCGTCGAACTTAAGGTCAGTAAGAATCAATGGTGACGTAGTATGAGCGTCGGTAGCGTCGGTTTTTACAGGTGGTGGTGAGGCGACGCCAACTTCAGGTAACCAAAATAGTTGATTTTTTGAGGTTTTTATTTTTTTACGGGTAAATTGTTTGAGATAGAATTTTTTGGTTGCCAATTCTTTCCTATTCATTGCTCTCTTGATATGATTCGTATTTTAAAAAAAATAAAAATAAATAAAAATTTCAAAATTCTCCGATTGTGCTCTTCTGAGACAAAATTTGAAATTTTGGGCGCCTGTATCTCTGTAAGTATGACCCCCAGCATATTTTCGTTTTCAGAATGTCTAGATAATTAACGCAAAAAAAATAAAAAAAAATACAGAAACAAATTTGGACGCCCCGTATGGTAGCTTCGAGCGCTAGAAAAAAAAATTTCCCCTTAGTAAACCCTTCCCAACTTTGCTCGTCTGAATATGGAAGAAAAAAAGTCTGCCAGTTTCGGGTATCGAACCCCGGACCGCGAAAACACTAGTCGACGCCGCTACCGCGTACGCCACACCACTCGATGGAAGTTGGGTCGCTTAGACTGGTATAGATAACACACGGCTCTCAATGTATGCATGTTACCAAATATATATGGATTTACAAACAGATGGTCTCATTGGATTTAAAAAATATCAAAGAATATGATCCGATGATAAAAACTCCCGCGAATCAAATTATAAACGACATAAATGTGTGAATATGGTTGAAAAAAAAAATTGGGGGTAATGGGTTCCGAACTCAAGACCTCAAGTATTCGAAACGACGTCGGTACTGACTACGCTATGCCTCACGGTGGAAATTTCTTTGCTTAGACTGGAATATAACACACTGGTCTCTAAGTATGGCATAGCTGGTTGTATTCAGATAGTTCGTCATCACGCCAACATTAAAACATGTTTCCTCGACTAACCGTTAATGCAAGACAAGCATTAGCATGTTTCGTGTATAGAGTAAGATTGTCCAATAGAGAAACTTTAATCATTTTTTCCTTAACCCTTTAACAAGAGACGCTACGCGTCGTCAAAGACGGGCTCAAATTCACTCTGTTTTTTAGAATTATATTCTTTACGGCTTTATTGTTTATTTAGGCAATCTTTATTAATTCCCGAGGTAGATCTAAACATTGTCTACTTAAAAAAAAATCATCGCCTCGCTAAGTTTGTTGTGAACGACGTTAAACGCCCAAATTTCAGAGATTTTCTTGTCAAGTTCCACTTTCGGTACCAATTGTGGATGAACGGTGGTACCTATTTAGTCGTAGCGTCGAACTTAAGGTCAGTAAGAATCACTGGTGACGTAGTATGAGCGTCGGTAGCGTCGGTTTGTACAGGTCGTGGTGAGGCGACGCCAACTTCAGGTAACCAAAATAGTTGATTTTTTGAGGTTTTTATTTTTTTACGGGTAAACGGTTTGAGATAGAATTTTTTGGTTGCCAATTCCTTCCTATTCATTGCTCTCTTGATATGATTCGTATTTTTAAAAAAATAAAAAAAATCAAAAATTTCAAAAATCTCCGATTGTGCTCTTCTGAGACAAAATTTCAAATTTTGGGCGCCTGTATCTCTGTAAGTATGACCCCCAGCATATTTTCGTTTTCAGAATGTCTAGATAATTAACGTAAAAAAAATAAAAAAAATACAGAAAGAAATTTGGACGCCCCGTATGGTAGCTACGAGCGCTAGAAAAAAAAATTTCCCCTTATTAAACCCTTCTCAAATAAGCTCGTCTTAATATGGAAGAAAAAAAGTCTGCCAGTTTCGGGTATCGAACCCCGGACCGCGAAAACACTAGTCGACGCCGCTACTGCGTACGCCACACCACTCGATGGAAGTTGGGTCGCTTAGACTGGTATAGATAACACACGGCTCCAATGTATGCATGTTACCAAATATATATGGATTTACAAACAGAGGGTCTCATTGGATTTAAAAATATCAACGAATACGATCCGATGATAAAAACTCCCGCGAATCGAGTTATAAACGACCTAAATGTGTGAATATGGTTGAAAAAAAAAATTGGGGATAAGGGGTTCCGAACTGAAGACCTCAAGTATTCGAAGCGACGTCGGTACAGACTACGCTATGCCTCACGGTGGAAATTTCTTTGCTTAGACTGGAATATAACACACTGGTCTCTAAGTATGGCATAGCTTGTTGTATTCAGATAGTTCGTCATCACGCCAACATTAAAACATGTTTCCTCGACTAACCGTTAATGCAAGACAAGCATTAGCATGTTTCGTGTATAGAGTAAGAATGTCCAATAGAGAAACTCTAATCATTTTTTCCTTAACCCTTTAACAAGAGACGCTTCGCGTCGTCAAAGACGGGCTCAAATTCACTCTGTTTTTAAGAATTATATTCTTTACGGCTAAATTGTTTATTTAGGCAATCTTTAATTTAATTCCCGAGGTAGATCTAAACATTGTCTACTTTGAAAAAAATCATCGCCTCGCTACGTTTGTTGTGAACGACGTTAGGCGTCGCCGAAATTTCAAAGATGTTCTTGTCAAGTTCCACTTTCGGTACCGATTGTGGATGAACGGTGGTACCTATTTAGTCGTAGCGTCGAACTTAAGGTCAGTAAAAATCAATGGTGACGTAGTATGAGCGTCGGTAGCGTCGGTTTGTACAGGTCGTGGTGAGGCGACGCCAACTTCAGGTAACCAAAATAGTTGATTTTTTGAGGTTTTTATTTTTTTACGGGTAAACGGTTTGAGATAGAATTTTTTGGTTGCCAATTCCTTCCTATTCATTGCTCCTTTGATATGATTTGTATTTTTAAAAAAATAAACAAAATCAAAAATTTCAAAATTCTCCGATTGTGCTCTTCTGAGACAAAATTTGAAATTTTGGGCGCCTGTATCTCTGTAAGTATGACCCCCAGCATATTTTCGTTTTCAGAATGTCTAGATAATTAACGCAAAAAAAATAAAAAAAATACAGAAACAAATTTGGACCCCCCGTATGGTAGCTACGAGCGCTAGAAAAAAAAATTTCCACTGAGTAAACCTTTCTCAACTTTGCTCGTCTGAATATGGAAGAAAAAATGTCTGCCAGTTTCGGGTATCGAACTTCGGACCGCGAAAACACTAGTCGACGCCGCTACCGCGTACGCCACACCACTCGATGGAAGATGGGTCGCTTAGACCGGTATAGATAACACACGGCTCTCAATGTATGCATGTTACCAAATATCTATATGGATTTACAAACAGAGGGTCTCATGCATTTAAAAAATATCAAAGAATACGATCCGATGATAAAAACTCCCGCGAATCGAGTTATAAACGACATAAATGTGTGAATATGGTTGAAAAAAATATTGTGGGTAATGGGTTCCGAACTCAAGACCTCAAGTATTCGAAGCGACGTCGGAACTGACTACGCTATGCCTCACGGTGGAAATTTCTTTGCTTGGACTGGAATATAACACACTGGTCTCTAAGTATGGCATAGCTTGTTGTATTCAGATAGTTCGTCATCACGCCAACATTAAAACATGTTTCCTCGACTAACCGTTAATGCAAGACAAGCATTAGCATGTTTTGTGTATAGAGTAAGAATGTCCAATAGAGAAACTCTAATCAGTTTTTCCTTAACCCTTTAACAAGAGACGCTACGCGTCGTCAAAGACGGGCTCAAATTCACTCTGTTTTTTAGAATTATATTCTTTACGGCTTTATTGTTTATTTATGCAATCTTTAAGTTAATTTTCGAGGTAGATCTAAACATTGTTTACTTTGAAAAAAATCATCGCCTCGCTACGTTTGTTGTGAACGACGTTAGGCGTCGCCGAAATTTCAGAGATTTTCTTGTCAAGTTCCAACTTCGGTACCGTTTGTGGATGAACGGTGGTACCTATTTAGTCGTAGCGTCGAACTTAAGGTCAGTAAAAATCAATGGTGACGTAGTATGAGCGTCGGTAGCGTCGGTTTGTACAGGTCGTGGTGAGGCGACGCCAACTTCAGGTAACCAAAATAGTTGATTTTTTGAGGTTTTTATTTTTTTACGGGTAACCGGTTTGAGATAGAATTTTTTGGTTGCCAATTCCTTCCTATTCAGTGCTCTCTTGATATGATTCGTATTTTTAAAAAAATCAAAAAAATCAAAAATTTCAAAATTCTCCGATTGTGCTCTTCTGAGACAAAATATGAAATTTTGGGCGCCTGTATCTCTGTAAGTATGACCCCCAGTATATTTTCGTTTTCAGAATGTCTAGATAATTAACGCAAAAAAAAATAAAAAAAATACAGAAACAAATTTGGACCCCCCGTATGGTAGATACGAGCGCAAGAAAAAACAATTTCCCCTTAGTAAACCCTTCTCAACTTTGCTCGTCTGAATATGGAAGAAAAAAAGTCTGCCAGTTTCGGGTATCGAACCCCGGACCACGAAAACACTAGTCGACGTCGCTACCGCGTACACCACACCACTCGATGGAAGTTAGGTCGCTTAGACTGGTATAGATAACACACGGCTCTCAATGTATGCATGTTACC
This sequence comes from Isoperla grammatica, assembly GCA_945910005.1. Lineage (NCBI taxonomy): Eukaryota > Metazoa > Arthropoda > Insecta > Plecoptera > Perlodidae > Isoperla > Isoperla grammatica. The sequence continues at coordinate 27,059,336 of OX246747.1, forward strand.
AAATATATATGGATTTACAAACAGAGGGTCTCATTGGATTTAAAAAATATCAAAGAATACGATCCGATGATAAAAACTCCCGCGAATCGAGTTATAAACGACATAAATGTGTGAATATGGTTGAAAAAAAAATTGGGGGTAATGGGTTCCGAACTGAAGACCTCAAGTATTCGAAGCGACGTCGGTACTGACTACGCTATGCCTCACGGTGGAAATTTCTTTGCTTAGACTGGAATATAACACACTGGTCTCTAAGTATGGCATAGCTGGTTGTATTCAGATAGTTCGTCATCACGTCAACATTAAAACATGTTTCCTCGACTAACCGTTAATGCAAGACAAGCATTAGCATGTTTCGTGTATAGAGTAAGAATGTCCAATAGAGAAACTTTAATAATTTTTTCCTAAACCCTTTAACAAGAGACGCTACGCGTCGTCAAAGACGGGCTCAAATTCACTCTGTTTTTTAGAATTATATCCTTTACGGCTTTTTTGTTTATTTAGGCAATCTTTATTAATTCCCGAGGTAGATCTAAACATTGTCTACTTTGAAAAAAATCATCGCCTCGCTACGTTTGTTGTGAACGACGTTAAACGCCCAAATTTCAGAGATTTTCTTGTCAAGTTCCACTTTCGGTACCAATTGTGGATGAACGGTGGTACCTATTTAGTCGTAGCGTCGAACTTAAGGTCAGTAAGAATCACGGGTGACGTAGTATGAGCGTCGGTAGCGTCGGTTTGTACAGGTCGTGGTGAGGCGACGCCAACTTCAGGTAACCAAAATAGTTGATTTTTTGAGGTTTTTATTTTTTTACGGGTAAACGGTTTGAGATAGAATTTTTTAGTTGCCAATTCCTTCCTATTCATTGCTCTCTTGATATGATTCGTATTTTTAAAAAAATAAAAAAAATAAAAAATTTCAAAAATCTCCGATTGTGCTCTTCTGAGACAAAATTTGAAATTTTGGGCGCCTGTATCTCTGTAAGTATGACCCCCAGCATATTTTCGTTTTCAGAATGTCTAGATAATTAACGTAAAAAAAATAAAAAAAATACAGAAAGAAATTTGGACCCCCCGTATGGTAGCTACGAGCGCTAGAAAAAAAAATTTCCCCTTAGTAAACCCTTCTCAAATAAGCTCGTCTGAATATGGAAGAAAAAAAGTCTGCCAGTTTCGGGTATCGAACCCCGGACCGCGAAAACACTAGTCGACGCCGCTACTGCGTACGCCACACCACTCGATGGAAGTTGGGTCGCTTAGACTGGTATAGATAACACACGGCTCCAATGTATGCATGTTACCAAATATATATGGATTTACAAACAGAGGGTCTCATTGGATTTAAAAATATCAAAGAATACGATCCGATGATAAAAACTCCCGCGAATCGAGTTATAAACGACATAAATGTGTGAATATGGTTGAAAAAAAAAATTGGGGATAAGGGGTTCCGAACTGGAAGACCTCAAGTATTCGAAGCGACGTCGGTACAGACTACGCTATGCCTCACGGTGGAAATTTCTTTGCTTAGACTGGAATATAACACACTGGTCTCTAAGTATGGCATAGCTTGTTGTATTCAGATAGTTCGTCATCACGCCAACATTAAAACATGTTTCCTCGACTAACCGTTAATGCAAGACAAGCATTAGCATGTTTCGTGTATAGAGTAAGAATGTCCAATAGAGAAACTCTAACCATTTTTTCCTTATCCCTTTAACAAGAGACGCTTCGCGTCGTCAAAGACGGGCTCAAATTCACTCTGTTTTTAAGAAGTATATTCTTTACGGCTTTATTGTTTATTTAGGCAATCTTTAAATTCATTCCCGAGGTAGATCTAAACATTGTCTACTTTGAAAAAAATCATCGCCTCGCTACGTTTGTTGTGTACGACGTTAGGCGTCGCCGAAATTTCAAAGATTTTCTTGTCAAGTTCCCTTTCGGTACCGATTGTGGATGAACAGTGGTACCTATTTAGTCGTAGCGTCGAACTTAAGGTCAGTTAAAATCAATGGTGACGTAGTATGAGCGTCGGTAGCGTCGGTTTGTACAGGTCGTGGTGAGGCGACGCCAACTTCAGGTAACCAAAATAGTTGATTTTTTGAGGTTTTTATTTTTTTACGGGTAAACGGTTTAAGATAGAATTTTTTGGTTGCCAATTCCTTCCTATTCATTGCTCCTTTGATATGATTTGTATTTTAAAAAAAATAAACAAAATCAAAAATTTCAAAATTCTCCGATTGTGCTCTTCTGAGACAAAATTTGAAATTTTGGGCGCCTGTATCTCTGTAAGTATGACCCCCAGCATATTTTCGTTTTCAGAATGTCTAGATAATTAACGCAAAAAAAATAAAAAAAATACAGAAACAAATTTGGACCCCCCGTATGGTAGCTACGAGCGCTAGAAAAAAAAATTTCACCTTAGTAAACCCTTCTCAAATAAGCTCGTCTGAATATGGAAGAAAAAAAGTCTGCCAGTTTCGGGTATCGAACCCCGGACCGCGAAAACACTAGTCGACGCTGCTACTGCGTACGCCACACCACTCGATGGAAGTTGGGTTGCTTAGACTGGTATAGATAACACACGGCTCCAATGTATGCATGTTACCAAATATATATGGATTTACAAACAGAGGGTCTCATTGGATTTAAAAAATATCAAAGAATACGATCCGATGATAAAAACTCCCGCGAATCGAGTTATAAACGACATAAATGTGTGAATATGGTTGAAAAAAAAAATTGGGGATAATGGGTTCCGAACTGAAGACCTCAAGTAATCGAAGCGACGTCGGTACTGACTACGCTATGCCCCACGGTGGAAATTTCTTTGCTTAGACTGGAATATAACACACTGGTCTCTAAGTATGGCATAGCTTGTTGTATTCAGATAGTTCGTCATCACGCCAACATTAAAACATGTTTCCTCGACTAACCGTTAATGCAAGACAAGCATTAGCATGTTTCGTGTATAGAGTAAGAATGTTCAATAGAGAAACTCTAATCATTTTTTCCTTAACCCTTTAACAAGAGACGCTACGCGTCGTCAAAGACGGGCTCAAATTCACTCTGTTTTTTAGAATTATATTCTTTACGGCTTTATTGTTTATTAAGGCAATCTTTAAATTAATTCCCGAGGTATATCTAAACATTGTCTACTTTGAAAAAAATCATCGCCTTGCTACGTTTGTTGTGAACGACGTTAGGCGTCGCCCAAATTTCAGAGATTTTCTTGTCAAGTTCCACTTTCGGTACCGATTGTGGATGAACGGTGGTACCTATTTAGTCGTAGCGTCGAACTTTAGGTCAGTAAGAATCAATGGTGACGTAGTATGAGCGTCGGTAGCGTCGGTTTGTACAGGTCGTGGTGAGGCGACGCCAACTTCAGGTAACCAAAATAGTTGATTTTTTGAGGTTTTTATTTTTTTACGGGTAAATTGTTTGAGATAGAATTTTTTGGTTGCCAATTCCTTCCTATTCATTGCTCTCTTGATATGATTCGTGTTTTTAAAAAAATAAAAAAAAATAAAAATTTCAAAATTCTCCGATTGTGCTCTTCTGAGACAAAATTTGAAATTTTGGGCGCCTGTATCTCTGTAAGTATGACCCCCAGCATATTTTCGTTTTCAGAATGTCTAGATAATTAACGCAAAAAAAATAAAAAAAATACAGAAACAAATTTGGACGCCCCGTATGGTAGCTACGAGCGCTAGAAAAAAAAATTTCCCCTTAGTAATCCCTTCCCAACTTTGCTCGTCTGAATATGGAAGAAAAAAAGTCTGCCAGTTTCGGGTATCGAACCCCGGACCGCGAAAACACTAGTCGACGCCGCTACCGCGTACGCCACACCACTCGATGGAAGTTGGGTCGCTTAGACTGGTATAGATAACACACGGCTCTCAATGTATGCATGTTACCAAATATATATGGATTTACAAACAGATGGTCTCATTGGATTTAAAAAATATCAAAGAATACGTTCCGATGATAAAAACTCCCGCGAATCAAATTATAAACGACATAAATGTGTGAATATGGTTGAAAAAAAAATTGGGGGTAATGGGTTCCGAACTCAAGACCTCAAGTATTTGAAGCGACGTCGGTACTGATTACGCTATGCCTCACGGTGGAAATTTTTTGCTTAGACTGGTCTCTAAGTATGGCATAGCTTGTTGTATTCAGATAGTTCGTCATCACGCCAACATTAAAACATGTTTCCTCGACTAACCGTTAATGCAAGACAAGCATTAGCATGTTTCGTGTATAGAGTAAGAATGTCCAATAGAGGAACTCTAATCATTTTTTCCTTAACCCTTTAACAAGAGACGCTACGTGTCGTCAAAGACGGGCTCAAATTCACTCTGTTTTTTAGAATTATATTTTTTACGGCTTTATTGTTTATTTAGGCAATATTTTAGTTAATTACCGAGGTAGATCTAAACATTGTCTACTTTGAAAAAAATCATCGCCTCGCTACGTTTGTTGTGAACGACGTTAGGCGTCGCCGAAATTTCAGAGATTTTCTTGTCAAGTTCCACTTTCGGTACCGATTGTGGATAAAAGGTGGTACCTATTTAGTCGTAGCGTCGAACATAAGGTAAGTAAGAATCAATGGTTACGTAGTATGAGCGTCGGTAGCGTCGGTTTGTACAGGTCGTGGTGAGGCGACGCCAACTTCAGGTAACCAAACTAGTTGATTTTTTGAGGTTTTTATTTTTTTACGGGTAAACGGTTTGAGATAGAATTTTTTGGTTGCCAATTCCTTCCTATTCATTGCTCTCTTGATATGATTCGTATTTTTAAAAAAATCAAAAAAATCAAAAATTTCAATTTTCTCCGATTGTGCTCTTCTGAGACAAAATTTGAAATTTTGGGCGCCTGTATCTCTGTAAGTATGACCCCCAGAATATTTTCGTTTTCAGAATGTCTAGATAATTAACGCAAAAAAAATAAAAACAATACAGAAACAAATTTGGACCCCCCGTATGGTAGCTACGAGCGCTAGAAAAAAAAATTTCCCCTTAGTAAACCCTTCTCAACTTTGCTCGTCTGAATATGGAAGAAAAAAAGTCTGCCAGTTTCGGGTATCGAACCCCGGACCGCGAAAACACTAGTCGACGCCGCTACCGCGTACGCCACACCACTCGATGGAAGTTGGGTCGCTCAGACTGGTATAGATAACACACGGCTCTCAATGTATGCATGTTACCAAATATATATGGATTTACAAACAGAGGGTCTCATTGGATTTAAAAAATATCAAAGAATACGATCCGATGTTAAAAACTCCCGCGAATCGAGTTATAAACGACATAAATGTGTGAATATGGCTGCAAAAAAAATTGGGGGTAATGGGTTCTGAACTCAAGACCTCAAGTATTCGAAGCGACGTCGGTACTGACTACGCTATGCCTCACGGTGGAAAATCTTTGCTTATACTGGAATATAACACACTGGTCTCTAAGTATGGCATAGCTTGTTGTATTCAGATAGTTCGTCATCACGCCAACATTAAAACATGTTTCCTCGACTAACCGCGTATGCAAGACAAGCATTAGCATGTTTCGTGTATAGAGTAAGAATGTAGAATAGAGAAACTCTAATCATTTTTTCCTTTACCCTTTAACAAGAGACGCTACGCGTCGTCAAAGACGGGCTCAAATTCACGCTGTTTTTTAGATTTATATTCTTTACGGCCTTATTGTTTATTTAGGCAATCTTTAAGTTCATTCCCGAGGTTGATCTTAACATTGTTTACTTTTAAAAAAATCATCGCCTCGCTACGTTTGTTGTGAACGACGTTAGGCGTCGCCGAAATTTCAAAGATTTTCTTGTCAAGTTCCACCTTCGGTACCGACTGTGGATGAACGGTGGTACCTATTTAGTCGTAGCGTCGAACTTGAGGTCAGTAAGAATCAATGGTTACGTAGTATGAGCGTCGGTAGCGTCGGTTTGTACAGGTCGTGGTGAGGCGACGCCAACTTCAGGTAACCAAAATAGTTGATTTTTTGAGGTTTTTATTTTTTTACGGGTAAATTGTTTGAGATAGAATTTTTTGGTTGCCAATTCCTTTTTATTCATTGCTCTCTTGATATGATTCGTATTTTTAAAAAAATAAAAAAAATAAAAAATTTCAAAATTCTCCGATTGTGCTCTTCTGAGACAAAATTTGAAATTTTGGGCGCCTGTATCTCTGTAAGTATGACCCCCAGCATATTTTCGTTTTCAGAATGTCTAGATAATAAACGCAAAAAAAAATAAAAAAAAATACTGAAACAAATTTGGACCCCCCGTATGGTAGCTACGAGCGCTAGAAAAAAAAATTTCCCCTTAGTAAACCCTTCTCAACTTTGCTCGTCTGAATATGGCAGAAAAAAAGTCTGCCAGTTTCGGGTATCGAACCCCGGACCGCGAAAACACTAGTCGACGCCGCTACTGCGTACGCCACACCACTCGATGGAAGTTGGGATGCTTAGACTGATATAGATAACACATGGCTCTCAATGTATGCATGTTACCAAATATATATGGATTTACAAACAGAGGGTCTCATTGGATTTAAAAAATATCCAAGAATACGATCCGATGATAAAAACTCCCGCGAATTGAGTTATAAACGACATAAATGTGTGAATATAGTGAAAAAAAAAATTGGAGGTAATGGGTTCCGAACCCCAGACCTCAAGTATTCGAAGCGACGGCGTTACTTCCTACGCTATGACTCACGATGGAAGCAGGGCAGCTTACACTGGTACATAACACACTGGTCTCAATGGAGGCATGTATGGATGTCATTGTATCTCGATTTATTCTTATTGTTATTGTAACACCAAACATAGATGGATGTACGAACTGAGGATCTCGCTGGATTCCAAAAATATCCAAGAATACGATCTGATGTAAAAAAAACTCTGAAAATTGAAAACAAATTTGAAGTCGTTTTTTTTAAGTCCATAAAATGAGTTACAACACATGGACTTTTTAAAATCGCATTTGATAGATCTTGTTTCCGTGATCGCGAAACTGTTAACAGTTTTTGGCGGAAACGAACCGTTTGTCTGTAAAAAAATAATGAATATTCTTCTCGATTCTTTTTATTGTAATTGTAACTCCAAATATGGATCGATTTACGAACTGATGGTCACACAAGATGCAAAAAGTATCAAAGAATGCGATCTGATCATAAAAACTGCAAAAATGGAAAAACAAGTTTTCAAGCCGTTTTTCAACCAAGGCTATACCCTTCTCAAAAATCCAAAATCCACACTTTGTCTTTTAAAAAGTTATTTCAATAGATCTTGACCCCGTGAATGCAAAACTGGAAACGGTTTTTTGCGGAAACAAACCGTTCGCCTGTAAAAAAATAATTATACTATTCTACTCGATTTATTCTTTTTGTAATTATAACTCCAAATAGGGATGGATTTACGAACTGATGGTCTCTCTGAATTCACGAAGTCGCCAAAAATACGATTTCATGATAAAAACTCTGAAAAACAAAAATTGAAGCCGTTTTTTCCTTAAATCCAGTTTCCACACATTGTCCTTATAAAATCGCATTTGATAGATCTTGATCACGTGATCACGTAACCGTTAACCTTTTTTGGCGCAAATGTACAGTTTGTCTGTAAAAAATCAATGAATATTCAACTGGATTCTTACTTATTTTAATTAAAATAATAATAATAGTTGAAAAAAAGATTGGTCCTGGTGGGTCCCGAACCCTAGACCTGTAGCATGGAAAGCGACGAGTTACTGTATATGCCACACCACCCGATGGTACTTGCATCGTTAACATTGGTACAATTCTCACTGGTCTCAAAGTATGGCATTGCATAGCTTGTATTCGCACTATTGTACTCATGATTCGCAAACCCGTTTTTGGCATCTATCGTTTGACCGTTGAAATATAACCGTGTCCAAACCATCTCCGTGCACATTGTTGCTATGGGCCAGTGATGACTTTGAATGCGGTACACAAAGTACAAACCTATACCAAGTTCAAAATTGTGTTAGATACGCAATGTCATGTCTATGTAAGATTTTTATAAATATAACTTTAGAATAATATGAAAAGCATAAACTATATTATGGTAAACGTTTTAATTAGGTAAAAAAATAGGCAGGGACTAGTCTCCAACTCCAAACCACCTGCGTGCTAAGCGAGGTGTTTACTGCATGGGCTACTCTTCTCGTCGAGTGCTCCAGCGCTGTAATTGTAACACCAAACATAGATGGGTTTACGAACTGAGAGTCTCGTCGGATTCCAAAAATATCCAAGAATACGATCTGATGATAAAAACTCTGAACAATGAAAAAAAATGTGAAGTGTTTTTTTGTTAAGTTAAAAAAATGAGTTTCAACACATGGTATTTTTAAAATCGCATTTGATAGATCTTGTCCCCGTGATCGCGTGACTGTTAACAGTTTTTGGCGGAAACCAACCGTTTGTCTGTAAAAAAATAATTAATAGTCTGCTCGATTCTTCTTTTTGTAATTGTAACTCCAAGGATCGATTTACGAACTGATGGTCTCACAGGATGGCAAAGGTATCAAAGAATGCGATCTGATCATAAAAACTGCAAAAATGGCAAAAAAAAGATTTTAAGCTTTTTTTCAACCAAGGCTATATACATTTCTCAAAAATCCAAAATCCACACTTTGTCGTTTTAAAATCTATTTCGATAGATCTTGACCCCGTGAATGCAAAACTGTAAACGTTTTTTTGCGGAAACAAACCGTTTGCCTGTAAAAAAATAATTAATATTCTACTTGATGTTTTCTTTTTGTAATTGTAACTCCAAATGTAGATATATTTATGAACTTATGGTCTCTCTGGATTCACAAAGTCGCCAAGAATACGAACTGATGATAAAAACTCCTAAAATTGAAAAAAATATTGAAGCCGTTTTTTGTCTAAGTCCAAAAATCTAGTTTCAACACATAGTCTTTTTAAATCTCATTTGATAGATCTTGATCACGTGATCGCGAAAATATAACTCCTTTGTGGAAACAACGAGCCGTTTGACTGTTAAAAAATAAACCGTGTCCATGCACGTTGATGTATTGATATAAATATGTGAATATGTTGGAAAAAAAAGAGTGTGTGTAACGGGTCTCGAACCCCAGACCTCAAGCACTGGAAGCGACGACGTTCTGCGTACGCCATGCCACTCGATGGAAGTTGGTTTGCTTAGGCCTACAGTGGTAGACAACACACTGCTCTCAATGTATGCATGCATGTATGAATTTCATTGTATCTTGATTCATTCTTATTGTAATTGTAACACCAAATATAGATGGATTTACAAACAGAGGGTCTCATTGTATTTAAAAAATATCCAAGAATATGATCTGTTGAAAAAACTCCGAAAATTGAAAAAAAATTTGAAGCAGATTTTTTTCTAAGTCCAAAAATCCAGTCTCAACACATTGTCTTTTTGAAAACTCATTTTATAGATCTTGATCACGTGATCGCAAAATCGTAAATCGTTTGTGAAAACAATGAGCCGTTTGACCGTTTAAAAATTAACCGTGTCCATGCACGTTGATGTTTGACAAACAGACGTTTGTCTGTAAAAAAAAAAATTAATATTTGGTCGATTGTTCTTATTGTAATTGTAACTCACTAAAGTAATTGTTTAGTAATTGTACTCACAGTAGTTAGTAATTTTAACTGTAACTGCAATGCTGCAGTTACAATATGAATGAAAGGAGTAGAATATTTATTATTTTTTTTAAGTCAAACGGTTCGTTTCCGCCAAAAACGGTTTCGTGTTAACGTGGTCAAGGTCTATCGAATATTTTTAAAAAAGATAAGGTGTTAAAATCGGAGTTTGTTGAAGACTAGGCCTTGGCTATAGACCTAGTTGAAAAATGCTTAAACATTTTTTTTGCAATTTTCAATTAGGAGTCACATATTGAAAAATAATACAAATTTACCATTTTATTAAGCATGCATCAACCCAAACGCTTACATTTCCATATACCTAGTTGTAATGGCTGTTTCAAGTATTAAACTGCTTATAAATGTAACAAATGTCAACAACAAAAATGTAAAAGTAACAAAGGAAGGGGTATATGTTAACTTATTATTCTTCAATAAAGGAACATCCCCTATCATATGTGTGTCGAATTGTTCATCGATCGTTCAATTAATATTGTGATCATTTTGATGTGTATAGTCTTTATAAATTTGCAAGGCAAAAAATCATGATTTTGAAATACACCATATTGGAGGTATTTTTTTATTAAGATGGAGTCATTTGTTCAAAAATGTTACAAATATACCATTTTATTAGCATACGTCAACCCAATTGCTTACAAATGAATATTGTTAGAATGGCAGTCTCTGGAGTCACACGGCTACTTCCTCAATAATTAAAAAGGAGGGGGAAAATGTTACTTTAATAACCAATTCTCTATCATATGTGTGTTGAATTGTACATGTATCATTCCTTTCAAATTTTGATAATTTAAAAATTTTCAAGGCAAAAAATCAGGATTTCATACTCATTCTTACCTACCTTACCAGGGACTGCTTCCGTATCGTGGTCGTCTCGTTTACATGCTTTGGTGATCCAGAGCGCTATGCCGGTGGAAGCGTATGCTTCTGGTAGGGCCACCCTAAGTCCTAGGAAGGTGGCAAAGAGAAATACTATGGAAGAGATGGAAGGAGACTGTAGGTAGAGAGCTGCAGAAGAGAGAAGAAGATATGAGGACAGTGAGAAGAGGAGTTGAGGAGAGTGAGTCACACCCATTCGAGTCACACTGCCTCTGTGAGCGACAGGAAAAAGAGACGAATAACGATTTTGAATGCAGTCTACCTACAAAATTCCTATTTTATCGTTATACATCGCTATTAATTAGAATACAGGTAAACCTAATAAAATATTAGCCAGCGTATCTTAGGTGTTTGTGGACGATTGTTGCGATTACCACGAGTTCTCAAAATCTGTTACTCTTACGAACTACAATAATTAATAATTATAATATAATACCCCAGACAATTTTTTATACTTCCATCGCTGTAGTAGTCGAAAGTCTGGCTAATATTTTACTACGGTATTTAGAAGGAAATAATCGTACACAAAGTTGGTTTCAGGCTAACGTAGACAGATTTATTAAAAATTACATTGAATTGCTTATCGTAATGAATGAACTTGGTTCCAGTCGTCGTCTCAGGTTTGGCGCTTTAAGAATAAATAACACAATGTATTGATTGCTCTTTCTCTCTCTCTCTTTCATTCTTTCTTTCTCTGTTGCCGTAAGCGAGTTAGTACGTTTAGTCTCGCGTCGTGTATCGTTCTTACGATTCGGAAGACTTACTAAATTGCAGTTGCTCGGCAGGCATTGTGTGCACCTGGTTATCGTAAGTGAAACGAACCTAGGACATTTATGGTTCATTTGAAAAAAAAAAATTGAAGCTTTTTGTAACATACTTTTTATTACTAAACTAAATAAATTTAAAGATACTACCGATTAACAAAAAAATAAAAAAATAGTTAAACCTATATAAGAATATAGAAAATTGTCAAATAAAATATAATTATTATGGTAGTAGCCTCCCTTTAATTCAAATTAGAAGGGTACATCAAAACTTCAATTAGTTTACAAAACTTTTAATTTTGAAAGAAAAACATGTAAGCATTATCCAAAATTTTTGCAAAGACTTTATCACTAGTTTGAAATATTATATCAATACATTTGTATTATCAAGATTGGATTAAAGATGGATTCCTATAACCAAAATGTATTCATGATCTAATGTACAAAAATATGGACAGCTTACAAAGAAAACATAATTAGTGGCTGATTCGCTCAATCACAAGTAGGCCTAACACGCCAAGCTAACGATCTAGTTTGAGAGTCGTCAACAGTCGGAATCCCCCGCCGGGCCCGGGGTAGATTTTGCCCGGTAGCTCTGCCAATCGTAAGAGGCGACGCAATGAGGTCCACCCCTGTCCTTTTTCTCTTAACTAAGAGTGTACGGCAGCAAAGCACTTTGCTGCCGCAGACTTTTAACTTCTTTGAACATCAGCCATCCTAGGCCTACTTGACCCTTTCCTTCAATATCCCCCCCATTCCCCCACATTATGATCTAGTTGTCCCTTTCCTTCAATAACCCCCTCTTCCCCACATCATATGATCTAGGTGTCCCTTTCCTTCAATCAACCCCCCCTTCCCACTACATCATATGATCTAGGTGTCCCTTTCCTTCAAAAACCCCCCCTTCCCCCACATCATATGATCTAGTTGTCCCTTTCCTTCAATCAACCCCCCCTTCCCCCTACATCATTTGATCTAGTTGTCCCTTTCCTTCAATCAACCCCCCTCCCCCACATCATATGATCTAGTTGCCCCTTTCCTTCAATTACCCCCCCCCCACATCATATGATCTAGTTGTCCCTTTCCTACAATCACCCCCCCCCCCCCCACATCATATGATCTAGTTGTCCCTTTGCTTCAATTACCCCCCCCCCCCACATCATATGATCTAGTTGTCCCTTTCCTTCACCCCCCCCTTCCCCCACATCATATGATCTAGTTGTCCCTTTCCTTCAATAACCCCCCCTTCCCCCCACATCATATGATCTAGTTGTCCCTTTCCTTCAATAACCCCCCTTCCCCCAACATCATATGATCTAGTTGTCCCTCTTCTTCAATCACCCCCCCCCCCACATCATATGATCTAGTTGCCCCTTTCCTTCAATCATCCCCCCCCCACATCATATGATCTAGTTGTCCCTTTTCTTCAATCACCCCCCACCCCCCCTACATCATATGATCTAGTTGTCCCTTTCCTTTAATCACCCCCCCCCCCAACATCATATGATCTAGTTGTCCCTTTTCTTCAATCACCCCCCCCCCCCCCCCCCACATCATATGATCTAGTTGTCCCTTTTCTTCAATCACCCCCCCCCCCCAACATCATATGATCTAGTTGTCCCTTTTCTTCAATCACCCCCCCCCCCCCACATCATATGATCTAGTTGTCCCTTTTCTTCAATCACCCCCCCCCCCCCACATCATATGATCTAGTTGCCCCTTTCCTTCAATTACCCCCCCCCCCCACATCATATGATCTAGTTGTCCCTTTCCTTCAATCATCCCCCCTTCCCCCACATCATATGATCTAGTTGTCCCTTTTCTTCAATCACCCCCCCCCCCCACATCATATGATCTAGTTGTCCCTTTTCTTCAATCACCCCCCCCCCCCACATCATATGATCTAGTTGCCCCTTTCCTTCAATTACCCCCCCCCCACATCATATGATCTAGTTGTCCCTTTCCTTCAATCATCCCCCCCCACATCATATGATCTATTTGTCCCTTTCCTTCAATTACCCCCCCTTCCCCCACATCATATGATCTATTTGTCCCTTTCCTTCAATTACCCTCCCTTCCCCCACATCATATGATCTAGTTGTCCCTTTCCTTCAATAACCCCCCCTTCCCCCACATCATATGATCTAGTTGTCCCTTTCCTTCACATCATATGATTCCCCAATGTGAGTTGTCCCCTTTCTTCAATCCTCCTGACGTCATATACACTACCGACAAAGACATCCTAAAAAAAGAAAAAAAAGGCAGTCTAAGTCCTCCTCATCTCTTTCCATTCCCCGTAATCATAGTCGTCGAGCTCGTGGACAAACAACAAATAATCCAATCCAAGTACCCTTCGACGCACGCAGCGGGAATTAACATAATAACTCGCCTACGAAAGCAGAAGTTACGGTGATAATATACAACTCGCTAGCGGGCAGTAAGCAACGTAATCAGGCAGGCACGGCTCATACTTTACAACAGAGCACCGAGTACGTAATGGATCCAGCCGGTACTGCTGGTTTATTATAAACTAAACAAGGTCGAGCACTTCTGGTTCTGTCTTCGCGTCGAGGCGAGATACGCTCGGCGAAATGTGGAATCGGTTTCGTTCAGATACAGTTGAGAAACTGTAAGAATGACGGCCCCCGCCTTATCCCCACCACTGCTACCCGACCCCCCCTTTACTCCGTGAAACAACAAACTGAACAACTGAAACAAACTGATTTTCAATTACGCATTTCATTTTGTCAGGTTGTCACGGAGTTGAGGGGCGTCGGGTAGCAGTGGTGGGGATAAGGAGGGGGCCGTCATTCTTACAGTTTCTGAACTATATATTGGAGTAATTAATTATTAAGGGTATTAAAGCGGAATGTAATTCGTCAAGTTAACATTTTTGTATTGATAGTGAATGCTTTGAGATATTCGAAAAGTAATTCATACACGGGATTTACGTTTTCCTTCACCTAAACGATGAAATTCGAAACTTTCAATTAATGTAATCGTTAAAATTGTTACAGTAATCCCCCTTTAATTCAAATTTCAGGGACCCTAAAAACTCCAATTTGAATTACAAAATTTTGAATTAAAAGAACTTTAACACTAAGCATCTTACCTAAATCTTCTGCTGAGACTCCATCAATAGTTTGAATTAACGAGGGACTAATGTATTTCTGTAATTAATTAATTAATTAATTTAACAATTTTAAAATTGTCAAATAATTAATAATCAATAAAGAAAAGTTTTTGATTAAAATAATAAAAAATTATAACAATCACAAAAAAGAATCAATCAAAATAACAATCACAACAATTTAGGGATGGGATAGTGTACACGTGTAAACGTGTACACGCTTTAATGCGTGTACACGTTTACTGTTTCTCTGGAAACAATAAACGCGCCGCGTGTAATACTATACTGTGTGCGACCGACCACGGAGGGCTTGGCGCCGACGAGTGGTTTCATGCGATGTGCGACCGTCCTCACTTCTCAGTTGTCACTCGTCACAAGTGATCCGAGGTCAGAACCATGAAACACGCTGGATTACGTCTTGAAACTGTTTGCGGGAACAACCCTTTAAAACATAATTTTTCGGCCTAGACAGAACATGATTTTTTTTCGAAAGCGGGACCCCACGGACGAGTAAACGTGTACACGGCTTTGCAAGCAGCAGTGTACACGTTTAGTGAAGTACACGCTTTTGCCCATCCCTACAACAATTTCAATATTTGAAAGTTTCAAAATTCTTTGTTCAGCTAATACAAAACCAATTGCCGGTTATGGCGAATAACATTTAAGTCGAGTCTTACAATGTCCCAATAACTACTTATTCATCAAAAAGCTTGTTTTCTCCATGGACACGACCAATGAAAACCCTTGAAATTCTCCAAATAGCTTGATTGCTACAAATAACTTTCTTATTAGGAGATTGGAAGACCGGCCCTTAAAACAGAATACCGTTCATATTGCGCACGGTCCAACATTGCGAGTTATCCATTGTCGCCACTTACGACGAAAACAAAACAAGGATTAGAAGGTCGCGCGACATCGAGTCCACACTTCGCTCAAACGAGCGAATCTCGCGCGACACTCAAGAAACTTAATAGACAGCGATCCAGACAAACTTCATTAAACTATACAAGAACAAAATTAGGAATTCTCAACATTACACGATTCACCGGTACGGGCAGTCTCACCGTTAAAACAGCGCAAAATTAAATTAATATCTCGAGAAAGCTGTTTACAACATTTAAAAAACAGTTACTATCCAACATTTAATTCTACAAGAAGTCAACACTGGATTAAAAAAGTTACGTTTAAATTATTTTTTTTCTTACGATTGTAATAATGGAAACAAATTAAAGAAATAATAATAATTTGATCGTAAAATGTCAACCGTAATGCCGCCATAGCAACGAAGCACGTAATAAACGGTGTATAAATGTTCCTCACTGAAAATCAGTTCTTGTAGCTTATTGGATAGACTACAAATAGGCCTACACTACAAAATTTTTATTAATTTATAATTTATTTAATGATTGCAATATTTGAAATCGTGTTTTAAGCCAGTTTTGAGTTCTTACAAAACCAAATGTTGGCTAGTAATTAATAATTAACCCTTTTTCATTACATAGCGTTCTTCTTTGATTTTGCGAGGTTTCTAACAGTCGAGACTTAACAAAACGTCGATTCAGAAGGCAAACTTCCTACGTAGGTACAAGAACAAAGTCAGAATATCCTCTACGATCGTGTGATGGTAACTTAGTTGGTGTCTTCTCAGACCGGGGTTGATCCGAGTCGACATGTCTTCGAATGTCGACAGTCGACACGGGCAGTCTAGTCGACACGTCTTCG
This sequence comes from Isoperla grammatica, assembly GCA_945910005.1. Classification (NCBI taxonomy): domain Eukaryota; kingdom Metazoa; phylum Arthropoda; class Insecta; order Plecoptera; family Perlodidae; genus Isoperla; species Isoperla grammatica. The sequence continues at coordinate 27,075,516 of OX246747.1, forward strand.
AACGTCGACAGTCGACACAGGCAGTCTGCAAACGGAAACAGAATAAAATCGTTAATCTTCGTGTGGACATGGCCCAATTTAGAAATATTTCACAATCTTTAATTATAATTATTGATGTTAGAATAATGAGTACATTCTTAAGTGGAGTATTATTTTTTATCATTTTATTTTTTATAGATGGTGGGAGGACAGAAAAAGGTGGAGAGAGTCGGTGGAACGGCAAGAGAAATTCATTCACGAAGAGAATGAAGTTGAAGAAGTTATGTGTCGAGCTTGGCATGCTGATACTGATTCCTGGGATGCCCAAGATCAATGGTGGAAACACCCCTTTACCCAACTAAATAATGTTGGAATAGAGAGTAGCAATATATATATATATATAGAGATGTGAGACGAGAATATTCTCCGGAGAATATTCTCCGAGCATGAGAATATTCTCTGAAAGATTATGCTCGGAGAATATTTGAGCATTTTCTTCCCAGTAGTCTACAATGCTGTTAGACAATTAAAATTTTGAATTTGAATACGTTCCTACCTATTTATGTGTGTTTAAAAGGCTGTGCCCAAAGAGGAACAGGAAACACCAAAGATAATAACATTATAATTTATAACTACGTTAGCAAATACTGTCCATAACCCTACTTTTTAGACCTAGTGCATTGACAGTTCTTCACACAACTGTAGATACTGACCTACAAATATAAGAGAAGGTGGCAAAATGGGGAAAACTAAACCTAAACACGACGTACCGTATGGAAATATTTTCATACTTTGGAGCAAGGCAAGTACAAGTGCTAATTTTGCAATGCACTATATACTAAACATGCCACACGAATGACCAATCGTTTGGTGAAATGCAAACAATACCCACCTACTATTAAACAGAAGCTCAAAGGAAATGCTTCATCTCCCTTTTGTAAAGATGATGACTATCCAAGTGCAGAAGAAATTGACGGAGATGTTGAAAGTAGGCCCTAAGTCAATATTCCATTTTATGTCATATTTTCTTTTACTTAAAAAATAAAAAATTGAAGTGTAGAGACCTAGACCTTTGCATGTTGAACTATAATATTTATATTTAGCCTGTTTGTTCTTGTAGGCCTAAGCTATTACTTCACACATTGCATTATAAATCATGATTCATGAATCATGATATAAAGGATAGGCCTAAAATCAATATCGTACCATATTACAGTTCTAAGGTGTTTTTCTTTTATCTGAAGGCTAAGATGATAGGTCTAGGAGGCCTATTGAGACTTTCAAAATCGCAACACGAACATCTGAATTATTATTATTATTATTATTATTATTATTATTATTATTATTATTTTAAGGGCTATTTATTATTCTTATTCCAATAAAGTGCAACTATATTATGCAGAAATAAAGTTTTTAGAATATGCTCGGAAAACGCTCGTGCTCGAGAATATTTTCTAGAGAATATGCTCGAGAATATTCTCCAAAAGAAAATGCTCGAGCATTTTACATCACTATATATATATACATACACATCTGCATTCTAATGTAGGCTATCTGAATAATAATAATTCTAGTTCAATATAAGTTTATTAGGTATGTTTAGGGATCCACTAACACAACTAGGTATACTAGGTTAAATATATGCATATACTTTTGGCCAGCTGTAAAGTTATTAGTGAACGTATCTTAAAAACTGATTTGTTCATTCAATAATTATTTAAATATTTAATTAATGGCCACGTCTATACGCCCGACGGAATGCCGGGCGTATAGTTGAGTTTGCGCAATACGTCTGACGGCGTACGGCCAAGGAGTGCATAACTATACGTCAAACAAAGTTGAATCAGAGTCGATAAAGAATTTTAAACTACTTTGTCATCAAATATAGGGCCCCCTAGGGCCGAGGGCTATTGCAGTTCAGTAATGACAAGGGCCTAGGCATTTATGTTCCAACCTATTTGTCATCAAATATAGGGCTCCCTAGGGCCGAGGGCCATTGCAGTTCAGTAATGACAAGGGCCTAGGCATTTATGTTCCAACCTAGGTATAGGCTACTTTGTCATCAAATATAGGGCTCACTAGGGCCGAGGGCCATTGCAGTTCAGTAATGACTAGGGCCTAGGCATTTATGTTCCAACCTAGGTATAGGCTACTTTGTCATCAAATATAGGGCTCCCTAGGGCCGAGGGCCATTGCAGTTCAGTAATGACTAGGGCCTAGGCATTTATGTTCCAACCTAGGTATAGGCTACTTTGTCATCAAATATAGGGCTCACTAGGGCCGAGGGCCATTGCAGTTCAGTAATGACTAGGGCCTAGGCATTTATGTTACCACCTAGGTATAGGCTACTTTGTCATCAAATATAGGGCTCACTAGGGCCGAGGGCCATTGCAGTTCAGTAATGACTAGGGCCTAGGCATTTATGTTACCACCTAGGTATAGGCTACTTTGTCATCATATATATAGGGCTCCCTAGGGCCGAGGGCCATTGCAGTTCAGTAATGACTAGGGCCTAGGCATTTATGTTCCAACCTAGGTATAGGCTACTTTGTCATCAAATATAGGGCTCCCTAGGGCCGAGGGCCATTGCAGTTTAGTAATGACTAGGGCCTAGGCATTTATGTTCCAACCTAGGTATAGGCTACGTTGTCATCAAATATAGGGCTCCCTAGGGCCGAGGGCCATTGCAGTTCAGTAATGACTAGGGCCTAGGCATTTATGTTCCAACCTAGGTATAGGCTACTTTGTCATCAAATATAGGGCTCCCTAGGGTCGAGGGCCATTGCAGTTCAGTAATGACTACGGCCTAGGCATTTATGTTCCAACCTAGGTATAGGCTACGTTGTCATCAAATATAGGGCTCCCTAGGGCCGAGGGCCATTGCAGTTCAGTAATGACTAGGGCCTAGGCATTTATGTTCCAACCTAGGTATAGGCTACGTTGTCATCAAATATAGGGCTCCCTAGGGCCGAGGGCCATTGCAGTTCAGTAATGACTAGGGCCTAGGCATTTATGTTCCAACCTAGGTATAGGCTACTTTGTCATCAAATATAGGGCTCCCTAGGGCCGAGGGCCATTGCAGTTCAGTAATGACTAGGGCCTAGGCATTTATGTTCCAACCTAGGTATAGGCTACTTTGTCATCAAATATAGGGCTCCCTAGGGCCGAGGGTCATTGCAGTTCAGTAATGACTAGGGCCTAGGCATTTATGTTCCAACCTAGGTATAGGCTACTTTGTCATCAAATATAGGGCTCCCTAGGGCCGAGGGCCATTGCAGTTCAGTAATGACTAGGGCCTAGGCATTTATGTTACCACCTAGGTATAGGCTACTTTGTCATCAAATATAGGGCTCACTAGGGCCGAGGGCCATTGCAGTTCAGTAATGACTAGGGCCTAGGCATAAATGTTCCAACCTAGGTGTAGGCTACTTTGTCATCAAATATAGGGCTCCCTAGGGCCGAGGGCCATTGCAGTACAGTAATGACTAGGGCCTAGGCATTTATGTTCCAACCTAGGTATAGGCTACTTTGTCATCAAATATAGGGCTCCCTAGGGCCGAGGGCCATTGCAGTTCAGTAATGACTAGGGCCTAGGCATAAATGTTCCAACCTAGGTGTAGGCTACTTTGTCATCAAATATAGGGCTCCCTAGGGCCGAGGGCCATTGCAGTACAGTAATGACTAGGGCCTAGGCATTTATGTTCCAACCTAGGTATAGGCTACTTTGTCATCAAATATAGGGCTCCCTAGGGCCGAGGGCCATTGCAGTTCAGTAATGACCAGGGCCTAAGCATTTATGTTCCAACCTAGGTGTAGGCTACTTTGTCATCAAATATAGGGCTCCCTAGGGCCGAGGGCCATTGCAGTACAGTAATGACTAGGGCCTAGGCATTTATGTTCCAACCTAGGTATAGGCTACTTTGTCATCAAATATAGGGCTCCCTAGGGCCGAGGGCCATTGCAGTTCAGTAATGACCAGGGCCTAAGCATTTATGTTCCAACCTAGGTGTAGGCTACTTTGTCATCAAATATAGGGCTCCCTAGGGCCGAGGGCCATTGCAGTACAGTAATGACTAGGGCCTAGGCATTTATGTTCCAACCTAGGTATAGGCTACTTTGTCATCAAATATAGGGCTCCCTAGGGCCGAGGCGTTCAACCTTATATGGTGTCCACCAGGCATTCAACCCTGAGAACGTTCACTATCCACGTACCTGACGGTCAATAAGCGTTCCATCCAAGAAGGTATTTACCAGGCGTTCAGCCCTATAAGGTGTCCACCAGGCATTCAACCCTGAGAACGTTCACTATCCACATACCTGACAGTCAATAGGCGTTCCATCCCAGGTTAAGTTCAACCCTGTCAGATGTCCACCAGGCGTTCCACCCTGAAAACGTTCAATATCCACGTACCTGAGTTGGTAGGCGTTCCATCCTACAAGGTGTCCACCAGGCATTCAACCCTGAGAATGTTCACTATTTTCGTTGACGTACCTGACGGTCAATAGGCGTTCCATCCCAGAAGGTATCTACCAGGCGTTCAACCCTATAAGGTGTCCACCAGGCGTTCCACCCTGAGAACGTTCACTATCTGGCTGCAGATGTGGCGAACGCTGTCGTCAATCTTGGGACTGTCCAGCAGCTTACGTAGTATTGACTTCCCGCCCTCGTCCATCAGCATCGGGCAGTAACGCTTGGCTGCAACCAACATGCTTATTATTGTATCGCACTTGTTCAATTCAGTCCAGTTCAGTTTTATTAGCATCCTTTTTGGTTACATTGTAACATTTGATTTGTCATTTTCTTTACTACAGACTAAATATATACTAGCTTATTAAGGATGGTACACACAGATTTTTTAAGCATAAGATTTAAGGTTTAACGCGTAGTCGTAAAGTTGGATCATAGGAAACACGTACTGGCGTTCACACAAAGTTTTAGTTTTAAGACATTGTTTTCATTGTTGTTCTTAAAACAACGTCTTAAAACCTTAAATCTTATGCTTAAAAAATCTGTGTGGACCAGCCTTTACATAAATGTTTTGTACTCAGAGGTATTTATTTACATTAATCTATAGGCCTACATATTTACATAAATATTTACAATGTCTTTTGCTGAGCAAGGTTGGATAGACAGTATCATATTTTGTTACCTACCCTGCATAGACGTAGGCATAGGTAAATATGTCATCTTGTCATTGTTCATAAATTCATTTACATTGTAGTAACAGTTTTCCAATAGGTACGTCTTTATTGCTAGGACCTGTCTGTCTATATTTGTTAAGTTTTGTATGTTGGGAGGCAGGCTATTATAAAGGTTATGCCCATATTTATTATTGTTTTCTGACCCTTTTAGTGTTGTATTGGCTGGCATGAAGGTGTCTTTTCTGTTGTGTTGTTGTGTGCGTGTACTTAGGTGTTTGATGTGAAATTCTGTCTTTTTTTTCTTTCTTTTTTGTCTGTCTTTTTTTTTTAGGCAATGCTCTGTTACTGATAAATAAACATGAAATGAAATGAAATAAAATGAAACAATGATTCAGCTACTAATTTATTATTTATTTAATCTCTATCCTATCATCAGTTCATTTACATCATCAATGTTGGTTCTGTTTTTTTACTAGTGAGATCGTGCAAAGGAGACAGTACCGGTACAAACATTGCAGTCTGACCGGCAGGTGACAGCTGCTGGATACATTCTAATGCTTCAAGATTTCTAAGCCTCTACTAACCCCATCAAATTCATTCCCGTGACAAAGTAGCTAGGCCTTTAGGCCTAGGTAAATATTATTACAAACATGCGCCTCAGTTGGAATTGGAGTAAGGACATTGTTCGGAGCCTACAGGGTTGGTTTAGTCGCTTTAAATTAAAGACCCCCACTGAAGATCAGTCTTGTTACTGAGTGGGTAGACTATATAAATACGCATTTATTTTATTTTATTTATTTAATGGGGGGAAAAAGAAAATAAATGAAACTGGGAAAAGACCCGCGTCCCCGACCACGTAACTAATTAATGTAAGAATAAGGACACCTCTCAATGCAGACACAATGTTCTGATAATGGTTTAATGCCAAACTCCCAGGCCTACTACACTTCTCCACACTAGGCCACACACTAGGCCAACCACTCTCTGCAACTCCCCACAGTCCACACTTCTTGTTCTCACTATCACACAAGATCCTCCTCCTCACAAAACTGCTCGATGAACTCTTGTTCGTTTCCTCAACAACTCGACCTCCTCTCTCTACCACAATACATTCCCTAGCTCCAACACTCCACCAGCCCACACTGCTCACCCACGCTAACCCTCTCGCTCCTATTCCATTCCTGCCAGTCTAAACCTTCTGCTGCCAACCTTGCTAAAAATAACTAACTTAGTAAATAACTAATATCTAGCACCAACGTACCGTTCTTGGTGCAGACGTGCTGTATCGCCCACACCGCCCACAGCTGCACCTGATGGGCCGTCTTGCACGTGAGTAGCGGGAAGAACGGGTGGAACGATCGGTAGGCGACCATCTCGCCGTCGGGCGTCTCCCAGCTGAGAACCACCTGGCCCTGGCAGACAGACAGACAGACAGACACAATATGTTACAGACAGACAGACACAATATGTTACAGACAGACAGACAAGGTGGGGCAGCGGGAAGAACGGGTGGAACGATCTGTAGGCGACCATCTCGCCGTCAGGTGTCTCCCAGCTGAGAACCACCTGGCCCTGGCAGACAGACAGACAGACAGACACAATATGTTACAGACAGACAGACAAGGTGGGGCAGCGGGAAGAACGGGTGGAACGATCTGTAGGCGACCATCTCGCCGTCAGGTGTCTCCCAGCTGAGAACCACCTGGCCCTGGCAGACAGACAGACAGACAGACACAATATGTTACAGACAGACAGACACAATATGTTACAGACAGACAGACAAGGTGGGGCAGCGGGA
>OX246747.1:27087134-27163640 GCA_945910005.1 Isoperla grammatica
GTATATTAAGTGAGGAAAGGATCCAACAGCTTACCTTCGTGTAGTAAGATGACGGATTTGCGAGTTTGAAGTACACATGAAGACATAATACAAAATATAACGAGACGTTTCGACCGAGGTCTTGCTCACTCGAGAGAAGAATGGCTACTGCAACTACTCTAGTCAACTAAACAACTATAATAAACTAGACTAAAATATATATATATATATGTACAATATTTACAAGGCGCTGTTGGGGGGTGTGGCGGCAGGGAGGTGAGAGGGGGAGAGGGCTATCACTAACGGATGTTTAGGTTGGGAGCCAACCTAGATTTAGTGATCCACTGGTGGGCCAACTCCCACCGTCTTAGTTCGCCTGGGTTGCAGCTGGCTGGGAGGGATTTTATCACTCTGGTGTTGAAACATCCATTGAATGCCAGGTTATGGGATGCCGCATGTTGAGCCACCGGTGCGGCATCCCATAACCTGGCATTCAATGGATGTTTCAACACCAGAGTGATAAAATCCCTCCCAGCCAGCTGCAACCCAGGCGAACTAAGACGGTGGGAGTTGGCCCACCAGTGGATCACTAAATCTAGGTTGGCTCCCAACCTAAACATCCGTTAGTGATAGCCCTCTCCCCCTCTCACCTCCCTGCCGCCACACCCCCCAACAGCGCCTTGTAAATATTGTACATATATATATATATATTTTAGTCTAGTTTATTATAGTTGTTTAGTTGACTAGAGTAGTTGCAGTAGCCATTCTTCTCTCGAGTGAGCAAGACCTCGGTCGAAACGTCTCGTTATATTTTGTATTATGTCTTCATGTGTACTTCAAACTCGCAAATCCGTCATCTTACTACACGAAGGTAAGCTGTTGGATCCTTTCCTCACTTAATATACCATTCCAGCCGATTGGCACCTACTTTCATAACCTAAATAAATAAATAAATAAATAAATAAATAAATAAATAAATAAATAAATAAATAAATAAATAAATAAATAAATAAATAAATAAATAAATAAATAAATAAATAAATAAATAAATAAATAAATAAATAAATAAGAAAAAAAATAAAGAGGGCGCTTGAGACTGCGGCGTTGTACCTGTCAGGTTCCAGAGCGCGCTCAGCGTGAACTTGATGGTGATGTCGACCTGATGCGTCTGCACTTTGTTCTTGACAATGTCCAACAGTTTCCTCATGTACTGAGGCTGCGCCCCCAGTTGGGACGTCTCCGCTGTCGAGATCTTTGCCGCTGTAACAACCACGATATCATCGTTATTAGCATCTGCACTTTGTTCTTGACGATGTCCCAACGCAGAGTTAGATGTGGCAATAGACGATGATGATGATCTATAATATAAGTATAAAACCATTGAGTTGGCTAGTGTAGGGTAGAGACCCAGCTGCCATTGGCAGCTGTCTACCAATAAATTTCCCGTGGACTCTAGTAGTACGAGCGCGTACTACCAGAGTCCACGGGAAATTTATTGGTAGACAGATGAAATCTATATATGTCATGAACGTATGCCAATAGAGAGTACGGTATATGCAATAACGACAATTCCGGTATCGCACGGTGGCCATACTGAGCTACTCTGTAAACATTTGTTTACGCAATGAAGTGTCTTCCGACACTTCATTGTTGCAATATTGCAGATGTTCTTTGATTGACGTAATAACTGTTTTCAAACGAAAGTTCTGTTTTATGACTGAAAACAAAATAAGATCGCGTCAACTCTGTTTGAAGACAATCATTTGCACGTGAAGGCCTAATAATTTTCTTGAACTTTTACCTGCACACGTCAACCTATACGGCTTAAAACTGTGATATTTCCTGGATAGCCTATGTGTCTTCTATTGACAGAATAGACTAGATCAGTTTTCAAAAAATGTGTCTCCTTCTCGATTTTGGGGTACCGGGTTGTTAAAAGCTGCCAACAAGGTTATTCTTACTCAGGAGAATACCCTGCATTCGAAAACCATTGTTGGCAGTTTTTTGTTTGAGTATTTCAACCCCAAACACCCCAAACACCCCCTAAAAATCAATTTTTACGGAATTATCTTTAATAATTCATAAGTCCGGAGAAAATTATACTAACATTTATCTTTAAAACTTTGTTAGTAGAAAAATGTTCTTTTAAGAATTTGGCTATTTCAGATTTTCAATTTTCATCGAAACTGAATAAGAAAATGGCTCTATGACACAAAATATTCAGTTCTTGTTGAGCAGCAATGAAATGTTTCACTTTATTGCAAGTAAACGGTGCATAATGGAGATATTATTTTTTTCCGAAAACATCATCGACAATTCATGAATAGTGTACAATCGTCATATTTAGTCTTTATAATTTAGGTATTGTGTAGTAATTGAAACAAGGTGGCAAAGTGTAATAATCCTAAGGGCAGCAGAGCGAAGCGGAGTCTCTACTTGAATGTACATCCGTGGGCTCCTTGATGAAGCAAGTATGGGAGTAGGCTCAATCGCTTCCTTTTAGATTATAGAATAATAAATTTGAAAGTGCCTGGCTCAAATGTTAGACATTCACGAGCTGTACGCAAAAAATAAAATGGCCGCCACTGCAAGTGTTTTTCCCATTTATCTCCACAATGCAAAGTTTTATGACAAAATTGAATATGACAAGAATTATTTCTCTTAAAATTCTACACAAACATGATATGCACGTATGTTTGTAGAATTTAATACTCACGTAGAACTTTAATTTTTTGCATGTTAATCTGTACTAAAATGTACATATTTTGGATCCAGTGGGCTTCTCAATGAATGAAGAATGAACTATGTGAGTGGGCTAAGTCTCTACCTTTAAGTATATGTAATAATAATTTTGATAGTACTCGGCTCAAATTTTAGAGATTCACGAGCTGTACGTAAAAAACAAAATGGTCGCCACTGCAAGTGTTTTACCCATTTATCTCCATAATGCCAAGTTTCATGACAAAATAGAATATGACAAGAATTATTCCTCTTAGAATTCTACACAAATATAATATTCACGTATTTTTATAGAACTTAATTGTTACGTAGAACTTTAATTTCTTGTATGTCAATCTGTACTCAAATGTACAAACTTTTGCTCCAGTGGGCTTCTCATTGAAGGAAGAGTGAAATATGTGGGTGGGCTAAACATTTTTTATTTATTTTGGTTTAACGACGTAATCGACAACGAAGATCATATGACGTCGGGTGTATTTGGAGGAAAGTGTCAAGAAGGACGTAGCAGTCCCTGGGCAGGTGGGTGGGCTCAATCTCTTCTTTTAAGCTTTTTGCCTGGGAATATTACAAATATGATTTATTTAATAATTTTCCTAGAGTGTGACAAATCCAATGGTGGAAGACATTGATAACTTAATTCATCAATCTGGCTCTCAGGGGTAACCAAATTACCGAGATTGTTAAAAATTATTGCAAGCCGTGGTCTATTTTTTTAAGAAACGGAGTACTTATCAACATTTATTTTGTTTTAAAATTTTGTTTTGTAAACAGTATTAACCTTACAAGTTAATGACAACTAACTTTTTGGCTCTACCTAGAATCAATAACAAGGTACAGTTAATTAATAGACACAGTGCGTATGCGAAATTCTGACAATGTTTAACTTTGGGGCGTTGCGATGCCACAATCCCTTCCGATATTGACATATTCCATACCAAATAATGAAATAAGATAAACGTTGATTTTAAAAGTTAAAAACCATTAATCCAATTTCAAAAATATAGCTCTCAAGGGGAAACCAAAGTCTTCATATTGTTAGAATTCTCGCTGAGGATGTCTATTTGTTTTACGAAACGGAGTATTTATCAATATTTATTTTGTTTTTTATTTTGTTAATGTAAACAATCATAACCATACGAGTTAATAATAGTGAATTTCATGACTCTACCTAGAAGCAATAATAAGCTAGAGTTATTTAATTGACAGAAGTGCGTACGTGACATTTAGGCATTGTTTGGCTTTGGGGCGTTGCAACGCCACTAACCCTTCCGATATTGAAATGTTCCATACTAAATACTTTTTTTTAAAGAATGTATAGATTTCAACGGGTAAAGACAGATTGATCCAATTTCATAAATGTGGCTCTCAGGGGTAACCAAAGTCTTGAGATTGTTACAATTCTCGTTACGGAGGTCTATTTTTTATGAAACGGAGTACTTATCAATGTTTTTTATTGTTTATAATCTTTATATCAACAAAATTAACATTTGAAAGTTAATAGTGGCTAACTCTATGGATCCACCTGAAAGCAAGCACAAGCTAGAGTTATTGATTGGACACAATATCTGCATAAGTGAAATTCAGACATCGTCTGACTTTGAGGTGTCACACCGCCACTTTTCCTTCCGATATTGAAATGTGCTATACCAAATAATTTATCTGAAAGTAATACTAACTTAATGGTGTATTGAATTTATAACGAAATTTGTAAGTTTGGCTCTCAGGGCTAACCAAACAAGTGCGATTGTTACAATTCTTGCTACCATGGTCTATTTTATCCTGTAACGGACTATTACCAAATTGTGTTTGTATTTTTTATTTTTTTCATAAACATACTAAAAATTACTAGTTACTACTAGTTAATTTCATGGCTCTATCTAGAATAAATACAAAGTTAGAGGCATTTATATAGACAGATGTGCACACATGAAATTCAGACACCTGAATTTGAGACGTCGCGACGCCATTTTCCCTTCCAATATTGAAAAAGTTCCATATTATACAATATTTTCGCGAGTATAGGTAATCCAATGGTGTACGACACGTTTATTCATGAGCCATTTTTACTCTCTGGCTCAAAGTCTAGTAGTTGCATGAATCATATGCACTTTTTTTCTTGTTGCATCCTCGTTTTACACCCCGATATTAACTTAATCCATTTTTTAAAATCATCAATTGCATTAGTTAATCTTCGCTGAGTATAATAATAATTTGATTTGGTTTTTATTGTAAGAATAGTGATTTCTGTGATTTTTTTTCTTCTTGACGGCAAAAACCAACCCTTAATACGATTTAAGGGTATAAAAGTGAAAATGGCGATTGCCAACAATGTTATTCGGATTCAGCGTTTAAAAATCTATTAGGATCACTTTGTTGGCAGCTTTTAACACGAGGGGCCCCAAAGCTGAAAAATTATTAAAACTAGTCTAGTCTAGAACAAATGTAAACAAGTAATGAGAACCTCATAATGGCCGCCACGTGACGTCTATTGAATACTACCTATTGGTCAATAAATGACTCCAGTCTAGTCCTAGTCACTCACCTAGGATGCTGCATATCGCCACCGACATTCTGTTCATAGAAGCGTCGTCGAAAGCGCACAAACAGTTCATCACAAGCCTCGCGCATCTGTACTTGTCGAAGGCCACTTCCTGTAGGATGCGGTCGCTGCAGAGAGTCAGCAGAGTGTTCTTCTGTAGCTGTAACGCAACGCAACAATCATCTATCATGATATGATACTAGAGAAGCGCGCACACAGACAGTCTATCAGCGCATCTGTACTTGTCGAAGACCACTTCCTGTAGGATGCGGTCTCTGCAGAGTGTTCTTCTGTAGCTGTAACGCAACAAACAATCATCTATCAATATGATACTAGTCTAGTGAGTCTAGTGTATATGTAACTACAGGTGTGTGTGTAGGCCAAGGCCTAAAAGCTGTCCCTGAGGCCTAAGCCTATCTGGGGCCAGGCCTAAAACCATATACTGTAATTTGTTCAATATTATTGTCTCCCTAGGCCAAAGGATCAATAGATGCTCAATTCTGCCAACTGGGTCTAGGCCTACGTGATCTAGACAAGGAAAGTACTAAGGCTTGGCCTAGGTGTTGGGCCTTGGGATAGGCTTTGCTCGAAGCATGGCCAAATGCTAGGCCTAGGACTAGGCCTACACTGTACATGGGGACCTGGCACAGGAGAAGGACTTTAAGAGAAACAATAGAACTACAGTGTAATCTGTTTTGCAGATGGGTTGTCAGATGGCCACTTTTGTTTTTGTGAGACTATGTTGACGAGTGTTTCCCTATTTTGAGGTTAATAATGCAAAGATTTCATTTTGAACTTAAGTAGCCTAAGTAAGTAAGTAAGTAAGTAAGTAAGTAAGTAAGTAAGTAAGTAAGTAAGTAAGTTTTAGTTTCAGATCAATATAGCACATTTTAAACTCATTGTATTTGCAGAAGTATAGGCAACTGGATATTCACTGGTATAGGTCTAGGCCTAATAATAAGCGTCGTCTGCGCGGTCTGAGTGTATCGATCTGCTCATCGCTCATTGTATACACTTTGTGATGACCCCAAGTTTAATTGTCTGTGATGATAAATAGTAATTTACTAACCCTAAACAAATAAACTTTTTGTTGTGGTGTTTGGAAAGGTGCATTTGCTGTATGAATGAAACAGGATGCAGTTGGGCTAAACAATTAGACTAAAAAGACTAAAATTAATCTAAACAAATAATATTATAAATAAATAAGACAAAATGTAAGACATAAGATACAAGACAAAAAAAAAAATGGGCCTACCATAAATATCTTACTTACCCTATTCACAATTTACCTGTTGGGGGGAGTAAGGGGGGGTGGAGTAAGATCGCCTCCAGTTGCTACAACTTGGTGCCCCCTGGTAACGTGCGTGAACATAACAAGTGGAAACGAGTGGAGTTTACGTACGGCTAAACGATCTTACAAATACACCATATCCTTGGTTGCCCAAAATGTTTTCTCAGACATCCTCCAACCGCCCTTTTAAGGACGATGACAAAGGTAAATCAAACCTGAAGATTATTTTTTGGAACGCTGGCGGATTCACTCCCGCCAAATATGTTGAATTTCGGAAATTAGTTTTACGAGAAGACGCAGATGTTTACGCCATTGTAGAGGCAGGGAAAGCATCTGAAGACCTGAATGACTATTGCATCCCTAATTATCAGACGTTTGCCCTAAAGAGAGCAAGGCAGATTGCATCGGGCATTATCATTGCAGCAAAAATAAATCTGGATGCAAAGTTTACAGTGATACATGAAATGACAAATGAAAACAAGATTGAGATTGCCCAGATTGAAATCTGGAAGAACAGAAGCAAACACAATGTTATTGTTGTGTACAATCCCCCCAACAACATACCAGATTTAATGGGTATTAAGGGAGAACCACATACCGTTATTGTTGGGGACTTTAATGCGCCATCAAGAAGATGGGGGTACAAACATTCTACTCCAGTAGGACGAGAGGTTGAAGACTTCATTGATGGTAACCCTTACCAAGTCGTAGCAAGTAAATGTAGTACACCAACTTTCTTGTCCCATGCCGGACATACATCCCAGCCGGACCTGGTAATAGCCCACTCTAACATCTACAAAGACATTTCCCAAAAACCTATAGAAGACCCAGGAGGGATAGGACATCGAGCAATTTCAATAACGATTCGAAAAGTAGAGGGTGCTCAAAAAACGCTTGACATGAAGCCAAGATGGAATTTTAAAAGAGCTAGATGGGATCATTATAAACAGATTACCAACACGTATTTAACCCCGGATCTAATTGATGATAACCCAGATAAATCAGAGAAAAGATTCCGGGATCAAGTCCTTACCTGTGCTCTGAAAGCGGTGCCAAGAGGAGCAGTAAAGAAGTATAAGCCATTTTGGAGTGACAAACTAACAGAACTAAAAAAAGAGAGATAGGAACAGAAAAAACGTGGAACGAACGGGGCGAGTGCAGCATGGAATAGAGTTACGGAAAAGTCAAGCCAAACTTACCCATGAAATATTGGATAGTAAGAGGAGAGCCTACCTAGAATTTATCGAGCAGATGGATTACAGAACAGATTGCAAAAAGACCCACCAGATGGTATCCACTTTGAACAATACCAGATCTCAAGAAAGAAATGCTCCCCTCCGTAGTGGTGCTGGAATCATAACAAACAGTTTAGGTAAAGCCAAAGCTCTGGCCAAACATTATGCGGCTGTTAGCAGGACAGATGTTGGAAGAAGAAGTATACCCCTCTGCAGAGAGCTGAGAAAGCGTCGGCAGGAGGAAGAAGTAAATGAAGCTCATAATACGCCTTTTACAATGAATGAAATGAAGAGAGCTTTAAACAACACAAAAGTTGGTAAAGCACCTGGACCGGATAATATTCCCTCAGAACTCTTAACTCAGCTAGGTGGTAAAGCAGTAGAAACCCTACTCAAGCTTATTAACCTGACATGGGAAAAATATGTCCCGGCAGAGTGGAGAAAGGCAGAAATAACACCGATTCTTAAACCTAATAAGGATCCAGAGGATATTTCCAGTTACCGACCGATCTCCCTGACAAGTTGTGTATGCAAACTTGCAGAGCGTATGGTTTTAAAACGTCTTAGTGACCATCTAGAAGACAAAGGTTTGTTGGCTGAGGAGCAGGCAGGTTTCAGACCTAATCGTAGCACTGTTGACCAACTGGCAAGACTGTCGCAGGATGTAAAGGATGCTTTTCAAAGAAGGGAATCAACGCTGGCTGTTATGGTGGATTTCAAAACAGCATACGACACCATATGGAGACCCAAGTTGCTGACAAAACTAAGTAGGTTAAAAGTATCTGGAAATCTACTTGGGTGGATCAAAAGTTTTTTGGACCAACGTTTCATAAGAGTCTCTTTCCAAGATTCTAAATCGGGTTATCAGCAACTCAAGCAAGGCCTACCACAAGGATCGGTTCTAAGCCCAACGCTTTTCAATGTCATGATAAATGATCTTGCTACGGAACTCAAAGACAAGTCTGGAATACAGGTGCTACTATATGCAGACGACGTAGTAATGTGGAATTCGTCCAATGACATTGAGAGTCTCCAAAGACAAATGAACGAAGCTCTTGTCGTTTTGGCACAATGGGCGGACAACAATGCGATGACTGTTAATACAACAAAAACAACATACCAGCTCTTCTCATTATCTCACGAGAAGACTGTAGCACAAACCCCAGTGTATCTTAAGTATAAAACCCAGGAGCTCAAACAAAGCTACAATTCCAAATATCTGGGCTTAGCTATGGACCAGAAACTTAGCTGGAAAGAACACGCAATGGAAACGGCTAGGAAAGGAACTAAAAGAATGAACCTCTTGAAAAGACTAACTGGCTCAAAGTGGGGAGCGTCTCACAACACTTTGGTCACAACATATAAGACGTATGTTAGACCAGCATTGGAGTATGGTGGTGAGGTTTTTGTTACAGCCACAAAAAATGTTACTGACAAAATTGACAAAGTACAAAACCAGGCCATGAGACTTATATGTGGTGCTCCCAAATCTACACCTATAGCCGCAATGGAGCTCCAAACTGGTTTAGAACCACTGAAGGCACGCAGAGAAAAAAGTGCAATGAAGCTCCACGAGAGGTTGTTAAGGGGAAAGGATGACTACTGGAGGGACTATGGAAGTGGATTTGAGAGACTAAAGACACACAAGAACTTCTCACAGACTGCAGTCATGTTAAAACAGAAATACCAAATTCCAGACTGCCCACGTACACGCCTTAGCCAAAGAAACGGGAACAACAATGTAAGACCCCCAATGGATGTTATGCTAGAACTTGACAAAAAAGTGCAGAAAGCAGCATGTTCAGCCCAAGAGTTAAGACAGATAACATACCGTACTCTACACTCCCGGTACCCAGTGCCAACCTGGCTGCACGTGTATACGGATGGATCTGCAACACCACCTAAGGGGCTTGCGGGAGCAGGAGTGTATTGTCAGGTTTTTGAAAAACACACTGCGGCTGGCAAATTTGGAACAAACTTTGACGGGGAGCTGGAAGCCATCCACCTTGCACTAACCGAAGTAGGCAATATTATTATTAAGCCATCACAGCCAGTGGTGATCTTGGTAGATTCAAGGGCAGCACTACAAGCCTTGATATCTCAAAGAGATACAGATAGTGAGATAACAGTAGCATGTAGGGAAGAATACTACAAGCTCTACGACAAAGGCTGGCAAGTATGTTTTCAATGGATCCCTAGTCATTGCTCAATAGTGGGAAATGAAAAAGCCGACTACCTGGCAAAGATGGGAGCTAAATTGAAACAACCTGAAAAGGCAATCTCACTGCAGTCCAGCAAGTCTACAATCAATAACCAAGTCAGCTTGGAGTTAAAGAAACAGTATGAAGTAATGGCGCGAGGGAAAAGATGGGAACCGCTTATAAGGAAGGAGAAAATGAACGCAAGGAAAATTGATAAGGAAGAAAGAAGGGTATACGTGGCAAATTTCCGGATGGACACCGGCCATGACTACCTGCAAGCCCATCTGCACAAAATAGGAGTGGTGGATACGAGAATATGCCCACTCTGCAAAGAACAAGACCAGGACGCGGAACATCTTACGACATGTGTCTCTTTGACAGCAGAAAGGGATCTAATGGAGGGGAAAAAGATAGCAAGGAGGAAATATGTGGCAAACCTTTATTGGGCAACTAGGCAGAGAATGGCATAAGTTCCAACTCTGGGTGTTCGAAAGAAGAAGAAGAAGAAGAAGACAATTTACCAATATTATTAAGTTGTATTGGACGTTTTAAAAATGATTCCAAATACATGATGATCAGTAGGGAATATAATAATACAATATCTTTGATGATTAGGTACCCTTCGGTCTAGGTCTAGGTCTAGGCCTAGGCCTAGGCTATGCTAGGCTCTTTGAACAAAGTACGCCCAGGCCTAGGCCTAATGCGTCAGCGATCTCGTAGGCCTAGGTTCTCGAAGATTCTCTTCCATTTGTTTGGCTGCCACTTCTACATCGTCCACACTTTCATCGATTAGTTCACAAAAATCGTAGACACTTTTTGCGAAGTTGCAGAAGTATAGGCAACTGGATATTCACTGGTATAGGCCTAGGCCTAATAATAAGCGTCGTCTGCGCGTATCGATCTGCTCGATAATGATCGATAGGTCACTTTTTCTTCAAAGACGATTGTGAAATCGATATTTAAGCTATTTTAGGATACTAGCACTACCTATTGGCGGCCAGTTGAATACGGCAGCTCAGTCGATCAGAGCTACTCGAACTCGACTCGTTTTTCATGAAAAACTCGATCACCTCGTGTCGAGTAGTAACTACTCGACCGAACTCGACTTTTCGAGTACTCGCACAGCCCTAATTTATTTACCTGGTAGTGGTTGGGGAACATCTCCATTGCGGTCAGCGTCAGCTCTACCACGTCTCTCAGGACGCGCGGGTGTATCTTGGCGGCGAGATCTCCCTTGGTCAGGTTGTAGAGACAGGCAGTAGCGGCCATCTGAACCCCGAACTGGGCCGGGTGAGACTCCATGCCGGGCAACACGAGCTGCGGACAGACCAGTTGGACATTTCAACAACAAAAAATATAAACAAAATTTTTTTTTTTCCGTGGGCAGGGATGGCTTCCCAGCCATTCCTCTTCCTCGCTATCCAATATAAAATGGCTTCTTTTTCTGACCTGCCCATATCATTAGTCAGGGCGTCAATGTCACTCTGAAGTGCGGCACATCTTAAAAGGTGTGCTCTGTCTTGAGGTTCAAAATTCCAAAAAAATTACTGGCAAAAGAGCGTTATCTTATGAGATTGATTAATGGCGCTTAACGTCTCATATTTGTGCAACAATGAATGGCTAATCGAGACGACGAGCGAGTGATAATGAAGATGAGGAAGATGATGATGATGAAGAATAAAGTCACATCCGAATCGGATCCATTGTACGTCGCGTGGGTCGTCATACGGGAGTCGAGCAAGAGTGGGCAGGGCCAAGTAAGAGGAGAAATAGTCAGTGGGACAGGGGGGAGAGGAGGGGGGGGGGGTCTCCTTCATCGCCTCTTACAACTAGCAGAGTCACTCTGGGCCTATTCTTCCCCGGGCTCAGACAGGCACGCGTTATCTTCTGTTTTATTTTTGTTTTATTTATATTTAGTTATGTAGGCCTACCATATTACAACATCCGATTGTGTGGTACACGTCAATAAGTTTTTAAGTGATAGAAAATAACTTTAAAAGATTATTTTGCCCAGGCCTACAATATTAAATCAAGTACAATGATGTAATAAGCTACACAATGGACTAGATTATGCCCTTGATTGTTGTAGAGAGCAAACACGTGCGGTAGTTCTACCGACGACTTACGTACCTTTATTATGTCGACTCTCGCGTCGGTGAAGTTCGGGGTCAGTCTGAAGAGGTTGTAGAGGCACTTTTGAACGTAGAGCGGCCTTTTCGTGTATTTCCTAAGTCCTTCGAGTATTTGCACTTCGTTGGCCGTACCGGCGATCTGAAACACACGGACAGGGCATTCGTCAGTTTTTCATTGACAACAGAAGACTTCGAGTAACCGGAAACCGATTCGGAACTGGTTGTACTTTTCTTTTCAAAAAGGTCAATTTTGTTTAAGAGCTGCATGTAAAATATTCAAAGGTCCACTAATTTCCTTCGCAATTGGCCTTGACTTCCGATGAGATTCGCTAGGCCTACTATATTATTTTGTTTAATTGAGTGTTACCAGTTGCCACTGTAAGTCTTGCATAAAATACGTGTACGTGTAATTTTCCTTAGGGCCGGTCTTACAATCTCCTAATAAGAAAGTTATTTGTAGCAATTAAGCTATTTGGAGGATTTCAAGGGTTTTGATTGGTCGTTGGCTCGTTGCCATGGAGACAACAAGCTATTCGATGAATAACTAGTTATTGGGACATTGTAAGACTGGACCTTAGTCGTTTTGTAATGGAAAATGAACAAAATTCTATGACATAGGCCTACTCATAGAGCTGGTGATTTTTTATTGTTCTCAAATCAGGATACCGGATTGAAACCGGATCATGCATACAAGAACGGGATTCTAATTATTAGACCCGAAGTCACTTCTAATTAGTAATTAACGATGCCATTGAAACGCTCGTCTGACGTGGATAATTTGATAGACTATTCGGCCATGCGTTTAGTTAGTATTTTCAATCTCAGACCTCGTTTAAAAGGATTTCAACTAGGCTATTCTTCAATCATCTCACAAATATTATAAACAGGGAATAATTTCTAAATAGGCTAGAATGTGCAATATTTTACTATCTCGTACTTACGACTAAATTTTTCCTATAGTCTGGATGCTTTGGATTTGTGAAGCTGTCGTTATAGCAAGCGTCCGAATGAATTAATCCTAGAAACTGTAGCTTTGGATGGTGTCTTATGAATAGCTGTAAGTCCGTCGAGTTTATTTCTTCTTTACCTGAGGATCAAAAACATTAATACATTATTTTACACATCTGACGAACACAGTAGGGCGTAGGCCTAGAAACCAAGGTACGAGTTCCTAAAAGAAAAAAACTCTCACCTATTTATTATCACCGTCTCCATACTTTTTGTATAAATTAGTGATTTAGCGGTCTGTGTCTCTTTACACTTCAAATGGATACCCAAACTTCTACAGATAAGCTGTTGGCTCCTATAATTATTTTTCCAACCAAATCACTAGGCCTAATTACTTAGGTGTGGGAGACCGTATGAAAGCAGCGCTGTGAGCGTTCCTACCCACAGAAATTTCAGTATGCCGCTCACTTGAGACATGTAGGCCTAGTTTTGATGTCGAGTAAATACAGATGGCTGTGGGGCGGCTTAACCTTACCTGCGTACGAAGCGTATGGTAGACTGTCATTTGTCATTTCATCAACCACTGTACTAAGTTTCACTTGTTTTCTGGATTCTTCAGCTGATTGTTAATTTTAAATACACACACAACACCTGATAAGGCCTAATACAGTTAAATTAAGTTTTTAGTGCTAAAGTACCTAGGCCTATAATTAGAATTACGCTAAAGAATTTAATAGGGAGAAGATAAGTTAGAATAGAATAAAGCATGTCAAGGCTGCAAATGGGCCATAACTTCTTCTCTTCTTCTCTTATACCCACATTGACACATTAATGTCATCATGCGTCTTGCCAACCAATAGAGACAAGCCTCCTGCTCTTTCCTGTCCAGCCCTCCTGGCATTTAGAATGCCACCGCTAGCAGCTGGTAGAGATGGGAATCGAAAATCCACAAGCTGTCCTTCTCAGGGCAATGTTAAATTTCTGTATTGGAACAAAGAAGTGATTGACGAGATGCCGAAGGGCATGGATAGATTTGAAAAGGAGGCGTTTCTCTACTGGGCTGCTAGACGCATGATGACTCCGTGAAGTGAGATGCGGGCATAAGAAAACAACAACATTTCTTTGTTGTGCTCTTTCAGTATCTAGCAACTGCTATAACTGCAACATCCATAACTGCCCGGTGGCTATACCAGTCTCCACCTCCCCATCACCCTCTTTCATCACTTCCTACCCTTTATTGAGATTGGGGAGCTCGTAACCGAAATTCTGTATCGCTCACAGCGCACTCTACTTTTTGTACGGTCTCCCACAAGAACAAACACCTCTATACTGCACCCAGCCTTGAGAAACACAGTGGATGAATGAAGTCGGACCCTATTGTTCACGCTAGAAGCGGCCATAAAAAGAATGATTCAATGGTGTTTTACGATTTCCGTAGGCCAATGTTTTCATGATTTCGGTAAACCTTCTTTTTATGACCGCTTCTAGCGTGAACAATAGGGTTCGGCTTCATTCATCCACTGTGTTTCTCAAGGCTGGGCGGAGTTTAGTTACGACTCATCCCGAGTAGGTAACGTAGGGTCGTGGTCGGGGTTGACTCACCGGAGATGTCGAGCGAAGTCAGGTTGGGAGTCTTGTCGACGGCCTTGAGGAAGTGCGACACCTTCGAGTGGATCGGATTGAGGACCTCGAACAGATGCTGGTCCCGCTCGTCCGACATGTCGAGCGAACACAGCTCACCCAGTTCGGTGAGGACAGGCGCCACGGCGTCGCCGCTAGACATCTGAGACAGCGTTAATGACAATAACAACTTCTTCTTCTTCTTTCGAACACCCAGAGTTGGAACTTATGCCGTTATCTGTCTAGTTGCCCAATAAAGGATTGCCACATATTTCCTTCTTGCTATATTTTACCCCTCCATTAGATCCCTTTCTGCTGTCAAAGAGACACATGTCGTAAGATGTTCCGCGTCCTGGTCTTGTTCTTTGCAGGACAAAATAGGAGTGGTGGATACAAGAACAATAACAACTAGAGTCGAGCGTTTTGTGAAGAACGCTTTTTACAGGAAATTTCTCGAAAATTATCTTTTTTGAATTTCTTTTTATAAGCTCTGATGTTTATTTCCAACGAACGAATGCTTCGTTTCCACATAACAAAACAAGATGTGAACATACATTACACACATGTACCCTAACGCACACATTTGTGTACATGTTTTTGTAGGATTTATGGAAAGAATTTTATGTTAGGATTTATAAAATAACAATAGGATCGATACTAGGCCTATATCTCAATTTACACTTTATCAACTATGTTAATCAATATTTAATATGCCTAAGGTACAAGCATTGAGTTTATTAGTGTAGGGTTAGAGACCCAGCGGCCATTGGCGGCTATCTACCAATAAATTTCCCGTGGACTCTAGTAGTACGATCCCGTACCGCTAGAAAGCGCTACACGTACCCACTGATGTCAGCGTTCCTGTGGAAAGAAGGGATACTACGTAGTACGATCACGTGGCTTAGGTCTAGCCTAGGTCTAGGCCCAACTCTTTTAGTCTAGGCCATTACTAGGCTACAATAAGCCTAGGCCTACATTAATAGGCCTACATTTGTAACGTAGTACTACAGCCTAGCCTATATAATGTATAAAACCTTATATAATGTGTTGTAATAAAGTATTAGCTTACTTATTGTTAACTTCGTGCCCGTTTGACATGTTTATCAGAACAAATGATAATGCTTTAATAACAATATCCACCGCCATCTGGATACTACTACCTAACCGACTTCGCATCTGCGCGTACTACGTAGTATCCCTTTCTTTCCACAGGAACGCTGACATCAGTGGGTACGTGTAGCGCTTTCTAGCGGTACGCGCTCGCACTACTAGAGTCCACGGGAAATTTATTGGTAGAGAGCCGCCAATGGCCGCTGGGTCTCTAACCCTACACTAATAAACTCAATGGTACAAGTAAGAGAGTGAGTTCTATGTGACCATTTGAGCACACCAAAATGTAACAAAATTATGACATTTTACCACTTCAAGCAAAATTCTTCAAATTGATGTGTATACACCAAATTGAACAACAAAATTTGAAACATACTTTTTTTTGGGGGGGGGGGGGGGGGTTAATCCCCCGTTAACCATTTATGGGTGTTTAAACATTTAGGAAAATAGCTAGTTTAACCCATCTTTAATCACCACATCTCCGCCAACAACGTAGGCCTACCTTGATGTTGAACATGTAGAGGTACTTGAGCGAATGCTTCCACTTCCTGAGCGCTGAGATGTCGTCGACCCTTGTGCACGATATGTCGAGCATCTCCAACTGCGGCAGGTCTTCCGCGACGATCTCGAGGCCGTGTCGGTTGAACTCGGTGTAGCTGACGTTCAACGACTGCAGCGTCTTGAGTTTCGACAGCGCCACGATCACGCAATACCTGCGGAGAATCGGCCCGCTGCTACACTCCAAGCTGTTACACTTGTGGCTGTTACACTAATGGCTGTTACATCCCAAACTGTTACACTGATGGCAGTTACACTATAGGCTGTTACACTTGTGGCTGTTACATCCCGAGCTGTTACACTAATGGATGTTACACTCCAGGCTGTTATGGTCCTAGATGTTATACTCTAGGCTATTACACTATAGGCTGCTACAATTCAAGCTGTTACACTACTGGCTGTTACACTTTAAGCTGTTACACTCCAAGCTGTTAACACTATAGGTTATTACACTATAGGCTGTCACACTTCAGGCAGTTACACACCTGGCTGTTATACTCTAAGCTGTTACACTCCAAGCTGTTATCACTATAGGCTATTACACTATAGGCTGCTACAATTCAAGCTGTTACACCACTGGCTGTTACACTCTAAGCTGTTACACTCCAAGCTGTTAACACTAGGCCTATAGGCTATTACACTTCAGGCTGTTAGACTTCAGGCTGTTACACACCTGGCTGTTACACTCCTGTCTGTTACACTATAGACTGCTACACTCCAAGCTGTTATACTCCTGGCTGTTACAGTCCAAGCTGATACACTTCAAGCTGTTACACTCCAAGTGTTACACTCTCAGCTTTTACACTCTCGACTGTTACACTCCAAGCTGTTACACTAAAGGCTGCTACACTCCAAGCTGTTAACACTATAGGCTGCTACACTATAGGCTGTTACACTTCAGGCTGTTACACTATAGGCTGCTACACTCCAGGCTGTGTAATGCACGGCAGAAAAAACTAGTGAAAACGCTTGATTAAGATATCTGAAACGCTTGGTACTACCCAAGTGTTGTGCAGTGTCGTCATGGTTACCTTGATCCGTCTAGGAAGGTGCTGCGCGCGACGTTGAGCGAGCGAAGGTTCTCAAGCGTCCACTCGCCTAG
Source organism: Isoperla grammatica (assembly GCA_945910005.1). Taxonomy (NCBI): domain Eukaryota; kingdom Metazoa; phylum Arthropoda; class Insecta; order Plecoptera; family Perlodidae; genus Isoperla; species Isoperla grammatica. The sequence goes on from OX246747.1 coordinate 27,104,589, forward strand.
ACAACCGACGAGGTCGTTGACGGCGACCTTGAGACCGGTCGCCTCGAGGTCGCTGATCTTGTGTCCGCGCAACATGCGTAGACCCTTGACGCTGAGCTGGGTGGCGTCCGTCAGCCTGACGTGCCTGCGCAACCACGAGAAGACAACGGTGTTAGGACAGATATAGGTCGTCGTTTCGTTTACAAGTACAGGACAGTTAAGTCGGGTGCACACAACTGACTATTGTTTATTGACTATTGACTATGACTAAGCTTCAAAACCTGCAAGGGCTCCTTTCATTGGCTGTGAGTGAGAGTCCTGCGCGCTGATTGGCCGTGACAGAGGTTATACCTTGGTTTGACTAAGGAATGGAAAATATTTCAATTCGTTAGTCAAGCATGGTCGTATCTTTTTAGCACGTGAAGGTTAGTCAAGAACATTAGTCATAGTCATTTGTGTGCACCGGGCTTAATTATATAAAAACTGTATGGGAGACCGTATGACAGGTAGAGTGCGCTGTGAGCGATCATGTACCCAATTTTGTATTGTTTGTATTCTCCTACTTTTGCAGCGGCGCACCTCGCCCGCAGCAGAGCTATCCCCCTCCCAACCTCTTCCAGCCTATAGCCGTGCATCAAGATTATGAACATTATGTAGTATGTACATATGTACAGAGGGAGTCCTGTCTGTCTCTATTGGTTAGCACGACAACGCATGATGGCCGAATAGACCAATTGCGGGCATAAGAGAAGAAGAAGAAGATTTATTAAAAGGGCATTGCCTAGCTATGATTAAGAACTCCGTACCACCCTTTACTAAATATTACCTCTTGAAACTTGTGAGTCCATACGTAAGTTTAAAACAAACAAGCGTGTATTCCCTTAAATATTTAAGATCGAGAGCCGTGACCCTCACAGCCATATAACTTACACGTGATAGCTAGCACAACTATAATTAAACACTCAAAATCTTATAAATATCCCTGGTAAATTCTTTATACTAATTGTTATAAGCCGGACAAATCATGGTCAAGAAAAGTGGCAACAGCGCAGTTTCGGCTGGCCACAGGACACGATGTCCTGCAGCACCACTTGAGTCGATTTCAAATAACAAAGGAACCAGCAACTTGCAAATTATGTACATTAGGTTTTCAGGACAGAGCACATCTCCTCAGCTGTGCTGCACTTAAATCTGACATTGACGCCCTGCCAAATAACCTGAGCGGGCCAGAGAAGGAAGCACATATTTATTGGATAGCTAGGAAGAAAAATGATTGAAAAATCAAACTTTCGGCATAAGATAAAAAAAAAAAAAAAAAAAAATTGTTATAAGACAAATTTTGCACTATAAGCTAAGTATTAATAAATTCTTGTAGGCCTACCTATTTAAAATTAACAATCAGCTGAAGAATCTAGAAAACAAGTGAAACCTAGTAAAGGTCTCTCACACCACGAAGTAAGATAGTATCAGGGGAGTCAGGAACGCCCACAATTAGTTTCCAATTTAACAAGTGCGAATCACGAACGATTTTCCCGATTATCTAGTACAATTCGGTCGCGTCAAGTTTTTTGACGAAAACCTGCTTGCACGTTTTCTTGTGCGTTAGCGTTACCGTGAAAGAACTTACCGCGACCAAATTGTACTAGATAATCGTGAAAAACGACAGTGATTCGCACTTGTTAAGTTGGAAACTAAACGTGTGCAATCCTGATACTGTCTTACTTCTTGCTGTGAGAGACCTATATACAAGACCATGGCTGACAGAATGACGGTCTACCACACACTTTGCACGCAGGTAAGGTTAAGCCGTCCCACGGCCACAGCCATCTGTATTTCCACGACACCACCATAATTATATGCGTGAAGTGAGGGGCATATGCAATTTTTTGGGGTAGGAACACTCACAGTGCTGTTGTCATACGGTCTCCCATAGTAGGCTATTATCCTATAGTGAATAGGCCTATCTAAAGGTCGATCAATAAATATAATAGACCTACAACATAGTTGTCCCAAGACTACCCTACACATGCTTTCGTCACAAGCAACGGGTTCGTAGCCAGTCAGCGATCGGTATTGCACGCGCTTGTCTCGGGCGGTTTGCTGGTTGGCTACGAGTCCCTCGCTTGTGACGAAAGCATGTGTAAGGTAATCTTGGGCCAAGTAGGCCTATACAATAGAATAATTACGGTACCTTAGTCTCGTATGATCAGCGTCGAAGAGAGTCATCGTAAAGTCCGTCAGTTTCCCCTTTTCGCACAGGGCGGACAACAGCTGCTCGGAAATCTCAGAGTGAATAAATATGTCCCCGTCTTTAAACACCAACTTTGCCCCGTTGAGTTGCGCCGGATTTGACACTACCGGCTGGAGTAGTTCCGACTTGCACGCGCTCGTCTGACTGTTCGGTAAACTCACTTCGCACAACGCCTGCAGATTATCGCATATTATGCCGACGCAAGCGTCTTGCAACGATATCGGCGAGTCGTACATTTTAGAGAGTTTTAGGTAAATCCTATTTTTAATTAAACGTTAAACTTTGAAGACAGGATCTCGTCCGTGAATAATTATCGAAACATTTTTAAGCCATCAGAATTGATTTATTTCAAGGAACATCTTAATTTTAACCATGTTATGCACATCATCAAACGTTACAACAAATCTAGATTGGTCAAATATTAGTTATCACTCGTCAATTGGAATGTCTTGGTTGGTAAAATTTACAATCTCAACTCTTGTAAAATTTCTTCTTTTTTGAATTGGTTTAATGCTGAGATTTCATTAGCCTAAACTGACAAGCAAGTCACCTGAATCTGTTGTTTAAAAATACTTCTGCAATAATTAATGTGAATACAATAGCCGTCTTGGACTTAGAAGCCATTGTTTGCAGCCCAGCTGCAACAAAAGAAGATAAATAAAGCAGTATTAGAAGTGGGGAAACAATAAGTTAAGATGAAATACTTAAATGATTAAATTACCCTACAAGTTTTGTCATAGATAACTGTATCACGTGATTTTTGTTAATTATCTTAATATAATAGATAGGGTATACTGCATCGACCTACCAAACTACATTGTGGAACAGTTGGACAAATAGGCCTAAATAGAACAAACACGAGTGAGATAATTAAAAACTTATAACTTTGCCACTAAGCGTGCACCTAACAAGGGTTTTCCTCACAGTAAATACCAAATGTGTTTTTTTCTTTTTAGAGTTTAGCTAAATTGTATTCTTTCGTCTGCTGCCCTTCTACACAACTCGAGAGCACATACGGACAACGTACTTTCAATGGGTTTGTTTTTTTGTCCTGCACTTTCTTGCGGTGCAGCTTTACGGTGCAGGCCGGAAATACGCAATAGTGGAAGGCATGCAGGTTGCACTGAAGGAAGATAAAAAAACACTCTGGTGTAGCAACGGCTGACGTGTGAAATAATATTTAAATTTGATAAAGTCTTTCACAATGGTTTGAAATGTATAACATCAGATCTCATCTAAATAATTATTCTTAACGTAAATAGCAGCCGATGTATCTACTTAAAATAACAACCACATGTTAATTCAAGTTGCCGCCAGATTTCCTTACACTGCACTGCCACACCAGCTCGGTAGCCGGTGCTACACCGCTGCACTAGTGCAACGTCCACTGGACAAAATAACGCGAGCAGTGTAACCTACACGGAGACAAAATAACATGGCGGTGCTGGAAAGCTTGCACCAGTGCAGGCTATGCAGTACAAAAAACGAACCTATTGTGGCAAATGAACGGCAGCCCTAGGAGGCTACGTTCGAGTCTTGCATAATACCTTTTTGACAGTTGCGTAGGCCTAGCCAAGTCCATCACCATACAGATGCTACATTCCTTAATTATCTCATTAAAAAAGTGGTATGGCAAGACCCACTACAAAAATAAAATAATACCGTGGCCAAAGCAGTGGCTTAGAATATCCAGCCTTCCCAGTAGGTCTAGGTTAGGCAGGCAAAATAATAGGCCTATGAATGACAGAAACATCACAGGCATTGGGTTTGAAATATAGTCACAGGCACAGGCACCATGTAGGTTAGGCTATAACAGCACAAAGGGGCTAAGAAGGCCGAAAAACGAAAGTAGAAAATATGAGATTTCAATATAACAAGCTAATAGCCAAGGCATAGGCCTACGCAAAAAGGTCACCTTTATCAAGGCTAAAGTCTAAGCCTACTCTTTCAGGCCTAGGCTAATGTAATTTGGCAGAGGTAGACCTAGGCCCCTAGGCCTAACGTAGGCCCTAGCTAGATCTGAACCTAGGCCTACAATAGCTAGATAAAGAAAATGCTACTTCAATGTAAAAACACTCGAAGAACAGCTAATTATAAATGTGTTTCTTACGTTTGTGGTGAGATATGCCTCAGATATGTCATCGCAAATAACTTTTACTTAAAATTTTGACATTAGAATCACAAGGGACAGCTGCCGATTATTTAGGCCTAATCAGGACCTAATCTATTACCAACCTCAAGGCATTATTTTTGAAACGTAAACTACTCAACCATAATACTTAAATGTATTCTATGTACTAAAGTAACTGCCTGTATTACGTTTTAACTAATAATTTAAATATTAAATAACAAGCACTACTATAAACTGTTACAACAATAGAATAAGCAATTGAACGTTTTCCAGTTGTTCCGTTGGTAGTTTACTTCACACTTTTCTCGAAATTATCATTGAAGCGGTTACTTCAAACTTGAATAAAATCTGACAGCAAATCTCGCACTCGACATTCTAGATAATTCAAGTAAAAACTCGGTGTTAGCGTGAACTACGTTTTTAAGGTTGTAAATCATTCCATTTAGGGATCAGCCTCGTTCAAGCTTAGGATTTAAAACAACAGTGAACGAGTGTATTTATTTTTAAGATCAGTGCCGACTACATTTTTTGTCATCGTCAAACGTTACGAGGAAAGCTTCTGTAGCTCAGAGTGCCCGCCCGGCAAGTGGTAGACCTGGGTTCGATTCCCAGCGGAGTTGATTATTTATATTCTGTCTTAAATACCATAGATCGAGACAAGGGACAAAAAATACTCTTGTCTACACATAAATCAAAGGTAGTAGACCTAATGATATTTCAATCATGAACTAATACCACATACGTTGATAATGTCACCTCCGTAGTCGCTGCAGAGACCGTGCCGGATGTTGGAAGCATGCCGGATGTTGATACAACGGCCTCTACAGGCGGCTCCTCGCTACTTTTCTCTACTCAACTCCGTAGTCGCTGCAGAGACCGTGCCGGATGTTGATACAACGGCCTCTACAGACGGCTCCTCGCTACTCTTCTCTACTCACCTCCGTAGTCTCTGCAGAGACCGTGCCGGATGTTAGGAGCGTGACGGATGTTGAGACTAAGGCCTCTACAGACGGCTCCTCGCTACTCTTCTCTACTCACCCCCGTAGTCGCTGCAGAGACCGTGCTGGATGTTGGAAGCGTGCCGGATGTTGATACAACGGCCTCTACAGACAGCTCCTTGCTACTCTTCTCTACTCACCTCCGTAGTCGCTGCAGCGACCGTGCCGGATGTTGGAAGCATGCCGGATGTTGATACAACGGCCTCTACAGACAGCTCCTTGCTACTCTTCTCTACTCACCACCGTAGTCGCTGCAGCGACCGTGCCGGATGTTGGAAGCATGCCGGATGTTGATACAACGGCCTCTACAGACAGCTCCTTGCTACTCTTCTCTACTCACCTCCGTAGTCACTGCAGAGACCGTGCTGGATGTTGGGGGCGTGCCGGATGTTGAGACAACGGCCTCTACAGACGGCTCCTCGCTACTCTTCACTACTCACCTCCGTAGTCGCTGCAGCGACCGTGCCGGATGTTGGGGGCGTGTCGGATGTTGAGACAACGCCCTCTACAGACGGCTCCTCGCTACTCTTCTCTACTCACCTCCGTAGTCGCTGCAGAGACCGTGCCGGATGTTGGGGGCTTGCCGGATGTTGATACAACGGCCTCTACAGGCGGCTCCCCGCTACTCTTCTCTACTCACCTCCTTAGTCGCTGCAGCGTCCGTATTGGATGTTGGAAGCATGCCGGATGTTGCAAGCGTGCCGGATGTTGAGACAACGGCTTCTACAGACGGCTCCTTTCAGTTGCCGCGCTAGAGGATTAAGGACGAGCCCTCGCCAGGGGATTTACCGACCTTGGATTAGGGGAAGTCCCACTATAAAACGGTAGAGGCAAAATGTATTCAGGGAACTACTGGTTGTTATCAATTTGGAATCCACCGCATAGGTATAGGGTAGGACAATATTATTTGACAGTAAAAAAAAAAAAAAAATACACAAGAAGTAGACCTATATATTTTCTTTCTAAAATGTTTTATTTTCAAACATTTTCCATTGATAAGAATATTCATATCAACAAGATTCACAAATTGTCATTAATACATTTCGGCTACTTGAGCCCGGTTTCCAATCAATCATGTTAGTTTATACAATGAGATAGATTTTCATATCTGTTCCATTTGGCACAAATAATTACATTATTTATCTCTCTTAAGGATTAATCAACCTCATTAAATAATATTTACAGTCATTAGCTAATATTATACATTATTTCAAACGACAACGTTCGTTTTATAAATGTGTTAAATGCAACGATTTAGAACTATATTATCTAATTCGTTGGTTAAATCGAAGCTAAAATGGTCCATCTTCAGATCCTTCCCCCGTTCCCTTAATTTTTTTCCTCCCCTATAACCATTAATTAAAATTTAATCCTCCTACTTGTCCCTTTCCTCCAATCGCCTCTCACGTCGCATGACGGGTGTATCTCGAACTCCCGCTGCAAAACTTCCGGTTTCTGTTTGTTAAAATTGTCAAAACTAGGCCAAAATATGTCATTTCCTACGGAATTTAATGCTCTTTCTTATGCCCACATTACACGGTTCAATACTTTCGTCCAACTTATTGAATTCAAGAACAAAAAAGCATCAATTAAAATAAGCTATATTGTTGCAGTTGTTAACCAATTTGTTTTTGATTCGCTTTTGTTCTTGAATTCAATAAGTCTGCGGACGAAAGTATTGAGTCGTGTAAGGGCTGGTCCACACAGATTATTAAGACATAATGCATAAGGTTTCAACAATGAAAACAACGTCTTAAAACTAAAAACAACGTCTTAAAACTAAAACTTGTGTGAACGCCAGTATACGTGTTTCCTATGATCCAACTTTACGACTACGCGTTAAACCTTAAATCTTATGCTTAAAAAATCTGTGTGGACCATCCTTAATGCCGGCATTATAAATGTTATAGGACACTGATTTCAAACATTGATACAAGGTCTACTTGATCTCCGCCTAGCGGAGGCTCGTCGAACTCCCAAGTTGTTCGACGAGCCTCCGCTAGGCGGAAATCAAGTAGATCTTGCAAACATAGCGCCCACGCAAAAGAAGGCTGTGAGTGTGGTAGAATGTGGTGCGCCCTAGCGGTAAGGTTAGGAAGTTGATTCAGGCAAAAAAGAGTGAGGTGATGGGGTCAGTATGCAGCAAGGTCCGTAAATCCCGGCCTCATTCCTGTACATTTGCAAACTTAACCCCGGTGTTAGTCAATAGCCAATCAGGAGTCAGCAATTGAGACGCCGATCGAAGGAAGGCATTGTTGAAAAACCGAGACGAAATAAAAACAATAACAAACAAAAACATTCCAATAACCTCAAAACGTTGACAAAACACTCAATAAAACTACTTATTTACAGATCTAGGTTGTACATAATGCACTATGAATACACAAAATGGTTTGTAAACTGCAATAAACACATACAGTAACGTATCCATGAAGTGGATATTCCCAATTAAAGAATTGAAATGTGACATTTGTGAAACTATACACATGGGCATCGGCAAAATGGCGGCATTTCCAAGTATTGTTGAGATAACTCTTCTTAACCCTACTATCAGACAGGGTCATATCTGGCTCCGAATTATGCAGAGAAGCCTGGGTAGGTGTTAACCCCGGGGTCATTTTAACATGGGGTTAGCGAGAGTTAAGAAGAGTTAAAAAAATGTACAGGAATCAGGCCGAAACCTCCGCCAGGGATCGACGGACCTTGAGTACGCAGTAGAAGAATTTTTGTGTTTATCATATTGTAACAGTCTAAAATATACAAGTTATCCTACCCTTAAACCAGAATAATTCAGCTACCAGTATTCCGATCAAGAATCCAGCTAACATAAATGTGTCTGATCCAATACATATTTGCATTTACCAAATTACCCAAATTAATTAAACTTTTGTAATATGTTGTACTTTTAACACATCTCTTACAATTTAATTATAGGTAATTTGAAAATCGGAAATATTTTTTGGAACAGAGACACATTTATAAGTAATAACATTGAAATCTCTAAGGGATGACATACTTTGGTCTAGTTTTGAGAATTTTGAAACATTTTAAAGTAATTTTAAGCGACAAAATGTAAGTTTCCCAGCGGGGGGTCGAGCTACAGCCGTAAAAACGAAATAATCAAATCCAAAGAAATTCTGTCAACATTATAACTTTCGTTATTGTCCAGTGTTGAAACTAAATATTGTAAAATAAATTTCAAATAAAAATAACAATTTTAACTGTTTAAACGTTTCATATTTTATACATGCACCGAATTTTCTTTATGTTTTCGTTTATTAAAACCTGAGAATACCTAGGACTGTCACATTTTCTTTTTTGTATTACATCTTTTGATTTTCTGACAAAAGTTTATCAAAACTAATTCTATTCATAAATAGTGAAAAGCTCGGTTTACAAACTTATTTAAGATCTAAAGTTTTATTTTCCTAACTGTTTTACTTAGGATCGCTACCATTGGCCGGATTTGTAAAACGTCGCCTCTCATTGGTTGGGCTAAGAATTTTAGGTATAAAAGCTAATGTTGCTATGGCTTCCTTAAACCTTAAACCTTAGAAAAGTGTGTAAACGCACGGTACGCACAACATCAAAACACAACAATGAAACAAATGAATTGAACCGATGGACAAACAAGCTGTAAAAAAAATATGAAGTTCTGAAGTTGGAAAAAGCAAACGTTCAGAACGTTTACAAACTTTCAGATAGTTGCTGTCCATTACTGAACATAAATTTTAACTGGCGAGCAGTTACTATCGTTACAACTAATTGTTTCTCCTCATTATTTGCAATGATATTTCTTTGACAGCTTGTTGTTTGTCCACCAGTTCAATTCATTTATTCCATTGTTGTAGTTCGGCTGTTACGTCAGTTGCACGTTCCTTATAATGCTTCTCACTTGGTTTGATTTTGTTAAACCTTAAATAATTGTGTAAACCGAGCTTAAATGAATCCGTTAAACGAAACTCAAGGTCCATCAATTCCCTGGCGGAGGTTTGTTAAACCAGCCCCCGCCAGGGGATTTACGGACCTTGAACAAAACTAATCTATTTTTTTGTTTGCGTGCGTTGCATTGTCAATAATTGTGATGATTAACATTTTGCCATGAGTGCGGATGACTTACAGCTATTTCTGTGATTACATTTAACAACTTATTTTATGAATGCACATTACAAAGCTCTGTACGTGGAATTCACAATTGAATATATGTTCAAAATCAATACAGTTTCATTTATAATTCAAATTTCAATAAAATTTTCAAAAAATTGAATATATCCAATTATTCTTCATAAAACAGTGATACATCTACTATCTCATTGTGCAATTTATTTATATCTGAACAACTTATACATTTTTTTTGTATAATTTTTAGGCTTTTTTTGAGTGCCTATCTTTTAAGTGTACGTTAAATATTATAAATGATCCATCATCATTAATTCATTCTTTCATATATATTTTAATGTTTGCAACAAAACATATATAATAGGCCTACGTTTGATTATGCGTGAGGACATAAATGTATGCAGAGAAAATGTATATCAGTATTATAAAACATGAAGAATTAAAAAAAGAAAAACACTTCTTAAAAATTATTTTGTCCTTAATTAATAAATAGCCCCCACATAATTTCAATTTAAACACACCACTATCAAACACATTTAATATTTTAATGTTTACAACTATATTTTTCACTTACACACTTAGGATTCAAAGGTAAAAACACCAATTAGGACTGAAAGGCAAGTTATTCATTTGCATAGTAGACTCTTTTTGTACATAATTATAATACATTTCGCAACATACATTTTAACATACATATATAATAATATAAATGCTAGAATTGAGTATTAACATCCGTGCGTAGGCCCATTTGGAATTTTTTTTTTATTTGCGCGGGAAGGGGGGGGGGGGGGGGGGGGGGGTTAAAGACAACAACAAAATTACAAGTTTTAAAAAAGATAAAAAAAAGGGGTTTACCGCTAAATTTTCGCGAATAAGCACAAAAATGAAAAATTCCACTTTAAAATTTGTTAATATCGTAATTTCGTGGGATTAAAATGGCCCAACCCACAGGACTCAAAACAAACATGAAAGTAAAAAAATCAAAATCGATTAGTTTTTAAGAATTTCGTGCAAAAAGCATTCACCACTACCACTAAATCCCTACTTGTCCTGACTCATAGCTGGCAATGTGAGATAGGAAAGTAATGGGCGTATGTGTGGCTTTATCTAGAATCAATTAAATATTATTCGTCTTAAATATTGTACTGGAAGCACAAGAAAATATAATGATTCTAATGTAATTTTGGCACATGTAGACACAAGAAAACTAGACTTTACCATGGAATTGTTTGTTGGTGAGAGACATCTTGCAACACTGTCATTGTCAAGAAGTCGAACATGCGTGGAAATAAAACCATATAGCACAAACTGCAACATTGACAATTTTTTTTTTTAGAAAATCTACACCAAGAAAAATGTACATACATAAATAATGGCATTTTATATTATATAAAAAAAAAAAAAAAAAATGGGACGCTTGAAGCTCATATTGATTTGTTTATAAACGTTTGCGGTACGAAAATCTAAAATTGCTGAATCTGACATTTCAATATTATGCACAGAAATTCCCATAAGGATCTTTTTTAAAACTATTTCATTACTATTTTCACATTGTCAGTAATATAAATATTAATGTTTACCAATTTATATGTTTATAAATATTAATTTTATAACAATGAAAATTTTACAAATATTAATTTCAACCAATTACATACAAATATTATTTTTAATTCCTAAGGCCATTTTTGTACAATTTACGTTCACATTAACATTAACAATTTTACATAATAATTTGTTTTAACTATTTTATATTATTTATTATTCTCTGTTAAAATTCATACAAGACGTAGAAATGTAATTCGTGACTAGTATCTAGATTATATTGGCACTTTACTCGGAAAAACTCGTCTTTCAAAACTTTTTCATTTTTCTAGCGAATATTTCTTATTTTTATCATCATAACAATATTTTGACTTTGTCGTTGTGTTTGTACAATGGTTTCAAACACAATATGTGCTGTAGGGATACCAAGAACATTATTATCAATAAAATAAAATATTTAATAATATCTTAAAAACGCTACACAATTTACACGCCAGGCTATTTATCATGTCCTAAATAGGCCTATTGTGTAGCGTAAAATAAGTTTCGTGGTGTATATTGGCAAGTATACCATTCCACTACCCATATATGAAGATTTTTTTCTCCACCTAAGCACTGCTTACCAACATTATCCCCATATACAGGACACAGAACATACAAAAGTCCGCACAGAAGTCTTACGTTGCTTCATGTAACAAGTAACAACCACACAATACACAATATTGTTTGTCGAAATTCTTAAACACACGCAAATAAATTCATTTAACATCAATAACAACAGTTTACTATTTTCACTGTTTATGGAATAATTTTAAAATGTGTGATAGCTGCGAAAACACCGAATATTTTTCTCATAAATATTTCGTCTTTTGATTATCGTTTGTCAAGTTGGTAGTTTTACAGATAGATCATCCAATGTTTGTATGTTTCCATTTGAGTGTTTTCCACGCGGTCCGCCATGCAGCAATGAGAGTGATCAACACTTAAAGTGGGTATTGTCACCATGAGACAGCTTTCAGGAATAGCCCCCGAGGAATCTGTTGACTTTCGTGCAATTAGTGCGGTTGAAAGCGACATGTGATGAATATCTGACATCGGTAGCGACTTCTTACGTTGTGGCGAGTCTAGTATACGTTGGGAACATCATCATGTTTGCACATTGTCAGCGGCGCTGAATTTTAGTGAAACTAGGCCTACTATAGGGTATTATATTTTCGCCATCTTTGAACTTCAGCCGCCATTGCAACCATACTTGAATACACAGCCTTCTAGAATATAATTCGAAATTTCAATCATTTTGAAGGAGGCACAGCTTTCTTGAACGAGGTTCTATCAAACCAAGGTCTACTTGATCTCCGCCTAGCGCGAGGCTCGTCGAACTCCCAAGTTAGGTCGTCGCAAGGGCCAATCGCCATTTTGTATCCCACTAAACAATAAATAAATATTCGTTGTAGATCGTATAATACAATACTTAAAACACGTAAAAGAGACATTATGATAGAATACAATGATTTTAGGTCTTAAAATGTGATGATTTTTCCTTTCTAGGAAGTAATAGGGAAGTCTCATCAAAAATAAATATTCCTCAAAGTACCTAAAAATGGAAGATCATTATCTAAAAGTACGGGCGGTATAATTTTTATATCTGAGAAGCGTATATTTCCAATTCTATTAGCATTTTAAGTTTGAAATTTGGAACTTCTTGTTCCGTAATTGAAAAACGGCTCTTGACGTCATATGTCATGTAAACAACTGCCTCCTTGAAGTATTCTTAATAATATCAACGATATTAAGTTGGACATTTTACAATATCTAGGATGCAGTGACTTTACAACAATGTCTTTTATACCACTGTTTTCTTCAGAAAATACATTTTGATCCAGTATTTACCAAAACTGTTTAAAATAATGCAATTATTTAACATATTGGTGTTAATTAATGTTGAGAAGTGTTTATTTACTAACTATAAATAAACGTTGGTTCAGTTAGAGTCTTATGAGAGCAATAATCTACTAAAGGGTGGGATTTCAGTACTATTTGTATGATATAAAATTACTGTTTACTGACATATGACGTCAGAACCTTGAAATCACGAGCAAGATGGCGCAGGTCCGTTTCTGAGGGTGTTTTGACAGCAGTATCTTTGACTTGCTGTTAAAGCGATGTTAATGCACCTTTCGAGCCGAAACCAATTAATTCCCGTTTATTTTAACTTGAGGTAACCAGTAAGCAAATAAAAAAAATACGTGAGACTTCCCTATTCTATTTGACAGATCACTTCATTTGTTTTCTTTCGCGTTTCTCCCATTGCAATAATATGTGATATTTAACATTGTTGAACGGACTGCGACGACCTAACTTGCGAGTTCGACGAGCCTCCGCTAGGCGGAGATCAACTATCGCGTATTGACCCGTCGAGAAGGCTGTGCACTGAGGAAGTAGTATGGTCGTAATGGCGGACGCTCAAGATGTCAGCGCCCACTAAAGGGCACGTAATGTTGCCTATAGCTCCTTGGAGCTGCTCTGTGGCTTGGGCTGTTGCTGTATGGGCTGGGGCTGGGGCTGGGGCTGGGGCTGAGGCTGATTCTTCACCACGGACACGTAGACAGGTCGGTAAAGCACGACGGTATCTTTACCGTCGTGAGCGTTTGTACCGTCGTACACCTCACCCAGTAGGAACTCTGGCCCGATATAGAGGCCGCCCTCCACGTGCTCGCACGCCACGTCTGTAACAAGCAACGAGGGTCACTGCGACGATAAGCTGTGGATCTAAAGTTGAGAAACTGTAAGAATGACGGCCCCCTCCTTATCCCCTCCACAGCTACCCGACCCCCCTCAACTCCGTGACCACCTGATAAAATGAAATACGTAATTGAAAATCAGTTGTTTCAGTTGTTCAGTTTGTTGTTTCATGGAGTTGAGGGGGGTCGGGTAGCAGTGGAGGGGATAAGGAGAGGGCCGTCATTCTTACAGTTTCTCAACTATACCATAAAGACAGTGGAGGAGTTAGTAGTGGATGGAATTGCTTTCAAAAATTTTATTTAAAATTAAAATGTGTCTTCTTTTGATTATACGTTGTCACAGGAATATTGAAGTAGGGGAGGAAATTTAAGCGAATACTTTGAAAAGGTTATTTTAGCTCTGTTTAGGTAGAAATTTTATTAATTTAATATAGCATGTTTATTTGATGTTTTAACAATTAATGAGTATAGGCTATCCTAAGGCAGGCTAAATGCCGACGGTATGAAAGGCATTGGGCACTGCCGATGGAATCGCGTCACCATAACCCGAAATTACATCGAAAAAGATGCGAAATTCAAAATTAAAATGAAAAAGTTATGGAATCCCAAATTACAACCCAAAAAATTGTGAGATATTTCACGATATAACTCTTTCGTTACACTGAGAATTTTGTAATAAGATTAAAAGTAATTTCGTTACAGGTATCACGTTTCTTATGTTACGTTACTACCCCTAAAAGGCATGTGATTGTAATTTGAGTTGAATATAACAATAGAGATCTCACCGTAATGTAGAACAGGTTGTTGGTTCGAGTTTGGTATCCTAAACGGAACTGTGGCTATAGTTAACGGAAAATGCATTTGTAGATCGTCTCCAGATTTTTCAAACTCGAGATTCACCTGCAAAGAAATCATTCAATTAATATTCGAACACGTCATTAAAACATTTGGGTATTACATATTACAAGGAATATACTATAAGCTAAGCTATTTATAAAATTATATATTAAACGATAAGCTAAGCTATTAATCAAATAAAATAGTTTGAATGACAAAATTCAATTTAACCGAGTTCGAATTATACGAATTACAAATTCGAATTGACGGAGTTCGAAATAAAACGATCACGAAACTCGAATTAACCGAGATCAAAATAAAAAGAACTACAAAATTCGAATTAACGGAGTTCGAATTAAAACGATTTTAACAATCACAATTTGAATTTATAACTTGTTTGTGGTAAGTAATTATAAAATATTTTTCAGATAAATCGATAATATTTTCTTTATTAATTTTTTAAATTATCGATTTTTTTTCGATTATCGATTATCGTGCGCCCAACTTACTTTAAGCACATAGTATATCTGCAGTAGTCTGCATATTCCGACCAGTGTAGGAGGCATCACTGGTACGACCAGACACTGTCCAGAGTCCCACTTGGTGCGCGTGTGCGGTCTTACCGGCTCCCCTCTGTACTCTAATACGAGGTGTTGCACCTCCTTGTTCACTCCCAGGACCCCTCTGTCTATGAAGTATTCCACATACTGAAACAACATTTAAAATTATATGATTTACTTAGGCCCAGTCTTACAATGTACCAACTACCAATAGCTACTTTTTCGTCAAATAGCTTGTTTTCTCCATGGCAACCACCAATCAAAACTCTTGAAATCTTCAAATAGCTTAATTGCTACAAATACATTTCCTACTAGGAGATTGTAAGACCGGCCCTAAGAAACAGTCACAAAAACATGGTAAATATACACGACAATGCATTTAACCCCAAGTTTTAGTCTGATCGCTCAAGTTCAAGATGTCTCATTGATTGGCTATTGCTCACAATTTGCCAGCAATAACATGTTATTAAGGAATTGATTTTATTGGTAAGACCCCCTCATTTTTATCTTAGTAATAGCCTACCCTACAGAAAATTTGATAAGAAACAGTAACAAACATGGTAAATATACACAACAATGCATTCAACCCTAAGTTTCCGTCTGCTTCCTCAAATTCAAGATGTCCCATTGATTGGCAATTGTTCACAATTTGCCAGCAATAACTCGCAATTAAAGAATTAATTTTATTGGTTAAAGCACCTTATTTTTATCTAAGTAGTGATTGCCTACCCTCCAGTGACTCACCTGTATTAGTTTGGCCTTGATCCTAACCTCCTACTAGCCCTGGTTGTCTACGCTGGCTCTGAGTTTGATGGATTCCCCGCACAGACATGCGCCGACCTCTGCACAGAACCACTCACAGCAGAGACAACACGTCACGTGACTCACCTGTATTAGTTTGGCCTTGATTCTAACCTCCTCTTCCCCCTGGTTGTCTACGCTGGCTCTGAGTTTGATTGATTCCCCGCACAGACATGCGCCGACCTCTGCACAGAACCACTCAGACAACACGTCACGTGACTCACCTGTATTAGTTTGGCCTTGATTCTAACCTCCTCCTCGCCCTGGTTGTCTACGCTGGCTCTGAGTTTGATGGATTCCCCGCACAGACATGCGCCGACCTCTGCACAGAACCACACAGACAACACGTCACGTGACTCACCTGTATTAGTTTGGCCTTGATCCTAACCTCCTCTTCGCCCTGGTTATCAACGCTGGCCCTGAGTTTGATGGATTCCCCGCAGACATAGGCCGATCGCTCCAGTTGCGTCCTGAGAACCACAGGCCCCTTCTCACAGCACAGACAACACGTCACCCGCTTGTCCTGGCCCACCATAGGTTTCTGTGGGACATCACACAAAAAGTCTAGATCACCTAAAAAAAAAAATGTTACTAAGGCCCGGTATTACAACGCCCGGCTAAATGTTTTATACCACGGCTAGCTTGTTTTCACTTTTGAAACCACGCTTCTGATTGGCGGTTGCCATGGAGAAAACAACTAAGCGGTGGTCTGAATATTTAACCGGGCGTTTAATGCCGGGCCTAAGTTTTTCTAGTATATCTGAAGGATGAACGAGACAAAATGAAAAATGGCATGGGTCAAAGGAAACAGGACTCCGTAGGACTCCGTCCGTCCTCTCTTTCTCTACTGGCCATTTAGAAAACATATGAGCATGGACTTATAATAGTAACTGCTAACATTATAAGTCCATGATATGAGGACATGCAAAATTGTCAATTGTGGGCATATGAAAAGAAGAAGAAGTTTAGGGCCCCGATTTTATGAACGCCAATACCCGATTGAGGCAAACGAAGGTAAAATACGGAGATCTTAATATGCTCGGAATAGTCAAGGTCTGTCGATCTCCTGGCGGAGGCTCGGTAAACCTCAAAATATGAGTTCGACGAGCCCCCGACAGGGGATTAACAGACCTTGTCGAACTCCCAAGTCAGGTCATCCCATCCATTTCCACAATGTTCAAAATCACATGTTATTCAAATCGGAGAATCATTCAGAAAAACTAATGAATTGATCGGTCAAACCCAATTTTGGCTAAACCCGCGTTACATATAATTGAAATAATTTAATTATACTTGTAGTCAATCAACATTTTTAAGTGAAGTATTCTGAAATCAAATTTTGCATGATGAATAAGTATATTTAAGTAGTAAACCAGTTTTTGTAGAATGGCGATTTTCGTGCCCATGAGAAGACCTTACTTTGAGGTTTACCGAACCTCCGCCAGAGGAATGACAGACCTTGCTTGGGAATAGCTTGGCATTATCACATGTAGACAATTTGAGTACCAAACGGTGCGGTGAACTCACCAGGTACTGTTCGTCCATGCAGTCTATGTGCGGACCAATCACAGTGAAGTATTTCATCCCTTGCGGCGGACTAGCGTAGGGGATGTCTATGGTCACCTGTTGAACAAGACAAAGGTTACATTATAGGGTGTATTCAGCTCGTCTATGCAGTCTATGTGCGGACCAATCACAGTGAAGTATTTCATCCCTTGCGGCGGACTAGCGTAGGGGATGTCTATGGTCACCTGTTGAACAAGACAACAGTAACATTATAGGGTGTATTCAGCTCGTCCATACAGTCTATGTGCGGACCAATCACAGTGAAGTATTTCATCCCTTGCGGCGGACTAGCGTAGGGGATGTCTATGGTCACCTATTGAACAAGACAACAGTTACATTATAGGGTGTATTCAGCTCGTCCATGCAGTCTATGTGCGGACCAATCACAGTGAAGTATTTCATCCCTTGCGGCGGACTAGCGTAGGGAATGTCTATGGTCACCTATTGAACAAGACAACAGTTACATTATAGGGTGTATTCAGCTCGTCCATGCAGTCTATGTGCGGACCAATCACAGTGAAGTATTTCATCCCTTGCGGCGGACTAGCGTAGGGAATGTCTATGGTCACCTATTGAACAAGACAACAGTTACATTATAGGGTGTATTCAGCTCGTCCATGCAGTCTATGTGCGGACCAATCACAGTGAAGTATTTCATCCCTTGCGGCGGACTAGCGTAGGGAATGTCTATGGTCACCTATTGAACAAGACAACAGTTACATTATAGGGTGTATTCAGCTCGTCCATGCAGTCTATGTGCGGACCAATCACAGTGAAGTATTTCATCCCTTGCGGCGGACTAGCGTAGGGAATGTCTATGGTCACCTATTGAACAAGACAACAGTTACATTATAGGGTGTATTCAGCTCGTCCATGCAGTCTATGTGCGGACCAATCACAGTGAAGTATTTTATCCCTTGCGGCGGACTAGCGTAGGGGATGTCTATGGTCACCTGTTGAACAAGACAACAGTTACATTATAAGGTGTATTCAGCTCGTCCATGCAGTCTATGTGCGGACCAATCACAGTGAAGTATTGCATCCCTTGCGGCAGACTAGCGTAGTGGATGTCTATGGTCACCTGTTGAACAAGACAACAGTTACATTATAAGGTGTATTCAGCTCGTCCATGCAGTCTATGTGCGGACCAATCACAGTGAAATATTTCATCCCTTGCGGTAGACTAGCGTAGGGGATGTCTATGGTCACCTGTTGAACAAGACAACAGTTACATTATAGGGTGTATTCAGCTGGTCCATGCAGTCTATGTGCGGACCAATCACAGTGAAGTATTTCATCCCTTGCGGCAGACTAGCGTAGGGGATGTCTATGGTCACCTGTTGAACAAGACAACAGTTACATTATAAGGTGTATTCAGCTCGTCCATGCAGTCTATGTGCGGACCAATCACAGTGAAGTATTTCATCCCTTGCGGTAGACTAGCGTAGGGGATGTCTATGGTCACCTGTTGAACAAGACAACAGTTACATTATAAGGTGTATTCAGCTCGTCCATGCAGTCTATGTGCGGACCAATCACAGTGAAGTATTGCATCCCTTGCGGCAGACTAGCGTAGTGGATGTCTATGGTCACCTGTTGAACAAGACACAACAGTAACATTTTAGGGTGTATTCAGCTCGTCCATACAGTCTATGTGCGGACCAATCACAGTGAAGTATTTCATCCCTTGCGGCGGACTAGCGTAGGGGATGTCTATGGTCACCTGTTGAACAAGACACAACAGTTACATTATAGGGTGTATTCAACTGGTTCATGCAGTCTATGTGCGGACCAATCACAGTGAAGTATTTCATCCCTTGCGGCGGACTAGCGTAGGGGATGTCTATGGTCACCTGTTGAACAAGACACACCAGTTACATTATTCATAGATATAAATGTTGTTCGCAGGATATGTAACTGAATGGAGGTCCGAGGACCTATGCTCGTTCCTCGATGCCCGCCATATTCTATGATTGCCTGTTTGTTTACATTTAGACATGTGTGTTTTTCAATGTGTTATACATCGCCTGACGTATGTCATTGATATTGATGGCTATAAAAAGAAAGTACGCGAGAGTGTCTTTATTGGACATAAAGATGTCATTTCAGCATCGAAAATAATAATTTCTAAATATACAATATGGCGACGTTCCGAGAATAATCCATTGTTGAAATCTCAAAGAGAATCAGTTTTGGTACGTCCAGATAGCAGTGAGTTACGGATCTTGGTAACAATATTTATATCTAATATCTATGCATTATTCACCAACTTCCTCGGTTTGGTAACCATGGTTTCAACAAACATTACATTTAAAATGTATGGCAGTCGCCATGTTTGTTGAAATTGGAAGAGAATATCCAATTAACGCCCAATTGGAGTTTAAAAAATTGGTGAAAAGAGTACAAAATGTCTTATTGACATTTGAGCTGGCAGTAAATGACGAACGTGCTTATCACTAATTAATATTAAAGTTATAGCACGTATGTCCCCCCGATTAAGTTCACGAAAGTATGTGTGTACATTTAAAACTACCACAAAAAGAGTGCCCGAGACAAGAGTGTCTTTTTACGATAAAGTTAGAGATCTATGAACTATACTAGTCCCAACGAAAGTATTCGCATACCGATCTCTGGTCATTGTCTACTGCCTCTTTCAACCGCGCCAATTGAAAGACAATGAACAGATACCTGGCGTTCTTTCACACATTCGTAAATGCACGGTTCGGCTTAGTCGAGTACACAGGCGGTGTGGCCACGCCCACCGTTACAGGTAACCAACGGAGGGTTTTAAATTATCCCCAATAGAGTCCGCCAAAGTCAAGGCGGGAACCCGTTTCCGTGCAAAGCCCGTGCACTGCCCATTTAAAATAACCCGTGGTGTTTTTTCAAACACCTATATCTCAGTAAATATACATATTTAACTCATATTTTCTATGTTACGTGCAGCACTAACTCTCTATTGAGGCATTATACACAACCAAACATCGACAAACTTGATAGAATTTAAATAATTACGAGTTATTACTCCAAATGTGCGATTACAACGTTGCAATTGAAGTCGGAGAAACAAGGTTCTGGCGCACGCCAGAGCCTTACATCGCACCATCTGGCGTCGCTGTATTAGATGTTGCCAGACATCGTCTTATTTGTTATTGGCTGTTCAAAAGCTCTCCCCACAGCCTTCTCGACGGGTCAATAGGGGGTCAATAGGGTACAACAAAGGCTAACAGACCGTAAATAACAGCTACGGACGACCTACCCTTGTCTCTTTACATGTTGTCGTATCCTAAAGGCCCGGGGAACACATATTACTACTCTGAAAGATCTCTTTGAAATGTTTTCAGTGTCAATGTTTCTTGATATCGGAAATAAGGTTTCATAAATAATATTACAAACTAAATCAGTCGAACACGCCATATTTCCCAGCGTGAAATTAACTTCTGTCAAACACGATCACGGCAATAAAGACAACTGACCATCAACTGACGAAGAAACAAGTCAAGCAAAGTCAAGTATCCTAGCAACACACAGAAGTCACCGCTTTGTCGTAGTGTATTTTCATTTTGACAGGTGGACCGTATTTTTCGGTGCTGCGCTCTGGTGGTTGAGCTTTCAAAGATCCCCATTGCATCTGCAGTCCTTAGAGTGCAACTTTACACGTGCCCACTCTGTAAGGCATATCGACCTCGGTCAACTAGTTTCGGTTCTTCTTTAAAAAACTCAAAAATTGTTGATAGCAAAACTGCGATGATCACGAATCACGATGTAAACAACCCACACAACAATTAAAAATCAGTTTTCAAATGTTATATCAAGGTTCATTGATGCATACAAGATCATCATCTACAAACCTTGATATGTTTTTAATTGTTGTTTATTGTTGCTAATAAAGATTTAGAGGACCGTGATGATAATCATACAAAGGGTCCCAGATCGTTTTTGAAATGGTCTATCCCCTGGCGGCGTGTCGTCGAACTCGCTACTAGCGATCTAGTGGACCTTGCCTGACGCCATGCGACTGCGATCTCTTCAGGACCCCTATTCTGTAACTTTTTTTCGTAGGTTGATCGGATAATTGCGATTTTGTAACTTTTTTGGTGCCCGTTTCCGCCTGAATCCATTTCCGTGGTCCTGATATGGTTTCAGTAGCTTTTTTGCTGGTGAAACGAAATCAGCCGTAATATTAAGCATGTATAATAACTGTTGACGCGTGATATTGTACTGCAAACTGCATTCAATAATTATGTTCCATTATAATGAGTGAAAAACACCAATAAACAACGTGTTTACTTTTCATTTGAGACAGTCTTTATTATTTGAAAATCTCAGCCGGCGCCGCGGTCTAGTGACGCCCGCCATTAGAGAAATATTATGTCAACAACTCTAGCCTAGGCCTATTGTATAATTGGGACTGCCGTATTACTAGGCCGATACATATAAATTCACTGATAAGACATAATTAGATATTGGCCTAGGCCTAAACATTACCTTGTAGTGTTCCTAGGGTATAGAGAAATTCCTAGAATAGAGAAATAGGGCATTCTAGGTTGCTTCTTGTGTTGTTAAAGACGCATTCATGTAACTGTGTAGGGTTATGTTTGTTTTGATTTGAGCCGTGTAGCAGTGATCACGGCCCTCTAAATCATGATATTGTCGGTTTATGATTGGCTTAAAGCCTCGGTGGCTCAGTCGCCTTGTGATGTCCTCCCAAAGCGTGCATACACATTTCAGGCGCTGTTATAGAATCGCTATTTTGTTCATCTTTGGCGACGGCTGAAACGGGCAAATAATTTCTGCCTGCATTCGTTTCGGCTGCTTTCATTTCAGGCAGAAATGGGAAAGTTACCGAATAGGGGTCCTGTGCGCATGCGCGGATCTTCTTTCTCTGTTATTCACGAAATGGAGTTTTCTCTCTCTTTGAAATTGGCAACGTTGTAATCGCACATTTGGAGTAATAACTCGTAATTATTTAAATTCTATCAAGTTTGTCGATGTTTGGTTGTGTATAATGCCTCAATAAAGAGTTAGTGCTGCACGTAACATATAACATATGAGTTAAATATGTCTATTTACTGAGTTATAGGTGTTTGAAAAAACACCACGGGTTATTTTAAATGGGCAGTGCACGGGCTTTGCACGGGAGCGGGTTCCCGCCTTGACTTTGGTGGACTCTATGGACCTGTTTAGATTAGATGGTAGGAATTAGCGAAGTAGAAAATTAAGTTGTCACCTTGGACTCGGCTGTGTCGCAAGCATCAGAATACTTTCGTTGCGGCAACTATATGAGCAATGAACAATGAACTATAAACTATGAACTATGAACAATGAACAATGGTCAATGAACTATGAACTATGAACAATGAACAATGAACAATGAACTATGAACTATGAACTATGAGCAATGATCAATGAACTATGAACAATTAACTATGAACTATGAATAATTAACTATGAACCAAGAACTATGAACAATGAACAATGAAGTATGAACAATGAATTATGAACTATGAACAATGAACTATGAACAATCAACAATGAACAATGAACAACAACTATGCACTATGAACAATGAACAATGAAATATGAACAATAAACTATGAACTATGAACTATGAACTATGAACTATGAACTATGAACTATGAACAATGAACAATGAACAATGATCAATGAACTATAAACTATGAACTATGAACAATGAACTATGAACAATGAACAATGAACAATGAACACCCTAACTATGCACTATGAACAATGAACAATGAAATATGAACATACAACTATGAACTATTAACAATTAACTATGAACTATGAACAATTAACTATGAACTATGAACTTTGAACTATGAACTATAAACTATGAACTATGAACAACGAACAATGAACTATGAACTATAAACTATGAACTATGAACTATGAACTATGAACTATGAACAACGAACAATGAACTATGAACTATCCGCAATCACTGCCAGTGTGGTGTGGCCGCCATGAGCATTATGTGACTATACACCCTATTGACTCTTCTTGTTACAACTTGGAGAGATCGATCGATAGGTTTTAATGAAAAGAGGATCAGAAAGGTTGAGGCTTATTTCTCGGAGCTTCTCTCGTCTTAGGTTTCAATCATCGGGACTCCCCCCCTCCCCTCCTCCCCCTCCCCCCCCCCCCCCACGAGGAGAGAAAGAGCGTGTAATAAAAACCGAGAACTATATCATTCCTTCTATGTGTTCAAAATAAAAACATTAATTCTTGGTTGAGGGGAATTCTTCAAATAAGAAATACATTTTTTTAGGCCAAAGGAAATTATTTCATTTACGGGTTGTTTTTAAATAATTTCCAGACATAGAGGAGTTTTTAATGACGCGGCAAAATAGTTAAAAAAATCACAAAAACGAAAATAATGTGTGACAAATTTTAAAATTTACTTATTAGTTGTGGTGAAGTCTTGACATAGGTAACAAAACTAAAAAAAACAATTTTGTCCAAACAACATTATTTTTTTAAGTGAGTTTTAAATTACTAAAAAATCACAAAAAATAATTTGTGAAAATCAATTAAATTACAGTTTTTAAATGAGAATATATTTTTTTCATGCCAAACAAAGTTATTTCATTTTTGTGGTGTTTTTGAGTAGTTTTCCAGGCTAAGAAGTGTGTTTAATCACTCAACGAAGTGTGCGAGCTCGCCTTACCTTGATGTAGTAGCGGATGAAGCCTGGCTTGCTCTCGAAGGAGCAGGGCAGCGAACTCTCGGCCAGTTGGAACTGAAAGGGAAACTGGTGGAGCCCGCGAGGTAGGATCGGTACAATACCGTCAGACTTTTCTAGAACAGAGAGAGAGAGAGAGAGACACGGTCAGTTGGAACAACGTGGAGAGAGGAGAGAGAGGCACGGTTAATTGGAACAACGTGGAGAGAGAGAGAGAGAGGGACACGGTCAGTTGGAACAACGTGGAGAGAGGAGAGAGAGGCACGGTTAATTGGAACAACGTGGAGAGAGAGAGAGAGAGGGACACGGTCAGTTGGAACAACGTGGAGAGAGGAGAGAGAGGCACGGTTAATTGGAACAACGTGGAGAGAGAGAGAGAGAGGGACACGGTCAGTTGGAACAACGTGGAGAGAGAGACAAGGTCAGTTGGAACAACGTGGAGAGAGAGAGAGAGAGAGAGACACGGTCAGTTGGAACAACGTGGAGAGAGAGACAAGGTCAGTTGGAACAACGTGGAGAGAGAGAGAGAGAGAGGGACACGGTCAGTTGGAACAACGTGGAGAGAGGAGAGAGTGGCACGGTTAATTGGAACAACGTGGAGAGAGAGAGAGAGGGACACGGTCAGTTGGAACAACGTGGAGAGAGAGACAAGGTCAGTTGGAACAACGTGGAGAGAGAGAGAGAGAGACACGGTCAGTTGGAACAACGTGGAGAGAGAGAGAGAGACACGGTCAGTTGGAACAACGTGGAGATTTTAATTAATGATAAAACACTTTTTAAATTCAAACTTGAAGTATTATATTTACATTAACATCAAAGTACATGATTATGTTTACACATTTACACGTGTACTGCTGCATGTCTCGGTACTATCATTCACAATAGCTTTCCGTTCGGCGCCATTCATTTAACAAATATACGCTCTCCGAATTCAGAACGCACGCACACAATAGACTTTGCGATAAAACACGGCAAATAATGGACCCCCCCCCATCACAACATCCCCCCTCCCCCCTCACGGGCCAGCCTGTCGCCCACAGATACGCATGTTTTGTTTGGCTACTGTTGTCACCGACAACCAGGGTTGAATGAGGAAAGAGAATATTAAAAATATGTTTTCATAATATAGGGGAATGTTTGTTTAAATAGACTGGCAGGTTGTATACAGTTACGTATCTGCACAGCATGGTAGTTGGCATATTATCTGGGTGGGCCACGCTGTTTACAGAACAATCCGTGTTACACAGTAAACAGTCTATTTTCCAAAAATATATTTCTTATTGGGCATTTTGTATTTTTTTTTTTTTACTTGTGGTTTTGTGATGAAAAGAGTAAACAATTAATAATAATAATATTAATAATTATTGGAGTTGTTATGTTTTGGCTTGGCTGATTGCCCATTCTACACAAAGCTAGATAGCCTATACTTAAATACGTGTGTAGTGGTTAGTACTGTGTATTTAAAGACGTATTTAAGTACAGGCTGTATTTAAATACATATTTTACTTCCTAGTGTAGAATAGGCGAATGCTGTTATTGTATATAGGGAGTATTCACGTGACGTCACATCGGCCATATTGGAGGCCACCTATACTACTATTTCAAGTTTCATTTAGCTGTCAATAGAAAACGAATAATATTGTTTACGGGGAAATATGCGAGTTTGAACACGTATATCCCCCGATAAAGTGTACGGAAATGATTATTTGTGCCATTGTAAACAACGAAAAGAGTGGCCGAAATAAGAGAGTCTATTTATGTTTCTTTTCAGTAGTAAACCAAAGTTGGAGAACAATTGAACCTCAACCAAACGCCAGCTGAAACATAGTAACAATGAACTACCAATCACAGCCATTGTGGCCTCTAGTATGGCCACCATGCGCAATATGTGAATACACCCTATACAAAAGAAGTTGCTGTTAGATTAGAAAATTCTCGATCTAGAATGTTCTAGAAGTATCGAAAATCCACCGTGTTGTCATATTTTATTTAAATACCTTAACCAGTTCTAGAGAAGTTGGGAAGAAATTCGGATTTCGCCTACCAAAAAAATACCCAATTTCAGGTTTGCGTGCTTTAGTGATCCCGAGAGCTATGCCGGCGGAAGCGTATGCTTCTGGTAGGGCCACCCTAGCCGGACAGGTCGAGGTGAAAAAGCCAGACGTAAGGCAGTCCACGTCCTCCCCTTTACATCCTACTTGCCCCTATCCTCTAATCACCCCAGACTTGATATGACCTACTTTTCAAGTACTTCGTTAAACAGCAAATAACCCCCCCCCCCAAAAAAAAAAAATCAATATCGAGCTTACATGCTTTCCATCATTATTTCAAGTACCGGTTCGATCTACAAGAATAGTCTGCAGAACGAACCTTGGAGAGGCAATTTGCATCAAGAAGGTGTAGTGGTATGTGCGAATCTCCTTCAGAAGTCTATATTGTGAACACTTGTCACAAAGTCTGTGACTTCTTACAACTTGAAGTCGGATGATCTATATATATAGCTCCAAGGAAAGATGAGGGTTTGGGAGACAGTCCTTGTCTATACTTGGTTCCAACCTAACTAACACCCTGCCTGCCAATCACCAACCTGAAAGGGCAACTTAGCCATCGTCTTCTTTGTTTAAAGTTGTACATGTCATTCACGTCTAAAATCTCCGGCGTCAGTCGATTCGGTGACACACAATTACAAAAAGCAGGGACCTTCCCCTATACAGGGTTATCTGTATCCGTAGTGGTCAAGTTATTTGTCCGTGGGGTTTGTAGCTGTCGGTACCGGCCGAGAAGGTCAGAGCTGTCTTGAATAATGGGGATGATTGACATCGATTATCTACACAATAACATCACCTCCTTTGAGGTCAGTGATTGGCCGGGTGTTTCTTAGGTAGTAACCACCAGTAGTATAGAGGCCCAGTGATCTGGATGGTTCAGCCATAGGATGGGGACGCCTACCATATCCTCTTCTCCAGGGGCGGAAGGTATAAAAAGGCCCGGGATGCTGGGTTTCGGGGTGGCCCGCACGAGGTGGCGTGGCGCAGCTGGGGTCTGGGGCAAAGCCCCAGCCGCCGGTGGCAAATACGCCGCAGGCATAACAAATTTGCGGGGGATGCATTGGTTTTTATGGCCTAAAATGCGATTATAGGGCGCGATTAACAGAAGCCACCCTACCAGTAGCAAAATAATTTAAATTAGTTACATTGAATATTTACAATAAATTCAATTATAATCTCAAATAATACTTAAAGTGGGGTTAAGATTTTATAAGCAATATACAGAGAAGTATTTACATCATAGGAACTTTCTGGTGGCTTTGGTAAAGTCTCCGTTTTATGTCTGCGTTGGCCGGACAGGAAAACCAAAGACTTTCTACTACTACACAGATAAGATCTTTGGTAAAGCCTCTGTTCCATGTCATTGCGTTGGCCGGACAGTAAAACCAAAGACTTCTACTTCTACTACTATAAAGATAAGATTTCTGGTAAAGCTTCTGTTCCATGTCATTGCGTTGGCCGGACAGTAAAACCAAAGACCTTCAACTACTTCAAAGATAAGATCTTTGGTAAAGCCTCTGTTCCATGTCATTGCGTTGGCCGGACAGTAAAACCAAAGACCTTCAACTACTATAAAGATAAGATCTTTGGTAAAGATTCTGTTTCGAGTGAATGGGGAACATGCATAATGTTTTTTTAGCATTTTACTAGATTAAGATTAACGTCCTGAATACAAAAATATTTTATTTCGGTGACATAGAATTAAGTTTCATTTATAAAAACGAGCTGAAAGTTTCACACATATTTATGGCGGGAAAAACGTCACGTCACTTGCCATGTATCAGCAATCAACCAATCAAAGAAAGATAAATAACATAACGCTTATTTGGAAATTATCATATCCAAAATCATATAAAATCGAATTAATGTCTAGTAAGCGTAGTAATTAATTTTGAAGCCCAGTTACTATAAAAACAATAATACCAAACCTATTTTCATAGAATATCAGTAAATATTGGGTGTTGTTATTCATATAAAGCAGACTTGACAACGGTTTGCGTAAAAATTTTGACAAGGTTAGCTTGATGACCTTGAAAATGTGATTGTTTCGTCTAGGAGGCGGTGCAAAGTCCAAGGAGGTTATATGCAAAGTCATTCATATAAGCAGTGATTTTCATGGCATGTGACGTCACATACCGTTTAAAAATAATAGTGCGGGAAACAGATAATCAAAATCTTTGAACATGTATAGAAGTATAATGAGTTAATTTTAAAACTTTTAAATTAGGTTTGTGATGTCTTCAGATCAATAACAATATAATCCACGTACTTTCAGAGCTGTAGAAAATTCATGCAAGTTCCCTATTGCGTTGGCCGAACAGTAAACCAAAGACGTTCAGTATTCTCTAAAGGGAGTTCCCACGTCAACGCTCAATGTTGTAGTTCAGAAGATAATGGTATTGTAATGGTAGTTTTGCTTGTGTGTAAAGGGCTGTAATATGCTTGGATGGATTTACTCTAAAGCCAGAGATAGCCCGTGATTGACTAATAATAATAATTATAATGAGTTTAGCCTTTAGAGCCATCATTTCAATGAAGCACATAATAATTGGTATATATGTCACCCACTGAAAATCAGTTCTTGAAACTAAGTGGGTAGACTATAAATACAAATTTATTTTATTTATTTATCTATTTATTTAATTGTTATTTTGTTTAATAATAACGTATAATAAAAACAATAAAAATAATAAAAATATTTATAATAATAATAATAATAATTTTTTTATCTGTACACCTTGTTCCAACATTGTCAGGTAAGGGGGTGTTGCCACCAAATACTAGGGCATTCAGGAATCAGCACCAGTCTGCCAGTCTTGATGCATCATCTTCTTCATCTCCTTCAGCTCCTAATCACCAATTGTTCTCCTCCCTCTCCTTTCGTCCAGCCAGCTCTCTCCATCTAGCTCTGTCCTCCCACCATCTCTCCAACTCAACCACCGTCCATTCTTCTCCTCTTGCTTCCACGTCCTGTATTATTTGGTCCAGCCATCTGTCCCGTGGTCTTCCTACTCTTCTCTTCTTATAAGTTTTCTCAAATGTCTGTCTTGGTATGCTCTTTTCATTCATTCTCTTAAGGTGGCCAAACCATTTTAATCTGTCTCTCCCCATTTTAAACAATAATAATAATAAAAATAAAAATAATAACAAAAATAATAATAATAATAATAATAATAATAATAATAATAATAATAATAATAATAATAATAATAATAATAATAATAATAATAATAATAATAATAATAATAATAACAATTAAAGTAATAATAAAAATGTTAACAATAATAATCTTAACAATATTAATCACATTTCTTATCAATCACGGAAATAATTAATTCAAAGCAATGAAATGATGTCAACGTTCAACCCGGCACCAACACCAAATATAAAACTCAGATTGACCAAAACATAACTATTTCCAAACAACAAAATAACAATAATAACCAACTGCAAAACAAGGCCAATTAGCAAGTTGCTGTGACAAATATTATTTCACTGCGTATACCATAGTTTTTACTCGACGTTTTTACCGCGAGTTTCTAGTTGGCGCACCCAATAACTCAGCCCCCCCCCCCCCCCCCCCCCAATTGGGTATATAGGCTCAGTTCTTGGCACCGGCCTATTGCGCATTGTTCAAATATTATCAGGCGGAATGAACTGACTGGATTGTGTCGGCGCCTCATATATATATATATATACACTCCAGCCCAGTCGATGCGGCTGACTTGTCAACAATCTATATAATACTATAACACAAACCTTCGTACTCGCTTTGATTTCGCTGAGGAAGAAGTTACTTTCTATAGGGAGTATTCACGTGACGTCACATCGGCCATATTGGAGGCCACCTATAGTACTATTTCAAGTTTCATTTAGCTGTCATTAGAAAACGAATAATATTGTTTACGGGGAAATATGACAAGTTTGAACACGTATATCCCCCGATAAAGTGTACGAAAATGATTAGTGTATGCTTTTGTAAACGAGTAAACGAGTAATCGAGACAAAAGAGTGTGTTTATGTTGATTTTAAGTAATAATAGCAAACCAAAGTTAGAGAACAGTTGAATTTGCATCAAACGCCAGCTGAAACATAGTAACAATGAACTACCAATCACATGACATTGTGGCCTCCAATGTGGCCACCATGCGCAATACGTGAATACACCCTATACGGTCTAGCCCACACCTCACTCTCAGTTGACCCACATACTTCACCTGCGAACACGGAGACAGAGGGGCAGCAAATCCTCGCTAAGACTTTCACACCCCTTCTCCCGCATAAAACGAGCTTTACAGTTACAATTCGTGAAAACTCCGTCTCGCGCACGAAAGTCGTCGTGAATATTTCAATTGTCGCACTCGGGGTTTATCGCCCCCCCCCCCCCTTACCCCTCCCCCCCCCCCGTGCACTTAAGGTAATTCTGTTTCCACGGGAGGCGTTTAAGTGTGTCATGAATTAACAACTATACTCAGTGAAAGGGTTTAGTACGAAAGAACACAGAGAGGAAGGAAAAGGAAAAAAGAACAAATTCGAAGTAACTTACCAACGACTTTGTTGCCAACGAAAAACAAAGTAGATGTAAAATACGTTGTTAGCTTTAAACACATTGATTTAGAATGAATGTTTAAAATTAGCACTTTTACTAAACAGTAAAATAATTATTTGGTAATCACATGTTTTAATATGGATATCATTAATTTATAACAATGATTAAATATGTAATTTGCCGCTCGGCACCTGACGTTTTATATTTTTATAAATATAATTGAAAAATAATGTTATGATGACAATGTGGGTGATAATTTATAATAATATAAGTATAAATTATATATATAATACACATAATAATAACTTTGTACAAATATAATACTTAATCCAAAATAATAACAACGAAACACAACAAACCCGGCGCCTACACCAAAGACATGTAATTTTATGTTCTTTATTGTATGATGCCACGTAGAACTTTATAATTTGTAAAATTGGTAAATATTTATTGTTTTCTAGGTAATTTATTGATTTCAATAATTTTCAGGTTTTCTCGACACATTTTTCCTGCTAGAGACACTGAAGTACCAAAATAGGTGTTATTTCAATTTGTTTTTTCAAATTTATAGTTAAACGTGTACGGATATTACCTCATATTATATATTTCATTAGCAACACTATTACTTTGTCACATAGCTGTTACTTAAGTTTTAAAAAGAAGCTAATTTAATTAGTACATCATTATTAGTTTGGGCGTTCTTGTATTTGTGTTTTGTCTCATGTAATGCAAATTAAAATTTTTAAGAGACTTTAGGTCTGTGTTAAAAATATTTGATTAAAATATAAATTTTATTTCTCTATCAGTATTTCCTAATGATTATTCCCGCGATCTGTAAGTACGCAGTTTAGTACAACACTCTCTCTTTAGTACGGCCCGGGCCGTATGCAAAGTCAAGTGTCAAGTTAAGTATAGGATTTGTTGCTATGTTATTGTTTTATTACATGCACTTTTCCATAAGAAGAACAAACTCCAAAGCAACCATAAACAAATCACAAATATATCTCGACTGTTCATCTTTATTAATCACTCTCACTTTCAAAGCTATTAGAGAGAAAGAGAAAACTAATTTCACACTTCTTTGCCTCTCGTCGGCTGAATGTCTAGTGACAAATATTAGCAATTACAATGTGGCGACTGTTTGTCTAGCTCGTTATAGCTACAAACATAAATTGTCTACATTTCTGTTCTATCCACACGCCAACAATTATGTGTAGAGACAGTGGTCGAACTGGGGGGGGGATGCTACCAAATCAAGAGAAATTAATTAGTTTAAGAGCTAAGGATACCTCTACGTCAAAAAACGCAGAAAAGTTTCATTTTTTAATTATATCTCAAGACTGAAACACAAAATCGAAAATCTGAGTAATCATAGCGCTGTGGTTTGATTAGCCCTACAGACTGAATGATAAATAAATCTAACATTATAATCAGTATTACTGTGATACTTCTTTCATAAGTAATTTAATAAAATAAAAATCACAGTCATACTGATAATAATGTTAAATACATTTATCATTCAGTGTGTAGGGCTTACCAAACCACAGCGCTATGATTACTCCGATTTTCGATTTTGTGTTTAAGTCTTGAGATATAATTAAAAAATGAAAATTCTCTGCAGTTTTTGACGTAGAGGTATCTTTCGCTCTTACTTTTAAGGTATTTGAATCTTAGTTACCCCTATTTGCTGATTGATTGTTTATTTTAAGCATCCCTCTGTCAAGAAATATGTGTATGACCATCGCCTACAAAGAGAAAAACTTTCTTCGCCATTTCCTGCAAACAATAAAGGTTCTATATTCAGCCACCTTGCGGAACACCCGATTTCGGTATCTTAAAATTGCTTTAAAATGGTTTTAAATTGTCCCGAAAGAAAATCAAAATCTTTCATCCTATAGAGAATGTAATGGTCTTTCTTATAAATGGTTTTTCATTCCAATAGATATTTCCGTCTGGCTGATGTTCTTTATTAGGTGTGAAAGGTATCCAGCAACATCATGTTACAAAAGGTAATTAAGAACATCTAAAAAATGGAAGTATTGATTGGAACAAAGAAACATTCATAAGAAAGAGCACTAAATTCTCTACAGGATGACATATTTTGATTCACATTTAACACAATTTAAACACATTTTGAAGCAATCTTAACAGACACAGCCTTAATTACATTGGGACACAGTATAGCCCAACGTCCGAATACTGCCGAATATTTACGGAACTGTACGAGTGCGTGAATTGTCCGCATAGTGCGTAGCC
Source organism: Isoperla grammatica (assembly GCA_945910005.1). Taxonomy (NCBI): domain Eukaryota; kingdom Metazoa; phylum Arthropoda; class Insecta; order Plecoptera; family Perlodidae; genus Isoperla; species Isoperla grammatica. The sequence continues at coordinate 27,137,673 of OX246747.1, forward strand.
TGTAACATAAATATCCCCACGCCTGACAATGCTTCTGTACGAGGCTCCGAAGAGAAACGGAACAAAGGCACGAGGCTCTCGCTATAACAAACACAAAGAATAGAACAAGAAGAAGAAGAAGAGGAAGAGGAAGAAAGGAGTAATTCAATAGGGGCGACCCGAGCGGTACAAGTGCGAACATAATTAACATGAACAACGCCCCCCTCCCTCTCCCATCCCCCCCCCCCCCCTAGCTACATTGTGTGCTTGGGGGGAGGGGGGGGAGGGGAAGCGATGGATATCGACCGATCCCCTGTATTTTTCAATTATCGGAGTAATTGACACGTCATTGTTGACGGGAGGAGGGAGGGGGGGGGGGGGGGGGGGGCGTTGCCATCATCGTCTTAAGACGCTTTCCGGTTACATCCATCCCTCCCTCTCACCACCTTTTTGAGGCTCCATCACTTTTACGGGGAAGCATTTGATGAGAGAGAAAGAGAAGAGAGAGAGAGAGAGAGAGAGAGAGAGAATCTTTGCTTGGAATGAATAGACCGGTCGGATTTTTATTATTACTATTATTATTATTATTATTATTATTATTATTATTATTATTATTATTATTATTATTATTATTATTATTTTATTGTTGCAATACAAACTCGGTCAAAACCGGCATAAACATGTTGTACGGACACAAATGTCAAGTATTTCCATGTGTTTACCTTATTAAAATCTACTTAGAACTACTTAATATATCATTGTCCACATTATTTTTTCCAATCCGAACTGTGGATGCTATGTACGGTCGTGGCCGATTTGTACTCATCCCAGCATTCGCTCTTTGTACGGTGGAAACCACGAAAACCACCATCGGGATGGAGAACTTCTTGAAGTCTTCATTCTTCTTAGTTCAAAAATTTTCGCACTATCCTGCACGTGTTCAAAATAATTGCTTTTTGCATCTCGATGTATATGTTCGGTTGGAGACCAATTAGTTTAATGCTGTCATGGAGTTTACGTGGAACAATGCCATTTGCTGATATAATTAACGGTATAACAGTTACATTATCCTGCTTCCACAACCTTTTTATTTCAATAGATAATTCCTTATATCTGTTTATCTTTTCCCGCCAAGTTGTCTCTACATTGTGGCATAAAGGGACGGAAACATCAATTAAAATCGTTTCTTGTTTCTTCTTGTCAATAAATATAATATCCGGTCTATTGTGATGTATGGTTTGGTCTGTTATAACTGCCCGGTCGTAATATAATTTGTAGTCTTTACTATCTAATACCTTTTCAGGCTTGTATTTGTAATACGCAGTGGTTGTGTTTATAAGTTTATACTTCATGGCTAATTTTTGATGTATAATGTTTGCAACTTGGTTATGCCTATGAAAATAATCTGTTTGACAAAGCATTTTGCACCCAGATACGATATGTTCAATTGTTTCGCCGTTCATATTACATTTTGTACATTTATCTTCCACTGTGACGTCTTAAAGATGTTAATTTCTAATTCATAACTGTACGTGTTGTACTACATATTGTGCATAAATATTGTCTGTAACTGTACTCATTATAAATGTAGTGTTTAAGTTGTGCATAAATATTGTCTGTACTCATTGTAAATGTAGTGTACGGTTAAGTTGTGCATAAATATTTTTCTGTACTCATTGTAAATGTAGTGTATGGTTAAGTTGTAAAGAAGCTTTTAGCTTAACTTCGCCTAATAAAGACCATTTATTATTATTATTATTATTTTAGTATGTATTTCTTGTAATTGTTAGTCTTGATTACTTTATCTTGAATAGCGATCATAAATCCCTCTGTTTCGCTGAAAATGTCTCCGGACGTTAACCATTTGTTCGATGCTACCCTATCGACGCTATCCTTAAGAAGTTCTTTATAATGTCTGCTATGTAACGTCTTTTCTGATATTCTGATCTCTTTTGCTGTGTCAGAATTTAGTTTTTGAAGCAAGTTTAAATTTCCGTCATTTAAATTGAGGGGAGAAAGCGACTTATCTGCCGATACTATAGCTCTATGAAGTTGTGAATGTGGGCATTTTGTATAAAAGTACTTTCTTAGAATTTCAATTTGTTTATAATATAAATTATTTAAATCAATCAAGCCTCTTCCCCCTTTTTCTCTAGGTAGAGTCACTCGTTCTATTGCTGACTTAGGGTGATGACTTTTGTATTTGGTGAATGTTGTGCGGGTGAGAATTTCTAGGGCATGAAGTTCTGTCTGTGTCCATTTAATAATTCCAAATGAATATGTAAGTACCGGTATAGCATAAGTGTTAATTGCTTTGATCTTGTTTTTACCATTTAGTTGTGTTTTTAAAATGGATCCTATTCGTTTCTTGTATGCAGAAATTAGTTTACTTTTCATCAGTTTATGATCAATTCGTTTAGCCTGCGCAAATCCTAGATATTTGTATATGTCTTCTTCGTCCATTACTCCAATCCGGTTGTCTTCGTCAATTTCAAACTCTTCCAATTTCGTAATCTTTCCTTTGATGACATGGAGTGACTTACATTTATCAATTCCAAAATCCATACATATATCTCTACTGAATTCTAACGTTGAGTTAAGAAGATTCGTCATGTGTGTCGCATTTAAAGCATATAGCTTAAGATCGTCCATGTAGAATAGATGTGAAAGTGTGTGGCAAACCGTATTACCGTCCTTTATCTTGAAACCATGTGTAGATTTGTTTAGGATATGAGATAATGGATTTAATGAAAGACAAAACCATAACGCACTAAACGAGTCACCTTGAAAAATACCTCGTCGGATGTTAACTGGGTCAGTACATATCTGCTCTTTGCCTACGTTTAACTTTAATGTTGTTTTCCAACTCGTCATCGCTGTCCGCAAAAAGTTTACTATCAATGGGTTTACTTTATAAATTTCCAGTATCTGTATTAGCCACGAATGTGGTGACGAATCATAGGCTTTCTTGTAATCAATATAGCTAACGTGAATGTTTCTCTTCTTGTTGAAAGCTTGGTTCATTACAACAGAATCGATAATTAATTGTTCCTTACACCCTTGCGACAATTTACGACATCCCTTTTGTTCTTCAGCTAATATATTGTGTTCTTCGCAGTGACTATATATTTTATTTGTTATGCACGATGTCAAAATTTTGTATATAGTAGGTAAGCATGTAATTGGTCTATATTTACTTGGATTTTTGGTGTCATTATCTTTTGGTTTAAGAAATGTTATTCCTTCAGTAAAGAAATCTGGTAAATCCTTGTCTCCTAATATAAATTCAATAAGACATTTAGCAATCTGGGTGTGCATGTTTGAAAACTTCTTGTACCAAAAATTTTGAATGTATCATTACCGGGTGCTTTCCAATTATGAGTATTTTGTATCGTTGATTTTATATCATTTACACTGATGCCATCAAATGTCATTTCTTCGATATCACTCAACTCATTGCCTCAATTTCATCTTGAATCCATGTTGCATTGTGATTGTGCATTAATGGGTTACTCCATATCCCACCCCAAAACTGCTCAATCTCTGTCTTCGATGGTATACCATTTCCTACTATTTCTTCTCTATTGTTAATTTGCTGATAGAATTCTTTTTCTTTTTCTTTAAACATTTCGTTTTGTTCTTTTCTATCACTACACTCTTTATATCTTCGTAGTCGTTTGGCTAATGCACTTACTTCTTGCTTTAGAGTATCCAAATATTCGTTTGTAGCCTCGTTCGGTGTTTCATGTATAGTATGGATTTTAAACCTTTCAAATATGTGTTGGCAATATTTTAATATCTTTTTAGATCTATTACCCATCCTGAATTGTTCTAATCTCCCAATATATCTCCTTAACTCGTTGATGCGTTTGACTAATCTTCGTTCCCATTTTGGAGTCTTATTTGTTTTTATGTTCTGAGAATGTACCAACTTTATTTTTAATCCTAATTGTCTGACCACTGCTACGGCTCCACAATATATTGCTGCATGCACTTCCTCAACTGACAATTCTTTCTTCGCGTAATCTAACAATATATGTGCGTTCATTACGTGCATTTCTATGTCCATTTGCTTAGACTGTTTAGGTTTATTATTATTATTATTATTATTATTATTATTATTATTATTATTATTATTATTATTATTATTATTATTATTATTATTATTATTATTATTATTATTATTATTATTATTATTATTATTATTATTATTATTATTATTATTTTGATTATTATTATTATTATTATTATTATTATTATTATTATTATTATTATTATTATTATTATTATTATTATTATTATTATTATTATTATTATTATTATTATTATTATTATTATTATTATTATTTTGATTATTATTATTATTATTATTATTATTATTATTATTATTATTATTATTATTATTATTATTTTATTGTTGCTTGAAAACTAGCTCCAAGAGTTCAGATCCTGCCCCCTTACAATTACATGCACGCGGTATTTTAAAGAAAATCAACAGATTCCTGGCACTGCACAAGCCTAATTAACCACGCCCACCGTTCCAGGTAACTAGATTCAGATTCAGATTCAGATTCAGATTCTTTATTGATAATTAATACAGTAGTTACAATTATATAATATCACTGACCCCCAGTGAGTACATACGTAAGGTCGTACATTATCCCCATAATGGACCTGTTTCAACTGGATGGTAGGAACTGAGAAGCTAAACTAGTATAATATGTTGGGATCTCTCATAAATTTAGGCCCTGGTTTTGGTCTAGGGTTCACGAAATGAGTAACTTATCATCAATTTGACATTATCCAAAGAAAATTATAAGCTACTTTTCTTTCGTCCCAGTTTTATGGCAATGTGTCGTTTATCTTCAGCTGAAAGTTCGGTGATAAATTCAGCATGGTCATCTCAAAACTTTGATTGCGTCTTTGATATTTCTTAAAAGAACAAAACAATGCTACGTCATGGATTGTTATTAATAGAGAGGACATTCTTCACTTGAGCAAAACCAAAACATAGATTCATTTGAAACTTGCTGAGAAATGGATTTGCCACAATCTATAGTACCCTAAAGTTAAGAGGAAGGACTACTAGCCAATATTAAAACCCGCGAAATTAACGTATTTTCGTCATATCTCAATAACGCCACATAATATCGAAACAGTGACACCTACGCATATTTTGGATTCGTGAGAGCTTACTACCAAATGAAAAAGATTTCGTTGATTGTAGTAATTATAGTTGTAATTTCTAATTAACTTGTTAATTAGTTAAATTAGAAATAATAATTATAATTACTGCAAACTAATAAATCTTTTCATACGGTATTGAGCTCTTACGAATCCAAAATATGCGTAGGTGTCACTGTTTCGATATTATGTGGCGTTATTGAGATATGACGAAAATACGTTAATTTCGCGTGTTTTAATATTGGCTAGTAGTCCTTCCCCTTAAGCCAGGCCCAAGTTAAGAGTTTGTGAATCCGGGCCCTGGTTGTTAAATTTAATTCATTTCAAGATTCGTCGCTTCCCGTACAAATTAACCCCCCCCTCCCCCCCTGGTGCTAAAAGAACCTGCAGGGGAATCCTTTATTTCAAAGTATAAAATACATCCAAAGCTCACTCACACACTTTTTCTTCCCGGGCCGGAAAAACCTTTGAAGTGTTTTCCCGCCGCGCGCAGCAACATTCGGAGAAAACCTAATAAGATGAGTTCTAGGAAAACTCTCCTACTTAAATGAGTTCTAGGAAAACTCTTCTGGAATAAACTTCTGTGAGTTCTGTAGAAACGAGTCGACGGTTTCTTGTGTAAAACGGGCAAATATTCGATGCGTATTTACGTCGGAAAAATATAAAAAGGCGCTTTGCCAACTCGATCCCTTTGAAGAGGGTATTTATTAAAACGAACGTTGTTTTTCATCTTTCCGAATTTCTTCAAGCTTAGATAACATGTTTATGAACAAAATTAAAACTAAACTCCTGAAAAAAGACTTGCATGATGATGGTTTTTACTCCGTAAATCAAGGGCTCAATTTCTTATTTAATTAATGATTAATTGTACAATTATAAAATAATAATTGAAAGTAAAAATAAATTGTAAGTATATGTTTATATTTAATTGATGGTAATAATAAGTTGTAAGTTTATGCACGATAGTAATCGCTGGTGAAGCTAAATAAAAACAATCTTATCTTTATTAAATGAATAAAGAAAATAAATAAATTCATATTTAGAGTCTACACAGGACTGATTTTCAGTGGGGGACTTTAATTTAAAGCGACTAAACCAACCTTGTAGGCTCCGAACACCATCGACAAGTGAGCGATAACCAATCAAAGATCGATGATTCTATTATAATTATATTCTAACTAAGGTATAGTTGTTATACTGTTTACACTTAGAAGAATATTATTTCATAAATTACAAAATTTCTTTTCATAAATTATGTCCATAAACCCTACTTGAAAAGGTACACAAATGTGTGCTTAATTGTCATATCAAACACCATGTGTGTAGGCCTATGCACATCTTGTTCTGTTTGTGTGTGAAAATAAAGCATTCATTCATTCATTCATTCATTCATTCATTCTGTCTAGCTCCGTTGGATAATCAGTTCAGAGTAGCTCTGCCTGTCGTAAGAGGCGACGAAGGGCAAACGCAACAAGATGAGCAAGAATAACGAAAATCAAAGGAACACACACAAAACAATGCTGTGGAATCATTCGAAACAAATAAGTAAATAGAGTTATAAGCCTCAGTATTGTGAATGGCCGTTAAATAATTATCCCCCCGATAAATTGTTGTCTCCATGGCAACCACCAATCAGAAGCATAGGGGAAAATTTGTAAATGATGGGCTAAATAGTTTGTGGGCCTAAGAAATGGAAATAATAAAATAGATTGCAATAAATAAACATTTAAAAATAATAATTAATAAAAAATAATAGAATATCAAAATCAAAATAAATAATACACTCATGTGTAATAAATATGAAAGTAAGCAACAATACACAAAAACAGGAGAAAACAAAACCCATGCGTATCGGTGTAGGCGCCGGGTTATACATTATTTATACAATATTTCATTGTAAATTTAATAAATTAATAATAATCATTATAAAAAGTGGTATTATTATTATTATTATTATTATTATTATTATTATTACTGTTATTATTATTACTATTATTATTATTATTATTATTATTATTATTATTATTATTATTATTATTATTATTATCATTATTATTATTATTATTATTATTATTATTATTATTATTATTATTATTATTATTATTATTATTATTAATTATTATTATTATTATTATTATTATCATTTTTTTTATTGTTTTCCCAGCAAGTAGGCCTACCTTAGGTAAAAATAAAATATACACATCAACACGTATCTTTTGTCCTAGTAGACATTTGGTTCACTAAACACGATTTCACTAAGCATTAATAAGATTGTGACAACACCCCTCCCTAACGTCAACCAGATTATTTTGTTGTGTTAACATGAGAGTTCTTTCAGAGAGAAAACTGATTGACTATAGACAGGTAGTCTTACCTTTCCCCCAGATGACCGCCCTATCGTCCAGGAAGTATTGGTCATCCTTGAGTGTCCTTCGGTCACCACTCACGACCACCTTCCACTCAGCGTGCGCCTTACCCCGCAGGACCACCCTCACGGCTACAACAACAACAACAATACAAATAAAATACAAGAATATACGGCTTAAGACGGGTGCACACGATTGATTTTCAGGATTGGTCTAGAAAGCCTTGATTTGCTCTAAGGGTCCTTGATAGTTATGTTTAGGTGCATTTTTCACTGTTGTCCATTGTTGTCATTGAAGATCTAGAGGACCGTAAGGCCAATCCACCAACCCTATCTTGTAATGCTAGTTGGAAATAAGCTGGCCAGCTTAATGGTGGGTTTACAGCTACGCGTTGGGAGCGAAGCGAGGGCGCGAGCTCCAATCAGCGGCCGAGTTTCACGCGAGCTCAGCGAGGAAAAAACCTTCGCGCCAGACATGGTTCAAGTTTATGTTTTCTCGCGTCGCGCCTCCCCACGGCCACCTCGATTATTTGCCGAACACGTATCAAGTGGCAGTGCCGAACTAGGCCTAGGGTTCTAGGAGGATTTGACAGCTGTTGCTATGAGCTGCTGTATGGTACCCCAAAGTAATTAATAAACATGCGTTTTCAGAGATAACTTCTTCCCTGAACAATGTTATTATTTTTAATTACGCCGCAATACGAGACAGAGGTACATCGAAAGCTTGAAACGACATCATGTAAAAACCATATGTCTACGGGTAAAAGTAACAAATTTGTTGTAGACTCCTAACCTCATTTCCTAGTCTAGTTTTCTGGATTTTCGTTAAATCAAACGCACGTCATTTCAAATACAGTGGACGTACATAGGCATAACACTCTGATTGGTCAAGAAATGTTTTATTTAGGTGAAACCATGTAATTATATTCCTACGGCGAAGATTCAATGAATTTCGTACTCATGCTGCTGTTTTGCCATACTGCTATTAGGCCTATTTATTTCCCTCGCCTCGCGTCGCAGTAAACAGGCCAACGCGAACCTCGCGCCCTCGCTTCGCTCTCAACGCTTGCAACGCGTAGCTGTAAACGAACCATAAATCAATCGTGTGCCCTACACCCGTCTTTAGTTTGAGTCCTCAATACTTACTTACTTTATTGTAATTAAGGCCAGTGTAGGGCACAATGCCCTCTTTAGCCTGATGAGTGATGATTGGTGAATGATAATGAGGAAGGGAGGAGGGGAAGCCTGGTACCGGCACGTAGCCTACTCCTGTCGAAAGCACCAAGGGGACCATCGGTTTTACGTCCCATCCGAAAGGACGGTGTAACTTTGACCAGTCATGTAGTAGGTTCCTCCATCTAACCTGGACTGCCGAGCAGTTGACGAGAAAAACGAAGCTGTTACACACAAGCTTTCGAACCCTCCAATCCGCTCTAACCAACGGTAACTAGTGTTTCAGAGGAGACTGGTCAGCCATCCACCTCCTGACCTAGCCCGAGGTTGCTTAACTTCGGTGTTCGTATGGGAACCGGCTAAGCGACCGCGGCTAAACCGTTGGCTTTTTATGGAATAAAATATTTACTACTTGGGTACAAAGTGAAGACGAGGTACGTAAGTGGGTACTTATGGCACTTATGGTAGCATTCGTTGGAATAAAATAAAAAGTTAATATACTAGCTCACCAGCTCTTACTGAAGGCGAATGCAAGGCGGTGATTGGCTCATCGCCTTCTTCTAAAGCTCGGCTAACACGCTCATTTAAGATTTAAACTTTAACAAAATCAAATCAAGCCAAACGCAGTATCGTTCACACACTTTCCTAAGTTTACAGATCATAGCAACGTTATAGCTCTTTAATCTAAAATTGTTAGCCCAGCCAATGAGAGGCGACGTTTTATAAATCCGGCCAATGGTAGCGATCCTTAGTACAACAGTTAGGAAAATGAAACCTTAAACCTTAAATCTTAAATAAGTGAGCAAACCGAGCTTCAACTGGTGATAAACCTATCGTTGCACATTCAGAATCACCGATAGAGGTGGCTCAGCGGTAAGACGCGAGACTCTAATTCGGGAGGTCACCGGTTCGATTCCGGCCACCGGCAATCCTGACTGAAGGTTTTTGGCGAGGTTTTCCAAACTCGTAAAGGCGAATGCTGGGATTGAGTCCTACTATCAGCCCTCGGACATTCCTTCCAAGCACCTTAATAACCTAGTTAGTCACCTGAGGAGGGGCACATCAGGTAAAGCTGGTGTGCACCCTAAAACGGGTATTCCTACGAAAAAAAAATTATTATTATTATTATTCAGAATCACCCTGCAGAAGAAAGACACGGGCAAATGGCTAGTTTCAGCCCTAGCCCAGATGCACCGTCTAAGTATTGCGTCTAGGGTGCACCGCCCCCCCCCCTCTCCCCCCCCCCCCCTCCCAAGCAGGCAGACAGGCACCACTTCACCACCAAAGAGAGCCTCAAGGGGCGACCACGCTCGCTCGCGCCCTCAAGGAAAAGCCTTCCCTGGCAGTTATTGAGAGATCAGTCCCCTCGTCCACTTGGGCACGGCCTTCCCCCCCTCCCCCCCCTCAACGCATCAGGCGCTTTGCATGCCCCCCCCCCCTTGACGTATCAATTAGAAGGCTGTCGTGAACACTCTGCATTTTAGTAATTTGGCCCAACACTTTCTGTTTAAGCAGCGTTCACAAAGATTTACTAAATCTTTCCATAAGAGTAAAGAGTAATGCTACGTTTACACGCGTTGCGAGCGAAACGAAGGCGCGAGCTCCAATCAGTTACCGATTTTGCGTGAAACTATTAACTTCTTTGTGTGAAACTCGGCCGCTGATTGGAGCTCGCGCCCTCGTTCGCTCGCAACGCGTAGCTGTAAACGTACCATAAGTTTCATGTTTTAATTATATCTCAAGACTGCAACACAAAATCGAAAATCTAAATCAACAGCGAAATGTGTTTTGGTAAGCCCTATAGACTGAATGAAATATTATAACCATTAGCGTATATAGTTATTTTGATTATTAATTCGATAATTAGTAATAAAATGAATTAGATAAAAAACCCATACTGATTATAATGTAACACAAAATTTACAGCATTCACTTTATCGGGCTTACCAAACCACAGTGCGCTAACGATTCAGATTTTCGATTTCGAAGCCCATTCTTGAGATATGATTTAAAAATCAAAATGTTGTGCGGTTTTTGACGTAGAAGTATCCTTCCCTGTTAACACCCCTTTAGAGAAAATGAGTCGACGATAGGGCCTATAGTAATGTTTCCCGCTATGTTTTCAACGCATTCTTCCAGGCGGGTTAGGGTTAGGGTTAACTTAGGCCTATCGCTTACCGGCGCCTCTAATTACATACTTTGCTAATTAACTTGCGCTAATGTAAACCACTTTGATCAAACTCTACCGAGTTGTCTGGTACGGCAGCCAAGAAAATGCTTCCACTAATTAATGAAACAGTTCAGGTACTTTGATAAGGTTTAACGCTTTCCAGCCATCAGATACTAGTTGGAATAAGTAGTTATAACGAGTAATATTTAGAACTTAAATGGAATGCTCAGTGATGCAATGTGAAATCAACGAAAGAAACGGTTTGAAATTCTTATAAAAATACATGAATTTCTCATAGGATACGCACAACACCAAAACACAACAATGAAACAAATGAATTAAACTGATGGACAAACAAGCTGTCAAAAATATGAAGTTCTGAAGTTGGAAAAAACAAACTTTCATAACGTTTACAAACTTTCAGATAGTTGCTGTCCAGTACTGAACATAAATTTTAACTGGCGAGCAGTTACTATCGTTACAACTAATTGTTTCTCCTCATTATTTGCAAAGATATTACTTTGACAGCTTGTTGTTTGTCCACCAGTTCAATTCATTTATTCCATTGTTGTAGTTCGGCTGTTACGTCAGTTGTGCGTACCCTATACCCGTTTCCAAAATATATCGGGTAAGGAGGTGGTTAGCCATCCCCAATAGCATTCTTTAAATTAATAAAAATAAAATAAATTCTTATTTAAAGAGTCTACCCACTCAGTTACAAGACTGATTTTCAGTGAGGGACTTTAATTTCAAGCGACCAAACCAACCCTGTAAGCTCCGAGCACCATCGACGAGTGAGCGATAACCAATCAAAGATCTATATTATTTCAAATACGAAACATATGAATCAGTGATTGGACAGTGCGAACACCTGCGAACAGATGTCAGAACCAACAAGGCCGATTCAGAACAATTATATAAAACCTAGTGGTTGGACTATACACTGTTCCTTGTCAAGATCAAAAATTAAAAACCGCAATATTTCGAGCCCTAATCAGAGCTCTTCGACAGGCGAAATCACACTTTTGAGTGTGATTTGAGTGTGATTTCGCCTGTCGAAGAGCTCTGATTAGGGCTCGAAATATTGCGGTTTTTAATTTTTGATCTTGACAAGGAACAGTGTATAGTCCAACTACTAGGTTTTATATAACGTTTTACCTGTTCTACATGTTTCCATCTTTTAATTAATTGATTCAGAACAACTTTCAATTTATTGAGTGCTTCGTTGTTAGGACGGCTCCAAAGGCATACAGAGCTCGCTATATAAAGGTCGGTTATACTCCATTTAAAATTTAAGATTTAAGTGTTAACAAAGTTGAATCAAAAGTCAAATTCAAACAACTTCCACCGATTTATGATTTAAAAAATCCATAGCAACGTTCAATCGCCCTAAAATTCTTAGCCCAGCCAATGAGAGGCGACGTTTTATAAATCCGGCCAATGGTAGCGATCGTAATTACAACAGTTAGGTAAATAGGCCTACGTCCTAGGAACAAAATATTAAATCCTGAATCATCTTAAATCTTAGAAAAGTGTGTAAACCGACCTTTATATCCTAATTTAATCAGTCACGACAGCTGTGTAAGGAATTTCCAGGTATCCAATATACAGCCGTAAATTATCCCCTATGCTCCTGTTTCAATTAGATGGTAGGAACTAGAGACGTAGAAAATTAAGTTGGTTCTACCGGTTCTACTAAACTTGATTGCCTAAGTCTAGTTAAGTTGGCCAACCTTTCCCTAAGCCCATCTCATATGGAAAGCCGAGCTCTGCTCCACAAATTGCACAAATTACGAAGAAATACGAACCCCCCGCCCCCCCCCCCCCCCCCGCCCTCAGACAAGGTCCCACGAAAGACGTAATTCAACCGGAACGGCCGTTCGTCCCTCGTTTCAGACGATTTACGTTTCAAATTCAGAAAGAATCCCACGTGTGTGCTTCGGTTCGGGTTCCCGTTCATCAAACACAAATTGGTATTCCCCCCCCCCGCTCTACAATCCACCCCTCACTCTCTTTTTTTCACAACCTTTTTAGAAACACACTCACGTGCTTGCAAATGTGTGTTTCGTGGTACCATGATAGGTATTAAGGATGGGAAAAAGAGTTTAAATTCCTAAACGTTTAACCTCGTTTCTAAAATCACGTTTAAACGTTTAAACACACTTTTAAATTATAAACGTTTAACCTTGTTTTAAAATCACGTCTAAAGATTAAAACGTTTTTAGAATCCTAAAAGCTTAACCTCGTTTTAAAATCACGTTTAAACTCGTTTTAAAATCACGTTTAAACGTAAATACGCCCCCCCCCCCCCCTCCCGCAACCCCACACCAAACGAGAGAGTATTATATTTGATTTGCTAATTGCTATAGTGTGCGTTCTTCTGCAGTGTATGAACGTTGTGAACAGGGAAGTGATTTGAGTTTGAGTCGACTTGAGAGATTGGATAAACCGCATAATTGATATTGGGATGAACATCTGACTTTCTGCCAACAAGGAAAATGTCCCCTTTTATTTTTTGTTTGAACTCTAAACGTTTAAACTCTACCGCCACGTTTAAATGTTTAAACGACCTTTCCTAAATAGGTATACATACTTTAGACACTTTTTTATTTTTTTAGCTTGTTACGTCTTAGATGCTGAATTGTGAACATGTACATTTGAAAACGATACAAAATGGTGATTTTATACAAAAAAGGGGGGATTTCCATTTCTATTGATATAGTTTAGTTAAGAATTGCATTCTAACCTTTTTTTAAGTATTTACAATTGAGTTGACTATCTATGAAATGAAATGAAATGAAATGAAATGAAATGAAATGAAATGAAATGAAATGAAATGAAATGAAATGAAATGAAATGAAATGAAATGTAATGTAATGAAATGTAATGAAATGAAATGAAATGAAATGAAATGAAATGAAATGAAATGAAATGTAATGTAATGAAATGTAATGAAATTAAATGAAATGAAATGAAATGTAATGAAATGAAATGAAATGAACAGAAATGAAATGAAATGAAACATAGAATATGCTACAAAATGCTAAATGTTAATTTTTGAGCGCCCACCGTTCCAGGTAGGTAACCAACGAAAGGTCGTAAATTATCCCTAGAGGGTCGGTTTCAATTAGATGTTAGGAACTAGAGAAGTAGAAAATTAAGTTGGTACCATTGGACTCTGCTGTGACGTAATCATGAGAGTCCAAACAAGTTTGGCCAACTTTACATAAAATAAAACAGAGGCTGAGCAATCACGCGGTCGACACGAGACGACAAACTTTCCTAATGGGATCTGTTTTCAACTGAAAAGCACGAACACCAACATTCGTCCGATTACTAAATTTGCATCCGGATTTACATTTTAATAGCTTAGCGTGTGAGTGTGTGCGGTGCGTGGCCCAAGCTTTGCATGCTGTGATGGAGTTGAGGTAAACTATATGTGAATATAATCTCAAGCGTGAGAGTTGGTAATAATATTTCATGATGTTGGGGGGATTTGGTAAACAAATATTAACTCATACAAACTTCGGACGCATCGTTATAATATTATCTTTTATTTATTTATTTAATGTCTATCCTATTCAGTTGTAAAAACTGATTTACAAAGGAGGACCTTAAGTAAATTAATTAATAATAATGAAATCATAAATAACAACAACAAAAACAAAACAAACTACTAACTATATAAAATAAAAATCAAGAACAAGAAAAATTATTGAGAAATGAAATAAAATCAAATGAAGTGGAAACTCAACATATTAAATAGTAAAAATAAAAGTATGTTAATAAAAAGAATATAAAGAAAAAAAAATGTGGGACAAAAATATATACCACTGATTCCCATATTTTATATATTTTAAATCTATCGATCTTTGGTTGGTTGTTGCTCATTTGTCGATGGTGTTCGGAGCCCAATGAATTCATTTAAAAACACCTGTGGCCTTTTCTTATAGAGAAAGAATATTTCAATGTTCAGGATTTCAGTCTGGACAATATTTATATCAAAATTGTAATAATTTCGGTTATGTAGCAGCAGCATTATTTATTTATTATTTATATTTTCTTATGTTAATCATTTGTATATATTTGGTATTGTATCTGTGTTTGTATTTTATAATTATGCTGTCCAATGTTTCTTGATACAATGACAATATTATACATGAAACAAGACCAATAAATGAAATGAAATGAAACGATACGAAACGATACGAAACGAAACGAAACGAAACGAAACGAAACGAAACGAAACGAAACGAAACGAAACGAAACGAAACGAAACGAAACGAAACGAAACGAAACGAAACGAAACGAAACGAAACGAAACGAAACGAAACGAAACAAAATGAAATGAAAATAAATGAAATGAAATGAAATGAAATGAAATGAAATGAAATGAAATGAAATGAAATGAAATGAAATGAAATGAAATGAAATGAAATGAAATGAAATGAAATGAAATGAAATGAAACGAAACGAAATGAAATGAAAACAAATTAAATTAAATGAACAGAAATTAAATGAAACGAAATGAAATGAAATTATAAGTTGAAAATAAATTAAAAGTTTGTGAAATAAAATTCTGCCCACATTTTGCGACGTGTCACCGTTTTCACGGGACTCTTCGAATAGGAAACAAGATGCGGCGCAAATAAAATAAAATGCAGCGGAGTGAAAGTTTCCAACAACAAGACAGACATCGCAATGCAATGCTATGACCCTTGCTACGGACCATTGAGCACGGTTGTTATTGGTTTTACTGTGTATATACCTATATGGCCGCCCTCCCCACAGTCCAAGTTATCGGCCGAGATAAATCCCAAGATGCGATAACTCTTCAAGTTTTTACAGCATGTTGTTCTCCCACAGAATATAAAGAAACACATTTTATGGTGGCTCATCTGTATAGTAACATTCCTGATAGATAACTCTCAAATTCTATTTAATATAATTCCTTATTATTAGGATCACCGATCACCCACGAGATTTTTGAGGTATTTGCAATGGATTACGTTCAATATTCAAATCAATACAAATAAACAATACACTATATTTTAAGAAAGGTTAAGTTACAATCCCTGGTTGTAATAGGCCTATAGGGTACGAACAACACCAAAACGCAACAACGAAACAAATGAATTGAACTGATGGACAAACAACAAGCTGTCAAAGTACCTTGTAATTTGTAATAGCTTTGCGAATTATGGGGATGATAGAAACTGCTCGCCAGTTAAAATTTATGTTCAATGATGGACAACAACGATCTGAAAGTTTGTGCAACATTTGAATTTTCCAACTTCAGAATATTTTATTTTTTGACGGCTTGTTGTTTGTCCATCGGTTTAATTCATTTGTTTCATTGTTGTGTTTTGGTGTTGTGCGTACTCTCTTGACATCTTTGGCGTCCGCCATTACGACCATGCTATACTTCCTCAATGCACAGCCTTCTTGACGGGTTAATCCGGGATAGAACCTCGGATTGAACCGACGTTCAAGAAAGCTGTGCCTCAATGTAACCCTTCAAAATGATTGAAATTACGAATTATATTCGAGAAGGCTGTGTATTAAAGTATGGTTGCAATGGCGGCCGGAAGTTTAAAGATGGCGAAAATATAATGGCCTATTGACTTCACTTCATGGAGCCGTCCTAGCAACGAAGCACTAAATAAATTCAACGTTGTTCTGATTCGGCCTTGTTGATTCTGGCATTTGACCGCAGGTGTTCGCACTGTCCAATCACTGATTCATATCTTTCACATTTGAAATGATATCGCCCCTTGATTGGTTATCGCTCACTCATCGATGGTGTTCGGAGCCTACAGGGTTGGTTTAGTCGCTTTAAATTAAAGTTCCCCACTGCAAATCAGTCTCGTTACTGAGTGGGTAGACTCTAAATTTGATTTTTTTTCAATGTTTTTTTTTAAATATAAATACGAATATATTTTTTAAAATTTTAATTTATCCGCCGAACAAAACATCAACACACTATTATCAACACACACATACGAGTGTATATATAATATTTCACCTATTATCTGCAATGACCGATAGAGGTGGCTCAGCGGTAAGACGCGAGACTCTATTTCGGGAGGTCACCGGTTCGATTCCGGCCCACCGGCAGTCCTGACTGAAGGTTTTTTCCGAGGTTTTCCTCAGTCGTAAAGGCGAATGCTGGGATTGAGTCATACTATTAGCCCTCGGACATTCCTTGCCAACTATCCAAACACCCTAATAACCTAGTTAGTCACCTGAAGAGGGGCACATCAGGTAAAACTGGTGTGCACCCTAGAACGGGTATTCCTACAAAAATTATTATTATTATTATCTGCAATGAAGCTTGGTTCAACTCCCAGCCGGGACGTAAAACATAAAAACGCGCATATGTGTGTGAATTTCAATTAGTTTAATCTCCTTGGCCTCACTCCACTGTGTGGAACTGTTAAAAGTATAATTAACTGTTGACTGCATTAATTATATCAGTAACTGCCCCCGGTTGACTTATCTCACTCGTTGGAGAGAGGGGGGGGGGGGGAGAGAGAGAGAGAGAGAGAGAGAGAGAGAGAGAGAGAGAGAGAGAGAGAAAGAGAGAGAGAGAGTGGGTGTGCGTGTGCGTGTGCGTGTGCGTGTGCGTGTGCGTGTGCGTGTGCGTGTGGTGTTGACACAAATGTATTCTCTTTGTACAGGCGAGGGAATATTTGCACAGCGAGGCATAAAGCGGAGTGGCGATAAGATTACCCCTCCACGCCAGCCCCCACCCCACTCCACCCCAGGTTTAACGTTTGTAATGTTGGTACAATGTATGTTTGTGCTTTCCATCCAACGAGAACTGAGTCAGCAACTAAGCATTACACTCAAATAAATACAACGAATATGTATTATTTCCACAATGGAACTAAAGTTGTCCCAACGAAAGTATAGGGAACCCGCAGCTGACGTCACATCCGGACTACAACAATGGAACAAATTAATTGAACTAATGGACAAACAATCAGTTGTCAAAATAATAAAATTGCAACCATCTGCTTGCCACTTAAAACTTTTAATGATGGACAACGACTAAGTGCAAGTTTTGTATGTTTATTTGTTTGTTTTTTGTTTTGTTTCCCAAAATCAGAAGAAATTACTTTTTGACAGCTTGTTGTTTGTACATCGATTCAATTAATTTGTTTCATTGTTATCTTTTGGTGTTGCTAGTAGCCTATTCTGATGCTTACGACACAGCCGAGTCCAAGGTGACCACTTATTTTTCTACTTCGCTAATTCCTACCATCTAATCTAAACAGGTCCATTGGGGATAATTTAAAACCTTCCGTTGGTAACCTGTAACGGTGGGTGTGGCCAAACTGCCTGTGCACTCGACTAAGCCGAACTGCACCATTAAAAACTCGGCTATGTCGTAAGTATAAGAATACTTACGTTGGGCCAACTTAATCTGTTCTTTGAATATATATATATAGGTCTACATTATTTACTGAACTCGAAAAATATGTTTTGTAAATCTTATGCCGACATTACATGACTCAATACTTTCGTCAAACTTATTGAATTCAAGAACAAAAGCGAATCAAAATCGGTAAAAAAATGCAACAATAGGCTATAGCTTCTATTGATTGATGCTTTTTTGTCCTTGAATTCAATTAGTTTGACATGAGTTTGACGAAAGTATTGAATCGTGTAATGTAGGTATTATAATACATGACATGAGCTGTTCTTTGAATACATGACGTACAATTGTTATGACAATATTTTTTAACCGTTCGTAATTGTATTTCTCCCAAATCTGAACAAAATGAATGTTCGCCAAGTATAATATTCCATTCTGTTGAAGACTTCTTGTTGAACTAGCAGAATAAGATTAATGAAGGAACGAAGTCATGTTTCTTTACACACAGGGGGAAATAATTTAAGACTTCGCGCAAAACAAAAAGTGTAAATAACGGAACACAACGAAATATATAGCTGTGATTAAACGCAGAAACTGAGACGAAAAAGTACGTGATCAATGTGAAATAATATCGACTTTTAGATTAAGCTGTCCCCCCCCCCCCCAGCATCCCCTCATCAGCCATTACAGTCAGCAGTTTTCAGCAGTGTACTTTGTTCTCATTAAGTCTGGACTTTTTACAAATCACTGTGCATATGTATATACTTGACAAAAGACTATTTTATTTATTTATTTTATTGTAATTACGGCCAGTGTAGGGCACAATGTACTATTTTACTCATAGCCAACCAGCGAACCGCCCAAAACAATCCACGCAAGTACCGCCGATAAGGTAGTAAGGTAGTATCAATGGTAAAAAATAATAATTTTTGTTGGAATACCCGTTCTAGGGTGCACACCAGCTTTACCTGATGTGCCCCTCTTCAGGTGACTAACTAGGTTATTAGGGTGTTTGGATAGTTGGGAAGGATTGTCCGAGGGCTGTTAGTATGACTCAATCCCAGCATTCGCTTTTACGACTGAGGGAAACCTCGGAAAAAACCTTCAGTCAGGACTGCCGGTGGCCGGAATCGAACCGGCGACCTCCCGAATTAGAGTCTCGCGTCTTACCGCTGAGCCACCTCTATCGGTATATCAATGGTAGTACTGGGTCGAGCCAACGGTTTAGCCGCGGTCGCCTAGCCGGTTTCCATACGAACACCGAAGTTAAGCAACCCCGGGCTAGGTCAGGAGGTGGATGGGTGACCACTCTTCTCTGAAACACTAGTTACCGTTGGTTAGAGCAGATTGGGGGGTTCGAAAGCTTGTGTAACAGCTTCGTTCTTCTCGTCAACTGCTCGGCAGTCCAGGTTAGTGGAGGAACCTATATGACTGGTCCAAGTTACACCGTCTTTTCGGATGGGACGTAAAACCGATGGTCCCCTTGGTACTTTTCGACAGGAGTAGGCAACGTGCCGGTACTAGGCTTCCCCTCCTCCCTTCCTCATTATCATTCATAAATCATCACTCATTAGGCTAAATAGCCTATGACCAATGCTATTACTATGTATAGGCTGGTTGGCCTGTGACGAAAGCATATGTAAGGTAGTCTTGGGACAAGTATATTTACTGTCCGCAGGTGTTCGTACTGGCCAATCACTGATTCATATGTTTCATATTTGAAATAAAGATCTTTGATTGGTTATCGCTCATACTATGTTCACACTAGGCTCGCTAACAGCAGTTAAGCCACTAACTTCTGTTAAGAATGTAATGTGAACGTAACGCAGTTAGCCATAACTGACATCAAGCACTAACTGCGTTTGGCGAACGTAGTTAGCGGGTAACTTAGATCAATTTGCCACTGCCTTGTTGAAAATCATACATGTTTTCAAAAGATACCAGGCGGTGAGCAACACCGAAAGACAACAATGGAACAAATAAATTGAACTGATTGACAAACCATCAGGTGTCAAAATAATAAAATTGCAAACCATAGAAATAAAAACAAGTGTATAGCAATAGTAACTGCTCGCCATTTAAAACTTTTAATGATAGACAACGACTAAATGAAAGTTTTGTATGTGTATTTGTTTGTTTTTTGTTTTGTTTTCCAGACGAAATTATTTTTTGACAGCTTGTTGATTGTCCATAGATTCAATTCATTTGTTTTATTGTTGTCTTTTGGTGTTGCTAGTTGGTTTGACAGTTCCTTGGTAGGCCTAGGCTACTCCGCTATTTCATTTAATTCGTCGTACGTTAATAAAATTGGTGAAGCTATAAGCTATGGATTCCTCGTGTTCGGGAGGTATTGCAGAGAAGGCAGAAAAGGTGTTGAAGAGACACAACTGGACGGACCATGAAATTTTGGTCCTTATAAATGTGTGGGTTGAGGTTATGTAAGACGCTGCTACTCTTCCAATTGCTGCAGCATATCTTCTTTTCAGTCTCACTTCTTTTACCAACATACGTATGTACGCCGTGTAGAAAGGTCGCCTTTTGCACCACATACTGGAATTTAATTGTTAAAAATATTAACAAAAACTCTTTTATTTCAAACCGAGCCAAAAGCCGTGCACGCCTTCTATATCGTCATAAAATCACTAAATATAGTACCGCGGTGGCTGTGCATGACGTCACACACTGCTCATACATCGATTCCAGTGTGAACAGTTGACACAGGATCACACAAATATATCGAACGACCTTGAACGTCGCTAACCTCTGTTAGCCTTAACTGCTGTTAGCGAGCCTAGTGTGAACATAGTATCACTCGTCGATGGTGTTCGGAGCCTACAGGGTTGGTTAGTCGCTTTAAATTGAAGTCCCCCACCAAAGATAGTAAGATATACCCTGTCGGGTCCCCCACTGAAAATAAGCCTTGTTACTGAGTGTGTAGAAGACTGTAAATAAGAATTTATTTATTTATTTATTACTGGCCTTAATTTATACGTTCGTAAAGGCATTCTTCCGCTGAGTGAACAACCTCATTCATTAATCACGGTCGCTGTGTTTGGGGGTTTTCAGTATTCCAATACTTGATCGACGTAGATGGTAGGAACAAGCGAATAGCTTGTTTTCTCCATGGCAACGACCAATCAAAACTCTTGAAATCCTCCAAAAAGCTTAATTGCTACAAATAACTTTCTTATTAGGAGATTGTAAGACCGGCCTTTAGCTAAATCTTCATAGCTTGCGATAACTTGTCAATTTCCCCACTACGTTGTTAAAGAATAAAGAATCATCAAAGTTAATCAAGCCGGTAGCGTAATGGTGTTCACATAACTTTCTAAGATTAAGAGCTAAGAAAACCATATAGCAACTTGTTCAACTCTTATCCCTAAAATTGTTAGCCCAGCCAATAAGAGGCGACTTTTTATAAATCCGACCAATGATAGCGATCCTAAGTAAAACAGTTAAGAAAATACGTGTCTAGGAACAAAATATTAAAACTTAAATCTTAGTAAAGTGAATAAAGGCCGATTCACACACTTTGCTAAGGATTATGGGTGGAAGTTGAACATACGGAAATGCGTGTAGGCGTTCACACGACACGACATGGCTAACGACTAGCGCTATGGCTAAGAAAAGTTAACTAACTTTTAACTTCCAGCCATATACTTATCCAGAATCAGGTCCATCCAATCAGAAGCTAGGATGTCTTTTTGCGAAAACCAATCTGATACAAACTACTGATGTCATATAAGCTAAAGTTATTATTAATATTATTAATTATTATTATTATTGATAAGATAGACCTTCTCGTAGGCCTATCCTTTTCTTGAAGATCATAGACATTCGTTATTCTAGTTCCTGCGTGTGAACCGGAACGTCTAGGCGCTAGCTCTTAACCACTATCCTTATCATTAGCTAATGTGTGTGAACTCCGCTTAAACCGTCCTTCAAAAGCAATTTGATGCGCCAAAACCATGTTTTTTACTCACAGCCTCCTGTATTGAGCACCCTCAGTAATAATCCCCTACTTAGCACTTAATCCCAACTCCCAACCCCATTATCTTGTCTACTAATCCCTCCCCGTAAACCGGACATCCCTTCCTAATAACCCTAACTCTTCCCCTCGACTTAAACTCAAATATTGACACTAGTTTAATAAAACAGCTTAGAAAGATTCGGCTGGTTGCGCCAATTAGGAAACAACCACACAAAGGCGGTGGAACAATCATTCGCTCGGCTTGACTCGGCTCCTTCACGAACAAAAGACGATCGCTGCTCGTGGCTCGTTAGGGATTCCCCGGCCGACGCTTCGGTTAACTTCGGGTGGTTCCGTGACCTTCCGTCGGTCGGTCGCCCCACCACTTGTGCTGTAAAGTGGCCCCAACGAAAGTATTCTGATGCTTACGACACAGCCGAGTCCAAGGTGACAACTTAATTTTCTACTTCGCTAATTCCTACCATCTAATCTAAACATCTCCATAGGTAGCTTTCAGACGTCACGTGGCGCCCATTATGAGGTACACATTGCTTGTTTACATTGTTTCTGTCAATAGAAGACACTTAAGTTTTCAAGCCGTATAGATTGATGTGTGCAGGTAAAAGTTCAAGAAAATGATAACACATGCAAATAATTGTCTTCAAACAGAGTTTACGCGTTCTTATTTTGTTTTCAGTAATAATAAGGAACCTTTGTTTGAAAACAGTTGATGTGTCAGTCAAAGGACATCTGCAATATTGCAACAATGAAATGTCGGAAGAACGTAAACAAATGTTTACAGAGTACCTCAGTATGGCTACCGTGCGATACCGGAAATGACGTTATTGCAAGCTCCCTATTACCTTCCGTTGGTTACCTGTAACGGTGGGTGTGGCCAAAACGCCTGTGCACTCGACTAGGCCGAACCGTGCATATACGAATGTGTGGAAGAACGTCAGGTATCTGTTGATTTTCTTGCAATTGGCGAGGTTGAAAGGGGCAGTAGACAATGACCTGAAATCGGTATGCGAATAATTTCGTCGGGCCTAGTATATCTTTCTCGTAATGAGGGAATTAAGACAGAGCGATAGTTGTTGGGTACTCTGCGCCTTTGATGATTTAACAAAAAAAACAATCACTATAAAGTCCTGTTTTAATTTTCTTGTCACCAGAATGCATCTAGGCTATTTCATTGTGAAACTGGTAAAGCGACAAGTACCTAATCTAGATATCCTCGAATTCTGATTCATTCCGCGTGGCAGCACCATTTTTTAATTTTTATGTCGCAGCGTTTGTAATACTAGATTGTTCCAGTTTTCTGTCGTACTCGCTATTCATAGGTTGCACGTACGTCACATCTTTGCGCGTGGCGGCCACATTTGTGACCAAACGTTGACGTTGCCGATGTGAAACAATTTTAAGGCGGTTGTGGTAAAACACACAAAATCCTTAGTTCTTTAAAATACAGCCAGTTTTTTTTTTTTATAAAATTGGTATGTGTGGTTAATTTTTTAATTTTTTTTTTCATTGCTCAGGTTTACTTCTTAAATTCTAACTTAGGCTTATTTATTAAATTTGTATAGTATGCATATGCCATGATCCAATATTGGTCTTCCTCAATGATATTCAACAGCTTTAGTAGGCTAGATGCGCAACCTAGCAGTAGCAGCCACAGGCGTGTCAATTAGAAGCCATCTTGAATTGGGCAAATACCACAGGCTGGAATCCTAGCTCCTGGCTGGATCTCTAACGCGACTTTCTGCCACTCGCAGCGCTAGCAGTACTGAAAGGTCTAAATGGGGCTTTGCACGCAAAGCTTGACGTAGAATGCGCCACCACCGTCCAAGCCCAAATCCATGGCCTGCTGGATGGGTAAATCAGCGCGGACAAGGTCTACTTGACCCATCCAGCAGGCTGAGATGGCAGCATTTTGCCAAAGACATTGGAATAGAAGTAGCGCCACCATAGTTCGAGCTCAAGTCCAGAGCCTCCTGGATGGGTAAATCAGCAATTTTTTCATGGCTAACGTAATGCGGAGATCAAGTAGACCTTGTCTGAGGGCTGGCACTACGCTGGCGCTGCGAGTAGGAGAATGTGGCAGTGCAAAGCCCCATTAGCCTGTAAACTACCCAATACAAAATGGCTTCATATTGCTACGCTCGCTACAGAGTGGAAGGTTGGGGGACTGGGGATCTAGCCTACTACAGGTGTCACATATCATTGGTCCTCCTCAATTGTGTCGCCATCATGGCCGCTGTGACGTCACGTGGGAACTACGAATAGGTTACCTACTATTATGGTATTTGCCCAGACTCACCTCTCAGCTTGAAGTTCTCGACGGTATCCAACACCACGTGACAGCTCTCTGTCTAGCTGTGACGTCATAGACACATACGAGGCTACACGAAGAGTGACGGAAACTACCGACTCACCTCTCAGCTTGAAGTTCTCGACGGTATCCAACACCACGTGACAGCTCTCTGTCTAGCTGTGACGTCATAGACACATACGAGGCTACACGAAGAGTGACGGAAACTACCGACTCACCTCTCAGCTTGAAGTTCTCCACAGTATCCAATACCACGTGACCTG
This sequence comes from Isoperla grammatica, assembly GCA_945910005.1. NCBI lineage: Eukaryota > Metazoa > Arthropoda > Insecta > Plecoptera > Perlodidae > Isoperla > Isoperla grammatica. The sequence continues at coordinate 27,162,487 of OX246747.1, forward strand.
CCACCGTCTCCCCGCATAATACATCTCTCTGTCTAGTTTGATGTCGAACTCTCTGATGTAATCCATTTCCAGATGGCGGTGGAATCAAGTTACCGGGTGAGCATGTCTGTGTGGCTACAACAACAAACACAACACGCGATGTTAGACCCCTGGCGGAGGATCAGCAAACTATCTAGTGAAGTAGGAAGGTTAGAGAGCTCAAAATAGACTAGATGCTTTCTGGTGGCAAGAAAATAAACTTAGAGGATTCAAAACTAACATAGATAGCGCTGCTAATACCCTGTTCACATTACAGTTCTTAACTGTAGTTAACACGTTAACTACAGTTACCAATGCTATGTGAACGGAACGCAGTTAACTTAACTGCAGTTAACGGCCTAACTACGTTCCTACAACTCAGTTAAGCTTTTAACTGAGTTATCTTCAAGGTCATTGCCAGGCTACGCCTAGACACAGCCCTACTCTCACTATTCTACCGTACATGATTCATGCAACTGCTTTAAATGGTGAAATACCCATGTATTATAATGTCTTGTTGCATATACACACAATAGGTTACATTGAAACAGTGAAAAATCACAGGAAAATCAATTTTACGAAACTAAAAGATGATTAAACAGCTGAAAGGTAAACAATGTCGGCCATGACAGAATAAAAGACACTGCCTTGTGAACTCGAAATATTTTTCGTTTATAAGGCTTGTTGCGATGTCACTGAACTCAGTTACTGTAATGCCAATGTGAACAGAAGTCGAATCAAATCAACGTTAAGAAAATGTCACGTGATATATAATAACTGCAGTTACTTTAACTAAGGTTAAGAAGCATAGTACAGTTCTTAACTGTAGTTAACACGTTAACTACAGTTACCAATGCTATGTGAACGGAACGCAGTTAACTTAACTGCAGTTAACGGCCTAACTACGTTCCTACAACTCAGTTAAGCTTTTAACTGAGTTATCTTCAAGGTCATTGCCAGGCTACGCCTAGACACAGCCCTACTCTCACTATTCTACCGTACATGATTCATGCAACTGCTTTAAATGGTGAAATACCCATGTATTATAATGTCTTGTTGCATATACACACAATAGGTTACATTGAAACAGTGAAAAATCACAGGAAAATCAATTTTACGAAACTAAAAGATGGATG